>OX451736.1:334558220-335158220 GCA_948472305.1 Vicia faba
GTCCCTCGATGACGCTATCAAGGTTGCCTATCAAAATGATATTAGTCCCTAAAAGAAAAAGTTCTAAGTTATCTCACAACATTTCTACCATGGTCATACGATGACCCAACGCCCGTCCCTTCACATCCAACGATGGGGGCTTCTTACCAAATCAATGGTAAGATAGCAACATCTAAAGGAGGAGGAAAAGCATATTTAAGACCTTTCGAGTAGGTAGGATCGCTCTTAGTTACTCGCTTGCTCACGACAAAAACTTTTCATACACCTACACTTCCACTTTGAAACATTTCCGAAACAAATACTTTGTACGCGTTCTTATAGAGACGAGAACCGTTGCAAAGATGTTTTCAAAATAAATTTCAAAAACGCATCTCACAAACACATATTTTAACTATTTTTCAAACAAACACTTTGTATGCGTTCTTATAGAAACGAGAATCATTACAAAGTTACATTTTCAAAATACTTTCAAAAACCACACTACAAAGCACAAATCAAACAAAAGCAAGTTAATCTAGAAAGTAACTAAGAGCCCATGGAAAACCATGGATGAAAAGGGTGCTAATACCTTCCCTTTTCATAATCTACCCCCCGAAATCAAAAACATCTCTAAAGGTATTTCCTGTGCTTTTTCACCTTTCCTTTTTGGATAAAAGAAAAGTCGGTGGCGACTCTTGCTAAACTGCAACATTTGCAAACACAAAATGCAAAACCTTCAAGTCAGTTCTCCCACCGTATCATAGAACTGGCGACTCTGCTGGGGAAGAATTCTAAAAAAAAGTGGGGTTACCTTAGGGTTAGATCACCTTTACTCGCTTTCATTATTTGATTTGTGTGCTTTATATTTAGTTCTTCGTATTGGGCTTGCTTTGATCCTCCACCCGGATCTGGGACACCTTTTTAGGTAAATAGAAATAGATTGTTGAGACTGTACGACGTAGACTGATATGGTTGAAACAATGGCTATGTTAGTGTGACGTATTTGTGGGTACCGATATCCCTCATGGTGAATCGAGGAGAATACAGGGCCGCTGAGTGGCGTCATGAAGCACTAACGGACTTTAGAACCCTAATTGAACAAACTTGGCCATTAGGACGTAGTGAGATAGCCGGTTTTGGTGTAGAGCTAAAAATTGGTTGATACTCGATACTACACTCATTGAGGCTAGACTTTTGGGATATCTAGGCCGCAAGAAAAGATTGATTGTGCTGAGACAACGCCCAAGAGAAAGGTCGGTGATATTGAGATCCTTTAGAACCCGGTCACTATTACTAGGACATGTTTGAGCCAACCAAACTTCAAGAGGGTATCTTACCTATAAAACCTCATGGAAGCCTAAACCTAAGGACTTGTCTGCTTTGTGTGAATATGACTATTCGTATATAAACTTTCTTACCTCGCATATTTGTACATAACATCATACCATAGCATTTTCAATAACCATTTCAAGGATCTCGAGGGTCTTTGATGCAGGTTATGATGAACCAAACTTCTGGAAAGGGGCAGGGGGATTTATTTTCCTTTGATCAAACGTCGTCAAAGATCAAGTACAACAAACTTGAGTCAAGGGCTATGACCCACTTGACATGGTGAGCTTAATTCTCGTGGAAGGACATCCACCGATACAAAGTTCTCCAAACAAAAGCTGTTGATCAAAGTTCAACTTCTAACATTTTTCTTGTATTTACCCCATGAGATCCTTGAAAACATGCATCCACATATCATGCATCATATCATGACAGACTTCTCCCACACAGGTCTCCTTATCTTCCTACTGTTTATTTCAGTAGAGATGGCTCTAGAGCAGACTATCAAGGACGTCCAGGCTCAAAACGCTCAACTTCAAGAGATGTTCTTGAACCTATCTAAGGGGCAAGAAGAGGTAAAAGCTCTCCTCACTAGGGGCGTAACCATGGGGAATCCTGAGGGGAAAAAATATGACTAGTTGGAATGGATACAAATTGAGGATAGCCATAATGAAGGTTCAAATGATGGGACAGCTGGTGGGCCAGATGGCTCTTATCCAAAATCTGGCTCAACGACAAGAAGAGCTGAAAGTTCTTGTCAACCAACTTTGTCAAGACGGTTGCAACTGTATGGGCAAACAATCAGGATTGGAAATCAGGTCACTTCTCAGCCTCTCATGAGACAAGAAGCCGGAAGACCTCCCCAATTTGATTCCACATCAAGAGCCCAACAACAACCTCGCCAACATCAACGAAACAATCAACCAAGGGTGGAAAGACCTCAAAGGCAGTTCACCCAAATCAACATGCCACTATCACAAGCATTGCAACACATGTTGAATATGAAGCTGATTACGGTGATAAACCCTCATCCGAGCCCGAAGACTCCCTATCTTAACTACAATCCGGAGGCAAGGTGTGCTTATCATTCTGACAGCCCGGGGCACGATACTAACGATTGTTGGGCGCTGAAGTACAAGATTCAAAACCTGATCGACGAAGGAATGCTGGAGTTCACACAAGATGGCCAGACCGAGTTCTTCTGTCGTTCCTCAAAGGCTCACCATCTAAAGTGACACGTTCAAACAAAGAGGCTTTTGTTTCATTTGAATTTTCAAGTTGTAATTTCTTTTGCTATTCAAAAAATTATCTATTAATGTCAAACTCTATTTCATTAATGCATTGCATATGTTTGTCTTGAATTCATCCTTTCATTTTCACTATATTTAAACTAAGCTTTTTATTCTTCTTATGACATTTAACTCTTGCTAAAAGTTACAAGCCTTTAGAGGGAGGATGACAAAAACAATGCTATAATGTCATATAGTATGCTTTTGAAAAAAGCTTGCTGACGATGTACAAGCGTTTTTTTAAATCCTAAACACTGGAGTTATAAGGAAGATAATCCCTAGTCAACCCCTTTGAGCCAAAGAAGTAGAAGTTTTCTGTTTTAAGACAAATTGAAACCTTTAATCAAAACCTGGGGCAAGGTAGTCTCTCAGTTAATTCAAATGAATATCGAATGAATGAAAGCTCTCTCAGTGAACCAAATCAATTCAAGAAGGATGAAACTTCCATTGAAAAATCTCCTATCAACAAGGGAACATGACATGTCACTATCCAGCACACCTGGGGCAGCCCATTCAAGATTCCAATAAAATCTCTCAAGAATTGTAGAGTAACCAGGGGCAAGTCTCCATCTCTGTCACTTGGGGTATTGAACATCAATCCCGACAAAGGGTTACGTATAGTCAAACATTTCCAGGCAGGGCCACAAACACTCGCTACTAGGGGCAGTGACAAATCTCCCCAAAGTCCTTCTCATAGGATGATTCCCCAACAAGTGTTTAATCTCTGAAACCCTTTCCCTAGTTGAGACAACTCCAAAAATCCTCGAGGACTTCCCCAACGAAAGTCGTCACTTCTCTAACAGACCGACAACAAGGTTTATTTCCCCAATAAATTACAGATTCCCAAGCTTGATTTTGCCTCTCCTACTACTACAAATCAAAGGAACACAACTCCTCTTCCCCAGTAGACTACTCTACAATCCCCAGCAAGTTACTGTGAAACCTGGACCCGACCAGATATCAGTTCAACTTCGACTCCCCAGTAGAGCAACGGACGACTAAGACTCCTAAACTCCTTTCCCAAGCAGAAATAAATATACTCCCCACAGAGTTTTCAACTTTCCCCAACGGAGTTCTCCTCAACAAAACAGGGATCCTCGGTGGAAACATTCTAAGCAAAGTTTGAAGACATACACACTCTTCAACAGCAATCCGGGATTTAATAACTCCCCAACACTTGTCAAGGATTTATTCTCCAAGAAAAAATTACATTTCAACAACATTCATAGCACATGCATACAAAATACATATAACATAAATCTCATTTATTTTGAGAACATCATTACGCAATGCATACATCATGACATTGCATACAACTAACTCTTTACCTTTTCAGGAAAGATCGATCGACAGATAAAGGTTATCATATTTTGGGGTAGTAATCGTCCAAGATTCCTTCATCATCCTGCCGAGGTAGTAATTGTCCAAGATTCCTTCATCACTCTGCTGAGGTAGTAATCTCCCAAGATTCCTTCAACACCTTGCTGAGGTAGTAATCGTCCAAGATTCCTTCATCACCTTGCTGAGGTAGTAATCATCCAAGATTACTTCATCACCTTGCTGAGGTAGTAATCGTCCAAGATTCCTTCATCATTCTGTTGAGGTAGTAATAATCCAAGATTCCTTCATCATCCCCAGCGGAGGTAGAAAAGCCACGGCTCTCTACAACAGTCAGGAATGTTATTTTCCCCAACAGCAGTCAGGGATTTACTTTTTCAGACTCAGATATGTCACAACTAACATGTTCATACATCATGACATGCACATACATACCACATACAACATACTCTCATTTATTTTGAGAACATCACCTCATGACGCATTGCATACATCGCATATAACTAACCCTGTTATCTTTTCAGGAAAGACAATTATCACCAACAATTCCAGTAGTTATACATGTCATGTCTACGGACAGTTAAAAATCAGTTCCCGAAACCAGACGGGTCAACCAATCTATAAGATCGAACGAAGTAACCCTACTACCCAGGTATTGTTAGAGTTAATGGTTGGACTTTTGTGGTTATTGGTCCTGGTATTTGTGTTGTTATGGTGGTAAATAAATATGTGGGGGAAGAGAGTCTTTTTTGTGTGATAGAGGTTTTCACAAAAAAACAAAAACGTAAAAGAGTATTTTGTGGGAGAGTTGGTGTTAGATTTATTGAAAATAAAAAGAAAGCACATACATCCTTTCACGTACAATCTTATCCTTATTTCTCTTTCTCTCTTATCACCTGTTGTAAGTCAAAATGTTTCGGTTACTGCTCGAATACCATTCAAAATATAAGTGAATTAGATTCCAAATAGATTCATTAAAATGGTTAATAAAGAATCATGACAATTAGTATTTTACTTACTTACTTATATTACATAACATAATAATTGTCCACTATACGAACAATTTATTGAGGTTCATGAAATAAGTATAATTTTTTGGTTCCAAACCAGACAATAAAACATTGAAGCATTGAAGATTAGGGTTTTCGATGCAAGAGTAAAATTGACACGGTGAATAAGTGCAAAAGCCAAAAGGGTTATATTTTCTTAATCAATCCCTTATATGTTCTCCCCACACATAAGTTCTTAGTTGGATACTGTTGTATCCTAAAATTTTCCCTCTCATTTTTGAAGACAATTGATTCAAGACACCTCCTCATGCTCCTAGGATTTTCAATTGCTCAATAATATTCAAGGGTTTGAACATACAAGCATCTTTCCTAAGCAATGGCCTATAATTAGGGTTTTGTGTTTCTCAAAGAAATTTTAGTTTCTAATGCCTCAAGTGAATTTCATAGTTCCTCATATGCTTCAAGGTACCCTCATGACAAGTTTTAAGCCTTGCAACACAAGTTTGCTCAGTCAATTGCTCGGATGAGTGAAAATAAATTGTATTAGACAAAAAGTCAATTGAGGTCAACATATAGTCAAACTTCAAGATTTCTGGTCAACATCAAGATTTTGAGGTCAAATTTATCATTTGATCAAGGGTTGATTATTATTCATCAAGAAAACTCAAGATTCATCAAAAGTAAAAAATTGCTAAATTATGATTTTCTTTAGGAGAAGTCTACTAAACTTTGACCAATCATAACTTTCACATGCTTCATCATAAAATTCTCAACCAAAGCTCATTTTGATGGAAATTCAATTCTCTACAACTTGGCCTATCTAAGCTCAAGTCCAAAAAATACTTCATCTGAGAGATATGAGCCAAAACATTACATGTCATTTTGAAAGTCAATAAAAAGACATCTTTTTTCAAAGCAATTTATATCAAGTTAAAGACTTCAAATAAAAAAGTGACCAACATGAGAATTGTAGGGGACATCTTGAAATTTCCTAAAAGTCCAAGATCACCTTAATATAACAAAAATTGAGTGAGATATGATTGGTGCAAATTGAGAAATTTTTGAGAAATACATGAAATCTCAATTGAACAAGTTTGAAATTTTTGACTAGTGGACCTATCTTCTAAGGTCTAAACATGTTCATGACCTTATAGATGACTTCTAAACTCATTCATACCTTACCATGAATTTTTTAATTTATTTATATTTATTTTAATTTTTATTCAATAAATATAAAATAAATTAAATAAAATAACAAATGATAGACCAAGACATGTCGATCTTTATCCATGAACACTTCTAAATATTTGCACCAATTTTTTTTCTATCAAATTATCCCTTAATTATTGTCAAATATTTAATTTTTTTTATGTCAATTATGAAAAACTTAATAGTTTCAATTTATTTTTTTAAAATTAATTAATTTAATTGGTATCGATAAATTTAAGTTTTTTAAAAATATTTTTCCTCGTGAACTAAAGTCATAATGTTTTTTTAAAATAGAAAACAATTAATAAAAATAATCTTATCAATAAATAGGATAAGAGGAATAGTAAAATATATATATATAATAAAGTGAAAAGAAAAAAAAGCCAAGTCTCCAACGTTCGAGAAAGGTCTTCATAATTGGAATCTAGGTGGCATGTCATTTTGATTAACAGTTTCTTTTTTTTCTTCATACTGCTTGATAGTTCATGAAGAATCAAGAACATCACCTTTAATAACCAACCAAAACATCCTCCACAACTATATATACTCACACACCATCCTCAATTCCTCATCACCGAATAATCAACAAACACACTCAACAAGCAAAAGCACTTTCACTCAACTATTGCCGTTACGTTTTTCTGAATCATCATCATAATGTCGATAATTCCAAGAGTCTTCGGTACAGGAACACTACGCCAAAAAAGACCTTTAAAAGCGCTTTTTTTGGGCTTTAAAAGCGCTTAAAAGCGCTTTAAAAGCTTGCGCTGGCGTAGGTAACAAAAGCGCTTCTAAAAGCGCTCTGGTAGACCCCCCCTTTAAGAGCGCTTCCTGGAAAAAGCGCTCTGGTAGGACCCCCTATAAGAGCGCTTTCCTGGAAAAAGCGCTCTGGTAGACCCCCCTTTAAGAGCGCTTTTTAAAAGCGCTGCCAAAGACCAGTAAAAAAGCAAAAAAAATTAAAAAAAAACGCAGCCTACAAAAGCGCTTTTGTAAAAGCGCTCTGGTAGGCCCCCCTATAAGAGCGCTTTTTCCAGAAAAAGCGCTCTTATAGGGGGGCCTACCAGAGCGCTTTTACAAAAGCGCTTTTGTAGGCTGCGTTTTTTTTTAATTTTTTTTGCCTTTTTACTGGTCTTTGGCAGCGCTTTTACTAAGAAGCGCTTTAGTAGGTGGACCTTTAAGAGCGCTTTTTAAAAGCGCTGTCGTTTCTAAATGAGGTATTTTTATGTGCAGCCTATAATTTAATCCTCCCAGTCGACCTGTAATGTTTTCGACCTGTAATATTTTCGACCTGTAATATATTTTTGACCTGTAATATATTTTTGACCTGTAATATATTTTCGACGCTATTATTTCAGCCATCAGTAAGACAATATATGTACTAATATAATACCATTATAATATCCAAAATTATATATATACATCATTACATCAATAATATTATAGTTCAAATCGACACAAATCCTACATGAAAAATTGCCTAATATAATATTGACACAAATCTTCTTTAATTTCTTCCAACTTAAGCTTCGGGTACGCAGCAGCACGGAATTCGTCAAGGTACTACAAAACAAAAACATAATATAAATGATATATTTAGTTAAATGTAATAAATTATATGAAATTATCTTAAGTTATAAATTCATACCGTGAGCGGAATCTCTAATTGATTCGCCTGAAGGATTTCTTTCATGAACCTCAAAACAAAGTATCCGCAATCATGACTGTTTCGCTGTTGCGGACACTACATAATAAAACAAATAAGATTCTATAGTTGTCTTGTTTTACCAAGTAGCATAAATATTATAAGCAAAATTGTGAAAAGTAATGTACCTGCACTTGGATCCAAGTGATGTTGTTCGATTTAGTTCGGGATACCTGTGCGTCCCGTTGACTACGGAACACTTGTATTGATCTAATTATTAAATATATAAAAGCATATGTTTAAATCAATCCCACAAATAAGAAAATATATAAATATACACGAATATATATTTAGAACGATCCCACTTACAAATCAACGATTTCCTTCATAGCCGGATAATTGGTCCATTCACCATTTACCGAATTCAGATAATACACGACTTCTCTTATCGGGTTGATAGCAAGCAGCAACCAGTGTGCTCTATAAATTAAAACAATAGGTTATATGAAAATTTTGCTATACACAAAAGAAACAGAGATTAGATGAACCAAGAATGAGAAACTAACCCTACTGGTCGGGTATTATACGCCCAAAGATGCAGACTTTCTGTATTGCCGGTGGACATGAATCTATCTACTAAGCGCTGTCTAACTGATTCCGGTTCCGAAGCAATTGTCATTCCGCTGCAATGGGCGGAAGACACGAAACGGAATCTGTCAGACAATGCAGTCCCGCGCAACACTCTGTCATACAACAACCTTAAATAAAAACATAATAAACATTAGATTATTTTCATTGAAATATGTAAATAAATTATATTGTGGGACTAATTAAATAATATATCGGATGAGTGAATATTACCGGATGTATGAGTGCATATTACTGACGCCTAGTTGATCATGGGTAAAAATCTCTTCCAAGTCATCAAATGTAATATGTGACTGGAATTCAATACCGAAGACACTTTCATCCATGTTGATTTCACGTAAACCACCATCCTTCAAATCGGACATATCAACCATTGTTGCGAGTGTCGAACGGTATCGAGGCACAAAAGCACCGCCTTTTTTTGCCGCTTGCTTCGGAGGACCAGTGGGTGGTAAGCTACGAACCTGCTGCGTCACTTGTTGTGACTCCCGAGCGGATGCCTAAAAATCATATAAGTTAGGTAAAATATAAAATCATGCAGATTTAGATTCAGACTATATATTAACACTTTAAATGTACCTCTTTTAGTGATGCAACAGACTCCTCCTCCTGTAAAATCCCTTTACCCTTAATTGCGGGTTTTATAGGAGCAGTCTAAAATTAAAATGTAAAAAATAATTAATAAACGGTTTAGAATTGACATTCGAAAACTAAATGATTCATAATCGTTTTCAGTATACCTCATCACTAATGGTAATGAGCTCCGAGGGCCATGCAACAAATGATCCTATTGCATCTCGCAGCAATGTCGTCTCTGAGACCATGTCGGGTACCGGTAGAATCGCATCACGATCTAATACAACATCCACCGATACTTTCAGGTGTCCATCAGGGAGGGGTCTGTGGTGAAGTAAATCTCCCGAAGTGTTGTGCACTTTTCCCTTGCCAACTAGTCGATAATTCGGTGACGATAAGTATAGTTGGCAAGATGAAATGCCCTAAACAAATAGAAAATATAAAGTCATTATCATTAATAAAATAGAACAGTTTGTAAGGAAAAAAACTTATAATTACCTCGGGAAATTTCTTTTGATAGTTGATACTAGCCTTATCACTAGTATCTCTCACCGATGAAGTGTTGCATTTTTCTCTCATATACATATCTTTATCTCTTTGCAATTCAGAGACCTGTGCTTGCAATTCCTGCAACTTTTGCAACACTTCTTCATTGGTAAGATTTGATCTTCTCCTAGAACTCTTATAAAAAGAGGTTGGAGTCACACCATGACCCTTACCCCTCACCCGACCGGGATACTCGGGAGCATCTAGTACTCTACTAAGTATGCTCTCCTCACCGGTGGATGCCGATTGCGACAAGGTCTCCTGTAATTCATTTACATTTAAATAATTATTAGTGGAGATAAAAAATCATTTATATATTAAAAAACATTGATTTAATTAAAGACACAGTATTATACTTACACATTCAGTATAAACTCTCTGAACATCGGGATCGACAGCTTGATTTTTGCCCACACGAGCTTCCTTCCACAACACATGTACAGGAAGTGAAGCTTCCTCACTTTTAGTCTCCTCTAACTATGCATTGACACAAACGATAAAATCGTCAATTAAAACATGCACATGTAGACAATTAATTAAAACGCATTTCTATTTACTTACAATTTTATCCTCTAAGCGTGCATATCCCAAACGCCCTTTCTTGTATGGATACGCGGGTTTGGATGCTCTCTTACTATTCGTGGCACTCTTTTTCTGAAATGCTTCATCTCTTTGCTTTAAAAACTCAGCCCAATCTGCTTCATCAATGAATGTCGCATACTTTGTTGGCCGTCCCGGTGCCTCTTCAAGAAATTTTCCATCTTTATCCTTAAGATAGGTGTTTGTCAAAAAACTTTTCCACCCTCTATATCTTTTGCCGGCCAAACTAAGTATGTAGCTTTTACGTTCATCTGGTATCTCAAAAGTCCTCTGCAAAAATAACAACAATTAACCATATATGATATATACCTGAAGTGTTAGTATAAGTAATTTAAACAATTTATCGTCAAGATAATAACAACAATTAACCATATATGATATATACCTGAAGCTCTTCCCAAATCGCTTGTTTTTTCTCCTCCAATTCTGAATTTTTCGTTTTCGATTTCCAGGTAGGTACGGAGACCGGAATATGCATACGGACAAGTGTACCAATATAACTTGTCAACTTTGCAGAATTAGGACCAATTGGTTGTTTATCAGAATTCCATTCCAATCGGTATACTAATCCTTGGTCTCTATGTCGAATGATTCCCTTCATAATAGTGATGCCTCGTGCCACCTCTTTTGCTTCAGTATCAGGTGGAGCATTTGTATCCGAAGCAACTCTTTCTTGTGAGTTTTCTTGTGCGTTTTCAGGTGGGTTTTGAGGTGGAGCATCTCTATCTGGAGCCATTGAACCTGTATCAAACAAACTAAAGCACATTAGTACACTATTAACACTAACTTTATATGAGAAACATTTCAAAAAATTACATAAAAATAATAAAGATGTCCTCAAAACTCAACCCCTTTTACTAAAAATAATAAAGTATTTAACAACAAAAGAAACTAAACCCATAGATAATAAATAAGCAGTCCAGTAATATTTTTCTTGCTTTGAAGAGATACCTAAAACATAAAAAAAATGTTAGAAAAAACATCTTAATATTAAAATAAAAACAAAACACTGTTGGAGGATATACTAAAAACAAAAATGAAAACTTTAAAACAAAATAAAAAGATAATACCTTTAATTCGAATTACCCCTTAACTCTTGAACAACTAGATAATATGTAGATGGTATATGAACCAGTAAGACAAAAATGAAGGAAAATGAAGGAGACAAAAATGACAAAAATAATATTAGATGATACTCATATTAAGATTGAAATAGAGAGAACATGTATATATTTGAACAAGTACACCTTTAAACTAACATTACAGTACCAACAATCAAGATTGAAATAGAGAGAACATGTATATATTTGAACATGTACAACAATCAAGTTTCATCATTGCAACAAGTCATCATAGCATACAAAAATGCTTCAAATTTTGAACCTGTATCAAACAAACTAAAACATTGACACTATTAACACTAACTTTATCACTAACGTCTCTTTCTTTTCTTGGTAGGATTGTGTACTACGCGTCTCTTAACAATGCGGACGGTTGGATTGATCCAAATACCCTCATTATGATCATTTCTAATACAAGATTCATTCTCATTTTGATCGTTTCTTGTACAAGATTCAATGCCAACACCAATATCACCTTGATCTTCAATTTTTTCATCAACTATTTTGTTAGATAAAAGCACTATAGACCATTTCGTACTTGTCGGATCATTGACATAGAACACTTGTTTAGCTTGAGAGGCTAGAATGAAAGGCTCATCTTTGTACCCTACCCTATTGAGATCCACTTGCAAAAATCCTGACTTATCCATTCGTACGCCACTATTATTTTCAACCCACTTGCAACCAAATACAGGAATCTGAAACTTCGCGTAATCAAACACCAAAATGCGCTCGATAACCCCAAAATATGACAAATTTGCAAATTTCGGATTTAAGTCATTCGCACTTGATATGTGCATAGCTTCAGCTACCAAGGTAACACCACTATTTTGCATAGTACTTTTATCATCCTGTTCTTTGGTATAAAATGTGTATCCATTAATTGCGTATGCGCTATAAGAAAGCACAATTACAGATGGACCATAGGCTAAACATCTCAACCTTTCTGTTACTGAAGCAGGATCTGAACGATACTTTGAATAAATATGATCTCTAAACCACGGTATGAAACTTCGATTGTGCTCTCGTACTATCCAGTTCTCATTTCTATTTGGATTTAAATCTCGGAGAACAACTTTGTGCATTTCAACAAACGGCTCAACCTCAATCTCATTGTGCAGAACATACAAGTGCACTTGATCCCGTTCGACCATTGATACTGTCACAACTTTATTTCCAATTAGCCTTTTTCCTTCTTTTTTTTCGACAATATGAGATTTGGGGAGTCCAATTGATTGAACATTTGACAGATATTCAGTACAAAACTCAACCGCTTCTTCAGCAACGTATCGCTCGGCAATACAACCCTCTGGTCGACTTCTGTTTTTCACGTACCCTTTTAATATTTTCATATAACGTTCAGCAGGGTACATCCATCTCATATAAGCTGGTCCGCACAGTTGTGTCTCTTTCACAAGATGAACGACTAGATGAACCATTATGTCAAAAAACGAGGGAGGAAAATACATTTCAAGATCACATAAAGTAACAACTATCTCATTTTGCAATGTTGGTAAGATCGCGGGATCGACCACCTTACTGCAAATAGACCTGAAGAAGAAACACAGCTTAGTTATTGCGCTTCTTACTTTTTCTGGCAGAATAGAACGTATACCTATTGGTAAAAAATGTTCCATTATAACATGGCAATCATGCGTCTTCAAACTCTTTAACTTGAGGTCTTTCATGGACACAAGTCTTCTAATATCTGAAGAGTAGCCTTCTGGAACTTTTACTTCACTGAGGAACTTACACAATGTTTTCTTCTCCTTTCTAGATAGAGTGTAAACAGCAGGTGGCAGATATGTTCGTCTTCCTTTCGTCACGGGCCCCAATTCAGTTCTCATCCCCATGTTTACCATGTCATTCCTTATGTTAACGCCATCCTTAGACTTTCCTTGTATATTGAGTAGCGTACCTATAACGCTGTCAAATACATTTTTTTCAATATGCATAACATCCAGGAAATGTCTTACGTACAACGACTTCCAATATGGAAGTTCAAAGAAAATTGACTTCTTCTTCCACCCACCCTTGACAATTGAATGTGCAAAAGGCTTGCCAAACTGAGTGCTCACATCTTTCACCTTTTCAAAAATTTGATCACCTGACAAAAAAGGCGGGGCTGTACGATGTTCGGCCTCTCCATTGAATGCTTTTCTCCACCCACGGTAGTGATGATTAGAATTTAAGAATCTACGATGGCCGAGAAAGACATTCTTCTGACAAAGCGCCAATCGTGTCGTATCGGTTTCATCTTCACAAACAGGACACGCCTTTTGACCCTTGTTGCTGTACCCGGATAGATTTCCGTATGCTGGAAAATCATTAATTGTTCCAAACAACATCGCCCTCAAGTTGAAACTTTCTTTCCTATACCCATCGTAAACCTCCACACCTCTCTCCCACAAAAACTTTAAATCTTCGATTAAGGGTGCCAAGTATACGTCTATGTCATTCCCTGGTTGTTTAGGCCCAGAAATTAGCATAGATAACATCATGTACTTACGCTTCATACATAGCCACGGAGGTAAGTTATAAATCATAAGAATCACAGGCCATGTGCTATGCGAGATACTTTGAATACCATGCGGGTTCATTCCATCAGTAGACAATGACAACCGAAGGTTTCTTGCTTCTTTTCCAAATTCAGGATATTCAGTATCAACTTTACTCCATTGTGGTGAGTCTGCCGGATGTCGCAACTTTCCATCAATAATTCTTTCATCTGCATGCCAAGTCAAGTGTCTTGAATCGGTCTCACTACGATACATGCGTCTAAATCTCGGAATTATAGGAAAATACCATAAGACTTTAGCAGGAGACAACTTTTTCTTATATCGAGGGGCACCACATTTAGGACACTCATTCAACGCTGCATACTCGTTTCGAAACAAAACGCAATCGTTTGGACATGCATGTATCTTATCATAGCTCATTCCAATAGAAGACAACATCTTTTTGGCTTCATACGTTCGATTGGGAAGAACATTATCCTCTGGTAGCATATCTTTCATAAGGGCTAATAACTCTGTGAAACTTTTATCCGACCATCCATTGTCCGCCTTTAAGTTGTACAACTTTAACACCGCAGACAATCTTGTGAATTTTGAACAACCAACATACAACGGTTTCTCTGCATCGCTTACCAACCTCTCAAACATTTTGGGACAATCCACAAGATCTTCTTCAAGCGCTTCTGCAATCTCTTCGACTCGATCACAATCGTATGTGTCTGTGCAATCGTCGTTTGAAGCATACTTCCTATTACAACTCGACTCAGCATTCCCGGTACTTTTCTCACCATGCATTGTCCAACATGTATAACTTCTATCAATTCCAAACCGTAGTAAATGAGATCCCAACTGATTCCCGTCAACCTTACCCCCGGCATAACAGCAACCCAAGCAAGGACACGGCATTCGAAGCGGGTCTTTGGAGTGCGCAACCGCAAACTCAACAAATTCCCATACCCCTTTCTCGTACTCTTTCGACAATCGGTTTGAATTCATCCATGTCTTATCCATGTCTTAATTAAGCTAAACAAAAACGGTCAAACTTTCACTCTTCACAAGTAACCCCTATGGCGAATTCAATTCACAAAGTTAGTAAGTACCTCACTTAACGATAAACGAAATTAAAGAGTTACTGAGAGGATCGGAAATTAATTTTAATAAATAACTAATAAAATAAAATAAAATAAATATATAAAATTACTAAAAAAAAACCTTAATTTTAACTCCAAAATAATTTAATAGACTTCACAACTTTAATATATAAGATATATGATTCACTCTAACCTAACTTTCACTTCAAATTTAGTATTTATTTCACCTATTTGTCATCATAATCTAACAACATGTTTCACACTAACCTAACTTTCACTTCAAATTTATAGAGTATTTCTTTCACCTATTTGTCATCATCTTAATTATTTAAATTCTATTAAGAACATGATACATAAAGGCCGAACATATGCTAACACTTGAATCAAAAAATTATGTTGCTTAAGAATCAGGACTAAAGATAATTTATAAACATCGACATTCTTCAACCAATGAGACGAGTTTCACACAAAGAACAAAACTATTAAAACTCACACAAAGTTCAAAACAGACTTCATAAACACAATAATATAAACCTTAGATTAGAACAATAAGCTTATTTAAGGAACTTTAAATATATAAACCTTAGTCTACATTGTTTGTTATGGGTGGGAAATAACAGTTTCATTACTACAGCAAATACATTCCCTCCCCATTCTTGATGTTGTTTTGGAAGGCATGTCCATGACTTTCATAACTGGAATTCCTAAATTGCACAGATTCAAGGCCATCCTATTACTTCCACTACTAATAGGGGTTAAGTTCTCTTCATCTATTTCTTTCCTATTGAAAAAAGAATCATTTTTTCTACTCTTCATTATCACTTTTGTGATGCATAATCAATTAAATAAATTAACACAACACAACAAAATCTCAAAATTATCTAAGTTCCAATCTTACACATATTAGTAAGTACCAATTCTCTAAATTCCAATTCCACTACATTATAGCGCATTAAAAATATAACCACCTCTAATATAAACAAATTCCTTCTACTCCTAACAAATTAAAAAATAAACACTACCATTTTTCTATTAATGTCTTATGTAACTAATAATTAAAGTTTACAAAATTTCAACTTCTAAGGCACCAAACTAAAAAAAATTATCACATTATCACAATACAAACACAATACTTCAAACCAGAACATCAACTTAATAAAACAAACCAAAAACACATTATCACATTATCACAATATTATACTTCAAACTAAAACACCAACCTACAACAACACAAGATTACTTCAAGATTAATTTTTAAAAACAATGTTAAATCTTACTTAAGATTTAAGAGGAAGGAAGCAAGTTAGATGAAGAAGATGGACTTCTAAAAACCAGTTCGTGAAGGCCTCTGGAGGATTGAGATTACTTGAATGAGAGAGATTACTTAAGCAATTGAACGAGAGAAAGAAATTGTTCTCCTGGAATGCGAAAATATCAATTGGTTAGGGTAAACAAGAACAATGACATTAGTTTCTTTGACATTAGTTTGAAGAAACTGTTGAATGAAGAGTATAAAAATACACAAGTTTCCTTGACATCCATCACAAATGACTTACTTAGTGAAGCATCAAAAGATAGTGATACCTTAAATCTTGAGCGCTTTAGCTTGTTTGTTGTTGAAAACAATTGAAATGGATAGTGAAGAACACTGTAAAGATCATTTTCATTACTAGAAATTAGTAAACATGATTGTGCACATTGAGGTGAATAGCATAGAACAAACACAACAGTAGTTAGTAATCACGATTCTATGTCAATAGATTAGCACAATATCAAGAATTAGTTCTTATGTCAAGAATTAGCAATTCAATTCTATGAGGAATTTCTACGTACACCTAATGTGCAAATGTTATGTCTACAAATCTATGTTAAAATCTACATCACAAATTCACATAAACATTATCACAAACACATAATATGCATGCAGAAATTACTCAAGTATTCAACAAAACTATGAAAATCAAGTAATGTTACCTAAGATAATTTGTAGAAAATTGGAAGTTGGATGTTGTTGATGATGATAACAGGGAACCACGTTTGGACTTGACAAAGAGCTTTGAAGTAGGAGCGACGGAGATGGCTGAGGAAGTGACGGCAAGTGACGGTGACGGCAAGTGACGGAGCTTTGAACAAATGGAAATAGAAGAAGAATGGCGGCAGCAGTGAAGTAACGGTCGCGGAGATGAGGCAGAAGACGGATGGGGTTGGAAGTTCGTAACAGTACTGAGGTCTGGACTTTGGAATGAAGGTTGATGTGAGAAGACGGATGGGGTTTGTATAATTTTGTTTTTAAAAATTTTAATTTTAAAAAGGCTATGAAAGCGCTTTTGAAAAGCGCCTTAGTAGATGTAGCTATACCAGCGCTTTTAAGGGTAAAGCGCTCTTGTACCCCACCCCCTACCAGAGCGCTTTTGAAAAGCGCTCTCATACCCCCTTACCAAAGCGCTCTCATACCCCCTTACCAAAGCGCTTTTCAAAAGCGCTCTCATACCCCCCCTTACCAAAGCGCTTTTCAAAAGCGCTCTCATACCCCCCCTTACCAGAGCGCTTTTTAAAAGCGCTTTCATACCCCCCCCACTATAAGAGCGCTTTTTTAGCGTGTTTTTTAATTTTGTCTTTAGCGAAGCCTATGCCAGCGCTTTTCCTAAAAGCGCTTTCGTAGGGGTGCTGCTAAAAGCCAAATTTGGTATAGTGGAAGGAGAACCAACGTATTCGATCCATTTTCTCTGGACTTATGGGACCCATTCCACAACTTTCAACTCGCAACATCCGCCACCGGAACCACCAACGAGACGGCGGCTTTTGCCAACGCACACATTGACTGGAAGGAAACTCCGGAGGCACACGTGTTCAAGGCTGATCTTCCGGGGGTGAAGAAGGAAGAAGTGAAAGTTGAAATAGAAGAAGATCGTGTGCTCAAGATAAGCGGAGAGAGGAAAACTGAAAAGGAAGACAAGAACGATACATGGCATCGTGTTGAACGTAGTCAGGGATGTTTCCTCCGCCGTTTCAGGTTGCCGGAAAATGCGAAGGTTAATGATGTGAAGGCTGCTATGGAAAATGGTGTTCTTACTGTCACAGTTCCTAAAGAGGAGATTAAGAAGCCCGAAGCTAAACCCATTCAGATTACAGGCTGAGCCTTTTTGATGTTTCTGTCTCTTAATAAAAATGCTAGAATAAAATAAATAAAATAGTTGCGTGTATAGTTGAGTCCCAACTTTAGGAGATTCAGACATCTATGGACTCAGCTATAACAATAATGGTGTTGTAGTTTCTTATGTTCCCTTATGTTTAGTGTCTATGCAATGCAAAGAGCTTTTCTTGAGTATGTCAAAATTCAGCTGTATTTAACATGTTTGAACATTCTTATTATTGTTTGAAGCTCTCTTGATATTTGTGTGGTATATAACTTATTAATTTTAAGACTTCTTAAGTCTACAAATATTTAAAATTCAAGTACTTTTCTAATAACTCAACTAAATAATATTAGTGGTTTAAAATTAAAATAAAATTGAAGTGATTTAAATAGTGTTAAAATTAATTTATATAAAAATTATTTAATACTATATTATCTTTTAGGTATTATTTATGGAGAATGATGTCTTGTTATCTAACTTTCATTGATTAAAATTTTTCTTAAGAGAGTTAAAATCCACTTTCTTTTGTCCATTTTTTGTCCATTTTATCCTATAAATATAAGATGCTCTCTTGTGACATTATATGTGAAGGCTTCATATTTCATATTTCAAGAAGAAATTATGATTAAGATAAATTCAAAGACAAAAACACTTAAGGTTAAACAGAGTTCAGACAAAAACACTTAAGGTTAAACAGAGTTCTATGAAGTCTCTGACAATTTTCTGTCTTATAATTAGTTAGAATAGTTAGTTCTTATTTGAAATGTTAAATCAAACACTGAATCAAATAAGATATCTTAAAGCTTCAAAATTGTAAAAGAGAAGAAGTATGAAAGTTTGTTTGATCCTGTGTCTGAGTGATCAGTTAAATATAAAGATATAAGAGTAATTTTCGAATTGAAAAGGCAATTCACACACTCATAACATGTCTGAATTAGATTAAACACCTTAAAACCTCTAGTAAACCTATCGAGACTTATACGGAATTGGCCAATGTATTTTACACTGCTTAATTGATAAATGACTTAGTCCAATTGATTAGAGTAAGGAAAGGAACTCGTTAATCTATTATTAGAAATACTCTTAATTAAATAAATAACATAAATGTTCTAGGATTTCCTTTTTGGGATCAAGGTTTCCATCTTTTAAAAGCTCTTAATCGATTAACAATTAGTGTTAATCGATTAAGTCATTAAAAAATCCCGTGGATCTTTTCCTTTTTATGTTATTTATTTTCCTATAAATAGAGAATTCCTCGTCATTTTCATTTTACACCAGATATTGAGTTTAGAGCCACCCTTTCTCACTTTCTACTCTCTTCTACTTCATCTTATTCTAATTTTCACGAAATTGTCTTAGTGCTTTAAGAGTGAAAAATATTTGTTAGATCTTTTTGTTCTGGTGATGTGCTATTGTTTTAATTTACTCAATAGGGTGTTGTCTCTTGTGTAATATATTTAAAAGAAGTTTTTGTTTGGTTCTTGAGATTTACCATGTAAAATATTTGTTTTGATTCTTGATCTCATCTAGTTAAAAGCTTTCATTTGATTTGGAGATTATCTTTTTAAATTCTTTCATTTGGTTTGGAGATTATTCTATTAAAATGTCTTGTTTAGTTTGTGGGATTAGTCATTAAAAATCTTTATTTGATTGTAAGAAGGTTTGTAGGTATAAACGGTAAAAAGTTATATCTTTAGTGGAACTCTCAAGAGAAAATTCTTAGGAACATGAGTAGGAAATGGTTAACTCAAATCTGTATAAATATTTGGTGCATGATTTTTTTATTATCCCATTGTTTTTCATCACTTTATTTTCTCTACATTGTATTTCGTTTTCTTCATCTCACCGTCCTTATTTCTTTCATGTTCTTTGTGTGTTATATAAAAATAACTTAAAGATTTTTAAAAATCAAATTTTTAATAAACTGGTATCGTTTTTCAACCAATACAATTCAGATCTCTCTTGTGTTTGGAGTCAATTGACCAACAACTGACATAATATCTTAACAAGAGAATTTTCATGAATATACCTCTATTGTTTAATGGTAAAAGGTTTGATATATATGAAGAAAGAATTAAAATATTTTTTTATTCAACTGATTTTGATTTATGGAATTTTGTTTTGAATGGTCCATTTGTCTTTACTCATTTTATAAATAATGAAACAGTAGACAAACCAAGTTATTTGTGGACCATAGAAGAAAAGATAAAATTCGAGTTGGGTTTCAAATCAAGTACTTGGTGACCAATACCTTGAAAACTAGAAAGTCCTTTCATACTTTTAATTGTAGTACAATCAAAGAAGTGTTGGACACCCTTAAATGAATCCATAAAGTTTCAAATGAGATAGAAAATATATACGCATGTATCTAATAAAATTAAATACCAAGTACCAATAAGGGGAGGTTCTCAAATATTAGGTTTAATCTCAAAAAATTCACTTCTAACAGATGTATAAGATTCAAGAACTAGTAGTAGAAAACTAATAAATACTTGATTTTGATGATAGGAATTTTTTGATGAACTTTAGAAAAGATCAAAGAAAAATTAAATCATCATTAAGCTTAGAGAAGTAATTCAACTACTTAAGAATGAGGAAAAGAGATCAAATATTTCCAAAAGATCTTCATCATCCAAAGAAAAAGCGTCTTAAATCATCGCCAAATTTTTTGAACGAAAAAACAATCACCATATATGAAGGATTTTATGAAGATCCATCATCAGAAAAGTTGTATGAAGAATCCTATATAAAAAGCTCAATCAAACATAATAAAATCTTGATAAATCATATGAAGAAGTTGTAACAACAATTCAAACTACCACAATTCACCCCCATATTGTGTGTGGAGTCACATGTCCAATAATTGTCATAAGATCCAATCTCCTATTTAAAGACTAATCGTCTCAAGAGGAAGATGACTTTTTAACACTTCATTTAACAAAAGGACTTTCCTAACCACGCCTCCACCATTTAATGGTCATAGGTTTGAATTATGGAAATCTAGATTTAAAATTTTCATTCAAAGTTTTAATATTTAATTGTGGAAAACAATAATAAATGTTTTGTTTATCCCTACTCATTATGTTAATGGTAAAGTAGTAGATAAAACTAATTTTATGTGGATCGTAGAAGACAAGAGAAAGTTCGAAATTGATTTCAAAGCTAAAAATTTTTTGTCATATATTTAAGTGAAAATTAATTTCTTAATGTATTTAAAGGAAATGTGGGTCACACTTGAAATCATCTATAGAGTATCACCAAGCATCGAACAAGAAGGAATGAACACACGAGGTGAAACATCATATGAATGTGAAGTTTAATTTCACATATGGTATTCAAACTTTAGAAATTTAGTAAGCTATGTTAGAAATATCATCACTAAAAAATATATAAGAGTTAAGAACTTGAATCAGAATCTTGATCCAATCCTTACATCAGGAGATGACAATGTTTATAAGTTTCAAGAAAAATCCGAGAAGGAATAAAGCATCTAGAAACCTAATGAAATGAATCAACTTCATCAAAGAACTCTTTTGAATAAGAAGAAGAAAAATCAAATCTAGTAAACTGCATTGAAAGAACAATCTCTACGAAGAACGATTCTTGGAATATTAAACGTCAAATGGAGAAACCTCATCAAAAATAAAATATGAAGAAGATGTAGAAGTTTCATCAAGTGGAATCTTTAAAAGAAGAAATGAGAAAAAAAATCTCAACTAGCATTATCTTCAGAGACTCAACATCAAGGAGAGATCTTGAAGAATCAACCTCTAGTAGAATCTTCTTTGAAGAATCTTCATCCAACAAAGAAGATGAACATGTTTGCTTAAAATCTTCTCACGGAGAAGATAATTGTAAGCTAACAACTCTTTCATAAAAGTAATTTTTAGATTAAATGCTAAGATAATTGAGGAACATGATAAAATTTAAAAGCCTAACTTAGATCTTAAAGACCACATTAAATTTCGAGAGAATAGCAATGAAATGCTTAGATATGAAATGGCTAATCTTAGAAACCAAGCTAGTAAATCTGAGACTTTTGTCTCAATGAGAAAGGAAGTAAAAGACCATCATGAAACCCTAAGTAAATTTTCTAAGGGGAAATAAAACAAATATTTAATTTTATCAAATCAAAGACCTTCCTTGAATAAAATTGGATTAGAGTTTAAATCTATTAGATCACCTAGTAAAGGCTTTAATAAGAAGAAACTAAATTACATTGTTTATAAACTCTCTTATTGTGATAAGCTTGGACACCTAGAACCCTTTTGTTATGATAATCTAATAAGGTTTAAAGATAGAAATCTTAGACCTCTTAGAACTACTAACACACCATGACCCAAAAAGATTTTGGTACCAAAGGTGAAAATTTGCTTTGCAGGAACGTTTTGCCAATTTAAATGAAGCCTTATATGTATTAAGTAAATATGTGCAAATCAATATGTATACCATGAGTATACAAGATTTTACTTATGGTGTTTGATGATACTGATGCTTGTGATCCAAGTATGTTCATCGATAATGTATTTGAATGGGTGAGATCAAAACATTGTTAATTGAGGATGCTTTTAAACACTTATGATTTATAATTATTATTAACATCTTAGTAGGCTGTGGTGATAAATCAATGATAGATTTATCAACCATGTGGTTTGAACCAACTCTAGTACAACGATTTGCAGAGAAGGATTTACAACATTATTTTGTCGTTCCTTCAAAAGAGGGAGGTCTTACTCAAGTAAACTTGATATTAAAGGTGGTACACTTTTTAGAAGTAAAAAAATCAGAAAATATGATTAATCCTCTATATAAGTGGTTTAATATTTTCTGATCAATTAAAAATTATTATTCTTTATGAAATGTTTGAGTTCTTAGCATATTTTGAGAAATTGGTGAAATCTAGGCGAAAAGGGGGTGTCAAAAGCAGTATGTCAGAGCTAAATATCAACCCATGGACCAAAAGAGATAAAAAGATGGAAATAAGAAGGATGATCAATTATCGTAATCGATTATAGCCTCCATGCATTTCAAATTTTAGATGGAATCAGATTGTATACTTCCCTCCAAGAAAATCAAATCAAAGCATTGGTGGAGAACACACGAAATCTCCAAAATCATCATCAAATAATTGATTAGGCCTAACAAATAATCAATGTGGGGGCATGTTTTGGAAAGTTTTGGCTCTGGTATATTCTAGGCCAAAATTTTAAGGATTTTATGGAATTTTTGCATGCCTAAACCATCAGAAGCAACACTCTAAATAGGTTCTCCTTGTTGGTGTAAGCCCTAGAGGCCAATACTTTTGGTACTTGTATCGAATTATTTATTAATAATAAAAGGCATTTCTTTATTATGTTTGCTTTCCAAAATAATAAAGTCCCTAGAATGGTTTATTTGTTTAATGAAATGTTAAGTGTGACTTAATCATGAGATCCCATTAAACATAAGACATTATTCTTAAAGTATCCGTAGTCAAGCTTTAATGTGAAGTGGGATAGCATTAAAGCATTAAGATTATTATGAAGATAGATTGATGATCACATCTCATGGATCATAGATAAGGAGTTATCAAGTCTTGACATAGGTATGAATGTTAGGAGTAATATTTATACTGGATTGACCCGCTATGAGAATACTACATAGAATGTTATGAAAAGTGTCATAAGTTATTCTCATGATGATAATGGTGTATACCACCCTTCGACCTGAAACCACTATGGACCCTAGATGTAGAGTCAAGTACTTTATTGCTGATCAAACGTCATCCGTAACTGGATGACTGTAAAGACGGTTGATGGGTACTTTACAAAGCATGCTAAGGGACATGAGTGACCTAGATGGAATTTGCTCATCCTGCATAGCAGGATAAATGTCTAAGGGCCCAATATTGAACTGGACAAGGGTGACACAGTGTATGCCTTGTGTTTAATATAGACATGAGGGCAAAAGGGTAATTGTACAACATAAATATTATCACGTAAAAGGTTTGGTCAGATCACATGACATTTTCGTGACTTGGGTAACAGTGATGTGTTGCTAGATACCGCTCACTGTTTATTATATTAAATGTGTGATTTAATATAATTGCCAACGTCGCGAAAACCTACAGGGTCACACACATAAGAACAGGTTGATGAGAGATAGAATAAATAAGGAACACCGTAAGGTACGGTGCACTTAAGTGTAATACGGAAAATGGCAAGGTACCACGTGGATAAGTGATATATGGTACATCATAAGGTATGATGTCCATAAGCTTAATTGGCCTTTTAGCTTATAGCCTTAATTGGGCTTTTAGCTTGTAGCCCACACGAGTGATTCTATAAATAGATCCCTTGTGATGAAGCAATTTCACTTGATGCATTTTCGTTTTTGACTCTCTCTCTCACTCAAGGTTTCCGTTCGTGATCAGCTAGCACTGTGACCGGAAGCGATCTGTTCGTGTGGACTGAGTAGAGGCGTTGTTCTTCATCAATGCTCGTGATCACAACATCAAAGTTCTGAATCGCCACAGGAGGTAAATATTTCTATCACTAACCATGCTCATTCGTAAGGATCGCTAAAGGAAAATTTTAAATTTCGCTGCGCTTTTGGTCGCAATTTTCCTTCACTCCTATTCCCTTCTTTTGCTTCATTCTTTTCTCTCCTTTTCACGTTCATTCTCTATGTTCTTGTGAGAGTTTTACTATGTGCCATTAGTATTTCCAGATATGGCTCCAACAAGAAGCCTTCCACTGGAATATTTTCTTCGAAAAGATTATTTTTGGAATGACCATCCTGAGAATTCAAGAAAGGAGGGGAATGGCCAACCATAAATTTTTACGACCTATTGTTATGGAAGAAAATTTTCTCAATAATTTCTAGCTATATGTGAACATCAGCCAAGGTTTTCAAAGGGTATTATTAACAAAAATACCAAATCGAGTGTTTCTGGATCTTGTAAGAGAATTCTACTCAACCTGAAGTTTTGAATATCTATTCCTGAAGACATCTATAAAAGGAATTAAATATTGACATTCATAGTGATCAGCTCAGAAAAATGTTTAAAATACCCTTCTATAGAGTATCCTACGCCTATGATGGGCCAATAAAGTTCAAGAAATTCACACATATCCTCTCATATGTCATGAATCTCATGATATATAGGAAGCTTTCTATCAAAGCAATCTACTTAATGGAAAAGATTCATGTGGCACAATACTTGATCACAATGATACTCCTACCGAGGTAAGATGATATTGAGGTGATCATTATAGAGGATGTGGCTCCCTTATTGCTACTAACTCAACAATTTCAAATAAATTGGGTTGACAAAATTCTTTTCCATATGATCTACTACAAGCAAAATTGATCAACGGGATTACCATATGGAGCTTTGATCACCATGAAATTAGTTGTTGTTGGAGTCGACACTATAGGGGAGTCAGTGGATCCAATCCACTCCAAGATCAACTAATCCTCTTTTAGTAGCATGCAGGTTCATATCTTTCGAGGATAAATAAATAATGAATCAATGGATAAAGTCCAAGAAAGAGTCCAACCAACCGCAAAATATGATACAATAAAAATAACCTTATAGAAATATCTTAACAAAACGCTTTGACCATTCAAAAAATTGGAAAAAGACACGGCTATCATAAAAATAAACACTTCAAAAATATGATATTAATGGCAAAAAGTAGTCTCACTTATGTATTTTAATCTTAGCAATTAAGTGTGTTTACATTTCTACATTTTCATGCTTTCTAGAGTCTTCAAAATTCCTAGTTTTTTCCATTGCCAGTATTTAAATGCTAATATTTGAATTAATTAAGAAATGTTTTCCCTTATTTAGTAAATTATGTTTAGACTATATGAATTATGTTCTTACATATTTACAAATACTTTCTAGCATATTTTCCCACCTATTTTATTATGTCAATAAGGGAAAAATATACTCTTAGGGGATAAAATATACTCTATACTCATAAGGGGAGTCTAACCACTCCAAAGTTTATCAATATATTTTATATTTACTACCTCTTTAGGAGATGCATTTTCCCTATAAAAAATGGGATAATTTAAATCTATGTGCTTGCAAGTATAGTCAAGAAGTGATCCAGGATGGTGAAGCTTATGGATAACAAAATTGAAACTCAAATAGTAGTTGCATAGTTTTTATGATGATAACACTTAAATTTAAACAACTACTTAAGATATATTAAGAGGTCAAAGATGTAGAATATGATTTATCAAGCTATCCTCCTAAATCAAGCTATACTTTTGAAGATCAAGACATTTACTTAAATTCAACGGTGTATTTCAACAACTTTCAAGTGAATACTTCTATTTCAAGAATCACTGGTGGCTTCACCTCTCAATATTTTGGGTGATGGTAATCAAAATGAAGATATCTCAAGCCTCGTTAATTAGACTCAAGATTATTGTGTGATGAAAACTCAAAGATAATGATACCAAGACTTTGCTTCAAAGTTGTGAAAGCTTATCGGGTCATGTTCTTCTAAGTGACCAGTGCCTTACAAAGGCACAAGGATATTTTCGAAAATACTATGGCTAAATCACACGCATACTAATTTTTTTTTAAGAATCCTCTCATATATTTAATTAAATCACCAAAATTTTTTTTGAGGCCTAGCTAGTTGATTAGGAGAGTGTCTGGTTGATTGAAAGACATTTTCTAACTGAATAATCAATTAGATATTTTATTAATCAATTAAATCATGCTTGGCTGAGTCTAAAAATTATATGGATAATCTCTTAATTACTTATACTAGTTAAATATCAAAGTCTTATATTTGTGACCTTAACAATCGATTATTTAGGGTGTCTAATAAGTATGCCTAATTGTTTAGAGCATTAATTTGACCCATATATTGTCTCAAATTTTGTACAAAGGCTTGAACTAAAAATAAAGAGCCTCTCTATCAATTTTCACATACAGAAAATGAGAATAAGTGTCACTTTTTTCACATATTTTAGCTATAGTGCTTCGAGAGTGTTCTTAAATCTAAGTGAAGATAATTGTACAGGGCGAGGAAAAAATTGTAAATTTACCAAGAGTATATTTTCTCTTGTGTAAATAATTATTCCGTAGGAAGTTTTTATTTTGGTTATGAGCTAAACTAGTTCAAAGCTCTTATAGTGTTAGGGGATTGTCTGAGAAAGTCTCAGTTTAGTTGTGAGCTTTGACTTGAAGAAAAAACCCTCTTTTAGTTAGTAAAGATAATCCAGTGAAAATCTCCACAATAATTCTTGAGCTCAGAGCGTTTTAAAGCTCTATCGATTCGAGATGAGCATAATTAAAATTTATCTTTATTCTTGAGTTCAGTCTGGTGTAAAAGCTTTGTGGATTTGAGATCAGCACGGTAAAAATCCTTGTTTGGTTTGTGGTCAACTTGTGTAAAACCCTAGTTTAGTTCGATGGATATCCAACTAAAATTCGAGCCTTCACCGATTCGTCCAATGGAAAGGCGAGCGGACAAAGCAAAAAGAATCCCTTCAAGGGGTCGTCCAACGGTTGGACGAACAGAAGTAAAAAGTGTGGCATCTTGAAATTTTTTTTCAAATAGTAGCATTTTGAAACTTAATTTTTGAAACATTGGTAGGAGGGTATAAAAATCCTCCAACGTCTAAATCAGTGAATGAGTGAAAAGTAGTTAGAGAATAAGAATGAATTGAATTCCTAAAGTAGAGTGTTTGGTCTTTATATAGTATGTGCAATTAAAACCATCCGCGTGTGATTTGGTACTTTGTGTGAGTTATGGTTCAATTGAATCTAACAGTGAGAGGTATTGATAGAGGATGTGATCGTGTGTACTTAGCAGGGATGAGAGAGGGTCCATCAATTATGTGTATCTTTTTCTTCAACACTTATTATTGGTCCTTCTTCATAGGTTTTGCAGGAGGTCTAGAACAGATATCAACCAAGTTATAATTGGATGAACACCCTTAATACAAAAGATATCTTGAAGTTGGAGCTAAATGGAGTGTATGCAGTGGCGCAAATTTCAAAATTTGGCAAGACAAATGGATCCTAAACCAGGAAGAAATATACATGGTTCATCATACTCACATAACTCATCTCTCTAGAAAGAAATTTGGAGAGCTCCAATCCGAAAGAGTTAAAAGTGTCATGTGGAGATTAGCAAACCGCATTGCATTATGGATCAAATAATCCATTGAGTGTACACTTTGAGAGCAAAACGATGAAGGAGATGTATGAGGGTGCTGATATTCCTCAACTTATAATTCAATTGGACAACTTAAGAATCCAAAACTAGAGGAATTAACTGATGTAACTTATAATACTACATTATATTCCTCAACTACAACCTTGACCAAATCAAACTTGAAATGAAACATAGTATCAAATTTACATATCTTGAATGTTTTCACCAAGACATGAATCAACCACATTAAAATCAGCTACTTTAGAACCACTAATCTTAAAAGAACCAGATTGAATCCTATATGGAAATTTACCATTACTAACAGAAACAACCTCTTTTTCTTCATCTCTTTTCAAATCACTTGGAGCTAGAAAACAATCCATACACAACCCTTTAACATTAAAATCCACTTCTTCAATTTTCCAAACCTCTTTTATTCTTGTCCTTGAATGACTCTCAGGTCCTTCACCAAATCTCGACAAAGTAACCCAAGTTTTCCCACCATGTGCTATTTGAATACCATCCACTATTCTATACTCTTGTATGCTTGACTCTGTGTTTGTTTCCCAAAATATGGATTCGGTTTCTGAGGATTTAAGTTTGATCAAATGAGTGTCTTCTAATTGAACTAAAAGTCCTGTTCTTTGGCTGAAATAGCCCAAGACTGTGTGGCCAATTATCTCTATGTTGTTAGAGCTTCTTGTTTGTAATGAAGATGAGTCTGTTTCGAGTTTTAGAATGAAGCATTCTTCTTTGTTTGCTGTTTTTTCTCCTATGCATGTTGAGTTGTTGAATAAATTGGCTATAGACTTTGGATCAAGACCCTGTTAAATTACATAAACAAATTATTAAGGAATATGCACAATGAATTAGATAATAATTATTTGCAAAGTTTTAAAAATATTATGGCAAAAACAACCGCGATAAACAGTAAACAAAATTTCCAATATCATTTTAATGTTGAGAAAAAAATCACAGATGAAAAGCTATTATGACACCGTTTAAGATTCAAATTTCTCAAAATCACTTGAAAATACTAATGTTTCTTTTTCATCAATGGTGTAGTTTAGGAACTGGTTCAAGATGGATCCTACTGTCTCTAATACACGTCTCATATCCATATTTTAAAATTGGGGAAACACAAACTCAAACTCAATTAACACTAATTTTTCATGTCAAACTTGGGGTGAGTTTGGACACATATCCACATGTACAAGTATTGATGTCATGTTTAAGCACAATCTATAACGTAACACTTGTACTAGTCAAAATCGCAAAATCATACGCGCGATCTCAAACTTTATTTAAAATCTTGATAATTTATATAAACTTAGTTATCAATTACTTCCTCTATCTCAAATTAATTGTCATACTTGACACATTTACACATATTAAGAATATGAGGTTTCTCGTGGCCCATATACAGCAATCAAAGCAATCCAAGGCCTAAATTCAATCAACTCAAAGTGACCCGTCAAAAGGATTGGAAGGGCAGGAATAAAAGTAAAACAAAGCTTTTTGAAAAAAATGGATACAAGTTGTCATGCACTAAGGAATGAGAATGACAAGTATTGTTGACATATGGGGATATCACAACTAACTAATTGGATAAATTCAAATTTCAAACTTAGTATTTTCTTACATTACCTATTAAATTGTTGACTATATAGTTATTAAATGTAGAGCTTAACAATTTGGAATATAAAGTGACCGTTTTCAGATGGGATGGGAGGAAGTATCCGGTTTTAGGTGGGATGGATCGAGTTAGGCACTGTTTGGTTAGGTAAAATGGCAACATCCAAACTTAGATTTTTTTGTTATAGAAAGCTAGACTTTTATATGAAAAAGAGAAGATGAAAAAGTGAAATGAAAACACAACATAGACATTTGAATATATTCAAATCATATTCACACATGAAACTGTTAGATGAATTCAAATTTAAAAACCAAATTGGTTACCACTTAATTTAACAGAAACGAATCCCCGAGAAATGAATTTGAGACACAACATAAACACTAATTCATTGACATTGATAATAATTATAAAAAATATATATATAATATAATTACATGTTTCAGTATTATGTCAAATATTATTTATATATGTCGGACACTGAATACACGTGTGTCAGAGATATATGTTAGAGTCAAATACAACTACATATTATATGTGTGAGATATGTGTATTAGAGTAATAAATACACGTTTTTGTTCATTCGGTATTTGAGGAGTTTAATGCTATTGATTTCTAAGTAGTAAGTGTACATTGATTCAAATTGAATAGGTTTAATTGATGCAATCATGAAACAAACAAAGGAATATTAATGAACATTAAATGAAATTTACCTGAAGTAAACGTCTAAGGGGTCTAGGTGGGCCTCTAGAAGCATGAGAATGATGCCAAGGTGTTTGCCTCCAACCCACTTTTCCATCACTCCCTGCACTAATTTTGTACCCAGAAACTACCAACTCCAAACACCACAACTCTGGTCTTTTTTGCCACAAAACAAACCCTCCCATTTCTTCTTTCACCTCCACTTTCTTCAACTTCTTCACCATCTTCTTGCTATTCACACCCCCTTCCCCTCCCACAAACTCTGATGTCCCTATTCTCACCTCCCCCATTGCATACATACTCTCAACCTTATTCAAAACACTCTCCCCTCCCACCGCCGCCACGTATTGTTTCACTATATACTTCGCCATTGCGGCCTCCTTCACAAACACAAAAAATAATATAAGCTAACCAGTTGATTGTCTGTTTGTCTGTTTGTCTGCAATTTATGTATAATCTTTATAATATTTATTGAAAAGGTGTAAAGATGAATAAAAAATAAAGTTTCAAGTATACTTACAATGTTATGACTTTTAATGTTGTGAGTGATGATGGGTTTGTACTCATTGGTGATAGGGAAAGGAATCAATGGAGCTCCAACAACACCAAGCAATAGTTGAATACTTGTGTTTGGATCTTCAAAACGTGACGATCTTGATTCATTGTTTGGTTTTATCCATTGCTTCATGTTTTTCCATGTGTTTCCACTCTTGCTGATGAAAATCTCTTCTGGGATAGGAACTTCAAGCACGGTTTCAAGTCCATATTCATGATCAAGGTTGGGACAAAGCTTCTTCATAGTATAGATAAAATCAAATAAGATGAGTAAGAATTTAAGAAGGTAATAATAATGAGAATATGTACTTTTGAGTTGAATTCATACAAGACAATATGTATTATGTATGAATTACATGTATCGACATGATCAGCGTGATCAGTCGATATAGACTGTCTGATCTTGATTGAACGAGACGTGTGTAAGAAAAGGTTTATAAAATTTGTGAATGTGTGAATTGAAGTTTTGAATTGAAAGGGAGATAGTATGAGATATTTAATGAGAATGTAACTTTGGAAAAAGATGACAAACCAAACTATATGGGGACACTTTTTTTTTCTCTTTTTATTTCGTCGTGATTGCACGCATCTTACGTATTGGCAAATTAAATTACGGTTTTTATTAAAATTATATACTTGTTGTTCATGTCTGCATAAATTTAAGGACTATTATTAAATGTATTTTTATAAAGGGAAAATATTGATTAATGTAGATCATTGATATTAAATGCAAAATAAAGGTTGGTGTTAAAAGTCCCCATGTTCATATCTTGTTAAATTAAATGTCATTTATTTATGAAAATACTTTATTTATGTTTTTTTATTTATTTATATTTATATACTTTGTTTTTTATCACTCTTTTTTTATTAATTTATAAATATTAATAATTTTTTATATTAATATATAAATATAAATAAAATATTATTTTTAGTGGTTGAAGTCTAGATCAATAATTAATAATTTATACTTATTTGACTCAATTAACACATATTATACTAGTTGAGATAACTCAATTAACAAATTATTAGATTCACTTTCTTCTATAAAAATTGGATATTAAGGCGAAAATAAAAAGCGGATGAAATTGACAAGACTATATTAGACATGTTGGTTTTATCAATATTTTTTTATAGGATAGATTAAAAAGTTAGGTTTATATCTTCTAATGTATTTGTCTCATCCTGTTCAAATTTTTGCAAATGTAAATAATAATATAAATTTTTAAACTTACAAAATGCAATATCCACATGTCTGTCCCGCCTCGCCTGTATTTTCAACTATACATACAGGACCCACCCCCACTTTTTTCGACATATTGCAAGACGGACCTAAACAACGGCTTCTAATCAAAATAACACTCTAATAGTACACAAACTAACAAAAAAATGTTTCAAGTAAAATGCATCCCTTCAAAAAAGTTAGGTAAAATACATATTTACTTGGTGTATCCGCTAGTTTCACAATTAAGATACTTTAATTAGACGTATAAACATGTATACTCTAATAAGCAAACTTGATTAAGACACAAACAAGTCCAAATCAAAAGTGAAACCATCTAAAAGAAAAGAGAAATCCATTGCTTATGTTACAATTTACTTAAAAAGAGTGTTGATTACCCTACAACTAGAAACTTTGTTACCTTATATTATAACACACTTTCACTAACTTTATCTTTTACACAATAATCATTACCTAGTTAAGGAATCTAGTACAAAATCTTACTCTAATATAGTACCTTAAACAATGTCGGTAATATTACATAACATGATATGGATGCAAAGAACATAAAGATGAAGGGGTCCCAAGAACATAAGACATGCAAGAAAATGTACGACCAACATTCTAATTCAAATTGTAATTGAGAATGGTAACCCATGGCCCTGCCCATTGGTGGTTGTTGTTTTTTTATTAGCTAGGATGCCATGAATTTATTCTTGTCGCAAATAAGCAAAGCCATGTGAGGTGTTCTTTGATCTTGTTTTGATTTTTTGTTGTGTTAAGCTGACTAGGATGGTGTAAAGCGACAAGTTATTACGTTGTCTTTTGTGAATTTCGAATCATTTCATGCACGTTCTTGTTCTTGTGTAAAATGCTGGTGGTTTTGTTACAGCTGAAATTAATACGTTTTTTATTGCAAGGAAAATGTTTTGAAGAAAACAATTCTCAGGGGATTTTCTTTTACCTTGTAATTGTTGGGAGAAACATCATAGACAGCTTATTGAATTATTGAGTGAAAGAAAGTAATAAAGACAATTGAATGGATAATCTGTGTCACTTTTGAGCATCAAAGTTATTCATACACTTGCACAAGAGTCCAATAAACAAACATACACTAGCACTAGGTTATATTTGTTATAAGTAATTAGAAAATCATAAATTATTATTTTGAAATATTCATGTAAAATGTCAATTTAAAATAGTAATATAGTAATATGTGAAATATTTATATCTATAAAGACAATTATCTTTGTTATTATTTTATCTCTTGTTTTAAAAAAAATTATCTTTGTTATTATTTTATCTCTTGTTTTAAAAAAAATTGGTAACTCAGCCAAGTGATCATATGGGTGAGATTTGAAAAATGCTCTGTGTAAAAAAAAATAATTTTTATTAATATTTCAATATTTCTTTGTCTGATCCCTCATTTTGGTTCCAAAAGGGTTTAAACTTGGGACCTTTCATGAACAACCCCTATCTATTGAGCTAGTTCTTTCTGTTTGAATAATTATCGCTCAAAATATATTTATAACAGACTTTCATCATCTTCATCAAATCCAAAAACATATGAACTTCATCTTCATCTTTCATACAAGCACAAAATTTATATTTATGTTCTCTCCCTAACAAGTCTCTTTACCTAACATTTGAATGCTCTGCAATTCCACCAACATTTGAGTTAGCATGCTCTTACGCTTCCTTCCATTCAACTTAAAGCCACTACTTATCAATACACATCATTACCTATTAAATCATTCCACCATTACAACACCAACAATTTCAAAACAATAATGCAAAACCTTAACCTAATCAAAATCACTTCATCAACAATATATCATACTCAGTCATATCTTAAACTACTCAGAGGTTCGATTCAAGTATTTGTATTACGATTGAGTTTTGATTATAATGCATTTGTTTGTAATGCGATTGTTTCATTGTATGGTAAATGTAATGCAATTGTTCACACATAAGGTGTTTGATGAATATTATCGTAGAGGGGTTTGTGATTTGGGGTCGTGAAATTTGATTGTGTTGGCATATTCGGATTGTTTTGTTCCAAAAGTTACAGTTTTGCTTTTTCATGAAATGGCGGTGTGCTATAGGTTATTGTAAGAGAGAAAAAAACATATTTTGAGATTGTCAAAAATCAGAAAGCCGAAAAGTAATATGATCTGAGCAGTTCAGGGATATCAAACTCGGTCAATTCGGTTCATTGATTCATTTGTTAATGTTAGAATATTTTATATTAATTTGAAGATCATATAAATTAATATAAAAAGATATTATAAAAATATTTATAATATTCTAAAAGATATTATAAAATATATATTTATAATATTCTAAGAGATATTATAAGATTATAATAATATCTTTTACTCTAACCATTAATGAGATATATTTTGGATTTATTGAATTTTAGAAATTATAAATATGTATCTTTTCTGTTATTACAGTGTGATAATCTTAGAGTTTACAACAAAAAATGAGAACAAGGGTTTAATGGCATATCATAGAGTTTTGGCTATTCTCAAGGGAAACTTTAGAAAGGCAAGGGTTTTGGGAAACCTTTGGAGTTATCTGAGGGAATTGAGAATGGGAAACATTTGTTTACACGTTGGATTTGAGTTATTCATATATTGAAGATTGAAGAGGTTGGGAAACACTTGGGTATAAAATAAGGTTAATTTTTGGGAGCTTTGGGGTTGTTCTTGAGAACCTAAAGGCAAATGCTATTTTCTTGTAACTCATATGTAATCTCTTGTAACAACTTTCTGAGTATAGTGATTGGAGATCTCCTTTCTCCCTCAGAGTATATCGTTTGATCAAACTGAGTAAACAAATATTCGTCTTTTTCTCGCTTTATTCCGTTATATTATTGGTGCACGGATTATTATTGATGTACACCATTTATTTTGGTTGCTACTATTCTTTTCCTCACAAATTGATATGGAACTTTGTCGTAATTCACAATAATATTCACAACAAGTGGTGCAGTGAGTGTGGAGCAAAGGGATATTGTTTACAAGTGAGCACCATGTTTAGATGGGAGATCGAGAAATTTTTGGTAACAACGAATTTGGATTGTGGAAAATCAAGATGCAAGCAATTTTAATTCAAGAGAAGTGTATCGATGCTTTGAAGAATGAAGCATTGATGCCTGTAGGGATTACACAGGTACAAAAGATCGAGATGTTGGATAAAGCCAGAAGTCACTAGGGAGCAAACTGTAGTTGCTATGTGGGGGAAAAATTAAACCGTTGTATATTATAAGATTAGAATTAATTGAATCCTAATATATCTCTAAGATTAGGTGCATTGCTGAAGAAAGATGTATTTTCAATTGAGTTGATTACTAGAAGTTTGCAATGCCAAACTGGATGTCATGACATTGTAGTGTGACATGCTACAATAATCAAGGTATAAGGATTTTATTCTGATTACAGAACAAAGTCACTGATTTTGTCATCAATGTGTCGGGGATATTTCTACAGACTTATATTGACACTCCTAAAATTGGTATGGTTTAGAAGATCTGGAATTATTTTAATCATAACTTGATGTGCAAGTTATATTGAGAATATGAGGGGTATTTTTAGAATTACACTACTAAAGAATTATTGGAGTAATTGTTTGGATGATCTGCCAGCTATATTCTTTTCCTAGTGGAGTGTTTAATCTCAGAAGAATCATTTTCAATAGCATCATAAATGTCATTTCAAATGTTATAACATTTTTCAAGAGTCAAAGCTTGGAAAGAGAGAAAGCTGAAGAATAATGTACATCTCTCCTATGGTGAATGGTTCACTGTTACTAAGGGTGATCTTATCTTCTTCCAAAAATTCTTTCATTGATTGAAGTGTTTTTACAAGAAAGGTTTCATTACAACCTAGGTAACTTTCCTTGTATTTAAAGACCTTACAACCTCACCATCCTCACAAGCCGCGTTTCAACATTATTGATGCAAAATAAAACTCTTCTGCTGAAAATCAAGAAGAAAGTCGATTTTGGTTCAAAGAAAGTAGTGTTCAACACTATAATAGATATTGTAACATTTACTGGAACATCCAAGACATGGAAAACACCTAATCAAGGTGAAGTCCCTAAAGAAGAACCATGTGCATTTACATAATTCAGACTCAGGATGATCAAGATTGGGTCAATTTCATTGACTCAGGAAGGTGTGTTGGATAGCTGTTATATGCTATTTGTTTTCAAAACAAAAACAAAAACAAAAAGAAGAAAAAAACAAATAAAATGTGTGTGTTATTTTCTTTTTGTTGAGTTAGTTTTTATTTAGAGTTTTATTTTCTGTTTGTTTTGATCTCTTTGAAGAGACTTAGTTTTATTTGAGTGAGTCATTTCTTTCTTTTTACCCTTATCTTGATTATTTTTGGGTGAGTTTTATTTTTCTTTCTTCCTTTCTTTTAAGTCAACTTAGTGCAATTGGTCTTGTATCAAGCATAGAGTCCGTGTTGTTTCTGTCTTTGGTATGTTTTTTTTGAGTCAGTTTTGAGTCCTTCCTTGTTTTTCATGAACCAATTCTTACTTCTATTTATTCTTAGTATGTCAGGTTCTTTTCACTCTGTTTTTTCAATTTTGGCTAAAAAGGTGATAAAAGGCGTTATTGAGTCTAGTTAAGTGTTGTTTGCTATATGCAACACTTTAGGGTTGTCTGTGTCTATTTGTCTTGTTTCTGTTGTTGATGATACTTTTGTTGTAGCTTCTACATGATGATCTATAGGATGTTGTAATATCTTGTCTATTTTGTCTTATGGTCTGAGTTATGAGAATTGTTGTGTCTTGTGCTCTGAGTTATGTGTGATATTTCTGTTGCATGTGCTTCTAATGTGTTGTGTTCTTGAGGGGGAGACTTATCTCTCTGTGTCAAGAATTGGTTTTGTGTTTAAGGGGGAGTAATATCCATCGTATTCCTCATGTACACACTTTACATGATCAGCATGTAGCTGGTGTTGTGTAACACTATTGTATCTTTGATACATGTTTTGTGCAGTTTGGTTTGCGTTCTTATTCCTCTGTGGTCTTATTCCTCTCTCCAATTGTAATTTGCTTTTGGTTTTTTTAGCCAAAATTTGCGAAAGGGGGATATTTTTAGTTCCATGGTTTTTGTGTTGGCATAATTTTGCTAAAACATGGTTCTACCGATGTTTATTAAGATGGTACAACATTTTTGTCAATTGTCATTGCAGTTTTGTTGTTATGAGTTTTTTCAACCAGATGTCGAAGCAGATGTCATGACATCTTGGCCTGTTATAGCAGGGACTCTTGTTTTAAATCTTGGCAGATTTGATTTGATTATGTGATAATTCTTTTGAATATATATCAGTTTATGTTGTAGGTCAAGAAGATTTAATCTGGAACAAGTTTTATATCTCCGGGTGTGCATTAGCTACTAAATTTGGCCTTGAGACAATTTAGGAAACTTTGTATTGTTTTTTCCAATATTTAAGGAGATTTTCTACACAATTGGTGCATCACTCAGCTTGTGGATCAAGAAATATCTGAATGTAGAATTCGAAGCCCATGGACTGCATAGGTGAATTTAAAGAAAAGATATAACCTAATGTAATTAGAACTTTCAACGATTGTAAAATTAGGGGAAGGGAAAATAGTCTTAGGTTTTGAGAGTCTCTTGTGTATTGTGTGGTGTAAGTAACTCTTGTATCTTTGATACCTGTGGTCGATAATATATTCTCACTCAGAAGCCTTTAGGCAATGAGTTGAGTATTATTCTTGGATGAAGCTTTAAAGCAAATATAAGTATTGTTCTTAGTCAGGAGTCTTGGCTAAGTATTGTAATGGAAGTATGATATTCTTGTTAAGTTATACTCAATACAGTAACTGGGAATGGGACTGTTAGATATCACTGCAGTGATTGGAAATAAGATGGTGATTTCTCATATCTAGGAGGTGCTTAGATAGAAGTTGCATTGGGTTGCGATTAGGCGATAAGTTGTAAACTGCGATTGTTTAGATTTTAACTATAATTGTTGATAGTGGACTTCCTTCCTGGCTTGGTAGTTTCGAGAGTAGGCGATGTTTCACTGAACTGGGTTAATAACCTTTTTTATTATTTATCATTCTGCGGTTTAAGTTTCAGTATCCATTATAACTTGAGAAATCTGTTCATGATGTCAAATAAGATGTTGTAACATCTGTCTTGACATTGTTCTGATGTTGGAATGTTAGTACTTCCATGTGTTGCCTGTACCAGAGAAATTTCAATTGGTATTAGAGTAAGAACCATGGTCTATTGGGTGAGCTTCAGGGAGTAATTTTTTTGGTACTAATGTTCCTTTTGGAAGATTGTAAGGATTACATTATGGCTATCAATGGACGACAGTATTTGAAGAATTATCGGGATAGGAGAATTTTGGTTCTGAGGAGATTGAAGATAAGAGAATGAGTTGTTTCTAAGTAACCTTAAATTTGTCAATACCATAATCAAAGGAATTGATAAGTTTCTTTTTCAGACTCTTTATCACTTATGGCCAAATATACTTGGAGAAATTCTCAAGTCCACTCATAAAAGCACATCTTAGTGGTTGGAAGAAAAGAGAGCAGACAAATGACTGATCAATAAGAAGATACTCAAGTCTCTTTTTAGGATATTTGACATGGAAGTTACAACTATTGAAGAAGAACAAAAGAATGTTTTTTGTTCCCAACTCTGTAGAAGCTTGTTTCAGATTTCTGATGAACGGTTTCTTATTATTTTGTTAGTTTGAAGGAAATCATATCAGGTGTTTAAGAAATTAGTCAGTGTGTCATGACCACGTGTCATAAAATCTAATGTGACTTCAGCAAGTATTTGTTGCTAAAGGAAAGTATGGAATTGGTGTATAGATCATTGTCTAAGCATTCAGTGGACTGTGAACACCTTGGATCATTGTGGAGCAAAATGCCATACTTATCTAAAGAGTAATTGTAGGGGTTTTCTAGTTCTGGTCTAACTGGAAGATGGGTTTCTAATGAAGATTTTTGTTTTCAACGATTGTAAAATTAGGGGAAGGGAAAATAGTCTTAGGTTTTGAGAGTCTCTTGTGTATTCTGTGGTGTAAGTCACCCTTGTATTTTTTGATACTTGTGGTCGACAATATGTTCTCACTCAGAAGCCTTTAGGAAACAAGTTAAGTATTTTTCTTGTATGAAGCTTTTAGTCAAATCCAAGTATTGTTCTTACTCAAGAGTCTTGGCTAAGTATTGTAATGGAAGTATGATCTCCTTGTTGAGTTATACTCGATACAATCACTGGGATTGGGACTGTTAGATATCACTGCGGTGATTGGAAGTGAGATGGTGATTTCTTATATCTAGGAGGTGCCTAGGTAGAATTTGCATTGGGTTGCGATTAGGAGAGAAGTTGTTAACTGCGATTGTTTAGCTTTGACCTAATATTGTTGATAGTGGACTTCCTTCCTGGCTTGGTAGCCTTGAGAGTAGGTGATGTTGCACCAAACTGGGTTAAAAAATTCATGTGTTATTTATCATTCCACGGTTTAAGTTTCAGTATTTATTATAACTTGATAAATCTGTTTAGCATATCAAATTAGATGTTATAACATCCGTCTTGATATTGTTCTGATGTTGGAATTTTAGTATTTCCATGTGTTGACTATACCAGAGAAATTTCAATTGGTATTAAAGCAGACACCCTGGTCTATTGGTTGAGCTTCAGGGAGTAATTTTTCTGGTACTAATGTTCCAATTGGAAGATTATAATTATTGTATTCTGGCTATCAATTGACAACAATATTTGAAGAATTATCAAGATTGGAGAATTTTTGTTCTTAAGAGATTAAAGAGTAGAGCATGAGTTGTTTCTAAGTAACCTTAAAGTTGTCAATACCATAATCAAAGGAATTGATAAGTTTCTTTTTCAGACTCTTTATTACTTATGGCCAAAGATACTTGGAGAAATTATCAAGTCCACTCATAAAAGCATGTCTTAGTGGTTGGGAGAAAAGAGATCAGACGAATGATTGATCAAGAAGAAGATACTCAAGTATCTTTTTAAGATATTTAACATGGAAGTTACATCTATTAAAGAAGAACAAGAGCATGGTTTGTGTTCCCAACTCTGTAGAAGTTTGTTTCAGATTTCTAATGAGTGGTTTCTTATTATTTTGTTCCTTTGAAGGCAATCCTATCAGGTGTTGAAGAAATTAGTTAGTATGTCATGACCACGTGTTATAACATTTGATGTGACTTCAGCAAGTCTGTGATGCTAAAGGAAAGGATTGAATTGGTGTATAGATCATTGTCTAATTATTCATAGGAGTGTGAATACCTTGGATCATTGTGGAGCAAAATGTCATACTTATCTCAAGAGCAACTGTATGGGTTTTCAAGTTCTGGTCTGACTGGAAGATGGGTTTCTAATGAAGATTTCTTTTTTGAATAACTATCTTATAATTTGTTGGATGTTTTATTAAAAGACCTGTGTATCTATAATAAAAGATGTTATCAACCATGAAAAAGTAGAAGGTAATTTCTCTCTGATCTTATGTCTTAAGAGAATGAAGGAGTTTCTACCATCAATAACCTGCAAAGTGAAGTGACTCTATCAATCCTAAAAAAAACTTGATATGAATATCAAGTCTGTAAGGATAGTTCAGTTATGTTGAAGAAGGTTCCTCAAGTGGAAATATTGTTGGAAGTGTTTGGGTTTTCAAGCTATAATAGGCAAAGGGAAAACTCAAAGTGACAAAAGGTTGTTTTATAAAAAGGCAAGTTGAGTCAAGGATGACAATCTTAATGTCTTAACATTATGCTGGACATCAGCTTACTCATGCTACAGGTATATACTTGTAGTAAAGATGTCTCTTCTATGATAAGTTGATTTTAACAATTTTGGTTACTTTCTCAAAGATCAAGTTCAGTTTTGTTTAACCAAGCAGTGGTTAAAACTCAAGGAAGGACTTAACTGCCTCATTTCATCATACTTTCATAGAATTTCAACTATGATGATTAGTATTTTGACACTGACATTTCCAGACATCTAACTGCAGTAAAAGTGCTTATGGTGGTTTATTTAAGTCGCATTTTAATCAATGTTACTTTGTTAATGATGCTAAAAGGGAAGATTTAAAGACATTAGATAACGAAAGAATTTAGAATAGATTCTCTAAGTTTTTGTAATTGGTTTTTATTCTTATGAAAGGACTGATGACTGTTGTGATAAACATTAGTCAGTTGTGTAATTAAGGTCTGAAGGTATATGCCATCAAGAAAGAATGTTCTCTCTCTGATGAGATATTTGGAGTTCCTCTGAGGACTTAAGAACTATTGGTATTTGTGAATTTCATAAGTATTTAATTGTTTACTCTCTTACTTGGTGTTCAAAGAAATAAGAAGTCAAGATGTCACACCAGAAGGTGCAACATCAAACGGTTGCAAAAGCTCTATAACCTATTATATGGTTCTGTTTGGTTCAATGAAAGGTGAGGGTCCTGGTGGATAGAAACATGTATATGATTCTCTTTTGTATCCTTTAACAAAGTGAATATATCATTTGTGAAGTCTTAAAGGGTCTTATCTACTCCTTAAATGAGAACACAATATGTTTCTTAGTTACTCTATTAAGAGAAGTACTTTTAGTGATGAGTAACTTAAGGATCAAAAATAGTGATATGATCATTGGGAAAGGTACTGATGTTCAACTAGATGTTGGAACATCATCACATCAGTTTGTTACTCCAATATATGGAAGATTCTAAAGAGCTAGGAGGCACTAAATAAGGAAGCTCTCAAGAAAGAATTTTAAAAGGGAGTTCATTATTTGGAGTTTGTGTTGGTCCGTGATCATCAAATGTTTCAGAGATGGAATATTGAATGATTGTGAGTCTTGGGGTAAAAAACTATTTTCCAAGTCTAAAGATGATTATATTATTGGAGGATATTTTGGTCACTTGGATTAGAATTAATTGAATCCTGATATATCTCTAAGATTAGATACATTTTTTAAGAAATATGTATTTTCAATTGGGTTGATTACTAGAAGAGTGCAATGTCAAACAGGATGTCATGACATTATAGTGTGACGTGCTACAACAATCAAGGTACAAGGATTTTATTTTGCTTACAGACAAAGTCACTGGTTCTCTCATTAGTGTGTCAGGGATCTTGCTACAGGCTTATATTGACACTCTTAAAATTGGTATGGTTAAGAAGATTTGGAAGTATTTTCATCATAACTTAAGGTGCAAGTTACATTGAGAATATGAGGGGTATTTTTGGAATTTCATTACTAAAGAATTATTGGAATAACTGTTTGGATGTTCTTCCAACTATATTCTTTTTCCTAGTGGAGTGTACAATCTCAGAAGAATCATTTTCAATGGCATGATAAATTTCATTTCAAATGTTGTAACATTTTTCAAGGAGCCAAAGCTTGGAAAGTGAGAAAGCTTAAGAATAACGTGTATCTCTCCTATGGTGAGTGGTTAACTATTAATAAGGGTGATCTTATCTTCTTCCAAAAACACTTTCATTGATAGAAGTGTTGTTACAAGCAAGGTTTTGTTACAACCTAGGTAACTTTCCTTGTATTTAAAGACCTTATAACTTCACCATCCTCACAAGCCGCGTTTCAACATTGTTGATGCAAAATAAAACTCTTCTGGTGAAACTCAAGAAGAAAGTCGATTTTGGTGCAAAGAAAGTAGTGTTCAACACTGTAACAAATGTTGTAACATCTATTGGAACATTCAGGACATGGAAAACACTTAATCAAGGTGAAGTCCCTCAAGAAGAACCATGTGCATTTACATGATTATGACTCAGAGGTTGATCAAGATTGGGTCAATTTCATTGACTCTGGAAGGTGTGTTAGATAGCTGTTATATGCTATCTGTTTTCAAAAACAAAAACAAAATAAATAAATGAATAAGATGTGTGTGTTTTTTATTTTTGTTGAGTCAATTTTTCTTTAGAGTTTTGTTTTCTGTTTGTTTTGATCTCTTTGAAGAGACTTAGTTTTGTTTGAGTGAGTCATTTCTTTCTTTTTACACTTAGCTTCGTTCTCTTTGGGTGAGTTTTATTTTTCTTTCTTCCTTTTTTTAGTCAGTTTAGTGCAATTGGTCTTGTATCAAGCATATAGTATGTCTTGTTTTTGTCTTTAGTCTATCTGTTTTGAGTCTGTTTTGAGTCCTTCCTTGTTTGTCATGAATCAATTCTTGCTTCTATTGATTCTTAGTATGTCAGGTTCTTTGCACTATGTTTTTTTTTCAATTTTGGCTAAAAAGGGGGAGAAAAGGTGTTACTTAGTCTATTTAAGTGTTGTTTGCTTTATGCAACACTTTATGGTTATCTGTGTCTGTCTGTCTTGTTCATGTTGTTGCTGCTACTTTTGTTGTAGCTTCTGCAGGATGTTCTATAGGATGTTGTGACGTCATGTCTGTTGTGTCTTATGGTCTGAGTTATGAGTATTATTGTGTCTTGTGCTCTGAGTTATGTGTGATGCCTTTGCTACATGTGCTTCTAATGTGTTGTGTTCTTGAGGGGAGACTTATCTTTGTGTCAAGAATTAGTTTTATGTTTGAAGGGGAGTAATATCCATCTTCTTGCTCAAGTACACACTTTACATGATCATCATGTAGTTTGTGTTGTGTAACATTATTGTATCTTTGATACATGTTTTGTGCAGTTTGGTTTGTGGTCTTATTCCTCTGTGGTCTTATTCCTTTCCAGCTATAATTGGCTTTTGGTTATTTTAGCTAAAATTTGCCAAAGGGGTAGATTATTATTTCCAGGGTTTTGGTGTTGGCATAATTTTGCTAAAACATGGTTCTACTGATGTTTATTAAGATGCTACATCATTCTTGTCAACTGTCATAACAGTTTTGCTGTTATGAGTTTTTTCAGCCAGATGTCGAAGTAGATGTCATGACATCTTGGTCTGTTATAGCAGGGGTTGTTGTTTTAAATCTTGGCATATTTGATTTGATTATGTGATATTTCTTTTGGATATATCTCCGTTTATTTCGCAAGTTAAGAAGATTTAATCTGGAACATGTTTTATATCTCCATCCGTGCATTGGTTACTAAATTGGGCCTTGAGACAATTTAGGAAACTTTGTAATGTTTGTTCCAAGATTTAAGGATATTTTCAACATAATTGGTACATCACTCAGCTTGTGGATCAAGAAATATCTTGATGCAGAATTCGAAGCCCATGAATAGCATATGTGCATTTAAAGAAAAGATATAACCTAATGTAATTAGAACTTTCAAGGATTGTAAAATTAGGGGAAGGTAAAATAGTCTTAGGTTTTGAGAATCTCTTATGTATTATATGGTGTAAATCACCCTTGTATCTTTTGATACTTGTGGTCGACAATATGTTCTCACTCAGAAGCCTTTAAGCAATGAGTTGAGTATTGTTCTTGGATGAAGCTTTTAAGAAAATCCATGTATTGTTCTTAGTCAAGAGTCTTGGCTAAGTATTGTAATGGAAGTATGATCTTCTTGTTGAGTTATACTCGATACAATCACTAGGATTGGGACTGTTAGATACCACTGCGGTGATTAGAAGTGAGATGGTAAATTCTCATATATAGGAGGTGCCTAGGTAGAAGTTGCATTGGGTTGTGATTAAGTGAGAAGTTGTAAATTGAGATTGTTTAGATTTGAACTAATACTGCTGATAGAGGACTTCCGTCCTGGCTTGGTAGCCCCCATAGTAGGTGATGTTGCACCGAACTGGGTAAACAACTTCATGTATTATTTATCATTCTGTAGTTTAAGTTTCAATATCTATTATAACTTGATAAATCTGTTCAGGATGTCAATTGAGATGTTGTAACATTTGTTTTGACATTGTTCTAATGTTGAAATGTTAGTATTTCCATGCGTTTTCTGTACCAGAGAAATTTAAATTATTTTACCCCTTGTTTTAAAAAATTGGTAACTCATTAAGTGATCATATGGACAATATTTGAAAAATGTCCTTATAAAAAATTGATTTTTATCCTTAACATTTCAATATTCTCTTGTTTTGGTCCCTCATATTGGTCTCAAAAGGGTTTGAACCTGAGACCTCTCATGAACAACCCCTATCCATTGAGCTAGTTATTTCTGCTTGAATAAATATCGCTCATAATATATTTATAACATACTTTCATCATCTTCATCCATCTTCATCAAACCCAACAACATATGAATTTCATCTTCACCCTTCATACAAGCACACAATTTCTATTTACGTTCTCTCCCTAACAAATATTTTTACCTAACATTTGAATGTTTTGCAGTTCCACCAACATTTGAGTTAGCATTCTCTTACGCTTCCTTCCATTCAACTTAAATCCACTACTTTTCAATACACATCATTACCTATTAAATCATTCCACCATTACAACACCAAAAATTTCAAAATAATAATGAAAAACCTTAACCTAATAAAAACCACTTTATCAACAATATATCATACACGATCATATCCTAAAATACTCAGTTGTTCAATTCAAGTTTTTGTATTATGATTGAGTTTTGATTCTAATTTATTTGTTTGTAATTCGATTATTTCACTATATGGTAAATGTAATGTACTTGTTCACACACGTAAGGTGTTTGATGAATCATGTCATAGAGGGATTTGTAATTTGGTGTCATGAAATTTGATTGTGTCAGCTTATTCGAATTATTTTGTTCCAAAAGTTGCAGTTTTTATTTTTCGTGAAATGGAGGTGTGTTATAGATTATTGTCGGATGCCCTTGGTTTTGTTAATATACATATTATTTATGGTGTTCTTGGTTTGGGGGTACATGGGAAACAAATTCATTATCTTGGTGTTAGAGCTAGAATGATTGATGATGTATTTGTGGGGAATTCTTTGGTTGATATGTATGCCAAATGTGGGAAAATGGAGAACTGGGCGTAATGGAGCATTGCTTCATTAAAATAAATTCATTATTATGCAATTAAATTTATTCTCAATTGGGATGATTATGATGATGTTGATGATGATGATGATTTGATGGTTATTAATGCTTTAATTGATATGTTGTTGAATTACATTGCTTGAGTTAGAAATATACTAGGCTTGTATGAAGGATGCAGAAGAAGTTTATTGTTGTACCCCAAAATTTCCCCCCTCTTTTCTCAAGACATTTCTCACAAAAGATCTCAAATGCTCATGGATTCCCAAAGAGTTGATCAGACAAGCTCACCTTCTAAGCACTGAGACCACAACCTAGGGTTTTGGTTTTCATAAGGAAAATTGGACTTCTAATTCCTCAAATGACTTTCATGGTTCATCACAGACCTCTAAGAATGCTCATTCCAAGTTTCAAGTCTTGCATCACAAATTTTGCTCAGATGATTGAAAATCAACTGTATTGGATAAAAAGTCAATTGTGGTCAACATACAGTCAAACTTCATGATTTTTGGCCAACATCAATATTTTTAATTAATATTCATCAATTTATCAATGGTTGATCATGATTTCTCAAGAAAAGCATTCAAATCATCAAAGGGGCAAAAATTGTCAAAAATAGGGTTTTGATTGAGAATGACTGATCATTGACTTTTAACCTAGTACATGACCTAATGGTTTGAAGCATAATATTAAGGATTCAAACACAATATCTTGACCTAATTTCATGTCTCAAATCATTTCTCAAGATCAAGGGATTGATAGTTGTAATTTGGATCAACTGATGAAAAGTCAACTAACACACAAAAAGTCAAACTTTGACTTTTTGGTCAATATTGAATTTCAAAGATCAAGATTCATCAAGATATTCAAAAATATCAAACTTGATCAACAAGAATCAACAAAGTCAAAAAAGTCAACAAAAAGTCAAGATTTCCAAGACTTAGAAAAATTCTAAGTGTTTTTATCCTTATTAAATTCACTACTTCGTGACCATCTTTCACCAAGATGCAAGATGATTCAAAGAAAAATTTCAACATGAAAGTTGTAAATCATGATGAATTCTACAACTTTGTCCTTTAGGGTTGATGTCCAAAAAATTCTTGGATTAAGAGATATAGGCCCATGAAGTCATGACATTTTTAACAAATCACTTAGTGTAATTTTCAACAAGTTTGGTCAGATTTTTGTCCTAACGTCTTGGCAATTTTTCACCAAGTTCCAAGTTGATTTAGCCAAAGTTGTCAACATAAAGGTTGTAGACAATGTTTCAAGCTTTCGAAAATGTCCAAGAACTTGAAGAGATCATGCTTGAGATAAGAGATTCAAAGAGAAAAAGATGGCATGATAAACTTGAATTATAGGCCATTTTCATGAAGAACACTATGACCAAATATCAAGCATGCTACATAATCTTTCTTTGCAGACCTTCTAACTTTCAAAACACTCCATAACTTAATGTTTACATAACTAGTTGAGCTATGATCCAAGTGCTTGAGCCATTGTCCAAGTGATCATTCCATTAATGGAACAAAGTTACCATTTCCATTTTGGAAAAGTGACTTTAATCACAAAGTCCACTCTTCTTGAGCTCCTAACTTATTTCTTCTGATCACACTCCATTGTAAAGTGAAGAAGCAACCATCTACAACCTATCAACCATCCTATGAGCCTTTGTACTATGCATTGGAATAATGTATTCCAAGTTTGCTTCAAAACCAAGTTTCAAAACCATAACATGTGATCTTTGATTTCTGGTTACTTGAGCCTCTAAAACCTCTTGTCTATAAATAGATAAGTTTTTTGCAAGCTAAGACACGAATGTAACAAGCCTCTTAACCATCTCAAACTCCCAAAAACCATAGTTTGCATCAAAACCTCCATTACTTGTCATTTCTGACTTTGAACACCAAACTCATAATCCACTTATGCGCTTTCCATTTTAATCAATCAAACATAATCCGTACACCATATAGAAGTGATCCAAACACTTGAACCACTTATGTAAATCCCTCAATCATCATCCACCATTTTCAAAACTCAGCTCTGCAACTTGACTTCTCCGGAAGAATCCAGCCACTCTCAATCTAAAGTAAGCATTACAATAACTTCCTAGGAGTTCAGTGAAGCTATCCAAATCATCACCACATCTCCAGGAGTGCTCAAACTCCAAACACGATTTCCAGTTTTGAGGTAAGTTTTCTCAACTTTGAACTTCTTATACAAGCATCATTAATGGTTACTTTATGAATGAAAAATGTAGACATCATTACCCTGGAGCTAATCATGCCTTTAGTTTTCATTTATGTTAAATGTACATGGAGAATTATGAAGTTGAACTTTCATAAAAATTAGGTTTTAATTTGGTACCAACAAAAATTCATGTTCATCTTTGATTTATAACTTTAGTGATTTTTATGGTTGAACTCGTGATGAAAAATTAAGCAACTTTCATGTTTATATTTTTTAAAATGGTTGAGAAATGAAGAAGTTACATATTTAGCAATGGTGATGTTCTGCGCGCACAAGGAAGAAGATGAAGTTGAAATTTCAAATATTCATAAATGAGTTTATAATAAATTTAGTGCAATTTGTTTCATAACCGGATGTAACAGCCACCCCAGCGGCAGAGCGCGCACATATAAGTTATTCCTATGCCTGGTCACGGGATCGAGCCAGGCATGGGACATTTTTCTTTTCATATTTTTTTCATAGATCAGGTACATACAAGCCACACGCGCCTATAATGAAATTCACATTAATGTCATCAGATATGCAAGCAACAAACATCCAATGTTCCACATGTGTAATACATGATGCACTCTCATAAGCCAGCCACATGGAATCCAAAAACAGGCGCCTGAGCCTCCCTGGCCCAGGCCTTTTTTTTGTTTTTACTTTCTTATACTCCCCTTTTGCTTACTAATAGCGCATGCCCAATATATTTTTGTTACAAACATTTTTCTTTTTTTTTTCTGATTTCAAAAAAGGGTTTATGTTGGGCCTACCAAAAATTGTTTTCTCAAACCCCCTTTTTACTTTTGACTTATGAGCCAATTATTTTCATTTTATTCTTTATATTTTCTTTATTTTTATTTAACCCAAAAATACAAAAATATATTTTCTTGAAATTAAAAATATCTTAATTCAATCATTTTTACTACATTTATTTTCAAACAAATAAAACCTCAAAAATATATTTCTAACAATTAATTTTTCTTTTGATTTAATTTAGATTTAGGTTTCTCATACTTTAATTATTTTCCCTTTGATTAATGAAAATTAATTTTTTATCTTAGTTTGACTAGGTTTACTAATTTCTTTTAAAGCCAATCACTTAGTCAACCATCAAACCTTTTCCATCAAAAAACCACAAAGACAATTTCCTTTTTTTCTTCTTTATCTTTACATTTTGTGCATTTTATTATTATTCATATTCAATGGTTTGAAATAGATAATTAGGCTTTATTTATTTCCTCCTCCCATTCACAAAATTGTACCCGCCATTCCCAAAGCGTTGTAATAGCGTAGGACATTTAGATTCTGCAATTTATCTTTTTCCTTATTATTGTTAGTAATTAGGATTTGCATGACAAGACTTAAAATCAAACCTAGCAAAACCCTAATTCAAGATAGAATACATGAAAAAAAAACACCTTGACACATGCACCTCTAGGGTAACCTTCACTTGTTGCCTCAGATAAAAAACAACCATGTCCCTCGAACATGGGATGTTTTAGCAAAGACCCTCGATTAAAAGATTGTAGTCCCTTAATAACCCTTCGATGTTGCTTTCGATAAACGATCTTAGTCCCTTCTTAAAATTGCTAAAACATCTTACAAATTTCCTTCTATGACTGTACGATGACCCACGCATGTCCCTCATATCCAATGATATGGCTCCCTACTAATCAACGTTAAAGTAGCACTATCTAAAGGAGGAGGAAAATAACAAAGACTTTTTGAGTAGGTAGATTGCTCGTAATTTCTTGCTTACAAACTAAAACCATTTTCACATATCACATTTTCAAAAACAAACATCTTTTCTAACACTCTCTTTTCAAACAAATATTTTCAAGACAAACACTTTGTATACATTCTCAATGATACAAGAATCATTACAAAGTTTTCCGCACTAAGGCATTTTTAAAATATTTCCATAACAAAAATTTTGTATACATTCTCAATGATACGAGAATCATTATAAAATCATCCCTTTCAAAATATCTTCAAAACATCTTTCAACTTACACAAAACACAAAGCATTTCAAAGTGAGCTAGCAATTAAGAGCCCGTAGATAACTACGGATGAAAATGGTTCTAACACCTTTCCTTTTAATAACCTACCCAAAGAAAATTCTCAAAAGGTCTTTCCTGTTTTTTTCACCCTTTCCTTTATTAGATAAAAGAAAAGTCGATGGCGACTCTTGCTATCCATAACATTTGCGATAAAAAGCAAAACATCAAGCCAGTTCTCCCACCGTATTACATTTATATATTATTGGGTTTGACGAAGATAAATATATTTTGAGAGATAATTTTTCAAATAGAAACAGTTAGCCCCTTGGATGGGAGCCGCTCTTCGTAAGTAAAGATCTTGGGTTCAAACTCTTTTGAGACCAAAATTTGTATTTTTTTATGTTTTAATATCCAAAGATTATAAAAGTGGAACAAATTAAGGTTCATAAAAGTGTTGTTGCATATAAATCTGATATGTACCAATTATAGAACAATTAGAATTCCATGACATAGTAATAACTGAAGAAGAACAACTGGAAAAAAATTCCAACCTTCCATGCATCCTAGATATTGTTGCAACAATATTATAGAATGAGTGGATTTATTGAGTATTCTGATTTAGGTGCATTCCTTCCATTGACATAAGAAATTAATGAGCTCATTATAAACAAAACCACCAGTCATATCCCACAAAAACAATGTCATATCCTAAGATAAATGCCACAATATTTAATCAAGGGCATGGTTGCTGCATCATATTAAAAAACGTACCGGTAATGCTCGATTTGATGGTCATAGTTGAGACGAATATGATGATTGAGACCACTTTCATGGTCAAGGTTATATGAATAGTTATAGGTCTCCCAAATATGACCAAACTAATAAGAATCATCAAGGAAAGAGTAAATATATACAAGAAGGCCCCTCGAGGAATCATGATGATTTTTGCTATAAATGCATAAAGAAATGCCATTGGTCTAGGTGCGTTGGACGCTATAACATTTATGTAAAAGACACAAGGCATATGCAGAGGGAAAGGAAAAAGAAGTTAACTTTAATAAAATTGAACTCGAAAAGATAATACCTACTTTGAGGTTGCTGATATTATTGAAGGAATAAATGAAATGAATATGGATTAAGTAACTACATAATCATATGTATTTGAATAATATGGGGTGTTCTTGTATTAATTTTATATTTGCACTATGTACCAACTTAAGAATATGTATGTTGTGTGATGTGTCAAATATTTGGCATGAAACAATAATGTTGAATATGTTGTGTTGATTCACTATCTCTTTAATCTTATTTATGTTTTGAGAAGGTTAGACATTGAATATATCATAGACATTTGTATTCCAGAGAGTGGAACTACTCATACAATCCTTAAAAGTAAGAAATATTTTACTGAAATAAATTCTGCTAAAGGTGTAATAAATACATTATCAGGTCTTGCAGATTTGATTGAAGAAACATGTAATGATATGTTCATGTTACCAAATCAGACAAAGTTTATCATTAATAATGCTTTATACTCTCCAAAAACAAAGAGAAATTTGTTCATTTTTAATGAAATATATTGTCAAGGATATGATACTAAAATGACAACTAAATGTAATATAAAAAACATTAATAATACTGCTAATGTTTTGAGAAAGAATAAAACTTTATAAAAACTACCAAAATTTCCTTCTGGATTATATTATACATATATACATGAAATTGAATGTAATTTAGTTGTAAAAGAATATCCAAAAACTGTAATTTTATGCCATGACAGTTTAGATCACCCTGGTTCAATGATGTGTAATGTAACACCCCATTTCTCATAAGAATAATTATATCAACATACATGAAATATCAAAGTCTACATAATGGGATGTCACATAAAATTTCCATAAAGGTCTCAAATCACTCTATTACTTTGTTTATTCATAATAATTAATTCAACAGTGGAATAATCAAATTAATTTACTTCCATGGCATAAAGCCTCAACAATAATAAAACTCCACCGACATGTGGGATGTGGTCCATCATAAATGTAAAAGTATGATACGTAACAAATAGAACAACATGAAAATATAACAAATTCGTAAGTCCCGTGTTACATATCAAACGACTTTTAAGACTCAATCAAGTAACACTCTCTTCAAGTACTATACAGGTACCTGATTATCTGTACTCCCAGAGAGCATAAACATAACAACACAAAAGGGATGAGAATTACATTCAATAATTACGTGGTGAGTATCAAATGTTAAGGAGTAGTAATTCACACAAATCATACATCGCATAACACTTCACAACACAATCCATCATTCCCATCATACAATGTTAATTTATTAATAATGCAATGTAATGAGACCGACATCAACTCTATGCATGTGGTACCATCAGGGCATAAGCGCCCAACATAGTTCCAAATGGGCAACAACAGGGTATAAGACCTCAACATAACACAATTACAGGCCAATAACATAGCAAAAGCTCTCACTAATAAAATGCATGCAACATCAACATGCAACAACATAAATTATGAAACCATAAGGCATAAGCCTTTAATAATATGCCAATCTAGGCCACCAAGATCATCATCATCCTGCCACATACGTCATAGTATCCATAGTTCACCATAGCGCACATGCCGGTATAACCTGTCTCATAATAATATAACTCTACCTTATCCTAAGTATTGGAAGTACCCATTATTTTACTCATTTTATTCCACCTAAATGTAATTCATTTCATTATCTATCCAACACTTTGAATGGCGCATCAATCGGGGTTATAAAACTCGAGCTATGACATTTTAAAGAAAATTTGTGCGGTCATCTAAATATGCCATCCATTACCCAGCGACAACCTCTGTCGCCCGGAGACGCTACTTTCGCTTCACCCTTCGCCCGGAGACACTAGAAGCGACACATTATAGAAACATCCATCTTTTCACCTCTCTGTCGCTTCCTCATTCGCTTGGAAAAACCCCATCATCCGGCAACACATCCTTCGTTGTCCGACGATCCTGTGTGAATAGGATTTTCCTGTTGCGATTTCCTGTATAAACCAGTCCGATTTTGTGCATTTCTAACCTCTAATTTCTAGTCTAAAGCAATATTTTACACATAACAAATTATGCACTTCCTATACCTCATTGATCTATCAACCTGTAACAAATTTTCACATTTAAATCCTCATTGCTTGTCATATTCCTAACCTATAATTCCTAAATTGGGGTTCCATGGAAACAACATCACAACAACAACAATTATCAACAACAACTACAATATTAACATCACAAAATTCACAATTTCATGTAGAATCATACACAACAACATCAATCAATTAAAACAAAGAGAAATCATGCATCAACTATGCCAAAAATCTAAAGAGGGAAAGGAACCCTCACTAGCCTCTCATGTTATAACCACCATTCAGATAACTCATTCACCTATTACCTTAACTCGAAGCGTTGATCCTCCAAAAGTTGTGGAATCCTTATTGCCCTAGCTCCTCTCTTCTCTCGTTCTATGATTGCTTTATTTTTCTCCTTCTGTTCTCATGTCCTTGTTTTTCTAATAATAATAAAAATCTATAGACCCCTAATACTTAATCCCAACTATGCCCTTACTCAATTAAATAATTATTTAATTATATTACTATAATAATAAACATAATATAATAATCCTAGTAAATTATGTTTATCTCAACACACCCCCACATCTCTACACTTTTGGTCATACACCCCCATCATCTTAACTTTTATAGTTTCTAAAGCCTCTAACTCCAGCAATATGCATCCCAACACATCATAAAAATTCACCAACGCATAAAATACACCACCTCATCTAATTATTTTAAATAAAATAATTCTAACTAAATCCGGGTATTACAACTCTCTCTCACTTAGAATATTTTCGTCCTCAAAAAATTACCTGAGGTAAATAACTCTAGATAAGCTCCTAGCATTTTTCTCTCCAATTCCCATGCCGCATTCTCTCCAGCATCTCCTTCCTAAAATAATTTCACGAGAGTAATCTCTTTGCCTCCTAGTTTCTTTATTTCACGATCCTCGATCCTCACAGGTACGACTTCAACATTAAGATTATCCCGCACTTGTACATCATCAATCAGAATCACATACGACAGATCTGAAATATACTTTCATAGTTGCGAAACATGGAACACATCATGAAAATTCGACATATTAGGTGACAATGATACTCTATATGAAACACTTCCCACCTTCTCTGATATTTGATAAGGGCCAAAAAATCGAGGAGTCAATTTCTTTGACTTCAAAGTACAACCTATACCGGTTACCGGAGATACTCTCAAGAATAGATAGTATCCCTCTTGAAACTCAAGATCTTTCCACCTTTTATCATGGTGTTGTATCCCAAAATTTTCCCTCTCATTTTCTTCAAGACATTCTCCTAGGGTTCTCAAATGCTCAAGGTTTCTCAAGAATTGATCAGACAAATTATTCTCCTAAGCAAGGGACTTACAACTAGGGTTTCATATTTCATAAGGAAATTTGGGTTTATAAGGTCTCAAATGGAATTATGGTCTCTTATAGGTCTCCAAGAATGCTCATACAAGTTTCATGCCTTGCATCACAAGTTTGCTCAGTCAATTGCTCAGATGACTGAAAATCAACTGTGTTGGATAACATATAGACAAACTTCAAGATTTTTGGTCAACATTAACATTTTTAACTCACATTCATAATTTGATCAAGGGTTGGTCATGATTCATCAAGGAAAACTCTCAAATCATCAAAAGTCAAAATTTTCTAAATTAGGGTTTCCCTTAGGAGAAGTCAATTGAACTTTGACCAAGCATAACTTCCACATGCTTCATTAGTTTTTCCCCAACCAAATCCCATTTTGAAAGAAATTAAATTCTCTACAACTTAGTATATCTAAGCTCAAGTTCAAAAAATTCTTCATTTGAGAGATATGGGCCAATACATTATAGGTCATTTCAAAAGTCAACAAAAAGATACTTTTTGTCAAGGCAATTTACATTAAGATAAAGTCTTCAAATGCAAAAATGATCAACATAAGGATTGAAGAGGACATCTTTAGATTTCCAAAAAGTCCAAGATAACCTTCAAAAGATGAAAATTGAGATAGTTATGACCAGTGAAAGTTGGGAAATTTTGAGCAAGTGCATGAAGTTCAAATTGAGCAAATTTAGTATTTTGGACTATTTGGCCCTTGTTTAAGAATCCAAGCGTGTATTACACTCCTTATACACCTCAAATATTTTTCATGTACACCTTGGTCTATTTTACTTTAATTATTTTTGATTTATTCATTATCAATTGAAAAATAAATAAGATAAAATACAAGGCTTCTTACACAAAGTCCAAGTCCATTTTATCTTTGACCTAATTCATGCTATATAATCTACATTCTTCATACAAGCAAGGCACAAACCCTTACACTAAAATCTTGTCGAAAATCTCAAATTTTCAAGAACCATAAAACAACTTGAAACCCTATTCATATTCCCCTTCACTACAAACTAGGCATCCCAATCAACCCCATGAAGATCAAAGGGTAAGATTGGATCGTTTACAACGATCCAAATGGACAGGAAATACTTATGCATGCATCACGATTCCATCATTGTATAATTTTTTTCATTATTGAGTTTCATTGCATTTTAATATAAACTAATGATGCTAATGTGTTCGTGAGGTCTCTATGTGCATGAAATATTAATCGCATGCTACTCATGCTATCAGAATTGTGAATCACCATATTCATGCAGATCAATGTTGTTTTCAACATAACTCTCAAACCAGGCCTTTTCAGTCCAAAATAACCATCCTATTGAACTCGCAGCCCTCGATTTAGGGGTATAGGGTACTTTTTGTTTGATAAAATCTTTTATTTTGCAGGAATAATAAATTGGCTCACCGAAGAAGACGACAAGAGCTAGGGGTCCAGCGTCTCTCCAGTTATTGCGTTTGAGTTTCATATTTCTTTTAATTGTTTCAAATAAGTTAACAGATATATTATCGCCCAATGGTTGAAACGCGCGCTAAGGCATTACCTTATCAAGGTGTGGGTTCGATCCCTGCCTTTTGCTGTTTTTTCATAATTTTTCATATTTTGCGGGATTGAATACAAAGTACATTGGCTTCTATCCTTTGACACAGACGCCCGCCTGGCCTGGTGGTGAAAGTGCAGATTGAAAGGGTAGAGGGTGCGGGTTCAACACCCAGCCCTGGTAACTTTTTTTAAAACCCTTATTTTCTTACTATTTTCACTTATAAACCCTAAATTCACCAAACTAAAACCATTTTTTAATCAATTAATTTTTTCACAAACCCTAATCAAAATTACGGTTTAGTTTTTTTTAATCAACAAACTTTTTTTTTTAATTTAAAATTAATTTGGGTTTTTAGGTTTTAATTAATTAAAATCAATTTAGGTTTTAGGTTAATCATCAAATTTTTTATCAACAAAAGATAGCCAAGAAAACAATTCCTTCCTCCTTTCGCTTTCTTATTTTACATTTTCACATAGTTTGTTATTCTCGCATTTTTCCCCAAGTATTGTAACTGCCTATGGTTTGTAATAGTAATTAGGGTTTTACTTTCCCCGCATTTTTATCATTTGTACCCCCATTCCCGAATCCCTGTAATAGCGTAGATTTTTACTTTCCGCACTTTACCGCTCTCTTTAATTTTTTTACTGCTTAGTAAATAGGCCTTGTATGGGAAGATAAAAAACAATAGTTAGAACACCCTAATTTCAAAGATTAAAATAACTGAACATAACACACTTTACACACTTGCACCTCTAGGGTACCCTCTCTTGTTTCCTTATGAATATCAGTCATGTCCCTCGAAAGTAGGGACGCTTTAGCACTGTCCCTCAAAATCAAAGATCGTAGTCCCTCGACGACCCTTTCAAATGTTGCCTTCGGTAAACGATCTTGTCCCTTAAACAAAATTGCTAAATCATCCTTACAAGTTGCCTTTTATGACTGAACGATGACCCCTGCCTTTCCCTTCACGTCCAACGATAGGGATTCTTACTAACTAATGATAGGGTAGCACTATCTAAAAGAGGAGGAAATTACAAGAAAGACCTTGAGTAGGTAGAACGTTCGTAGTTTCTTTCTCACAAACATTTCAAAACAAAAACATTTTTCACAAACACTTTTTTTTCTAAAATATTTTCAAACAAACACCTTGTACGCATTCTCAAAAACAAAAACGAGAATCATTACAAAGTCTTTCCTTACTATTGGCATTTTCAAAATATTTTCAAACACACGTTCACAAAGCAGTTCTCATAAAAAAGTGAGCTAGCGATTAAGAGTCCGTAGATAATTACGGATGAAAAGGGTGCTAACACCTTCCCTTTTCATAATCTGCCCCCGAACTAAAAAAATATCAAGGTTTTTCCTGTTCTTTTCACCCTTTCCTTATTAGATAAAAGAAAAGTCGGTGGCGACTCTTGCTATCCGCAACATTTGTGATAAAACACAAACCAGGTCAGTTCTTCCACCATATTACAGAACTGGAGACTTTGCTGGTAATTCATAAAAAAAAGAAGGGTCACCTTTAGAGTTATATCACTTTTAAATTATTTTCTTGTTTGTTTTGTATGCTTTACATTTGAGGGTTGCTCGGTTTTACTTTTCTTGCAAAGATTCTACACCCGGATCTGAGGGCATTTTTGGTAAGTTGCAATAGATCATGAAAACTATACACCATATACCGATATGGTTAAAGTGATGGCTATGTTAGTGCGACACATTGGTTTGTACTGGTGTCCCTCGAGTCAATCGGGGAGAATACTAGGCTTCCGTGTGGTGTCATAAGCACTAACTGGCCTTTAGAACCTTAATTGACCTAACTTAGCCATTAAAAGGTAGTGAGATAGCCGGCTTTGGTGCTGTCTGAAGTTGGTTGATACTCGATGCTACACTCATTGAGATTCGACTCTCGGGTTTTGTTTGGTGGCAAGTCAGTCGACGTGCTAAACAAAACCTGTGAGATAAATCAGTGATAATGAGATCCCTAGAACCCGGTTACTTCTTTAGGACAGGTTGAGCCAACTAAACTTCAAGAGGGTACTCACCTATGAACCCCATGCAAGCCTTAAACATAAGGATCTTGTGTTCTTTGTTTGTGTTTGTTATATGTTTAAATATGACATCATATCATCAAAACATTATATCATAACTAACCATTCTAAGGAGCTAGGGGATTTATCTTTGTTTTGTGTTGTAGGGTCATGGCTTCTAGTCGCAGGAATACTATCCGAATATACTTTGTAAGGGTACCTTCCAACCTTGAGGAATTAGTATCAAAAGTTCCTGATAATTCTCAATTCACCAAGAGACATGGTCATCTACTCAGTTTGGTTACTACCAGTTTCAAAGAAGACATGATGAGTATTCTATTCTAGTTCTTTGATCCTAAACATCACTGTTTTACCTTCCCGGATTATCAGTTGGTTCCCACAATGGAAGATTTATCTAAGTTACTCAAAGTTCCTATTGTTGATCAAATACCTTTCATTGGTCTAGAGCAAGTCCTAAAACCTGAAGACATTGTAGTAGCCGTACATTTGAAATGATCGGACATTGTATCTAATTGGGAAACAAGGAATGGAGTTAAGGGTTTTTCTCCTAAATTTCTGATAGAGAAGGCTCAGTGGTTTCTAGATGCCATGAATTTTCGTGCTTTTGAGGATATTTTGGCTTTGTTGATCTATGGTTTGGTACTATTCCCTAATCCGGACCAATTCATAGATATGAATACCATCAAAATATTTCCCACTCATGATACAATACTTACTTTGCTTGGAGATATCCTGCATTCCCTCCACACTCGTACTATGAAGAAGCGAGGAACTCTTATGTGTTGCATACCTCTACTGTCCAGGTGGTTTATTTCGCACCTTCCCCGATCAGTGATAAAAAATGAACAAGGTTTGAGGTGGTCTTAAAGGTTGACGTCACTCGCTCATTCAGATAAACATTGATGTTCTTGATCTCAGGCATATGTCACTATTATTGATTGCTGTGGGGAATTCCCTAATGTACCACTCCTTGGTATAAGAGGGGGCATCACTTACAACCCTTCTCTAGCTCTGCGTCAGTTTGGTTATGCTCGAAGGGACGGTCCTCATGATATGCTCATTCAGGGTATTGTGTTCAACTATGAGAATGATCCTCAAAATTACCATCAAAGGTTTATACGTGCTTAAGGGGTGGTCAACAAGATTTATAGCAAGACTTCGGGACACAAGAATTCCATTCCTCTAGAGCCATACCTCATATGGGTGCGGTCTCGTGCTCAAAATCTCAAAAAGCCATATCTTACTATCCTACCAGTGATCGTAGAGCCTGTTGTTGAAGGGGATGTCCCTCATATCGTTCTTCATCCCGACATGCCTACTGGCTTCGAAGAACTAAAGAAGTCTTGGATTCAACCAAAGGAAGAAAGGGATACCTTTGAAACTCAACTCTATGCTAGTGAGAAGAAAGTAGTTGAGCTGACGAAACGACTCCACGAAGAACAAAGCCTTAATGCATATGTCAACAAAAAGAGGAAACGCCCATGGGAGATTTGAATTCATATTTTGTTTCTTTGTAACTCTTTTTATTGTCATTATAATCCTAAAAGGCAATTATAATTTGAGCTTGTTACTAAAATTTCTTTTATTTCCTTTTGTTTAAACAAATTTAAATCCCGCAAAGGTCTTTGAAAACATTATACTTTCTTTTACATATCATGCATATCATCACATAATAGGTACTTTCTAGACAGGCTTTCTCATCTTCTTGCTGTTTATTTCAGTAAAAGATGGCACTCGAACAAACTGTGAAAGAACTTCAAGAGTAGAGCACTCACTTTTAGAAAATGTTCTTAGACTTAGCTAAGGGACAAGATGAATTGAAGACCCTTATTACAAAGGGGAATAAGAAGAAGACTAAAAAGCCATCAGTCTTTCTTAATCTGGGTAGAAGATTCAAGGGTCCGGTCAGAAGGGCTCTAGATTTCGAGGTTCCCCTAAATGAAGACGATAACCAAGAAGAAGATGACAAAAATGTGAAAGCTGAAGAGAATATAAAACTTGGTTCTGGCCAAGATTCATATGAAGACTATTATGCTGAACAATATCCTCCATGTGATACGGTGGAAGAACCGACTGTTATACTGGTTTTGCATTTGTATTCGCAAATGTTGCCGTAAGCAAGAGTCTTCATCGACTTTTCTTTTATCCAACAAAGGAAAGGGTGAAAAGAACAGAAAAAGACCTTTAGAGAGTTTTTTAAGTAAGGGGGTAGATTATGAAAAGGGAAGGTGTTAGCACCCTTTCTATCTGTAGTTATCTACGGGCTTTTAGATGCTTAGCTCATTTGAAAAACACCTTGTGCTTTGTGTGTTTTTGAAAAGGTTTTTGAAATGTCATAGTGAGGCAGTTGCTTTAATGATAACTCTTGTATCAGTCCTCAAGAGTGTTGATAAAGCATTTGAAAATGTTTTTTGAAAGTTGTTTTGTGTAAGTGTGAAAATTTGTTTTTGAGCAAGCATCTAGGAACTATCTACTTTACTCGAAAGGATCGTGTGATCGGTGGGAATGAGAACTGACTGTTTTGAAATGCTGGTTCGCGTTTGCGTTTCGCAAAATGTCGCGGTAAGAAAGAGTCGCCACCGTCTTTTATTTTCTCCAACAAGGAAAGGACAAAAGCACAGCAAAATTCCTTTTCGAGATGTTTCTCGGATTCGGGAGGTAGATTATAGAAAGGGAAGGTGTTAGCACCCTTTCTATCCGTGGTTATCCACGGGCTCTTAGATACTTGCTCACTATGTTTTCAAAAAGTTTTGCTTTTCTTGTGTTTGTGGGTTTTGAAAAAGTTTGTTTGAAAACTTCGATTTAACTCTTGTATCTGTCCTCAAGAGTGTATGAAGTGGTGTTTGAAAACTTTTGTTAGAAAAGTGTAGGTGCGAAAAGTATTTTTGTTTTGAAAGAGCAAGTATCTAAGAACCTCTACCTACTCAAAAGAAATTAAGCTGTGTAAATGTCCTTTAGACAGTACTGTCCCACTATTGAGAAGTAGGTAGCATCGTCGTTGGAGTTTTCGGGTCAATTTGATTTAAGGGACATGTGTGGTCACTAAAGCAATGGTAGGACGCCTTAGTGGTAACCCTAATGTCTTAGATCGTCTTTTATCGAGGCAACCGTTTCGAGGCAACTTTGATCTTTAGACAGGAGGGCAACCTCTAAAACACCCTATACTCAATGACCACGTCGAGGCAACCAAGTGAGGCGTACCCTAGGAGTGGCATGTGCGAGTGTGTCAGGTTTCAGTTATGTTATCTTTGTACATGTTATGGTGAGCTACGATTGATTTTAATTTAAGAGAGATCTTGTCATGCATAGCCTAGTTAACATACATCTAGCAATTAATAGTTATGGAAAATAAATCTACGCTATTACAAGGCCTCGAGTATTTACATCGCCAAAAACAAACCCTTGAAAAGTAAATTGCGGGAAATTAAATAAAAGCGATAAAAAGGTCCTAATTAAAGCTATTACATCCTCGGAACAATTAAATAATTGAATAAAAATATGGATCAAAAATCATACGCGCGCGGGAGAAGATTGAATCAGAGAGTTTTTCAGGGTTTTGACCCTTTTCAAGAAAGAAGGAGATTTTTGCTATTTTTGTGTATTTAATTAAATTAAACCTAAAATAATTAATTAATAGAAAGAAATATTTTTTGGTTTTTGAATGTTTAAGAAAATAATAAATAAATAAAAAAAACCCTAATATTCTATGTTAATTTTATTTTGTGAAAAAAGATTAAAATTATGCCTAATTAAAAAAAACTAAATCAATTAAATTATTTATTTACTAAAATAATAAAAGTGATGAATTTAATAAAAATAATGTTTTTGTATTTTTTTTTATTTTTATTATGAAAATGTTAACTATTTTGTTAGTAATTAAATCAAGAAACTAAATCAAGTAAATAAAAAAAATATAAATGAAAGAAAATAAAAGGCAAACCCAGGGGGTGTTGGGCCAACTTTAGAGGTGTATTTGGAATTCTCAAGGCCCAATTGCTGCAAGCCTTTTTGACTTTTCTGGATCGTCCACACGTATGTTGACTAGGGAGTATGATAGTCCTTCAATCCTGGCCTTCAGATTTGTCCAGGAGCCACTTGGCATGTGGATCTCTGAGGTGTATGGTGGATCACGCGTTGGAGAGTACATGGGATCACCTGCAGAAAGAAAACAAATAATTGTTTTGGGGGACCTGGGATTCGAACCCAGGTCCCAATGCTTCCAGGCCAACGCACCAACCACTCCACTAAGCTGCTTTATTTGTTATTGGCATAAGAGACAATTATTATATGGGGAAACTAATCAATATGCTGTAAAATAAAAAAATAACCCGCGCTTTTCAAATAAGCCAACCAGATGTCAACGCCTCATCATCTTCTTCGTTTTTCCTGCATAATTAGAATCAGATAGCGGGGGTTTTTAACCTCCACTAACTCCTGCAAGGAAAAATAGCGAATAGAACCACAACAATCATAAATATTTCGCAAGGTATGGGTTGTGTTCGTCTTGGTCTCACGATTTCAATCATGTATCTCATGAGTCCCAATTTTTCCTGGATTGAAAAGCCCCATTTAAAAGCTCAAGAACCCTAGAAATTCAGTCATGGTGTCTTTCGATTCAGGGCGTTACAGTTCAATTCAATCATGCCATTAGCTTTGTATGATCTACAACAATGCAAAACAATCACAAATACATGTTAAATGCGCATGAATTAAGATATATAGTTTTGAATCAAAAGTGCAAACCGTGGGACTGTATGTGACGATTCTTTGAGTTTTGGTGCGTGAATTCGATTGCAAAACGTTCCTGGAACCTCCTGCAATGTATTTGAATGGTCAAAACACCTTGAATTAGCCTAGGATGCAAGAACAAATTTTCAGTTTTCTTGAAAATTCTTGAATTTGCTATGGCCGTTTCTGCAGTTTTCAATCGTGTTCTAGGTCATGGTTTGCTTGCATACATATAGGAGAATCAAATTAGGTTAAAAGCTGGGCCAATATCCATGTGCATTGATGTTTAAATCTTTGATTGAAAATCAAATATTCTTGATTTTTCATGATTGAACAATGTTACCAAATTTGGATTTTTTTGTATCTTTGACTTGTGCACGAATTTGCCAGCATGTTTTGATCATATTTGCTTCACAAGTTGATTTAAAAAATCAAATCTTCTATTTTCTTATAATTTAAATTAATTAAATGAATTAATATGTATTAAAAATCCATTTAATTAATAAAAATAAGAAAATAAATCCAATTCATCTTGGTGGGTCGTGCATAAGTCATGAATGAAGTTTCAAGAAGAGATTTGAGGCCCATTAGCAAAAAGAAGGTGTTTTGAGCAAAGTTGACTTTTGCAAATTCATAAAAATTTCCCAACTTCTCCAATGCACAACTTGCTCAATTTTGATCATATGACCATGTTCTTGGACATTTTGGAAAGCTCTTGAAGTCCTCTAACCAATGCCTTTGGTCCCATGTCATTTGGATTTACCAATCTCAAGTTATGGCCTTTGACTCAAAGTGTACTTATGTTGACTTTTGAAATTGACCTATAATGTAAAAATTTGTAACTTTGTGTGAGAGAATTTCTTAATCTTGGAGTGTGAATATGGTTTGTTGGAGATTGCATCCTCTTCAAAATGAGCTTTGGACGGGATTTTTCTGATAAACCATGAAAAAGTTATGCCCTGGTCAAGGTACAATTGACTTTTTCTACTGTCCAAAAATAGTAACTTTTGCATCTTGATGATTTTTGAGCTATTCTTGTGGAATCATGATCAAGACTTGATCAAATGATGATTGTGAACTCAAAATAATATGTTGACCAAAAATTCTGACTTTTGAATGCAAAATGACCATTTTGCCCTTGCAGTTGACTATAGGTCAAATGGAGCTTTTGACTGTGCACATTGGCACTGTGAGTCTTGAAACTTGGCATGTAGATGCTTGAGGATGTATATAGGCCTATGAGACTTGATTGACCCATTGAAAACCCCAAATTCTTTGAAAGAACCAAAACCCTAATTTCAGTTGTCCTAGGAAGTGATTTGACTATACAACCTCTTGAGCCACTTTGAGCAATTTGAAGATCATTCTTGACAAATATTGAGGAATATGGGAGGGAAAATTTTGGGGTACAACAGTTTCCCCTGTTCAATCTTCTTAGACCTGAGGATGTAGATTGGCTTGCGTGCCTTTCGTAATTCGAAGGTGGAAGATGATTGAACACTAAAGTGCCCAGAAATTTGCACTCGCATGGTGTAGTATCAGCAATGTGATGTCGGGAATGGGCTTACAGACGCCATTTGGAGATCTTTGGTAGAAGGATGGGCTTATAGATGCCATATGGAGATTGTTTGCTGAATCGTAATTTTGTAAGTTGAAAGAAGGAACCTGTGTAGGGTTTCCTGACGATGAGTCCGTGTAAAACTGCATTTTGGAAGGAAGGAAACCTGTGTAGGTGTTGGCTCCTAAATTCGACACCCTTATTTTTATTAATATCAGCTATTAAAAGCTGATGGATGTTTTCGACCAGCTGGGTCTGTCGAAATGCCCATCGAAAGATGGCAATGTACTTAGAGGATTTCTTCCAAGGGAGAAGTTAGTTGCCTTCGACGTCGAAGGTGTTTCTCGTCGAAGATGCTTCTCGATGGAGGTGTTCGATTGTTCAGAATGGAACGGTTTGAAATTCGAGTGTTTGGAGGGAAAACGGTTTCCAGCGGTTACCAAGTGCAACGTGCAAAGATCTGGAGCGTCGAACGCTGAGAACGTGCCAAGTGGAGTCATCTCGAAGCAGTGTAACTGCCCGACAGTTACTTGGGATGTTTTAGTATAAATATTAGTAGTTCACGCAGTTTTTCGTGTGTGTTCACAATTATATACAAAGTCACTCATATAGATTCGAGTACCCAGCGTGTGAGAAAGAATTGTTGAGAATGTATGTGTGAAACACCACTTTTATTAATCAAAGTCATTTATTTTTCCAGAAACTTTACTTGCTTTCTTCTTTACTTTTCCTGTCGAATCCCTTTATTTCAAGCCTTCATTTATTTTATCAAGTCCATTTCTTCATGCAATTTACTTAAAGCCTCTTTATTTTCTTGTCATTTAACCATTATCCAACTTAATCAAAACCCAAAAATCAACCATGTCTTAGGATCAATCTGATAGATCCTGCGAGTAACCAAATAAGTAACCATTTGGAAGATCAGCGGTTGTTTACCAATAACCACGGTAAACAAATTGGCACACCCGGTGGGACTGTGTGTTGATTTTTGAAGTTTAACCTTTTAAACATAATCTCATTTTTTTCGAGGAGTGTTGTATGTTATTGAGAAGTGGTAGAATATACCAATACTGCCAGAAGAAGAGAAGAGATGGCGAATCCGCCAAACAATAACGAAATCCCACAAACGAATGTGGGAGCAACGGTTATCCCGACCGTAAGTGAAGCGATAACCGCTGGTTCAACACCAGCAGTAACGGTCACAACAACGGGGCCATTACCTCCGTTCACAGGCCCCAGAGTGCCTTTGGGAACCCCCCCACCAAGGGGAAATTTAGGCACAAGGCCTTATGTTCCCCCAGGATTTATGACAGGCGGTCATAATCGAGAACCACTCTATGGCATGCCAACTTCTGACTTGGCTAGCCTGACGAACGCTGCGTCCACTTTTTCAGACCCTTTAGTGAGTGCCTCTTCGCCACTCCAAGGTTCTGGAGTAGGTATGGCGAATAGAAATAGGACCCAACTCTTAGGAGGAACGTCCCAAGTAGCACATGGCCTTACAAATGCCTCGACAGCAGTCTTGAGGCAACAAATGGACGAAAGCAACCATGATATGGTTCAAATGTTGGCACAAACTTTAAGTACAGTGCTGAACCCTCTAATACAAAACACTACTCAATCGAATCAGCAGATGACAGCGCAAATGACGCATTTGGCTGATTTCTTTGGAGTACCCCAACCTATTCGACAGCCCCAAAGGGCGCAAATAAGGGGAAACCAGGGTGTGTTCTTAGAGGAAGAAACCACTATCAACCAAGTCCAACAGCCTGTCGAAGAAAACCTTAGGGCACGATTGGAGCAACCTGTCGAGGAACCTAGGGTAATAACCCCAGAGGTAAGGTTAGTTAACAGAAACCAAAATGCTGACGAAGTAGTTCAGCATATCCAATACCAAAACACGGGTTTGGAAAATAATCTGGCAACCATGATCGAAAGGATCATGACTCAAAATGGGATGAACATGGGCTTTCGAAGGCCCAATTTTACATCCCCGCTGTCAGAATACGTGTTACAAACAGACTTACCTCCTAGATGTAAAGTCCCTAAATTCACTGAGTTCTCTGGGGACACGACAGAATCTACTGTCGAACATGTGGCGAGATACTTGATCGAAGCAGGAGATATTTCAAACAACGAAAACCTGAGGATTAAGTACTTCCCAAGTTCTTTAACAAAGAACGCTTTTACTTGGTTTACAACTCTTCCCCCCAATTCGATCCATCATTGGACCCAGTTGGAAAGATTGTTCCATGAACAATTCTACATGGGGCAAACCAAGATAAGCCTGAAAGAATTGGCCAGTGTAAAGAGACGTTTCACTGAACCTATAGACGAATATCTAAATAGGTTTAGGTTGCTCAAAGCAAGATGTTTTACACAAGTGCCAGAACATGAGTTAGTCGAAATAGCCGCAGGCGGTTTAGATTATTCCATTAGGAAGAAGTTAGACACTCAATACCTGAGAGACATGGCCCAACTGGCCGATAGAGTTCGACAGGTAGAACGCCTCAAAGCTGAAAAGGCAAAGGCAACGAAAACTCATAAGAGAGAGAGGATAGCGTATGTTGAGATGGATGACGAAGATCCAGAATCCTTCGACGATACTATAACTGTCGAAGAAGGAGAAGTCGATTTAGCGGAACTAAAACAAGGGCCACCATACTCTTGCAAACTATTAGTCCCCTCAAGTGGGAAAAATCCCACTGGTCCAGAAAGGACCAACGATAGGTTCCCCAAAAAGACTTATAGTTTTGATATTACAAAATGTGACGAGATCTTTGACTTGCTTGTAAAAGATGGCCAAATGATAGTACCCCCAAGGGTAAAAGTGCCTCCTCTTGATCAAAGAAAGAAGAGAGGCTTTTGTAAATATCATAATTTTCTGGGCCATAAAACGTCTCAATGTTTTCTTTTCAGGAATCTTGTGCAAGACGCTATCGAAGAAGGGAGGTTGAAGTTTGCTGACAAGACCCCCATGGCTGTGGAATCTAATCCGTTGCAGGCTGAAGCCCACTATGCTGAACCTTCAGAGGTGAACGTGATCGAGGCATCCAGAAGCCGGTCGAAGAGGCCAGGAATCACAATGGTCGAAGTCTCAAAGGACCATGTCAACATGCCAATCTTTGGCAGTTTTTCTGGGAATTTATCCAGAAAGACAATTGAAGCGGTTCAGAAAGCGGTCGAAAGCCCAAAGCTGGAGACAGTTGGAGCCCAAAAAACTGGAGCAAAACCCAGTTCTCACTTGGCCACAGTTCAAGGCCAGACAGAGGACTTGGAGATTCAAATGAAGCAGTTGACTCTTGCCAACAAAGATACCATGAATGTCAACATGGTCGAAGTCTCTGACCCAAAAGCATCAGAGGAGGCCATGAGGCAAGAACAAGCTAACAAGACTTCTTTCCCTCGGGAAAATGAAAATCTGGCAGATTTCCTGCAAAGATGCCAGAAAAAGAAGTCAGAAGTGATGCTGTGTCCAAGATGCAGTTCGATCTTTGACAAAAAAGCTGCTGAACATATTCAAGGCGTAAGAGCAGCAAATAGGAGAAGGGAAAATGTTGATCTTCGACATGATCCCAGAAGAGCCTCCCAAAGAGGTTCAAACCAAGAAAAGAGGCCATTGACTTTCAGGCCTCCAACTAATGTGCCAGTAGATACATGGTACAAAACATCTGGTCGAAAGAGGCCAAGCGAAGAAAGATGTCACTCTTTCGACGTGCCAAGGGGTTCATCTTTAACACAAAAGAAAGAGCCTCAAGTTTCTGCCCCTAAAGTTACACAGGTGTCAAGCAACTACAAAGGGAAAAATCCCATGTCTCGATCTCAATGGAGGAGATACCAGAGGCGAAGAAAAGCTGAGAGGGAGGCTGCCAATGAACCAAAGGCAAAAACCAGTTCAAATGTTCCTCTAAGGAAGCAAAGGAAACCTCTGGAAAGAGAGCCAGTAACCAACAGGCTAGTTTGGCCTAACCAAGGTGAAATTGATGACGAAGATGGTTCTGAGTCTGATGACACTTTGGACATCATGGTGAATATAGTCTCAGTGCTGCCCAGAGAGTTCAACCGACAGGTGGAGGTCGAAGCAAGTGATTGGGAAGTGGAGCAAGAAATGGCCAAACATAGGCCAGTGTGCTATTTCGTCATGGATAATGGCACTACTGAGGAGCAAAATGGGTTCTTCGAACCACCTACAGAGGCGATGAAGAATCACCTCAAGCCTTTATTTATAAGGGCTAAACTCGAAGAAACTACAGTGAATAAAATCTTGGTGGATTGTGGGGCAACCATCAACATTATTCCTCACTCTATGCTAAGGAAAATAGGCAAAAGGGATGAGGACATCAAGCCTCACAACATGGTCATGTCGAACTATGAAGGCGGCATAGGGACCACTATGGGAGTGATCCAACTGGATATCAAGGTGGGATCTATCCTTCAACCAACGATGTTTATGGTCATTTCGGCCAAACCTAACTATAATCTTTTGTTGGGCCGTGAATGGATTCATGGTGTTGGAGCTGTACCATCATCGATGCACCAGAGTCTACTGCTATGGCGTCCCGATGGGATGGTCGAAAACATAGAGGCGGATCAAAGCTATTACTTGGGCAAGGTGAATCACCTAGGGCTGGCAGACTTCGACAAGAACTTGGCTCACATAGGGCCATGTCCAACACCTGACTTCGACTTGGCGCCAGCGCCAAATACTTTTTGTTCCCTATACCTGCACCCTGAGCATGGTTTTCAATGGGACAGAGAAGACTTGTCCCACATAGACTTCAGTGGGTTAACTGACATCCAACCAACTGGTTGGGGAAGTGAATTCAGTGATAATGACTGAGTCACAATCATTGAAGCGAATTTTGGCTTATGTAGCCGAAACAAAGATGATAACGGCTCTCGAAGCCGAAGTAAAGTACATGGCCACACAGGCCAATGATCAACAGCTATCTGCTGCAGGTCCTGGAAAGGATTTCGATCCATAACCTCCTGATATCATGCCAGAAGGAATGCAGGAACAGAGGCTCGACGCCATCTATGACGATGAGCCTTTGGGCTTCGAAAAGGACCCCTTGGCGAACAACATCAAAATGTTAGCGCAAGATCCTTTAGAAGAGATCAACTTAGGCGAAGGGTTAGAGAAAAAGCCAACTTACATCAGCGCAAAAATTGACCCAGAACTTAGGTTGGAAGTAATCCAATTGTTGAAAGAGTTCAAGGACTGTTTTGCATGGGATTACGACGAAATGCCTGGTCTCGACAGAGGATTGGTAGAACTTCAGTTGCCAATCAAACCTGGGAAGAAGCCAATCAAGCAAAGTCCAAGACGCTTCGCTCCAGAAATATTGTCGAAGATCAAAACGGAAGTCGAAAGACTGCTGAAGTGCAAATTCATACGCGTTACGAGGTACGTCGAATGGATTGCAAACATAGTGCCAGTAATTAAGAAAAATGGTACATTGAGGGTGTGCATAGATTTCAGAGATTTGAATGCTGCTACACCCAAAGATGAATATCCTATGCCTGTGGCGGAAATGCTAGTCGATTCTGCCGCTGGCTATGAATACCTCAGTATGCTCGATGGTTATTCGGGATATAATCAAATATTCATTGCTGAAGAGGATGTGTCGAAAACAGCTTTTTGATGCCCTGGGGCTCTAGGCACTTACGAATGGGTAGTGATGCCATTTGGCCTAAAGAACGCTGGGGCAACATACCAGCGAGCAATGAATTCTATCTTCCATGATTTTATTAACACTTTTATGCAAGTATATATTGATGACATTGTTATAAAATCTGTTTCTAGGAAGAATCATATTGACCACCTTCGACAATCATTCGAAAGAATGAGAGAACATGGTCTGAAGATGAACCCTTTGAAGTGTGCATTCTGTGTGAAAGCTGGGGATTTCTTGGGCTTCGTTGTCCACAAAAAAGGAATCGAAATCAACCAGAACAAGACGAAGGCTATTCTGGAAGCGAAAGCGCCATCGAATAAGAAGGAACTGCAATCTCTGTTAGGCAAGATAAATTTCTTAAGGAGATTCATATCTAACCTAAGTGGGAAAGCTCAAGCCTTTTCACCCTTACTTCGACTGAATAAAGAGGGATTCAAATGGGGGCAAGAGCAACAAGAAGCCTTCGACAAAATCAAAGGGTACCTCACCAAGCCACCTATTTTGGTGCCTCCTTGTAGCAATAGGAGTATGAGATTGTACATAGCTGCATCCGACAAAACTTTGGGAAGCATGTTAGCCCAAGAAGATGAGAATGGAGTCGAAAGACCCATTTACTATCTTAGTAGAGTTTTGAATGATGCAGAAACTAGATATAGCGAAGTTGAAAAATTGTGTCTATGTTTGTATTTCTCTTGTACAAAACTCAAGCAATATATAAAACCAGTTGATGTGTATGTTTCTTTTCATTTTGATGTTTTCAAGTACATGTTGTCGAAACCCATCTTGCACAGTCGAATTGGCAAGTGGGCACTAGCATTAACTGAATACTCCTTGACCTTTATGCCTCTTAAGGCAGTGAAAGGACAAGTGGTTACAGACTTTATAGTCGACCACTCAATTCAAGTTGAGGATATTAATTATGTGGAGATAGAACCTTGGAAATTCTACTTCGATGGTTCCATCCATAAAGATGGAACAGGAGTAGGAGTCTTGATTATCTCTCCAGAAAAAATTCCAACAACATTCAAGTACAAGATATCAGGTTCTTGTTCGAACAATGAGGCTGAGTATGAAGCTCTAATTACTGGCCTTGAGATATTGTTGGAATTGGGGGCAACTCGAGTCGAAATAATGGGAGACTCAGAGTTAGTCATTAAGCAAGTCACAAAAGAATATAAATGCATAAGAGAAAATCTCATTATGTATTTCGTGATAGCAAATCGTTTATTGAAAAAATTTGAAATGGTCAATATTCGACACATACCCAGATTGGAAAATCAAATAGCCAACGACTTGGCACAAATTGCATCTGGGTACAAGATTTCAAAAACGAGATTACAAAGAGCAATCGAAGTTCGAGAAAAGATAAAAGCAACTTGTCTATCACCAACAGACTTTGAATCGACAAGACTAGGATATGCTGATCAAAGTAACTTCGAAATTTCGTTCATAGATAATTTGTCAGAGCAAGATTGGAGGAAGCCCATTATGGATTATCTTCAAAATCCAGTAGCTTCGACAGAACGAAAAACAAAGTACAGGGCATTGATTTACGTACTCATGGGTAATGAGTTATTTAAAAAGACGCCTGAAGGGGTATTGCTAAAATGCTTAAGTGAAACTGAGGCATACATAGCCCTTTCGACTACGCACGCTGGAGCATGTGGGGCTCACCAAGTAGGCCATAAGATGAAATGGTTGTTGTTTCGACAAGGACTATACTGGCCCACCATGTTGAAAGATTGTGTCGAGTTCGCTAAAGGTTGCCAAGAATGTCAAGTCCATACAGGCATCCAACATGTACCAGCAAGCGAACTTCACTCGATAGTGAAACCTTGGCCTTTTAGAGGATGGGCGTTGGACCTCATTGGAGAGATTCGACCAGCATCATCAAAGAGCCAGAAGTATATATTGGTAGGCATTGATTATTTTACTAAGTGGATCGAAGATATCCCTTTAGTCAATGTAGACCAAGAAAATGTCATTGAATTTATTCAAAAGAACATTATCTTTAGATATGGAATCCCTGAGACTATAACTACTGATCAAGGATCAGTTTTCACCGGTCGAAAGATGCAGGAATTCGCTCAGTAAACGGGTTTTAAACTCCTAACATCAACGCCTTATTATGCACAGGCAAATGGTCAAGTCGAAGCAGCGAACAAAGTAGTGATTGGCTTGATAAAAAAGCATGTTGGGAAGAAGCCAAAAAATTGGCATAAGACGTTAGACCAGATCTTGTGGGCCTGTCGAACGTCCCCAAAAGAAGCCATAGGTACAACACCATATAGGCTAACTTTTGGCCATGATGCAGTGTTGCCAGCAGAAATTTGTCTTCAATCTGCAAGGGTTCAGAGACATTACGATATTCCCTCTGAAATTTATTGGGATATGATGTTAGACGAACTAGTAGATTTAGACGAAGAAAGATTGCGCGCTCTTGACCTACTCAGGCTTCAGAAGAAAAGAGTAGAAGACTCTTATAATAAAAAGGTGAAACCTAAGGCATTTTCGCCTGGAGAATTAGTTTGGAAGGTGATTCTTCCCATGGATCGAAAGGATCGAAGCATGGGAAAATGGTCACCCAAATGGGAAGGACCATTCAGAATTATCCAGACTTTTTCTGGTGGAGCTTATGAAGTCGAAGAGTTAGGTGAAGATAAAAGGCTCTTGAGAGTAAATGGTAAATATTTGAAAAAGTATAAACCTATACTCCAAGAGATAAAAATAAAATAACAAGTAACGACTAAATTAACCATAAATAAGCCAAAATGGAAATTTTTTATAAATTAGCCAAAATGGCAATATTGTCGAATACATATTACAATATATGGTTAAAGGGCTGAATCAATCAGAAGGGGATGGAATCCTTGAGTCGAAGGTATTTAGTTTGCTGTAACTCCAATCTTTTGTTGCACAAGGCATTCGCCTGGGCAAGCTTGGCAATTTGATCGTCGAAGGCTTGAGCTTTCTCAGCAAATTCTAGGCCTTGTGTGATTTCAGCTTGACTTTCGGTGTCTGGAACAGTCGAGAGAAGTTCCTCCTTGCGCTTAGTATTGGCATTCATCTTAGCCTCTAGTTCTTCGATTTGCACCTTGATGGAAGCATTCTCTCGATCGATGGCATCAACTTCTTCTTGTTTAGATGCTTTTTGCTTCGACAACTCCGCAATTCGAGAAGTTGTCTCTGCTACAGCAGTCCATGCAGAAGAGCTTTTGCCATATAACACTTCAAGCTGGCTATTAAAGCCCCTTTGTCGCCGATAATCTGCTGAGACTTGATCAATAATGGAGTGTAACTCCATGATAAAGCCTGAAACCTCCGGAGGTACAGCTAGCAAGTCTACGACATTCAAAACAGCCCCCAAATATGATGGAGCAGTAGGGTCCCCCTCCAAAGCTTTCATCAAATCCTTCTTGAAGAACTGAGCCTTAACCTTCGTCAAAGCCTCATCGAGAGGAGAAGTTTCAGTGGACTTCCCCGACAGAGTAGAAGCCTCCTGACTAACATCAGACGAACTTCCCTTGCTTTCGATGATGGCATTCAGATAGCCAACAGGATCAGTTTGCTTCAAGAGTTCTAAGTCTTCTTTCGACCTATGCTTTGTTGAGGTGACAACCTTTGCAACAGCGTTGTCTTGGGGTTGAGGATGTTGAGTAGCATTTGCCTCGACTTGACTCTCTTCGACTCGGACTGCGGCAGTACCAGCGTCATCATGGTCCCCTTCGCCAGCGTCATCGCGGTCCCCTTCGTCACGATTTTCTTCCGACAGATCAACCACCTGAATCTCTTTTGGTTGTTGCTCTTCTGTTTGTGGATCTTCTGTTGGTTGTTCTGCTGTCTCAGCATTGGCTTCATTTGTTTCAGTATTGGCTTCATCGTTCGCCAAGTCTTTTTCTTGTGGCCTGCTGAGTTCAGCAGAATCCAATGTTTCAGAAGTCCTTGGCGCTGAGCTTTCAGTGGTGTCCTGAAAAGAGAAGAAGAAGAATCTTCTAAATTCGAAAGAGACATAATCGAACGTGGGTATCGACACCTGAGTTACAAAGGAATCAAAGAGATTACCTGCAAAGGAGCTTCAGCCCCAGGGCTGGAATTGTCGCTTTCGACAGGTTTATTGAGAAGAACATTTAATTCCTCCTCCGTTGGCTCTTCAATGATTACTGGGGGTGGCCTGGGTTTTCTCCCAGCAACCTTTATTCTGATTGTTCGAGCCTCAAGAAGAGGAACGTCCTTCTTCAGCTTTCGCCTTTTAAGAGGAGCAGGGGGAGAATCATCTTCTTCGTCACTCCCGGATTCGACCGTCAGTGCTGGTCGTTTCTTGGGTGAAGGTGCCTAAAAAACCAATTGGAGTTCGATTTAGAAGCTGCATCGAAAGTCAGAATGTTAAAGCCAGAAGAAAATAATAAGAGTCTGGTTACCGATGCAGAAGGCTTTTTCGAAGGGCATTCCCCCTGTTGGTTTGTTGTGGTCTTCGCCGGCGCTATACTTTTCGTCGGTGGTGGAGGTTTTGTTAAGGGGCCTCCTCCCTGATGGCCTTCTGCAGCCTTCTTGGCTGCAGGCTTTCGAACAACTGAAAGTAGACAAAATAATTAACAGACTACCAGTCGAAAGGGAAAGACAAAAGTAATTTGGAAGGATGAACTTACATTTCTTTATTTTGTCCAAGACAAGAACAAAAGACTTCTGAAGTTCGTCCACGAAGTCCTTCTCGTCGAAAAACTCCTCAGTGTAGTAACTTTTCCACCACTCCTCGAAGGATGGTGAGCAGAGAAAGTTAAGCTGATAGTCAAACAACGAAAGGACCGTTCGACCAGCATACCTGCCGATATGCTTAGTGGCAGCGTCTTCAGTGTAGTCGTTGCAAAAGTATAACATAGACTTCTCCCTGGGAAATATTGGAGAAGGTAGTGTTTGAATAATACCAAACTGGCGAGACACCAAGTTTGGTTGATACGCGATTAGACTCAAGTGAGTCTTGGAGCTCTTGAATCGCAGGGGCATTATTCTTGGTGTGAGAAATGCCTCCCACACTGTTGTATGCTCTTCGACCTGAGGACCACTTGACGCCTTAGGATGTGGCCTCGTGAACCACACTGGACCAACCTTTCGTCGAGCAAATGGAGCCATGGTCGAAGCAAACTCTTTCCTTTTAGCAAACATCAAGACGAAGTTCGTAAAAGTTTGTTGAAGCTCCAGCCCATCTTCCGTTGGAGTCAGCAGAGCCAATCTGGTGCCTTCGATGCACCTATTTGCTATTTCCGGAGCCTGCTCATTTATTTGAGTCTTCTGAGGTAAGAAAGATTCGAAGGTGGCATTGAGCCACAGCTGAAGCAGCCAAAAAGGTCCAGCAAGCAGTAGACTGGCTCTGTTCTCGATGATCTTCAAAAGAGTCGCTCCGTTGCTAATCGACTCGTATAGATTCGCCAAAATCAATTCTGCCAAACAGATATTTTGGCCATGGTGGAGTTGGGTGGCGAGAGTGACCATCTTCTTGGTCACCTGTAAAGACTTGGTGCAAAACACAAAGCGTGACAGCCATAGGGCTAGAAACGCGATATGTTCTACATCCGACACAGCGTCCGTCGACTTATCGTGGTAGTGATTGATGTAAGTGGTGTAGGTTGGTTTTGTGGCAGAGAATCCAATCTGATCCTCCGACATTTCCTCTGGGTCGAAATAGTCCCCAGTGGGTCGAAGGCCAGTGATGGCGGCCACGTCGAAGAGCGTGGGAGTCAGCATTCCACAGGGAAGATGGAAGGTGAAATGGGTGTAATCCCAGAAGAGTAAGGAAGCTATCAACATTTCTGGGGAATAGTTAAGACCCGTCTTCGACAACATAACCAGGTCGAATATCCCCATATCTTTCCAGATCGAAGCTTGGCGTTTCTCCATTTTTTCCAGCCAAGCACTATAGTCAGGAGTGAGGCTAGGGCTAGACCTGAAAGCCCTAACACCTCTGTTGAAGAAACGGAGGTCGATTTTCTCCTTAGCAGGATCTTCATTATCCTCTGCATCCTTTTTAGAGCATCCAACCGGTTTGAGTTTTTCAAGTACCGGAAAGTAGCTTTTAATCTTCATGGCTTCAGCAATGCTTGGGTATAGTGGGCCGGACATGGCAAAGATTTGGTTGGAGTATCCAACTGGAATCATGAGTTGGCGTGAATAAGCATCACGTACAGCAATGTCCAAGGGCTCAGGGACCCTTCGTTGGCCCGTGGGAGTAACTACGGGAGCAGTGGAGAAAATCCTGGGTTTAACGTTTCCAGAGGGGATGTTAGCGCTAGGAGCGGTGGAAGAACCGGATGCCATTGTTGGTACTAAGGTTGAAGATGAAGTGAAGAACAGGTGGTTTGCAAAGGTTGCAAGAGTTTGTGTGCAATAAGGGATATCTGAAGGCAAGGTAGCGTGAAAAAGTCCCACAATGGGTACTTGGCGCTATTTATAGTAGTTGGGGAAATCCCCAAATTCGAGGACATTTAATGCCATTTAATGTTGCAAAGGGTAGTGGGACACGTGGCGCCTCCCTGTTGATATAGCCGTTCTGCAGAAATGAAAGGGTGCAGCGTGCACCCTCGTTTTTGGGAATTGTCATGATGACAATTTGTGAAAAGACGTTTGGCACGCTGCACGCCGTAATGAAGTGACGTCTTAGGTACGGATGAAATGATGGCTTTTCCTTGGGATTGTCAGTGGTTGGTAGAAGACAAAAAGTGCACAATTTAATTTGTGACTAAGAATGAAAAGACAGGTGTCGAATGGCATTTCAAAGAATGCCTTTTTCTTTCAGAGTCGAAATAAGGCATTCTTGGGGGGCAATTTGTTGGCTCCTAAATTCGACACCCTTATTTTTATTAATATCAGCTATTAAAAGCTGATGGATGTTTTCGACCAGTTGGGTCTATCGAAATGCCCATCGAAAGATGGCAATGTACTTAGAGGATTTCTTCCAAGGGAGAAGTTAGTTGCCTTCGACGTCGAAGGTGTTTCTCGTCGAAGATGCTTCTCGACAGAGGTGTTCGATTGTTCAGAATGGAACGGTTTGAAATTCGAGTGTTTGGAGGGAAAACGGTTTCCAGCGGTTACCAAGTGCAACGTGCAAAGATCTGGAGCGTCGAACGCTGAGAACGTGCCAAGTGGAGTCATCTCGAAGCAGTGTAACTGCCCGACGGTTACTTGGGATGTTTTAGTATAAATAGTAGTAGTTCACGCAGTTTTTCGTGTGTGTTCACAATTATATACAAAGTCACTCATATAGATTCGAGTACCCAGCGTGTGAGAAAGAATTGTTGAGAATGTATGTGTGAAACACCACTTTTATTAATCAAAGTCATTTATTTTTCCAGAAACTTTACTTGCTTTCTTCTTTACTTTTCCTGTCGAATCCCTTTATTTCAAGCCTTCATTTATTTTATCAAGTCCACTTCTTCATGCAATTTACTTAAAGCCTCTTTATTTTCTTGTCATTTAACCATTATCCAACTTAATCAAAACCCCAAAATCAACCATGTCTTAGGATCAATCTGATCGATCCTGCGAGTAACCAAATAAGTAACCATTTGGAAGATCAGCGGTTGTTTACCAATAACCACGGTAAACAGTAGGGTTTACTGATGATGAGTCCGTGTGAAACTGCATCTTGGAAGGAAGGAAACCTGTGTAGGGTTGACTGATGATGAGTCCGTGTGAAGCTGCATCTTGGAAGGAAGGAAACCTGTGTAGGGTTGACTGATGATGAGTCCGTGTGAAACTGCATCTTGGAAGGAAGGAAACCTGTGTAGGGTTGACTGATGATGAGTCCGTGTGAAACAGCATCTGGAGTTGAGAAGGAACCGATGTAGGGTTATTTCAGGATAAGTTTGTGTGAAACTTCTGGAGGAACCTGGGTAAAGTTATTGTGAGATAAGTTCGTGTGAAACTTCAGGATGAATTGGGGTAAGGTTACTGTGAGATAAGTTCGTGTGAAACTTCCGGATGAACCGGGGTGAGGTTATTTTGAGATAAGTTCGTGTAAAACTTCGTCTTGGAACTGAGGAGGAACCAGTGTAGGGTTGCCTGAGGACGAGTCCGTGTAAAACCTCATCTGAAAGGAAGGAACCTGTGTAGGGTTGCCTGATGATGAGTCCGTGTGAAACTTCATCTGAAAGAGAAGGAACCGGTGTAGGGTTTCCTGATGATGAGTCCGTGTGAAACTTCATCTGAAATTGAGAAGGAATCGATGTAGGGTTTCCTGATGATGAGTCCGTGTAAAACTACATCTGAAGTTGAGAAGGAACCGGTGTAGGGTTGCCTGATGATGAGTTCGTGTAAAACTTCAACTTGGAAGGGAGGAGAAACCTGTGTAGGGTTCTTCATGATGAGTCTATGTAAAAATGCATCTGCACTGAGAAGGAACCGGTGTAGGGTTGCCTGATGATGAGTCCGTGTGAAACTTCATCTGAAAGAGAAGGAACCTGTGTAGGGTTGCTTCATGATTGTCAAGTAGATAATTGTCCTGTCTGGTTTCAGGTATTAACCTACGATCAGTCGTCCACAGAATTTTCCTGGCTTGTTACAGGTATTAATCTGGAATTAGTCGTCCACAGATGCTTTTCCTGGCTTGTTACAGGTATTAATTTGGGACTTGGAAAGGTTGATGGTAGCCATCTTTTGTTTGACCTTTTCCTGAAAAAGGTAAACGTTAACTGTATGCAATGTCATGATGTATGAGATGCATGATGTCATGATGTTCTCAAAATAAATGAGATTTGTGTTGTATGATGCGTATATGCATGTATCGTGATGTATGAAAATGTGATGTTTTAGCTGGGGAAAATAAATCCCGGATAGCTGCTGGAGAATAGTGTTGAGTTCTTCGTTTCCGCTGGGGATGATGTACGAAGATGATTGCAAGAATAAACTTGTAGGAGAAGATGACTCTGTTGGGGAATAAACTTGGTGAAGAGATTACTCTGCGGGGAATTACTCTGTGGGAAGAGATGCTTTGCTGAGATTTTAATGATAATTCCACTGAGGATTCCGTTGATAAGCTCTATTGGGGATTTTGATGATGAACTCCGCTGGGGATGGTCTTTTCGTTGCAACTTGCTGAGGATAACCCAGTTAGACTCTGGTGGGGATAACCTCTGAATTTGGATGATGAGATGCATTTGTATTCTGCAGGGGACAAGCTTCTAGAATCTACTGGGTACGATGATTCAACTCTGGCGAGGAAGCTTTTTTTAGACTGCGCTGGGAAATGGCTCCACCGGGGGTATCCTGTATTCCGCCGAGGAACATTCTTATACTCTGTCAAGGAATATTAAGACTGCCGGGGATGCTCTTTATGCTTGCTGGGGAATATCCTTATGCTCCGCTGTGGAATATCCTTATGCTCCGCTGGGGAATGTTAAGACCTACTGGGGATACCCAACTTTTTTTTAGGGCTGATGGTAGACTAACTCTGCTTGGGGGAGAGTATTGCTGATTTGTTCATGGTTGCAAGTCTCAGTGGGGAGAGCTACCATTACTGTCTTACTCTGCGGGGAGTGAAGGTATCCTGGTCATATTCTTCAGCCGAATCTACCTTGTACCTGGTGGACAGAGCAACTTGTACAGTTCGGACAATTCTTATTGCCCCAGTTTCTGCGGGAGAAGAAAGCCTATGAGGTGCTTGATAACTGCCGATTGACAAATCTTCTTCTGGTAGACAAGTGACGAGATGATGGGACATAGTCGTACGCTTTGATCCCTAATTTTGCATGGACCGCCCTTTCAGGTTTTCAGTCCATCGGGATACCCTTTTTTGCCGAAGCCGCCTTTTCAGGTTTTCGACTTGCCGGGTGTACAAATTCTTTCATTTTCATCCCTTATTTTTGCCCGAACCCTTTTGGTTCGTCGGGAAGCCCTTATTTTTGCCTAGGCCAGTCAACCTAGCGGGTCTTTGATTATGCGTAGTACTTTTTGACTATGTCCACGCTCTTAGGATGTAGGGAGGTGTCACTGTCGGTAGTGTTGTGTTGCCATACTACCAGAAGATCTTCGTTTGATCATGCAAGATTCGTTGCTGGAATTCATGTCCAATGCCCCAATTGATTCAGATGGAGATTTGCCCCTGGCTATTTGGAGTTTTGAGAGATTCCTTGAATCTTGACTTGACTGCCCCAGATGATGGACAATGATCATGCCGTGCCCCTTGATTGGAAGTGTTGTTCCACTTGAGGTGATCTTTTTTGTTGAAAAGGTTTTTGTTCACAAGATATTCATCGTGCGAATTTCTCTGCTGTTCGAACAAATAGTCATATGCAAACAATGTTATTTTAAGAATGCAAAGCTTATGTTTGTCTTGAAGTTTTTTTTTTGAAAATGCAATTTTCAATAAAACAATTGAATTTTTGTAAAATGTGATGTCAACTCAAGATTTTACAGCAAGCCCTACAGGAGTCAGGATACCTTTTGTAACAGTATGCTTTCGAACTAACCCATGCTTCAGCTAGGACTTTTAAGGGTTATAACGTGGCCTGGTTCACGGTTTAAGAAACAAAGGATAAATGCTCAAATTTTATTTGTACCCACCCGTTCTTCGTGATGTTCTTGGACCCTAAACTCAGCTAATCGTGCATTATCTTGTTTGAGTCTTTGCTCTGATATTCCGGTGATGGTTCGGATACTGATAGTTTATTTTGACCAGACAGTCATTTTTTTGTTGAGGGTTCGTAGGACCTCTTTCTTTTTGATTTTATTATCCCTGTCTTTTTGCCTGAACTGTTTCTTTTGTGATTACAGTCAGCGGGATGCCCCAGTTTTGTAAGTCTCCTTCATAGGTTTTGACTTGTTGGGCTTTTGTTTTTGAAAGATAACGACTGCCTGTCTTGACGATTATAGGGAACCATCACTGTCTTTTGTTTTGAAAGGACTCCTTTGATGCCATTCATTGTGCACCTGGATCAACCGAGAAAACTACCCTGCCCCAGGTTATAATTAAGGGTTTTAATTTTTGCGTGAAAAGAAAAACTCCAACTTCTTTGGCTCAAAGGGGTTGATGAGGGATTATCTTCCTTATAACTCCACTGTTTAGGATTTGAAACAATGCATGTACTTCATCAGCGGGGTCTGTTCAAAAGCATACTGTAAATATCGTGGTATCGTTTTCGTCATCCTCCCTCAAAAGGCTTAGAATTTTTAATCGAGAGTTTGAACATCACAAAAAGGAAATATGAAGCAATTTTGAGCATAGTGAAAACAATTAATTCAAAACAGACACGTGTAATGCATTAATGAAATAAAAGAGTTTGACATGATAATTGTTTGAATAAGCAAAGAAAAATACAACTTCGGAATTCAAATGAACAAAAGTGCTTTCAATCCTAGCCATGTTTTGGCAAGGGAGCAGTGATCACATTGGGAGTCTCAGGAGGCTCGAATTCGATCTCCTTAGCGTCAATCATATTCTGAATCTTATATTTCAGCGCTCAACAATCGTTAGTATCGTGCCCCGGGCTACCGGAATGATAAGCACACCTTGCGTCTGGGTTATAGTTAGGAGAAGAAGTCTTAGGGTTTGGAGGAGGGTTTATCACCGTAATCAGATTCATCTTCAACATGTGCTGCAATGCTTGTGACAATGGCATGTTGATGTTGGTGAACTGTCTTTTAGGCTTATCCGGCCTTCGTTGATTTCCCTTTTGCTGTTGTCGGTGTGACGCAGAACTAGAGATCAAGACTGCCCCTACGTGTTGGTCACGACGACTCTTTTGACTGTACACAGCATTGGAATCTTTCTTCCCACTGTAAGGCTTTTTATGAGCATCAGAAGGCGTAGCTTCTTGAATCTTCCCACTTTTGATGCCAGCTTCAATTCTCTCCCCAGTCAAGATAAGGTCTGTAAACCCGGCTGAAGAGTTTCCAATCAGATGATTAAAGAATGGACCAGACAGGGTCCCCATAAACATATCGACGAGTTCGCGATCAGTTAAAGGTGGCTGCACCCTTCCGGCAAGGTCTCTCCATTTTTGAGCATACTCTTTAAATCCTTCACCCGTCCCTATTGACATACCCTGGAGTTGGGTACGCATAAGAGCGAGGTCGGAATTATATTGGTACTGCCTATAGAACGCAGTAGCCAAATCTTCCCAGTTACGGATACTGGCTCCATCCAGCTGATAGAACCACTTGAGCTGAGTCCCTGAAAGACTGTCCTGAAAGAAATGGATCCATAAATTCTTGTCAGCGGTGTAAGGCTGGATCTTCCTTACATATGACCGGAGGTGCAGCTTTGGACAGGAAGCTCCGTCATACTTGGCAAAGGCAGGTGCCTTGAATTTATGGGGAATAACCACCCCAGAGGATAGACCTAGGTCTCCAAAGTCCAGCCCGGGCACGTTCTGTATCTCCATGGCGCTCAAGCGGTCCTCCACCTGTTTGTACCTATTCTCAGCAGGAGGATACTGTTCTTCATCATAATCCGTCTCGTTGTCGGAGACTACGGGGCTAGGAATCCTTCTCTCTTGTGGGCTGTCTTTCCCTACAGATGAGGTGGTCAGATCAACCTCATTCTGCAATCCATTTCCAAACCTGCGTCCCGTGTTGAACAAGACAATCCTCTTCTTCTTCTTCTTCCTCTCTTTCAGAATCAGAGTCTTCAAATCTTGTTGACCCTGGGCTAGGCTCATAACCAACTCTTGGAACTGGGCGTTCTGGGCCTGGAGGGCCTTGATAGCTTGTTCAGTGGAAGGTTCAGTAGACATGATGATTGCTGAAATAAACAGCGAAGAAGATAAGTGACCTGTAACGGTACCTGTAACGCAATGATATGTATGATATATGTATGCAATTTTTTCAAGGATCTCATGGGGTAAACAAAGAAACTTGTTAGAATTTGAATCTGGTAGCTTGATTGAAGGAACTTCATGTTGCTGAGAATCCTTCTTCAAGAGTCAGGCTCACCATATCGAGTGGGTCATAGCCCCTGACTCAAGTTATCGTGTCTTGATTTCTAGACAACCTTGGCTAGAGGAAAATAAATCCCCTTTGCCCCTTGTTTGACGTCTGGTTCATCATGACCTGCATCACAAACCCTTGATATCCTTGAAATGGTTAAGGAAATGCTATGGTATGATGTTATGATGCTATGATAAAGGCACACCACAAGTATTCACAAAAGGCAAACATGGTAAAGGCACACAAGTCACGCAAGAGAGCCCTTAGATTTCAGGCTGGCATGAAGTTTAGGTACTACCCTCTTTCAGTTTCAGTTGGTTAAGACTTGTCCTAAAAATCATAATCGGGTTCTAGAGGATCTCAATATCATTGACTACCCTCAATCGGTCATAATTTCAGTTTGGCAACCTTTTCTTGAGGCTGAAACCATCGCGAGAGTTTAGTCTCAATGAGTGTAGCATACTGCTACTGTTCTATGGCCAAGTTGGTCAATTTAAGGTTCTAAGGTCAGTTGGTGCTTAATGACTCCTCAGAAAACCCATATTCTCCTCGTTCCAACACAAGGGATATCGGTACAGACCAAGGTGTCACACCAACGTAGCTACTGCTTCACCCGTGTCGGTCTACGCTGGACATGTCTCTCACAGTTTATTGCTACTTACCTAAAAAGGGTATTCCCAGATCCGGGTTAGGATCTATAAAACTTCGATACAAGCCCACAAAATTTAAAGCATACAAGGCATATAATTGAAAACACAAGTGATCTAATCCTAAGGTACACCTCACTTATAATTTCCCCAGCAGAGTCGTCAGTTCTGTGATCAGTGGGAATGAGAACTGACTATTTTGAAATGCTGGTTCGCGTTTGCGTTTCGCAAAATGTCGCGGTAAGCAAGAGTCGCCACTGTCTTTTATTTTCTCCAACAAGGAAAGGACAAAAGCACAGCAAAATTCCTTTTCAAGATGTTTCTCGGATTCGGGAGGTAGATTATAGAAAGGGAAGGTGTTAGCACCCTTTCTATCCGTGGTTATCCACGGGCTCTTAGGTACTTGCTCACTATGTTTTCAAAAAGTTTTGCTTTTCTTGTGTTTGTGGGTTTTGAAAAAGTTTGTTTGAAAACTTCGATTTAACTCTTGTATCTGTCCTCAAGAGTGTATGAAGTGGTGTTTGAAAACTTTTGTTAGAAAAGTGTAGGTGCGAAAAGTATTTTTGTTTCGAAAGAGCAAGTATCTAAGAACCTCTACCTACTCAAAAGAAATTAAGCTGTGTAAATGTCCTTTAGACAGTACTGTCCCACTATTGAGAAGTAGGTAGCACCGTCGTTGGAGTTTTCGGGTCAATTCGATTTAAGGGACATGTGTGGTCACTAAAGCAATGGTAGGACGCCTTAGCGGTAACCCTAATGTCTTAGATCATCTTTTATCGAGGCAACCGTTTAGAGGCAACTTTGATCTTTAGACAGGAGGGAGACCTCTAAAACACCCTATACTCAATGACCACGTCGAGGCAACCAAGTGAGGCGTACCCTAGGAGTGGCATGTGCGAGTGTGTCAGGTTTCAGTTATGTTATCTTTGTACATGTTATGGTGAGCTATGATTGATTTTAATTTAAGAGAGATCTTGTCATGCATAGCCTAGTTAACATACATCTAGCAATTAATAGTTGTGGAAAATAAATCTACGCTATTACAAGGCGCCGGGTATTTACATCGCCAAAAACAAACCCTTGAAAAGTAAATTGCGGGAAATTAAATAAAAGCGATAAAAAGGTCCTAATTAAAGCTATTACATCCTCGGAACAATTACATAATTGAATAAAAATATGGATCAAAAATCATACGCGCGCGGGAGAAGATTGAATCAGAGAGTTTTTTAGGGTTTTTACCCTTTTCAAGAAAGAAGGAGATTTTTGCTATTTTTGTGTATTTAATTAAATTAAACCTATACTAATTAATTAATAGAAATAAATATTTTTTGGTTTTTGAATGTTTAAGAAAATAATAAATAAATAAAAAAACCCTAATATTCTATGTTAATTTTATTTTGTGAAAAAAGGTTAAAATTATGCCTAATTAAAAAAAACTAAATCAATTAAATTATTTATTTACTAAAATAATAAAAGTGATGAATTTAATAAAAATAATGTTTTTGTATTTTTTGATTTTTATTATGAAAATGTTAACTATTTTGTTAGTAATTAAATCAAGAAAATAAATCAAGTAAATAAAAAAAATATAAATGAAAGAAAATAAAAGGCAAACCCAGGGGGTGTTGGGCCAACTTTGGAGGTGTATTTGGAATTCTCAAGGCCCAATTGCTGCAAGCCTTTTTGACTTTTCTGGATCGTCCACACGTATGTTGACTAGGGAGTATGATAGTCCTTCAATCCTGGTCTTCAGATTTGGCCAGGAGCCACTTGGCGTGTGGATCTCTGAGGTGTATGGTGGATCACGCGTTGGAGAGTACATGGGATCACCTGCAGAAAGAAAACAAATAATTGTTTTGGGGGACCTGGGATTCGAACCCAGGTCCCAATGCTTCCAGGCCAACGCACCAACCACTCCACTAAGCTGCTTTATTTGTTATTGGCATAAGAGACAATTATTATATGGGGAAACTAATCAATATGCTGTAAAATAAAAAAATAACGCGCGCTTTTCAAATAAGCCAACCAGATGTCAACACCTCATCATCTTCTTTGTTTGGCCTGCATAATTAGAATCAGATAGCGGGGGTTTTTAACCTCCACTAACTCCTGCAAGGAAAAATAGCGAATAGAACCACAACAATCATAAATATTTCGCGAGGTATGGGTTGTGTTCGTCTTGGTCTCACGATTTCAATCATGTATCTCATGAGTCCCAATTTTTCCTGGATTGAAAAGCCCCATTTAAAAGCTCAAGAACCCTAGAAATTCAGTCATGGTGTCTTTTGATTCAGGGCGTTACAGTTCAATTCAATCATGCCATTAGCTTTGTATGATCTCTAGCAATGCAAAACGATCACAAACACATGTTAAATGCGCATGAATTAAGATATATAGTTTTGAACCAAAAGTGCAAACCGTGGGACTGTATGTGACGATTCTTTGAGCTTTGGTGCGTGAATTCGATTGCAAAACGTTCCTGGAACCTCCTGCAATGTATTTGAATGGTCAAAACACCTTGAATTAGCCTAGGATGCAAGAACAGATTTTCAGTTTTCTTGAAAATTCTTGAATTTGCTATGGCCGTTTCTGTAGTTTTCAATCGTGTTCTAGGTCATGGTTTGCTTGCATACATATAGGAGAATCAAATTAGGTTAAAAGCTGGGCCAATATCCATGTGTATTGATGTTTAAATCTTTGATTGAAAATCAAATATTCTTGATTTTTCATGATTGAACAATGTTGCCAAATTTGGATTTTTTTGTATCTTTGACTTGTGCACGAATTTGCCAGCATGTTTTGATCATATTTGCTTCACAAGTTGATTTAAAAAATCAAATCTTCTATTTTCTTATAATTTAAATTAATTAAATGAATTAATATGTATTAAAAATCCATTTAATTAATAAAAATAAGAAAATAAATCCAATTCATCTTGGTGGGTCGTGCATAAGTCATGAATGAAGTTTCAAGAAGAGATTTGAGGCCCATTAGCAAAAAGAAGGTGTTTTGAGCAAAGTTGACTTTTGCAAATTCATAAAAATTTCCCAACTTCTCCAATGCACAACTTGCTCAATTTTGATCATATGACCATGTTCTTGGACATTTTGGAAAGCTCTTGAAGTCCTGTAACCAATGCCTTTGGTCCCATGTCATTTGGATTTACCAATCTCAAGTTATGGCCTTTGACTCAAAGTGTACTTTTGTTGACTTTTGAAATTGACCTATAATGTAAAAATTTGTAACTTTGTGTGAGAGCATTTATTGATCTTGGAGTGTGAATATGGTTTGTAGGAGATTGCATCCTCTTCAAAATGAGCTTTGGACGGAATTTTTCTGATAAACCATGAAAAAGTTATGCCCTGGTCAAGGTACAGTTGACTTTTTCTACTGTCCAAAAATAGTAACTTTTGCATCTTGATGATTTTTGAGCTATTCTTGTGGAATCATGATCAAGACTTGATCAAATGATGATTGTGAACTCAAAATAATATGTTGACCAAAAATTCTGACTTTTGACTGCAAAATGACCATTTTGCCCTTGCAGTTGACTATAGGTCAAATGGAGCTTTTGACTGTGCACATTGGCACTGTGAGTCTTGAAACTTGGCATGTAGATGCTTGAGGATGTATATAGGCCTATGAGACTTGATTGACCCATTGAAAACCCCAAATTCTTTGAAAGAACCAAAACCCTAATTTCAGTTGTCCTAGGAAGTGATTTGACTGTACAACCTCTTGAGCCACTTTGAGCAATTTGAAGATCATTCTTGACAAATCTTGAGGAATATGGGAGGGAAAATTTTGGGGTACAACATATAGTCTTTTTCCCCTTTTCCTTTAGACAATGCTATCCTGCTATTAGCGAGTAGGTAGCCCTATCATTGGATGTTTGAGGGATATTCGAAGGGACGTTTTATAGTCAAAAAGGCAATTGGGCGAGAAACCTTAGTAACTACCCTAGGGTTTTAAGATAATTTTTTGAAAAATACCTTGTACTTTGTGTGTTTTGAAAAGTATTTTTGAAATGCCATAGTCAGGCAGTTGGCTTTATGATAACTCTTGTACCAGTCCTCAAGAGTGTTGATAAAGCATTTGAAAATGTTTTTTGAAAGTTGTATTGTGTAAGTGCGAAAATTTGTTTTTGAGCAAGCATTTAGGAACTATCTACTTTACTCGAAAGGGTCGTTTTTTCCCCTTTTCCTTTAGACAGTGCTATCCTGCTATTAGCGAGTAGGTAGCCCTATTGTTGGATGTTTGAGGGACATTCGAAGGGACTTTTTATAGTCAAAAAGGCAATTGGGCGAGAAACCTTAGTAACTCCCTAGGGTTTTAAGATAATTTTTTATCGAGGCAACGTCGAGAGGGTCATCGAGGGACTTATGATCTTTTATTAAACCGGAGGGTAGCCACTAAAATCTCTCACGTTTCGAGAGTTGTGACTATTTTCCGAAGGAAACCAAAGTGGAAGTACCCTAGAGGTGCGCACGTGCAATTGTGTTGTTTTCAATTATTTGTCTTTGAATTTAAGTTTGCTAACATTGCTTTTAATTTCTTGCCATACAATCCTATTACCATACATCTAACAGTTAATATGTACATGAAATTAAAATGTGGAATTTAAATCTACACAATTACAAAGCTTCGGGGGGGGGGATTAATTACATAGTCCAAAATTTGGGGGAAAATGAATAAAACAATAAAAGTCCTGATTAATTCTATTACATTCAGTAGACAGATACAATAATATGAATGTAAACATGCGCGAAATGGGAAAGAACGTCTAAAAAAATCCTAAGGTATAAAAATATTTTTTTTTGCTTTTATTTTTGGGAAAGTGATTTAATTAAAATCCTAAGTCTATTTAGTTTTAAATTAAAGAAAAGGTTAAAATATTTAATTAATTAGTTAATAGAATTAATTTTAATTATAAAAGACTAGACCTAATTTTTTGTGTTTTTTTATAACTATTTTGCTGAGTAAATAAAACAAAATAAATAAAAATAAATAAGTTAATAACACAAAACAAAATTCAAAGGGGCAGGATAGTGAAGGAAACTATGCAGATTATAAAATGCAGGCCTGGATCGAAAAGGAGCCTAGAGCTGCCTTTCGATCCAATGAGGAAACTGGTCGAAGGTGCATGATATACTCCTTCGATCTGGGAACACTGGATCTGTAGGAAATTTATTAGAGAAACAAAATAAAAATCCAGACTTGGATCGAATCTAGTCTTGGATTCGACAGCCTATGGCTGCATCATCCTAGTTTGAATCCCCTAGGTCTGAATCAAAAGCTATTTCGTCCTGCAACATCCTGCATCCTGAGATTCAAAAGAAAATATAGATCGTGCCTTAGCTATGGCACGATTTCATCCCTGCGCTTAACCTTGTATGTAACACATGAAAGCAATCACAAACATTAGCAATAACATGAATGTATGATTAATATGAATTAAAAAAAACTGCATATTTAGCTAGTTTGAGATCGAAAGCAAACTACCAACGGAGAGATTGTGTGAGTGATACTCCAGTGTATGTTGGACCTGCCTAGTTCTTGGGAGCGCCTTCCTGCAACCTTCAGGGAGTGAGTGGAGCGCTTGTTGGAGAGGCTTGTGAAGGTTGCTTCGATTTTGGACCACTTTGTGAAGATTTTGAGATTTTTGGTGTGACTTTCTAAGGCAGTGTGTTTCTTATCCCTTTTTCGTCTCTCTTTCTTTTGTCCCCTTGGAAATGTGCCCTTATCCTTGTATTTATAGAGGTGTGAGGAGACCAAGTATGGCAAGAGACAAAGGTTTTCAAGGCCATGAGACAAAAATCCAACATATTGAAAGTTGGCCATATTTGGATAATTCTTGCCATTTTGAAATCTTGAGTGAACCTGGACATGTTTCGCCCCCTGACTCTTTCAAATTCCCCCATGTATGGTTCTTCGATTGGCTCTGAACTGCTCCTTTTGATGGCTCTGAAAATACCCAACTAGCCTAATTGAACACTTCACTCTAGCCAGTCGAAGCTTCTTTTGTCACCTTCTTCAAATGGAATTGCGTAAGAGGCTTGGGCTTGGCAGCATGTTGGACTTTGGCCAGCAAACATCTTGGACCAAGACTCATCATAAAACAAATTGGCTTTCCATAATAATGTGTCCTTCGAATGGGTCAATTGTAGGTCCTTCAAAGGCACCGTTTGTGTGTCCTTCAAATGGACCTTTAGAATATTTCTTCGAATGGACCTTTGAAAAGTTTCTTCGAAGGGACCATCTTGAATACTTCTTAGAATTGATCATATTAAATGTCATAGTGTAGAAACTATGTTGAGGGGTTTTAGAGGTGGAGTCAGATCAGGCCTGAAGATAGACATTTCCTAGTTGAATCTTGCATGTAGATAGACATTGCTTTGTGAATCGAAGGTCAGTTGAAAGAGGCCTTTTGCCTTGTGGATCAAAGGCAAGTTAAGGGGCCTTTTCCTTGTGCGCTTAAGGCACGCACAAAGGAAGTCATTTCCCTGTGGGTCGAAGCACACATGAAAGAAGCTTTTTGCCTAGTGGATCAAAGGCAAGTCTGAGGAAGCCTTTTGTCTTGTGGATCAAAGGCAAGTCTAAAGAAGCCTTTTGCCTTATGGATCAAAGGCAAGTCTGAGGAAGCCTTTGCCTTATGAATCAAAGGCAAGCATGAGGAAGCTTTTTCCTACTGGATCAAAGGAAAGCATGAAGAGGCCTTTGCATTGTGGATCGAAGGCAAGTCTGAAGAAGTCTTTTCCTAAACAAAGCTTGCATGCAGGAGACCACTATTTTGTGAATCAAAATAAACATGCAGGAGGCCACTGCTGGTGAATTGAAGAAAACTTGTAGGGGGTTCTTGCCTTGTGAATCAAAGGCAAGCCTGAAGCAGCCAATGCATAGTCGAATCCTTGTGAATTGAACTTGATCGAAGGGGGCCCAGTGCCCAATCGAAGCTTGTGAAACAACCCTACATCGAAGGAGGCCAAATTCTCAATTGAAGACTGGTAAGCCAAGATTGAATCGAAGGATTTTAGATTCCCAATCGAAGTACCTTATTAAGGTTCCAATTGAAATAAACTTGACCATCTTAAAAAAAATTATTTTCTTTAAGCAAGTGTTTGTAACCAACCATGCAAGGGAAGATCATGGAAAACATGAGAGGGAAAATTTTGGGGTACAACAGCTGCCCCTATTCAATCTTCTTAAAACTGAAGATTTAGATTGACTTGTTTGCCTTTCGTGATCTGAAGGTGGAAGATGATTAAACACTAGAGTGCCCAGAAATTTGCACTCGCATGATGTGATGATTGACTGTGTAGGGAATGAGCTTGAAGATGCCATTTGGAGAAGATGACTGAGAGTTGTTGGAGATGGGCTTAAAGATGCCATCCAAAGTAGATGCTGACTTCATAAGAGGTCTCTTTATGGGGGATTCCTGTTCCTATTGTCTGAGGAGGAGTCCGCTGGGGAATGTTGATTTCTGTTGTTCTCCTGCTTGAGGAAAACTCTGTGGGGAATAAAGTTTAGGAACCTCAGTTGTCCAAGGCTCTACTGAGGAATTATCTCTGGAAAAGTTTGTCGTTTTCTGGTTGAACTCCAGGCTTCACAGTAACTTGCTTGGGAGGATGAAATTAACTTTTATCTAGAAATGTATTATAAGGAGCCTGTGTAGGGATGCTTCAGGATGAGTGTGTGTTAGGTTGCATCTGGAAACTACGAGAAGGAACCCGTGTAAGATTGTTTCAGGATGAGTCCGTGTTAGACTACATCTGGAGATTAGGAGAAGAAACCCGTGTAAGATTACTTTAGAATGAGTCCGTGTTAGACTGCATCTGGAGATTAGGAGAAGAAACACGTGTAAGATAGCTTCAGGATGGTCATGTAGATAGTCTCCCCGTCTGTTTTCGGGAATTGATCTACAATCAGTTTTTCATAGATAACCGTCCTGTCTTATTTTAGGTATTAATCCATAACTTGCTTTTGTTGGTCGTTGAGATAGTTATCCTGGCTAGTTTCAAGTATTAATCTCTGACCTTAGAAAGAAAGATAGTTTTCCTGTCTGGTTTTGGGTATTAATCTTCAATCTGCTCATGTAGATAGTTTTCCTGTCTGGTTTCAGGTATTAATCTATAATCAATCGTCTACATATAGTTGTCCTGGCTTGCTACAGGTATTAATCTGGAAATTTTTTTTGTCGGTCGTTGAGATAGTTGTCCTGGCTGGTTTCAGGTATTAATCTCTGACCTTAGAAAGAAAGATAGGTTTCCCATCTGGTTTCGAGTATTAATCTTCAATCAGTCATCCACAGATAGTTGTCCTGGCTTGTTATAGGTATTAATCTGGAACTTGTTTTTGTCGGTCATTGAGATAGTTGTCCTGGCTGGTTTCAGGTATTAATCTCTAACCCTAAAAAGAAATATAGTTTTCCCGTCTGGTTTCAGGTATTAATCTTCAATCTGCTCATGTAGATAGTTTTCCTGTCTGGTTTCAGGTATTAATCTACAATCAGTCATCCACAAATAGTTGTCCTTGCTTGTTATAGGTATTAATCTTGAACTTTTGAAAATTGTTGACGATATTCATCTGTCGATCTTTCCTGAAAATGTAAAGAATTAGCTGCATGCAATATTATGATGCATAAAGTGAAAATGATGCTCTCAAAATAAATGAGATTGTGATATATGCATTTGTGCTACATATGCTATAACACTTGTAAAATGGTGTATGAATACAATGTATGAACGTGTCAGTCGTTCTATTGCTGTATTGTTGAACTAGGGAAAATAAATCCCTGATTATTGCTGGGGATGAAGAATGTAGGTCTTCAAATTTTGTTGAAGTTGAATTGCTGGGAGATGATCTTCCGTTGTTAAAGAAATAAACTCTGTTGAGGAAGGGAAACTCCATGAATTGCTTGGGGATTTTTCTGAAATTCTGCTGGGGAATCCTGAAAAGCTTGTGACCCAGATTAGGGAATTCTTTAAGATGTCGAGGCAGTAATTAGAGTGTTTTGCTCCGCCGGGGATATAAGAACACCTGGCATCATTAGGCTTTATGAACGAATATGGCAATGACTTTATAGTAGGATGCCCCTGCTTCTGCACCTGCTGGAGAAAGTATCCGCGGAGATTTTGTGGATGGCCTTTAGACATTGTCCCGTTTCTTAAAGCCATTAGTACTGTCTTTCTGTTTTTTATGCGTGTATTTGTAAATAGTAATCACATTCAAATGCATATGTTCAAAAATAATCACTAGAATTTTTCGCAAACAAAACAGGAAGATAAAAAGAAAACAAATAATTTTACACTTTCAAAGAGATAATTTTGTATTGATTTGAAGAATTTGTGCCTATGATAGGCGGTTTTGTACAAGGAGACGGACATTCTAGTAAGAGAATATCGTCGTAAGAATGGAAACTATACAAAATATTATACAAAGAGAAACAACTATTTGAAATAATCCCATTGATTTCCATTCTACTATTGCCTTTATGTCTTTAAGCGTCTCATCTCTTTCGCTGCTTATATGAAGCTGTCTGGATTGATTAGTACCACTTGAGCTTGATAGTTGGTACTGAAGATTGGCTGTAAGGTGATCCAAAGGGACATGATCATACGCTTAAGATCCCTAACTTTTTCCTGGACCGCCCTTTCGGGTTTCAGTCCACCGGGATACCCTTTTTTCCTCAAGCCACCTTTTCAGGTTTTTGACTTGCCGGGTGTATAAATTTTTTCATGTGTATATCCCTAATTTTTGCCCAAACACTTTTGGTTCTCCGGGATGCGCTTATTTTTTCCTAGGCTAGTAAACCTAGCGGGTTTTTGTTCATGCGTAGTATCTTTTAACTATGTCCGTGTTTACAGGGTGCAGAAGGTCGTCACCATCCATAGTGGTTAAGATCATGGCTCCACCAGAAAATATGTTCTTGATTACAAATGGTCCTTCGTATGTAGGAGTCTATTTTCCCCTGGGATCACCTTGCGGCAATATGATACACTTGATTACTAAGTCACCAGCCTGATATACCTAACATCTGACCTTCTTGTTAAAAGCTTTAATCATACATTTTTGGTACATATGACCATGATAGACAACCGCGAGCCTTTTCTCTTCAATCAAATTTAATTGGTCAAGTAGAGTCTAAACCTATTCGTCTTCATTCAAACCTACATCCTTCATGATTCTCAAGGAAGGGATTTTGACTTCAATGGGTAGGACAACTTTCATACCGTATACCAGAGAGAAAGGAGTTTCCCCTGTTAATGTGCGCATTATGGTATGGTAACCATGAAAAGCAAATGGTAACATCTCGTGCCAGTCTTTGTATGTCATTATCATCTTCTGTATGATCTTTTTGATATTTTTATTAGCAGCTTCTACAACTCCATTCATCTTCGGCCGGTAAAGAGAAGAGTTATGATGCTGGATCTTAAATTGCGTGCAGAGCTCGGTGATCATGGTAATATTGAGATTGGTACCATTATCTTTGATGATTCTTTCTGGAATACCATATCGACAGACAAGGTTATGTCTGATGAATCGGGCCACAACGTTCTTGGTAATAGAAGCAAATGAAGCTGCCTCGACCCACTTTATGAAGTAATCAATGGCAACCAGGATGAAGCGGTGCCCATTAGAAGTTGTGGGTCTAATCTCCCCAATCATATTAATTCCCTAGAATGCGAATGGCCAGGGAGCAGTCAAGACGTTTAGAGGAATCAGAGGCACATGTACTTTATCAGCATAGATCTGGCATTTGTGACAAGTTCGTGAATGCTGATAACAGTCTATTTCCATAGTGGACCAATAATATCCTGCCTGTAGGATCTTTTAGCCATCGTGTGCCCACTATAATGGGTGCCAAAGGTACCTTCATGCAAATCATCCATAATCTTTTCTGCTTTACTCTTGTCTACACACCGAAGCAAGGTAGAGTCGTGGTTACGCTTGTAGAGGATTTCGTTATTAAGGAAGAACTTGGCAGATAACCTTCTTAGGAACTTCTTATCATTGACTGAAGCTCCCTCGGGATACTCTTGGGCTTCGAGATATCTTTTGACTTCATGGAACCAGGGTTTGTCCACTACCTCTTAAGTATCAATCTCATGACAGTATGCTGGTTCATCCATTCTCTCAATAGTGATCTGAGGAGCTTCATTATCCCACCTGACTTTGAACACAGATGACATCGTCGCTAGCGCGTCCGCTAGTTGATTTTCCTCTCGTGGAAAATACTCAAGGGTAATTTCTTAAAAATGTGAAATCAGTGTCAACACATGTTCTTTGTAAGGGATGAGATTAGGATGCTTCGTGTCCCATTCTCCTTTTATTTGACTGATTACTAAGGTTGAGTCTCCAAATGCACTCAATAATTTGATCCTTAAGTCGATAGCAGCTTTGAGACCCATGATGCATGCTTCATATTCAGCCATATTGTTGGTGCAATTGAAACATAGCCTGACAGTGAAAGGAGTATGACAACCTTTGGGAGATATGATCACAACACCAATGCCGTTGCCAAGTGCGTTGGAAGCTCCGTCAAAAACCATAGTCCATCGGGATCCTTTTTCAGGTCCTCCATCCGGTCCAGGTTCTTCATAATCAGTTACTAACATGATGTTTTCATCCGAGAACTCAAAATTCATGGATTGGTAGTCGTCCACAGCCTGATGAGCCAAATGATTAACTAATATACTTCCCTTAATTACTTTCTTGGTTGTATACTGAATGTCGTATTCGATCAGGATCATTTTCCATCTTGCTATTCTTCCGGACAGAGCGGGCTTCTCAAAGATGTATTTGATATGATCCACTTTAGATATCAATAAGGTAGTGTGAGTCAACATGTACTATCTTAGTCGGTCAGTAGCCCATGCCAAAGCACAATAAGTTTTCTCGAGCAGTGAGTATTTTGTTTCACAGTCAGTATATTTTTTCTAAGGTAGTATATTGCATGCTCTTTTCGACCAGACTCATCATGCTGCCCCAGTACACACCCCATTGAGTTCTCTCATACTGTTAAGTACATGATCAAAGGTATTCCTTTAACCATCAACATCAAAATTGGAGGCTCTTGCAGATATTCCTTGATTTTGTCAAAGGAGTTCTGGAAATCATCATTCCACTTCACTGCTTGATATTTATTTAATAATTTGAAGATTGGCTCACACATAGTGGTTAGATGGGAAATGAATCTGGAAATGTAGTTTAGATGTCCCAAGAATCCCCTAACCTCCTTCTCAGTGCAAGGAGTTGGCATTTCTTGTACAGCTTTAACCATTGCAGGGTCTACTTCAATACCTTTGCCGCTGATAATGAAGCCTAAGAGTTTACCAGATCATACTCCAAAGGTGCACTTATTCGAGTTCAGTCTCAATTTGTATTTTTTCAGTCTTTCAAATAGCTTCTGTAGATGATCAAGGTGCTCCTCTTCAGTCTGAGACCTGACTATCATATCATCGACGTAGAACTCTATTTCATGATGGATCATATCATGAAACAAAGCTACCATGGAGCGATGATAGGTTGCCCCGATGTTCTTTAACCGAAATGGCATAACCTTGTAGCAGAAAGTTCCCCATTGTATGACAAAGGTTGTTTCCTCCATGTCCTCAGGTGCCATTTTGATTTGATTATACCCGGAGAAACCATCCATGAACGAGAATACCTTATGCTGTGCGGTGTTGTCAACCAGAACATCAACATGGGGAAGCGGAAAGTCATCCTTGGGGCTTGCCCTATTCAGGTCTCTGTAGTCCACACACATACGTACTTTACCGTCCTTCTTAGGTACTGGAACAACATTAGCAACCCATTATGGTTAAGAAGTAAAAGCTAAGAAACCAGTGTTGAACTATTTCATGACTTCAGCCTTGATCTTTTCTGACATCTCTGGCCGCATACAAAAAACCTTATATTTCACTGGAAGGCAGTCTTCTTTTTTTGACAAATGATGAACCATAATATCAGTGTCAAGTCCTGCCATGTCTTTTTATGACCAGGCAAAGACCACAACATAGTCATGTAGCATCTGTATCAACCGTTGCTTGAAACTATGCTCCAGATCGGCACCTATCTTGACTTCCTTCTTATCCTCCTCGGTACCCAAGTTCGCTGTCTCAACCGGCTCTTCATGAGGTTGTGTCGCCCTTTCTTTCTGTTGTAACAGTCTGGAGAGTTCCCCTGGTACTTCACAATCTTCCTCACCTTCGTCCTCAGCTTGGTAGATCAGATTTTCAAAGTCATAATTGGCAATAGCAGAACCGCTATCAATGGGATCCAGAGTGGATGTGGATTTGCAGTTTGATATGTGGGTGTGTGTAAGAGAGCATAATTATAAAGTAAAAAGTAGAAAAGAAAAACAGAAAGTGTAAAAATTGTATGTAAAACGTCCAATGATTTATTAATGACATATGATAATGAATTATTAACCCTCATAAATAAACCATTGTGCTTCGGGTAAAGCACACGGCTATTGAGTTTCAATTGTTTAAATATTACATATCCCAAAAAAACTAAAAGAAAATTACGCTTGAATAAAAGTAATGGTAACAAAGTATTTGGCCTCCCAATTGTTGAGTCCACCACTGATGATTGGGAAGATCCACTTGTCCATGTCATAATCGCTATCATTATCTTCCAGAGAATTGACTTTATGGTTGCTGATGCATAGTGGTGGTCCCCTGGCGCGAGCACGATGAAAAACTCTTTGGGCTCCTGAAGTAAAACCCAAACCAAACTTGTCATATTTGTAGGGAATATCCGGAAGTTGTACCCAAATGGTACACCCACCTTCTTCAACTACTGCTTTGGCATCCCTTAGAGAAGCCATTTTCAACGGAAGTCTGGTAGTCTTTAGAACACTAGTAGCAGTCTTGGTCATAACAACTGTCTGTGGAACCTCCTCAAAGTTCTGACAGGGGGTCTCAATGAACTCTCAGTCCATTTCAACATACCTGAAAGAGTTCAGGTGGATCACAATGTATTCTTCCTCGCCATGGACTATGATAATCTTTCCATTGACTGGGTACTTCAACATCTGATGCAGATTAGAAGTAACGGCACCGGCCCCATGGATCCATGGTTGACCCAATAAAAATGAGTAATATGGGCAGATTTCCATCACGTAGAAAGTGGAGTCAAAATTCTGAGTACCAACTTTAATAGGGATATCCACCTCCCCGTGCACCATTCTCTTAGAACCATCGAAGGCCCTCACCACAATATTACTGGGCTTCAGTGTGAGTCCTTCACAATCCAACATGTCTAAAGCATTCTTGGGTAAGACATTCAAAGATGAACCTGTATCTACACGAATAAGAGCTATGGTAGTGCCCCTGCACTCAATGGAGACATGCAGGGTGTGATACGATGGCAGAACCGACTTTTATACTTGTTTTGTGTTTGTATTTTCAAATATTGCAGTAAGCAAGAGTCGCCACCGCTTTTCTTTTATCCAACAAAGGAAAGGGTGAAAAGAACAGAAAAGACCTTTCCAGAGTTTTCTGAGTAAGGGGGGTAGATTATGGAAAGGGAATGTGTTAGCACCCATTCCATCCACACTTATCTACAGGCTCTTAGATGCTTAGCTCATTTTGAAATACCTTGTGCTTTGTGTGTTTTTGAAAAGTATATTTGAAATGCCAATAGTGCAGCGATTCAATTTATGATAACTCTTGTATCAGTCCTCAAGAGTGGTGATAAAGCGTTTTTTGAAAGTGTTTTTGAAATGTATTGTGTAAGTGTAAAAGTTTTGTTTTGAGCAAGCATCTATGAACTATCTACTTATACTCGAAATGTTTGTTCTTTTCCTCCTATCCTTTAGACAACGCTATCATACTATTAGTGAGTAGGTAGCCCTATCATTGGATGTTTTTGGGACATTCAAAGGGACGTTTTTATGGTCACAAAGGCAACTGGGCAAGAAGTTTTAGTAACTACCCTAGGGTTCTAAGATCATATTTTTACTGAGGCAACATCGAGAGGGTCATCGAGGGACTTATGATCTTTTTAAAACTAGAGGGTAGCCACTAAAACCTCTCACGTTTCGAGAGTCGTGACTGTTTTCTAAAGGCAACCGAAGTGGGCATACCCTAGAGATGTATATGTGAAAGGTGCGTTATGTTCAATTATTTTTGTCTAGGATATTAGGTTTTCTAACGTTTTATTTTATTCTTATCATACAATCCTATTATCATGAATCTAAACAGTTTAAATATTACATGAATTTAAAGTGCAGAAAGTGTAAACCCTAAACTATTACAAGGCTTTCGGGGAGGGGGATTATTACATGTCCAAAACTTTAGGATAAAGCAATAAAAGTAAAGTCCTAAATTAAGCTATTACAGTCTGTAAGTAGTTACAATAATTTGGAAAAATAAAACATAGAAAATAAATAATGCGCGCGAGTCGAAAGGAACTCCTAAAACCCTAAAAAGTTCTAAGTAAAAGAAAATTCTTTTTGTTGTTTTTGTTAAGAAAATAATTAAACTACCGTAAATCTAAATTTAATTAAAAAAGATAATTATTAAATGAATTTAAGCCTAATTCTGATATTTTTTTTGTATTTTTATTAAGAAAATATTGGAATTAAATAAATCTAATTCTAATTGGTTTTAAATTGATAAAATAAAGTCAAAATAATTAGTTAAATTACAAAAATTTAAAAATAATTAGAAAAATTCTAAGTCTATTATTTTTATGATTTTTTATCTAATTTTATGATTTGATAAAAAATGGTTTTAAAAGTAAAATATAAAACAAATAAAAAAGGCTAAAAAGAAAAATAGAAAATAAATAAAATTGGGCCTGATATTATGAAGCAAATGGGGGGTGTGCGCTGGAATTGGTTAGGCCCAAATTAAGTTGGCCCAAAGTACCGCGCCTGATTCAGTGTTACTAGCCCTTGAGGGTCCATCATGAGGGGGGCGCTCCAAGAGCGCTGGATCTGGACTCATTATGATCTGTTGGCTGGGCTTTGATGATACACGGTAGGCATGCTGAACTTTAATATACAGGATCTGCAAGAATCAATTAAGATGAAAACAAAATGCAGGAGGCAAGGGTCGAACCCCTGCCCTTGCATATGAATGCCTTATTACATGCTACGCTTACCACTGGGCCATTCTGCTCAATTGTTAATATAACAAGTAAAAAATAATATAATGAGAAAATAAATCTATTCCCAGATTATCAAACGCGCGCGTCAGTTTATATAAATGGGCCAATAAGGTGATGACGTTTGGGCCACCGGAGTCACCACAAGTCAACGGTGCCGGAGTCAAACTCTGGTCACCTTCTCCGATCGACCAAACAACTTAAACCCGCGAAAACTTGAGATTTGCAAATGGTTAAAGGGCCTAGCCTACATAAAATCGAGCCTTGAATCCAATTCTGGCCTTAAATTATCCTAAAAGTAACTGTATCATGTGGTACGAACCAAACGGAACTTCATGCCCTAATCATGGTGTTTCTTTATCCATGCGTTAGAACTTGCAAACAATAGGTCAAAACAAATCCAAACATGATCATGAGCACATATGTATGCATAAAATCATTTGAAACCGCATGAATAAAGAGTTTGAATTTTATGAAAACTACAAACTGGTACCACTTGATATGGTCGTTTTGGATGCAGATCTGCTTCAAGGAAGGTCAAGGCAGGTTCTTGAGACCTTCAGGAGATGGATAGGATTCTTGGAAGGGGTTGAATATGGCTGGATCAGTTGTTTCTGGTTTGACAACTTTATGTAATTTTTTGCGATTTTAGTGGCTTCTTTAGGCAGTGTGTATGCGTTCGTAATGCTTGAAAATGGCTTGTATAAATAGAGGAAATAGAGATAGGAAGGAGATATGGAAAGAATCTAAGCCATAACCATGTTGTTTAAAGCCATGATTATAATTTGAAACAAATTCCAAAAATGAAGATTCCATGCCATTTCCATCCTTGAATGTACCTAGACATCTTGGCACGAATTCTTGGGCCCAAAACTGATCCAGAAATGTCAGCCCATGAGTCCAAAACAAGTATCCATTATTTTATGCATTTTATTTTATATTTATTTGAAATAAATCAAAATAAATATGAACAAAATAGATAAAAATTGTAAGGCCATGCAAAAATGAGATTATAGGTCTCCTATAAGGTTATGAGAATGTTTTAACCTCAAAAAATTAGGCCATTGACTCAAAAGTTCAAATTTGCTCGATGCACCATCTTTGAATTTTCTCAAATTTTCCCAACTTGGGAAACTAATAACTTGCTCAATTTACATATCATGATGATGATCTTTGACTTTTTGGAAATCCCAAGATGTCTACTTCAATCCCTCTTTTGACCAATTTTGCATTTGAATACTTTATCTTGATGTAAATGGTCTTGACAAAAAGTGTCTTTTAATGACTTTCATAAAATGACCTGTAATGTATGAGCTTGTATCTTTCAAATGGTGCATTTCTTGGACTTGAGGGCAAAAGATAAGTTCTAGGGAATTGGGTTCTCTTCAAAATGAGCTTGGTTGGGGAAAAATGGATGATGTATGTGAAATTTATGCCTGGTCAAAGTTTAGTTGACTTTTCCTATAGAAACCCCAATTTTGCAATTCTTGACTTCAGATAGATTAGGAGAATTTCTTGAGGAATCATGATAAGCCCTTGATTAAATGATGGATATTACTTCAAAATGTTGATGTTGACCAAAAATATTGAAGTTTGACTGTATATAGGTCACTGTTGGCTTTTGACCTAGTATAGTTGATTTTCAAACATTTGAGCAATTGACTGAGCAAACTTGTAGTGTAAGGGATGAAATTTGTCATGGACAATCTTGAAGACATATTAGGAGAATGGAAAACATTTGAGACCTTTGGAGCTCACACGTATTGATGAAAAGTGAAACCCTAATTAGAGGTTCATTGCTTAGGAGGAGAGTTTGTCTGGTCAATTCTTGGTAATCCTTGAGAAATTGAAGACCTCAATGAGCATGTCTTAAGTAAAATGGGACGGAAAATTTTGGGGTACAATAGATGCCGCTGTTCAATCTTCTTAAACCTGAGGTTTTAGATTGGCTTGTCTGCCTTTCATAATCTGAAGGTGGAAGATGATTGAACACTAGAGTGCCAAGAAATTTGCACTCGCATGAAGTAACACCGATGGTTGATGATGTCGGGAATGGGCTTAAATATGCCATTTGGAGAAGATGATAGAGAGTCATCGGAGATGAGCTTAAAGATGCGATCCAAAGTAGATGCTGACTTGATAAGAGGTCTCTTTATGGGGATTCCTGTTCCTGTTGTTTGAGGAGGACTCCACCGAGGAAGGTTGATTTTTGTTGTTCTCCTGCTTGAGGAAAACTCTACGGGGAATAAAGTCTAGGAACTTTAGTTTTCTAAGGCTCCACTGAGGAGTTATCTCTGGATTGGAGAGATGGGAGTTTGCTGCTTTCTGGTTGAACTTCAGGCTTCACAGTAACTTGCTGGGGAGGATAAAGTTAATTCTTATCTGAAAATGTTTTAGAAGGAGCCGGTGTATGGCCGCTTTGGGATGAGTCCATGTTAGTCTGCATCCGGGTATATATGAGAAGGAACCTGTGTGGGGATACTTCAGGATGAGTCAGTGTTAGACTTCATTTGGAGATCATGAGAAGGAACCCGTGTAAGATTTCTTCATCTGGTCATGTAGATAGTTGTCCTGGCTTGTTACAGGTATTATTCTACAATCGGCCATACACAAATAGTTGTCCCTGGCATGTTACATGTATTAATATGGAACTTGTTTTTGTCGGTCATTGAGATAGTTGTCCTGGTTGGTTTCATGTATTAATCTCTTACCTCATAAAGAAAGATAGTTTTCCTAGCTTGTTACATGTATTAATCTTTAATTTGTTCATGTAGATAGTTTTCCTGACTTGATATAGGTATTAATCTATAATCGATCATCCATAGATAATTGTCCTGGCTTGTTACAGGTATTAATCTGGAACTTATTTTTGTCAGTTGTTGAGATAGTTTCCCTGGTTGGTTTCAGGTATTAATCTTTGACCTCAAAAAGAAAGATAGCTTTCCTTGCTTGTTATAGGTATTAATCTTCAATCTTCTCATGTAGATAGTTTTCCTGGCTAGTTACAGGTATTAATCTACAATCGGCCATCCACAGATAGTTATCCTGGCTTGTTACAGGTATTAATCTAGAACTTGAAAATTGTCAATTGTTGAGATAGTTGTCCTGTCTGGCTTCAGGTATTAATCTCTGACCTAATGAGAAAGAAATATTTTTTTCCCGGATGGTTTCGGGTATTAATCTTTAACCTGTTCATGGAGATAGTTTTCCTGGCTTGTTATTGGTATTCATCTACAATCAGTCGTCCACAGATAGTTTTCCTGGCTTGTTACAAGTATTAATCTAAAACTTGGCAACATTGGTCACATAGATAATTAATCTGTGGCCTACTTCATTTGTTGTTAAACTCGTCTTGCTTCGGGAGTTCATACCACTCGGTTGTGTAGATAGTTTCCCTGTCTGGTTTTGGGAATTAACCTTTAACCTGCTGTGCATAAGTTGATAGTATTCGTCTGTCTGCGAATTCAACCTGAAAAGGTAGAGTCAGTTTCATGCGATGTCATGATGTATGAATTGCATGATTCTCTCAAAATAAATGAGATTGTGATATATGCATTTGGGCTGCATATGTCATGACATTTGTAGGAATGATGTATGAATGCAATGTATGAACGCGTTAGCTGTTCTGTTACAGTGTTGTAGGATTAGGGAAAATAAATCCCTAATTGTTGTTGGGGATGAAGAAATATAGGTTTTCAAATTTTGTTGAAGTTAAATGCTGGGAGATAGATTTCTGTTGTTTAGAGAAATAAACTCTGTTAGGGAAATAAAACTTCATGTACTGTTTAGGGATTTTGTGAAATCCTGTTGGGGAATCCTAAGAAGCTTGGCGACTTCACTAGGAAATTTGTCATAGATGTCGGAGCGGTAGTGGAGATTCTGGCTCGGCCGGGGATATAAGAACACCTGACATCATTAGGCTGTATGCTGGGAATATGGCAGTAACTTTATAGTAACATGCCCCTGCCTCTGTACTTGCTGGAGAAAGTATCTGCTGGGATTTTGTGGATGGTCCTTTGGAATGTTATCCCAACTCTTAGAGTCCTGAGTAGATTGTTGATTAGGGTGGTCAGCACTCTACTGATAGACAAATGACGAGATGACGGGACATAGTCGTACACTTTAATCCCTAACTTTTTCTTGGACTGTCCTTTCAGATTTTCAGTCCAATGGGATATCCTTTTTTGCCCAAGCCGCCTTTTCAGGTTTTCTACTTGCCGAGTGTATAGATTTTTCATATGTATATCACTTATTTTTTCCCGAACCCTTTTGGTTCGCCGGGATGCCCTTATTTCTGCCTAGGCCAGTCAACATAGTGAGCCTTTTCTCACGCGTAGTATCTTTTAACTATGTCTGCGTTCATCGGTTACATAGAATTGTCACTGCCCATAGTAGTAAGTGTTTCCACACTGCCAGAAGATGTTTGTTCGATCGTACATGACTCGTTGCTGGAATTCATGTCCAATGCCCCCAGTGATTCAGATGGAGATCTGCCCCTGGCTGTTTGGCACTTTTGAGAGATTCCTCGAATCTTGACTTGACTGCCCCAGATTAGCAAGGCACCATGTCATGCTCCTTGATTATGAAAGGCATGTTACTGGAAATGTCTTTTCCATCTGAGGTGATTCTGTCCATTGAGAGAACTTCTGTTCATCGAATATCCGTTGTTCAAATTTCTCTACTATTGAATAAATAGTCATATGCAAACAATGGTATTTAAAGAATGCAAAGCTTATGCCTGTCTTGAAGTTTGAAAATTCATTTTTTAGTAAAACAAACAAATTTTGTAAAAGCGTGATATCAACTCAGGATTTATAGCAAACCTTACAGGAGTTAGGATACCTTTTGTAACAATATGCTTCCGAACTAACCCATGCTTCAGCTAGGACGTTTAAGAGTTGTAATATGGCATGGTTCACGGTTTAAGAAAAAAAGGATAAAGGCTCAAATTTTACTTGTACCCAACCCGTTCTTCGTGATGTTCTTCAATCCTACGCTCATATAATTGTGCGTTTAGATCCCGATTGAGTCTGAAATCTTTGCTATGATACTTGGTGATGGTTCAGAAATTGAATGTTTGTTCGAGAAGGCAATCATTTTAGTAACCTTTTGTTTTTGTTGAGGGTTTGTAGCGACCTCTTTTTTTTTTATTTCATTATCCCTACTTTTGCCTGAACTGTTTCTTTTGCAATTACAGTCAGCGGGGTGCCCCAGTTTTTCTTAAGTCTCCTTCATAGGTTTTTGACTTAATGGGCTTTTATTTTTGGAAAATAATGACTGCCTGTCCAGGCAATTATGTGGAACCATCACCATATTTTGGAGGGCATCTTCTACACTATTTGTCGTGTATGAAGGTAGAGCTTGCGACTGAATATCCATCTGGATTAACTGAGAAAATTACCCTGCCCCAAGTTATGATTAAGGGTTTTAATTTGTGTGAAAAGAAAACTCCTACTTCTTAGGCTCAAAGGTGTTGATTAGGGACCATCTTCCTTATAACTCCACTATTTGGAATTCGAAACAATGCATGTACATCGTAAGTGGGGTCTGTTCAAAAGCATACTGTAGAGATTGTAGTATCACTTTTGTCATTCTCCCTCTAAAGGCTTAGAGCTTTTAATGGAGAGTTGAACATCACAAAAAGGAAGTAAAAACACAGTTTGAATATAGTGAATACAAATGAATTGATTCAAGACAAACATATGCAATATATTGATAAAATAACAAAGTTTGACATGAAACAAATGTTCGATCAATAAAAACAAAATTACAAATTAAAAATTCTAGATGAACAAAAAACCTCTTTGTCTTGGACTTGTCACTTCAGATGGTGTGCCTTGGAGGGATGACATAAAAATTCCAGTTGACCATCTTGTGCAAATTGCAACGCTCCCTCATCGATCAGGTCTTGAATTTTATATTTCAACGTCCAACAACTATTAGTATCATGCCCGGACTGTTGGTGTGATATGCACATATTGCATCAGGATTGTAGTTAGGAGAAGAAGTTTTGGGGTTTGGAGGAGGATCCTTCAATCTGACCAAATTAGACTTCAACATGTGTTGCAAGACTTGCGACATTGGTATATTAAGTTTGGTGTATTTCCTAGTGAATGCATCCCGCTTACGCTGATGACCATGTCGTTGTTGGAGAGGTTATGGTTGGATCCGTGATGTAGCTACAATTTGGAAAGGTCCACTCTCCACCAAACCCACTTCTTGTCTCATCAGGGAATGATTAATGACGATCCCCAGCCTAGACTGTTTGTTTCATATAGTTGCATCGGTCTTGATGAAGTTTGCTGATAAGGGATCTCAGCTCTTCTTGTCCCCGGGCTAGGCTTTGGATAAGAGCCATCTTCCCTAGCATCTGGATTCTCATTGCCTCTATCTCAGATTTTAGTTGTTCCAACTGTTCGTCTTTGTTGTCTTCAGGACTTTTCATAGCCAAGCTCCCAGAGAGGAGTGCTTTCAACTCTTCTCGCCCATTCGATAAGTTTAGGAACATTTCCTTGAACTGGGCATCTTGAGTTTGGAGATCTCTGTCATTCTGTTTGAGAGCCATTTTCCTTGCTGAAATAAACAGCGAGAGAATGAGAAACCTGTACTGGAAGACCATGCATGATATGCTTAATGCAATGTTTTCAAGGACTTTTTAAGACTTTAGATTTGCTTAAACCAAAGAGAGAACAACATTAACTGCATTCATAAGTTTGAAAGATTACAACGATGCTCCTTGGGCTTACGATGGAAGAGACAAAAGTGAAATAAAAACTTCTAAATCAACCAAGACTCAGGCTTCCCATGAGCGCATGTCCTTTGGTGCAATGTAGGCATTAAAACTCTGTTCTTCGTGTAGTTGTCTTGTAAGCTCCAAAAACTTTTTCTTTCTTGCATAAAACTGGGCTTCAAAGGTATCTCGTTCCTCTTTAAGTTGAACCCAAGACTTTTGCAATTCCTCGAGAGTAGTTGGCATGTCAGGATGGAGAATAGTATGAGGTACATCTGTATCTACAATGGGTTCCATGATGATGGGTAGAATGGCGTGGTAAGGCATCATGATATTTTGTGCGTGAGCTCGCACCCACTTAAGATAAGGCTCCAAAGGGATGGAGTTCTTATTCCTCAATGTCTTGCTATCCATTCTGTTTATCATGCCCCAAGCTCGTATGAACCTTTGACGATACCCTTAAACATCATCCTCGTAGTTGAACATAATGCCTTGAATGAGCATGTCATGAGGACCATCTCTCCGAGCATAGAGCATAACTGAACTGTCGTAGAGCCAAAGAGGGATTATAAGTGATTCCTCCCCTAATTCCTAGGAGAGGGACATTAGGGAATTCCCACAGCAATCAATGATGGTGACGTCTTCCACAGACCGAGGAAACCAGTGAATATTCGAATGCGTGAGAGACACCAACCTATTAGACTATTGTAAGACTTGTTCATTCTTCATAACAGACTATGGTAGGTGAGAAATAAACCACCTATCCAACAAGGGAGTGCAACACATAAGGGTTCCTCTTCTCTTTACAATGCGAGTGTGAAAAGAGTGCATAATGTTTCCAAGTAAGGTAGGAACCGGGTTACGAGACATGAAAACCTTGACCGCATTCACGTCTATGAGTTGGTCCGGATTATGGAACAATACCATCCAATATATGAGAAGGGCCAATACCTATTCAAAAGCTTGTAAATCCAAAGTATACCAAAAATAATGAGCTTTATCAAACAAGAACTTAGCTAGAAAACCTTTGATATTGCTTCTTGTTTCCCAGTTGGTGACAATGTCGGACCGTTGTAAATATAGGGTGAGCGATCTCCTCAGGCTTTGGGTCACTTTCCATACTGTTGAAGGGTAACTGATTGAGGATATGCACACCCAATAACTGAGAAAACTCTTCCATGGTAGGCACCAACTGGTAGTCGGGGAATGTAAAGCAATGATGTAAAGGGTCAAAGCACTGGAAGAGAACTTTCACCATTTCTTTATCAGGGCTTGAGGTGACCAAACAGAGGAGTCGACCATGTCTTTTCGTGAACGTGGAATTCTCAGGAACCCTTGATGCTAACTCTTTGAATTGAGGAGGCACCCTCACAAGGTTGACTTGGATGGTATTTCTTTGAATGGGAGCCATGTCCTACATAACAGACACAAAGATAAGTCCTAAAAGTCCTTGAAATGGTTAGTGTGATATGCCATTATTGAACCCCAAAATTTTCCCTCTCACTTATCAAGAATTTTCTCACAAGATCTCCTTGGGCTTAAGACTGCACTAGGGTTGATCAGCTCAAGACACCTCCTTAAGCACTGATGACCAAAATTAGGGTTTGAGATTGCACAAATATTTTTGAACTTCCAATGCCCCATATGACTGTCATGGATCATTGTGGACCCCAAGATCACTCATGTCAAGTTTCAAGCCTTGGATCACATTTTTGCTCAGTCAATTAAGCAGTTGACCTAAAACTCAACTGTATTGGGGAAAAAGTCAACTATGGCCAATTTACAGTCAAACTTCAAATTTTTTTACCCACATCAACATTTTAAACTCATATGTATCATTTGATCAAGTTTGGACCATGATTCCTCAAGAAATTTGATCAAATATTCAAAAGGGCAAAATGGTCAAAATTAGGGTTTTGACTGAGAAAGGGCAATTTTGATTTTTGAACTAGCAAATGATCAATTGGTTTAAGGCATGATCTCAAGAGTCAAATTGCATCATTTTGACCTAATGACATGGCTCAAAACATTGCAAGTCCAATGGATTGACAACTGAATTTTTCAGTCAACTGATCAAAAGTCAACTGTATACTGAAAAGTCAAACTTTGACTTTTTGGTGAAAATAAAATGCCAAAGATCACAATTCATCAAAACATGTCAAAATATGAAACTTATTCATCAAGAAATCCAAAATTTAAAATTTCATTTTTGAAAAGTGAAAATTTCTAAACTTAGAAATTTTTCTAAGTGTTGGAAATTTCTTATTTTTTCATAACTTTGAGCAAAATTTTCACCATGATGCAATATGATTCAAGAGAAACTTCCAACATGAAAGTTGTATATCTCCATGAAATATACAATTTTCATTACACAACTCCTTCCAAAAGTGCTTGGATCTCAAGTTATAATTTTAAGAATACATGGTCATGAAACAAAACACTTAAGTGAAATTTTTCCCTAATTTGGTCAGGATTTTGACCCAACTTCATGGAACTTTTTCATATAGTTCCAAGGGTAATCTTCAAAATAAATTCAAAGATGGTTTGTAAAGCACATTTCAACCTTTCCAAAATGTCCAAGAACTCCTTGAGATCATTTTTGAGTAGAGAGAATCGAAGAGATGAAGTTAGGGTTTTATCACTTGATTTACAAGACATTTTGTGATGAACAAAATTCAAATTCAAAGTTATGATGCATAAAATCTACTTTGCAGGCCTCAAACGTTTTAGGCACTCCATAATTAATGGCTTGCACATCTATTAGAGGTCTCATTTCAAGCATTTAATGCAAGGCGATGCTTTATATCCATTTTTGGAAGAAAGTGTACATTGCCATTTTGATAAAGTGCTTTTTTACACAAAACTTATTCTTGAGCCTTGCACTTGCTCTCTTCTGATCATAAAAGTCCTATAACTCATAATAAACTTGTTAGACACTTATAATCACTCAGCCCATGCTTGTACCTCCCCTTGAAACTTGGTTTCCCACTTTTCTTCAAAATCAAGTAACCTAGCAATTAGCTAAAAACTTGTACTTCTGATTGTCCAAAACACTCCAATCCTTTTGCTTATAGATATAAAATCCATTTGTCACAAAACAGAAACATGCTTGACCCCTCAAAATACCAACAACTCAGAATCACATCTCATACATCCATTTTCACCTAAACTGACCAAAAACTTGAAACTAATAACTCTCTCGTGCCTTTTCAAGTCTTTTGGTTCCTAAAGCTTCTAAACATCATTTATAACTGATCCCACAACCTATTACAATAATGTAACACCATTAACACCATCCTCCATTTTCAAAAACAGAGCTTTGCACTTGGACTTCTCCAGAACTCCTCAGGTACTTTCAGCTCAAGCTAAGCATCCCATTAGCTTCCTGGGAACTTGAGGAAGCTAACCCAATCATTGGAACTCCTTGAAAGTTGCTCAAACTTCAAACCTGAAACCTTCTTGCGAGGTAAGTTTTCTAACTTTGGAACTTTTGATACAGGCATCATCAATGATTTATTTGTGAATGAAACATGTAGATATCATTGCCCTAAAGCTAACCATGTCCATAGTTTCCATTAATTTTTCTTGAGCTTAGAGAATTTTAGGATTGAAGTTTCTGATATTTTTAGGGTTCAGATTAGGGCCAATGAAATTCATGCTTATCTTTGATCTTTATTTTTAATGCTTTACATTTCTGAAACCGTGAGGAAATTTGCTACAAGTTTCATATTTATAGTTTTCATTTTTGTTGAGATTTGAACAAGTTACAGAGCTTCTGGCTGGGCGTGAGGTTGAAGATGAAGTTGGCCTCAGGAACATGTTTACCTTATGTATTTATTGTTTGATTTATATAAATGGATGTATAGCCACCCCAGTGGTAGAAGCGCGTGCCTGTAACCTTTGGGACCTTGGTTCGAGCCCCAATGGTACCCTTTTGATTTTATTTTCATATTTTTTGCATTCTGACTATTTTGGCAGGTGCTAGGCTTCATTTTTGTGCCTTGTGTTTTTTTATTATTTCTAACCCCCCTGTTTCATTTACACGCCCCTGACCCAGTTTTATTTTCTTTTTCTTTTTTTTATTTATTTGTTTTCTTAAACATTTTTCTAATATTAAAAAAATCATAAAAAATATAAAATGGTATATTTATATTTTGACATAGTTTATTTACTTTTTCTCATAAAAATTATTTTTATTTAATCAATACTTTATTTATTTTACTAATTATCTTTGTAAATTTAATTAATAAATAGGTTTTTTTAGTTATTTTCTTTTACACCATTTAAATATATTATTTTAATGTAAAAAAAAGCCAAAAATATTTTTTAGTACTATAATTTATTTTCAAGACAAAAATACCAAAAATACTTTTCTTAAACTTAATTTCTTTTTAATCAATTAATAGATTTAGGGTTTTATTTAAAATATTTTCTTAATAAATTTAGGTTTTACTTTTAATTAATTATTTTCTTCTAGCTAATTAGGTTAAAAATCAAAACCCCCTTCTCTCATGAAAAATCAAACAAACATCAATTTTCTTTGCATTTACATTCTTACATATTTATCTATTTTTGTACATTTATTTATTCAACTCTTTTACCACTTCAATATGGTTGTAATATATTAATTAGGTTTATTTTCTTGCAATCCATATTTACAATTTGTACACCCCCTCCCACAAGTATTGTAATAGCGTAGTAACTTTAAATTCCGCAATTTATCGCTTTTATATAACATGCTAGTAATTAGGGGTTGTATGGAAAGACTAAAACTAATCAAATACAAAATCAAGCATGAAAAAAATACACTTGCACACAAGAATCCCGTATGGTAAATCCACTTGATTGCCTTTACAAAATGACCATATTACGCATGTGAGGTATCTTAGCAAAAACAAGCAAAGTATAAGATCATAGTCCCTCGATGACGCTATCTAAGTTGCCTTTAAAATGATCTTAGTACCTCAAAGAGAATGCTAAGATACCTTGAAACATTGCTAATCATGGTTATACGATGACCCACGCCCGTCCCGTTTACATCCAAAGACAGGGTTACTTACCAATTCAATGGTAAGATAACAATATCAAAGGAAAAGAAAATGAATAAGAAAGACTTTTGAGTATGTAGAATGTTCCTAATTGCTTGCTCACTTTCAAAACAAAACATCCTTGCTATTTTTAAAACAAACACCTGCACTTTCAAAACATCTTACAAACTTGAAAACATTTTCAAAAGATCAACATCTTTGTATACATTCTTACGAACGAGAATCATTACAAAGTTTTGCCTAAACAATGGCCTCTTTACAAAATACTTTCAAAAATAACACAAAGCACAATTTCAAACAAAAAGCAAGTGATCTAGCAAGTAACTAAAATCCCATGGAAAACCATGGATGAAAAGGGTGCTAATACCTTCCCTTTTCATAATCTGCCCCCCTGAACTCAAGAAATAATCTCAAAGGTCTTTCCTGTGCTTTTTTACCTTTCCTTTTAGATAAAAGAAAAGTCGGCGGCGACTCTTACTAACCGCAACATTTGCAATCGAACGCACTAACCGCAACATTTGCAATCGAACGCAAAAACTTCAAGTCAATTCTCCCACCGTATCACAGAACTGGCGACTCTGCTGGGGATATTCTAAAAGTAGGGTTACCTTAGGGTTAGATCACATTTACTTGCTTTCATTGTTTGACTTGTATGCTTTACACTATGGTTCTTTGTTTGGGTTTGAATCCTCTACCCAGATTTGGGATACCTTATAGGTAAGTAGAAATACGTTGTGGAAACTGTGCGGGGTATAATGACATGGTCTAAGAAATAGCTACGTTAGGGCGACATATTTGTGGGTACCGGTAGCCCTTGAGTTAATCAAGGAGAATACGGGGATGCTGAGTGATGTCAGGAAGCACTAATGAACTTTTAGAACCTTTACTTGACCAACTTGGCCTTTATGATGTAGTGAGATGACCGGCTTTGGTGAAGTAGGAAGTTGGTAGATACTCGATACTACACTCATTGAGGTTTGGTTTCTTGATATATTTCGGTCGCCATTAAAGAGGCTTGTGCTGAGACAATGCTCAAGGAAACAAACCAGTGATATTGAGCTCCTTAGAACTCGGTTACTATTGCTGGGACAGGTTGAGCCAACTAAACTTCAAGAGGGTACTTACCTATAAAACTACATGCAAGACTAAACCTAAGGACTTGTTTGCTTTGTTTGTGTATATTTACTTGCACATAACATCATGAACATCATAACATCATACTCATTCACTAACCATTTCAAGGATCTTGGGATTCATCTTTGTTCTATTTTGTAGGACATGGATTCTATTCGCAGGAAAACTATTCAAGTAAATCTTGTAAGGATTCCTCATCAACTCAAAGAGCTAGCTTCAAGGATTCCATAAAATTCTCCATTCACCGAGAGACATGGTCGCCTACTCAACTTGGTCACCTCCAACACTGATGAAGACATGATGAAGGTGCTCTTTCAGTTCTTTGATCCTTTACACCATTGCTTCACATTTCCCTATTATCAACTTGTGCCAACTTTGGAAGAATTATCCCAACTCTTGAGGATTCCCATTCTCAATCAACTACCTTTCAATGGTACAGAAAGAGACCCAAAGCCAGAAGAGATTGCTCAAGCTCTACACTTGCAGTCATCTGATGTCACAACTAATTGAGAAACAAGGAGTGGTGTCAAAGGCTTGCTAGCAAAATTCTTGTTTGAGAAATACCGAAACTATTGGAACTCTTTGGATTTGAAAGCCTTTGAGGAAATTGTGGCTCTCCCCATCTATGGGATGGTTTTGTTTCCAAATCTTGACCAACTCATATATGTGAACACCGTCAAAATCTTCATACCTCGTGACCCGGTGCCTACTTTGTTAGGGGATATTCTACATTCTTTTCACACTCACACTATGAGGAAAAGAGGTGTCCTTATGTGTTGCACTCCTCTCTTGACAAGATGCTTTATTTCGCATCTTCCCTAATCTGTATTAAAGAACGAGCAAGGTTCAAGGTGGTCACAAAGGTTGATGACGCTCAAACATTCAGACATCCATTGGTGTTCCTGATCTATAGAGAATGTTACTATTGTCGACCGTTGTGGAGAGTTCCCTAATGTCCCCCTACTTGGCATTAGAGGAGGTATCACCTATAACCCCTGCTTAGCCTTGAGACAGTTTGGTTATGCCCAAAAAGATGGCCCTCATGAGATGCTCATTCAAGGTTTGGTATTTAACAACGAGAACGACAATCAAGGTCTTCGTCAGAGATTTATCCGAGCTTAGAGGATGTTGAACAAGGTAGATAGCAAGGCATTATGGCACAAGAATTCCATCCCTCTTGAGCCTTACCTCAAATGGGTACGAACTCGCGCTCAGAGTCTTAAGATGCCTTATCCTTCCATTCTCCCGGTAATCATTGAGCCTATTACGGAAGGAGATGTTCCATACACTATCCTACATCCTGACATGCCCATCTCTCTTGAAGACTTACAAATATATTTGATACAACTCAAAAGGGAGCGAGATACTTTCGAAGCCCAATTCTACGCTAGCGAGAAGAAGGTTTTGGAACTCACTATGCAACTTCATGAGGAGCAGACTCTGAGTACCTACATCACACCAAAGAGGATTCGTACTACCTTTTTATCTTAGAGTTTTTGTATTATTTTATCCAAAGAGGCATTGATGTACTCAAACTTTAATTTATTAATATAACATGTGTTTCCTTTTTGTCTAAAATAAATTTGAATCTTTAAAATCCTTGAAATCATTGCATATCCATTTACCATTCATCATAACATAAGCAGGTTTCTTACAACAAGTCTCCTCATCTTTCTACTGTTTATTTTAGTAAGATGGATCTCGAGCAAACGGTGAAGGACCTCTAAGCACAAAATGCTCAGTTCTAACAGATGTTCTTAACTCTAGCCAAAGGACAAGAAGAGTTAAAGACCTTGCTGGTTGCAGAGAAAAAGAAGAAAAAGAAAAAATCGGAGTTTTGAACATGGGAAGATGATTCCAAGGGCAAACAAGAATGACCTTAGATTTTGCTACATCATCTGGTGAGAAAGAAAATCAAGATGGGAAAGGCAAGGAAGCAATTGTCCAGCAAGATTCAGAAGAGGAAGAGGAAGAAGAATACTATTCTGAAGAACAATATCCTCCAGCTGACGACAAGTATAAGCATCTAGAAGAACAGTTAAGTGCAATGAAAATCCAAAAAGTTCCTGGATTGGAATTTGAGGAGTTGGGGTTAGTATCTGGCATAGTCATTCCTCCAAAATTCAAAGCACACGTGTTCGCCAAATATGACAGAGTTTCATGTCCCAAAATGTATCTCCGGTCCTATGTAAGAAAAATCCAGCCTCATACCGCTGACAAGGATTTATGGGTACACTTATTTCAAGACAGTCTGTCTGGAACTCAACTTGATTAATTTTATCAGTTAGAAAGAGCCAATGTTCATAACTGGGAAGATCTTGCTGCTGCCTTTTACAAACAATACCAATACAATGCTGATTTTTTGCCCACCCTTACTTAACTCCAGAGTATGACCATGTTTTCAAGTGAAGGCTTCAAAGACTATGCGCAAAAATGGAGGGACTTAGCAGGAAGAGTCCAGCCTCCCCTATCTGAAAGAGGGTTGGTAGACATGTTTTTAGGCACCTTTTCCGGTCCCTTCTTTAATCACTTAATTGGGAGCTCTTCGGCGGGTTTTACTGAATTGATATTGATCGGAGAAAGGGTGGAAGCCGGGATAAAGAATGGGAAAATTCAAAAAGATGCATCATCTGCTGCTGTAAGGAAACCCTTCATTGGAAAGAAAGAAGTGGTTGTTGTTTATCCTCAGAAAAATCAAGATAGGACTGAACGCCGTCCAATGATGGGGGCTAGGGGTGTTCGCGGTTCGGTTTGGATCAGTTTTAAGATAAAAAATCATCTGATCCAAAGATAAATTTACTTGCGGTTCAGTTCGGTTTTGGATGATATATTAAAAAAATCCAATCCGATCCGATCCAATTTTATGCGGTTTAATTTGGGTCGGTTTTTGGATATCCAAATTACACATTATATTTTTATTAATATTATAAAACTACTAATAAATCATTGATTTGATATAATATATAACATATAGTATATTAAAAGTTAATATTACAAAATGAGAGTGGTTGATTATGATTGAAATAATAAAAATAAATAAATTATACCAAACTAATAACTATTATTAAAAAAATTATTATCATCTAATAATAATTTCACATAGCATATCATGCTAATAAAAAGTAAATAAGTATACAAAATATATGTATGCAGTTTGGTTTGGTTTGGATCGGTTTTGAAAAATTAATCCGAAATCCGATCCGAACTGATCGATTTTCACAAAATAACATCCAAACACATCCAATAAATTTCAGTTTTTTGCGGTTTTCGGTTTTTTGGATCGGTTTTCGGTTTTTTATTTGGATTGTTTTGGATTTGAACACCCCTAGTGGGGGCTGTCATGATTCCTAAACCTGCGCTGGCTCAATAATAAAGCAACCAGTCAAGAATGGAAAGACCAGTCAGACAATTCACCCGAATTAATATGACACTATCTCAAGTATTGTCACATTTGTTAAGATCCAATATAGTGACTTTGAAAGAAGCTCCAAAGAATACTAACACAACCTCTCCTCGCTATCATCCTAATTCCCGTTGTGCATACCATTATGAGAGTCCCATCCATGACACTAACAACTGTTGGGCTCTAAAGAGCAAAGTACAAGACCTCCTTGAAGCCAAAGAGATTGAATTTGACGCTCCAGAAAAGCCCAATGTCAGTACTGCCCCTATGCCCAAACACGGCCGTGATGTCAACGCCATCGAGGAAGATATGTTTGTTACTTCATTTGATGAACTTGTGACCCCACTCCTGACTATCAAAGAGAATTTGGTGAATGTCGGTGTTTTCCCAAGCTGTGATGGAAGCTGTCATTTTTGTTTATCCTCACCAACCAACTGTCCTTTGTTGAAAGCAGGCGTTCAGTGCCTAATAGATAACAAGGAAATTTTGTTCTAAAAGACTTCTATTCCAACTGTTTCTTATAATTATGCTTCCATCGTGACCATTTCCGATAATTCTTCCAGGGTATCCACCAAAAGACCCGTTAGAATTACATCAGTTCCTAAGGTAGCTCCGTTGATGATTAAAATTCCTGGACCAATCCCGTATTCTTCAGACAAAACCGTACCATGGAATTATGGAGGGGATGTCTACTACCACGATATCAAGCAAGGTTTTCCAGCTGCTGAAGATTTAAGTTTCGAGAAAGTTGACTCCAATGTCAGTAATATCGTAGGGACTAGTAAGATCACTCGAAGTGGAAGGGTTTTCTCTCCATAAATTGCTCCTCCAAAAGTTATTTCTGGACTCGTAATCATTCTTGTTGGTGTTGCTCCTCCAAAGGCTATTCCCAGTCCTACAATCATCTCTGCTAATACTCCTGTTGACAAAACTGTTACAATCCCTGTTATCACCCTTATTGACCTTCCTGCTGCCGAGTCAAACGAGACTCGAGGTAAAGGTATTATGGTTTAGCCTGTCCGAACAAAGGCACAATCAGTAGCTATCCCCGAGACTTCCCGAAAAGAGATGGAGGAAATTCTAAAGATCATAAAAAGAAGCGACTACAATGTAGTCGAGCAACTGGGGAAAACTCCATCAAAAATTTCCATGCTGGCTTTATTATCATGTTTCGAGGCGCATGCAAAGGCCTTGGTAAAGTTCCTAAAAACTGCCCATGTACCCCAAGAAACATCTGCCGATCAGTTCCAAGACTGCGTAGCCAGCTTGACTGCAGATAATGGCTTAGGTTTTTCAGATGATGATTTAACGCCAAGAGGGAGGAAGCATATTGAGGCATTACATGTCTCAGTTGAATGCATAGGCACGACCTTGGCTCATGTTTTGGTGGACACTAGTTCGTCTCCGAATGTTTTGCCTAAAAAGGCTCTTGATAGGCTTAATTGTGAAGGATTGACATTGAAATCGAGCAACATAGTAGTGAGGGCCTTTGACAGCTCAAAAAGGATGGTGCATGGGGAAGTGGACATCCCCATAAAAGTTGGAACCCAAACATTTGATTCAACTTTTTATGTAATGGATATTCTCCCTTCATATTCCTTCTTACTAGGCCGTCTGTGGATTCATAATGTTGGTGTCGTTACTTCTACGTTGCATCAAATGCTGAAATATCCAATTCAAGGGAAGATCATCACTGTTCATGGAGAAGAAGAGTATATGGTCATCCATCTAAATTCCTTCAGATATGTGGAACTAGATTGTGAATTTATTGAAACTCCATTCCAACACTTTGAAGAAGTCTCGCAGACTGTGGTAGTAACCAAGGCTGTGTCTCAAGTCCCCAAGATTACAAGGCCTCCGCTAAATATGTCGTCTTTAAAAGATGTCAAGGCAGTGATAGAAGAAGGTGGGTGCACTATTTGGGGACAACTCCCAGATATCCCATACAAATCTGACAAATTTGGTCTGGGTTTTACTTCAGGTGCCCAGAAATCTGTACGTTGTGCTCGTTCCGGAGGACCACCCTTGAAGATCAGCAACCACCAAGTTAACGCAGTAGAGGATGATAAAGATAACTACAACACGGAGGATTGGACTTACCCAACTGTTGGTGGAGGGATCAGCAATTGGGAGGCTAGAGATTTTGTCCCAATCACATTTATCCCATAGTAATTTTTCTTTACATTTCGTCGGATCTGTAATATTAAAACAATTCAGACTCTTAAAACCTTGTGTCTTACCCGAGGCACAATGGTCCATTTGTAAGGGTTATTATCTCATTTCCATATGACAACAATGAATCATGTACGTTTTTGCATACAAACTTTGTGCTCATTGTTTTTCTTTTTACATTTTCATTTCTTTCAAAGATAGTTATACTCTTACACACACTCACACTCACAATGCAAGTCTACACCCATTCAGGATCTCATGGGTAACGGTTCTGCTATGGCCTTCTGCGACTCTGAAAATCTAATCTACCAAGTCGAAGATGAAGGTGAGAAAGATTGTGAAGTACCAGGGGAACTCGCCAGGTTACTACAACAAGAGAAGAGGACCATTCAGCCCCAAGAGAAACCAGTGGACACAATCAACTTAGGTACCAAAGAAGACAAAAGGGAAGTCAAGGTGGGTGCCAATCTGGAACCTAGTATCAAAGAGCGTCTGATTCAGTTGCTACACGAGTATGTTGAAGTCTTTGCCTGGTCGTATGAAGACATTCCAGGACTTGATGCAGATATCGTGGTACATCGTCTATCTACAAAAGAAGACTGCCCACCAGTAAAATAAAGGGTCCGTCGCATGCAACCAGACATGTCTGAGAAGATCAAAGCAGAAGTCATGAAACAATTCAACGCCGGATTCTTGGCCGTCACCTCCTACCCACAGTGGGTTGCCAATGTTGTTCCCGTGCCCAAAAAGGACGACAAAGTGCGAATGTGCGTGGACTACAGATATTTGAATAGGGCAAGCCCTAAGGATGATTTCCCACTACCCCACATTGATGTTCTAGTTGACAATACGGCACAACATAAAGTGTTTTCCTTCATGGACGGTTTCTCAGGCTACAACCAAATCAAAATGGCGCCTGAGGACATGGAGAAAACAACATTTGTCACGCAGTAGGGCACATTCTGCTACAAGGTTATGCCATTCGGACTGAAGAATGCTGGGGAAACCTATCAGCGTGCCATGGTAGCTGTATTTGACGACATGATACATCACGAAATAGAGGTCTATGTAGACTACATGATAACTAGATCTCAAATAGAAGAAGAGCATCTCGATCATTTACAAAAACTGTTTGAGAGGCTAAAGAAGTACAAGATGAGGTTGAACCCAAATAAATGCACATTTGGGGTAAGGTCTGGTAAGCTCCTAGACTTTGTCGTCAGTAATAAAGGTATCGAAGTGGATCCCGCCAAGGTGAAAGCGATACAAGAGATGCCTGCTCCTCGTACTGAGAAGGAAGTAAGAGGATTCTTGGGACGTTTAAATTACATTTCCAGATTCATTTCTCACCTGACAACTACTTATGAACCAATCTTCAAATTACTGAAGAAAGATCAAGTAGTCAAATTGAACGATGAGTGTCAAACTGCTTTCGACAAGATCAAAGAGTACCTGCAAGAGCCTCCTGTTTTGATGCCACCAGTTGAGGGAATACTGTTGATCATGTATCTAACTGTTTTTGAAAATTCAATGGGGTGTGTGCTGGGGCAGCATGACGAGTCTGGACGAAAAGAGCATGCTATTTATCACCTGAGCAAAAAGTTTACCGACTGTTAAACAAGATAATCACTGCTCGAGAAAACTTGTTGCACTCTGGCATGGGCTGCTCGCCGGCTAAGATAGTATATGCTGACCCATACTACCTTATTGATATCCAAAATGGATCCAATAAAATACATCTTCGAGAAACCTTCTCTCTCTGGGAGAATAGCGAGATGGCAGATGATCCATATGACATACAATATACTACCCAAAAAGCAATAAAGGGCAGTGTACTGGCTGATCACCTTGCTCACCAAGCTGTGGAAGACTACCAGTCCATGAGGTTCAAATTCCCATATGAAGACATCATGATGGTAAACAACTGTGAAGAATTCAGACCATATGACGGACCTGAACAAGGATCCCGATGGACCCTGGTTTTTGATGGGGCATCCAATGCACTCGACAATTGTATTGGTGTTGTACTCATATCTTCTAAAGTATGTCATACTCCCTTTACGGCAAGACTCTTATTCAATTGTACAAACAACATGGAGGAATACGAAGCATGCATTTTTGGTCTCAAAGCTGCCATAGATTTGGGGATTAAATCTTTAAATGTATTCGGAGATTCATCTTTGGTCATCAGTCAGATCAAAGGAGAATGGGACAACAAACACCCTAACCTTATCCCCTACAAAGAACATGTGCTGACATTGATCCAACATTTTGAGAAGATTACCTTCGAGCATTTCCCACGAGAAGAAAATCAGCTAGCAGATGCACTAGCCACAATGTCATCCATGTTTAAACTTAAATGGGATAACGAAGCTCCCCAGATCACCATTGAACTAATGGATGAGCCAACTCACTATCGCGAGATTAATACTGAAGAAGTAGTGGACCAGCCTTGGTTTCACGAAGTCAAAAGGTATCTCGAGGCTCAAGAATATCAAGAAGGAGCTTCAGTCAATGATAAGAAGTTCTTAAGGAGATTCTCTGCTAAATTCTTCCTTAGTAATGGCATTCTCTACAAACGCAACCATGACTCTGTGTTACTTCGGTGCGTAGATAAGGTTGAAGCAGAAAAGGTCATGGCTGATCTACATGAAGGCACTTTTGGCACCCATTCCAGTGGGCATATGATGGCAAAGAAAATCCTACGGGCAGGCTATTATTGGTCTACCATGGAAGTAGATTGCTATCAACACTCTCGAACCTTCCAGAAATGTCAGATCTATGCTGACAAGGTACACGTGCCTTCGGTTCCTTTAAATGTCTTGACGGCTCCTTGGCCTTTTTCTATGTGGGGCATCAATATGATAGGGGAGATCAAACCGATGACCTCTAATGGACACCGCTTCATCTTGGTGGTCATCGACTATTTTACAAAGTGGGTTGAGGCAGCCTCTTTCGCTTCTGTTACGAAGAACGTTGTAGCCTAGTTCATCAAGCAGAATCTCATCTGTCTGTATGGCATCCCGGAGAGGATCATCACAGACAATGGTACAAATCTAAAAATACTATGATCGCTGCCCTGTGCAAGCAATTCAAGATCCAACATCATAATTCTTCCCCTTACCAGCCCAAGATGAATGGTGTTATCGAAGCCGCAAATAAGAACATCAAAAATATCATATAGAAAATGACAGTCACGTACAAAGACTGGAATGAGATGCTACCATTCACTCTCCACGGTTATCGTACCACAACGCGCACATCAACCGGGGCAACACCCTACTCTTTGGTATATGGCATGGAGGCTGTCTTGCCTATTAAGGTCCAGATCCCCTCTCTGAGAATTACGAAGGATGCAGATCTGAATGAAGAAGATTGGATCCAGACTCGACTTGATCAACTAAACTTGATTGATGAGAAAAGACTTACTACTGTCTGTCATGGTCAAATGTATAAAAAACGGATGATCAAGGCTTTCAACAAAAAGGTCAGACACCAAGTGTATCAAGTAGGGGATTTGGTGATCAAGCGCATCATACTGTCGCAAGGTGATCCCAAGGAAAAATGGACTCATACATACGAAGGACCATTTGTAATCAAAAGCATATTCTCTAGTAGAGGAATGATTCTGACCACCATGGACGGCGAAGACCTGCCGCACCCTGTGAATGCAGACACAGTCAAAACATATTACGCATAAGAGACCCGCTAGGTTGACACACCTAGGAAAAACAAGGGCATCCCGGCGAACCAAAAAGGTTCGGGCAAAAATTAGGGATAAAAAAAAATCTGTAATGCTGAAACCACACGGCCTGAACCTGTCATCTGGATGTTAATGAAACATCAATGAAGTCGACACCGAACGTCTTTTATCCCGCCGAGAGGAAAAGGTAAACATCGAGAAAACCTGAAATGGGAGAAATCACGGTCTTTCGACCGAGAGATCGGGTAAGGGAGTCTATTACGCGTGGGGAAGGTGTTAGCACCCCACGCGCCCGTAGTACTCTACGGTATCCACTCTTGTTGTCTAATCTAATGGGTGCGGTCAAATCCTATGTCTATGGCTTAAAACTGAAAAGGGAATGCATGCAAAAGGAAAAGAAAAATAATGTAGAGAAAATAAAAAGTTTTGCTCGGTTGGGCCCTACCCCAATGCCTACGTATCCCTTTTAAGGAATCAGATCAGTCGTAGTTCGGCTTATGTGTTTTGGTTGGTTCGTGTTTTTTAGTTAAGACAAACAAAGACAATCAAGATGGCAAAACATCAAATACAAAATCAAACAGATGAGATGATAAAACCTCGACTAAACAATAACAAAGTAACATGTTACAGATGACGAAACATCAAATGAAAAAACGGATGATAAAACATCACACCTAACAATGATATTGAGAATCAAAGTAGGATAACAAATAGATGTAATGGCGAAACATCACCTTCAAACAAATATGAGATGGCGAAACACCGGCTAAGAGATTACAAGGTGTCATGGCAAGGATGGCAAAACATCGATAAGATAGATGATAAAACATCACACCTAGCAATGATATTGAGAATCAAAGTAGGATAACAAACAGATGCGATGGCGAAACATCGGCTAAGAGATAACATGGTAGAGATGGCAAAGATGGCGAAACATCAATAAAACAGGTGACGAAACATCACACCTAGCAATGATATTGAGAATCAAAGTAGGATAACATACACGTGCGATGGCGAAACATTAGCTTCAAGATAACAAAATATCATGGCAAAGGTGGCAACCACATTAATGAAACAGATGACGAAACATCACACCTAACAATGATATTGGGAATCAAAGTAGGATAACAAACATGTGCGATGGTGAAACACTGGCTTCAAACAAATGTGCGATGACGAAACATCGGATAAAAGGTAACAAAGACAAAGTAAAATTGGTTTGTATCTTTTACTTTGAAGATGGTTTTAAGTTCATTAGAGGTGTCTTATGATTTGCGAAGAAACGAATTTTTGTTTTAAGATGCAAAAATGCAAAGAAAGAAAAATAACTAAGGGAAACTAGCCTAGCACTATCCCTAGTGTTATCATGCAATGGCTGACCCTAAGGTTGAGGATAAAAGGAAAATACTATCCTAATTTACATGTTAAAGGGAACTCAACAAAACTATCCTATAGGGGACATGCAATGAGAGCGAAGTCGGGATCTCAATATCTAAATTGAGTGACTCATCGATCAACAATTAAAGAGAAAAATAAAGCAATAAACATCCTATAGGGAACATGCAATGAGAGAGAAGTCGTGATCTGAATATCTAAATTGAGTGACTCGTCGATCAACAATTAAAGAGAAAAAGCAATAAACATCCTATAGGGAACATGCAATGAGAACGAAGTTGTGATCTCAATATCTAAATTGAGTGACTCATCGATCAACAATTAAAGAGAAAAAAAATCAATAAACATCCTATAGGGAACATGCAATGAGAGCGAAGTCGTGATCCCAATATCTAAATTGAGTGACTCATCGATCAACAACAAACACAACACATGCAATCAAACAAAAAACCCAGAGGGCCTCCTGACATATATCAGCAACAGAGGTCCCATCATGCAATCAGAGTTTTATGCAAAATGAAAATGGGAGAAAGGAAGTAGTAGAATACCAAATAGAAAACTATTTGTAGCAATCAAGCAAGAATAAAAGAAACCCATAGAAACTTCAAGCAAGATGGCATTAGTAAACAAATTGAATCAGGAATCTATCAAATATGAACAAGTCCCAGAGGAAATGTATGGCATTCACAATCATATTGTGATCGGTGGAAATAGAACTAACTGTTTTGGAATGCTGGTTCGTGAAATGTCGCGGTAAGCAAGAGTCGCCACCGTCTTTTATTTTCTCAAACAAGGAAAGGACAAAAGCACAACAAAATTCCTTTTCGAGATGTTTCTCGGTTCGGGAGGTAGATTATAGAAAGGGAAGGTGTTAGCACCCTTTCTATCCGTGGTTATCCACGGGCTCTTAGGTAATTGCTCACTATGTTTTCAAAAATGTTTGCTTTTCTTGTGTTTGTGGGTTTTGAAAAAGTTTGTTTGAAAACTCCGTTTTAACTCTTGTATCAGTCCTCAAGAGTGTCATGAAGTGTTTGTTTGAAAACTTTTGTCAGAAAAGTGTAAGTGCAAAAAGTATTTTTGTTTGTTTTGAAAGAGCAAGTACCTTAGAACCTCTACCTACTCAAAAGAAATTAAGCTGTGCAAATTTCCTTTAGACAGTACTATCCCACCATTGAGAAGTAGGTAGCACCGTCGTTGGAGTTATTCGGGTCAATTCGATTATAGGGACATGTGGTCACCAAAGCAATAGTAGGACGCCTTAGCGGTAACCCTAATGTCCTAGATCCTTTTTTATCTGAGGCAACCGTTTCGAAGCAACTTGGATCTTTAGACAGGAGGGCGACCTCTAAAACACCCTATACTCAATGACCACGTCGAGGCAACCAAGTGAGGCGTACCCTAGGAGTGGCATGTGCGAGTGTGTCAAGTTTCAGTTAAGTTATCTTCGCACATGTTATGGTGAGCTACGTTTTGATTTTAATTTTCAGGCAAGTCTTGTCATGCATAACAGTTAATAGTTGCAGAAAGTAAATTGCGGAAAGTAAATCTACGCTATTACAAGGCGTCGGGTATTTACATCGCCAAAAATAAACCCTTGGAAAAAGTAAATTGCAGGAAAATAAAGAAAGCGATAAAAGGGTCCTAATTACGCTATTACATCCTTGGAGCAATTACATAAATATGATCAAAAATAATATGCGCGAAATAAAATTGAATCGGGAAAGTCCTTAGGGTGTTGACCCTTTTTGAGAAAGAAAGAGTTTTTTGTTATTTGGCATTTAATTAAACCTAATTCTACTTAATTAAATAATTAAAAGAAAAAAGTATTTTTTTAGTTTTTTATGTTTTTTAATGAAAATAAAATAAAATAAAGAAGATGATTAAAATTGTCAAAACCCTAATTCTATGTTAATTTTATTTATTGTGAAAAAGTCAAAATTAAACTTAATTAAACTAAATTAGTCATATTAGTATTTATTTACAAAATAATAAACTAATTAAGGGTGAAATTAATTTAAATAATAATAATAATAATAAAATATTGTTTTCTGAATTTATTATGAAAATAATTAATTATGTTAGTTAAATACATATAATAATAATAATTAGTAAAAGAATTAAATAAATAAATAGAAAATATAAAGAGAAAAAGGAAAAGAACCCAGGGGGGTGTTGGCCAGCTTTGGAGGTTTGTTAGCAATTCTGGCCCATTAATCTCTCAAGCCTGTTTGACTTCTGGGATCGTCCGGGGCGTTGGTTGACTGGGAGTATGGTAGTCACTCACTCTTGGCCCTTGGATCTTTGTCTGACGCCACATGGCACCTGGATGCTTGGAATGCATGGTAGACCACTTTTGGAATTATGCACACAATTATGTTAAGAAAAATAATAGAAATGTTTTGGGGGACCTGAGATTCGAACCCAGGTCCCAATGCTTTCTGAATGCTTGCCTTAACCACTCCACTAACGCGTTTCATTCGTTAAGAAAATAACCAACAATTAATATATTAAGAAATCATTCAATATACTATAATCATAAAAACGCGCGCCCTTTTTTGAATGCTCCAATAGCATATCAACAACTCATCATCTTCTTCCTTCGCCTGCATAAAAAACACATTAGATAGCGTGGGTTTTTAACCCCCACAAAACATGATGACGAAAAATAGCGATTAGCCCTACAGGCTACATAAATATTTCGCGATGGTGGCTTTGGATTCGTCTTGACCTAACAAATTCAGTCATGGGTCTTATGAGGCTCAATTTTTCCTGTATTAAGAATCCCCAAATTCCAAGCTCAGGAACCCTAGAATTCATCCATGGCAATTTATGATTATGTGCATTATAATTCAATTAAACTATGCCAATAGCTTCATATGAGTTCTAGCAATGCAAAACAATCAAAAAATCATGTTAAATATGCATGAAATAAGCAATACGATTCTGAAAAAAAGTGGTAAACTGTTAAACTGTTCTTGATGATTGCTGTAGCTTTAAGGCCTGGTTTTGATTGCTACACGTTCCTCACACTCCCTGCAATGTGTTAGAATCCACAAAAGCCTTTGAATCGTGCTAGAATATGGAAATCAGTTTTCAAGTTTCTTGAATTTTTTTCAATATTGCTATGGCTTTGTCTGCAGTGTTTTCACGTGTGCATGATTAGGGTTAGCTTATGTATATATAGGAGACTGAAATTAGGTCAAATCTTGGAGCAAAAATCCATTGGAATGATGACGGAATATTTGATTGGAAATCATATATTTTTGAATCTTCTTGATTGGAAAAAGTTGCCAAACTTGGAGATTTTGGCATATTTGATTTGTGCACGAATTTTCCAGCATATCTTGACCACATTTGCTTCACAAAAAGATTGAAAAATCAAATCTTTGTATTTCCTACAATTTAAATTAATTAAATGAATTAAAATCAATTGAAAATCCAATTAATTAATAAAAATAAGAAAATAAATTCAAATAAGCTTGATGGGTCGTGCATAGGCATGGATAAAGTTTCAAGAAGAAATTTGAGGCCCATTAGCGAAAACAAGGTGTTTTGAGCAAAGTTGATTTTGCAAATTCACAAACATTTCCCAATTTCTCCAATGCATAGCTTGCTCAATTTTGATCATATGAACATGTTCTTGGACATTTTGGAAAGGTCTTGAAGTCCTCTAACCAATGCCTTTGGTCCCATGTCATTTGGATTTACCAATCTCAAGTTATGGTCTTTGACTTAAAGTGCATTTTTGTTGACTTTTGAAATTGACCTATAATGTAGAAATTGATAACTTTTTGTGAGAGTATTTCTTGGACTTGGAGTGTGAATATGGATTGTAGGAAATGTCATCCCCTTCAAAATGAGAATTGGATGGAATTTTTCTGATGAACCATGAAAAAGTTATGCCTTGGTCAAGATACAGTTGACTTTTCTACTGTCCAAAAATAGTAACTTTTTGCACCTTGATGATTTTTGAGCTATCCTTGTGGAATCATGATCAAGACTTGATCAACTGATGATTGTGAACTCAAAATAATATGTTGACCAAATATTCTGACTTTTGACTGCAAGATGACCATTTTGCCCTTGCAGTTGACTGTAGGTCAAATGAGACTTTTGATTGTGCAAATTGACACTGTGAGTCTTGAAACTTGGCATGTAGATGCTTGAGAATGTATATAGGCCTATGAGACTTGATTGAACCATTGAAAACCCCAAATTTTTTGAAAGAACCAAAACCCTAATTTCAGCTGGCTTAGGAGGTGGTTGGACTGTGCAACCCTTGAGCAATCTTGAACCATTTGAAGATGATTCTTGACAAACCTTGAAGAATTTGGGAGGGAAAATTTTGGGGTACAACAGCTGCCCCTGTTCAATCTTCTTAAACCTGAGGATGTAGATTGGCTTGCGTGCCTTTCGTGATCCGAAGGTGGAAGATGATTGAACACTAGAGTGCCCAGAAATTTGCACTCGCATAGTGGAGTATCAGCAATGTGATGTCGGGAATGGGCTTACAGATGCCATTTGGAGATATGATGGGTAGGAGGATGGGCTTATAGATGCCATCTGGAAATGTGACAGAATCTTGTCGCGAATGGGCTTATAGATGCCATCTGGAAGATTGTTTGTTGAATAGTAACTTATGATGAGTCCGTGTGAAACTGCATTTTGGAAGAGAAGGAACCGGTGTAGGGTTGCCTCATGATGGTCAAGTAGATAGTTGTCCTGTCTGGTTTCAGGTACTAATCTATGACCTGAGAAAGAAAGATAGCTTCCTGGCTTGCTACAGGTATTGATCTTCAATCTCTTCATGTAGATACTTTCCTGTCTGGTTTCAGGTATAGATCTACAATCAATCGCTCACAGATATTTCCTGGCTAGATACAGGTGTTGATCTGGAACTTCAAAAGGTCGGTCGAGATAGCTTTCCTGGCTGGATACAGGTGTAGATCTCTGACCTGAGAGTGAAAGATAATTTCCTGGCCTGTTACAGGTGTTGATATTCAAACTCTTCATGCAGATACTTTCCTGGCTAGTTACAGGTATAGATCTACAATCAATCGCTCACAGATATTTCCTGGCTAGATACAGGTGTTGATCCGGAACTTAAAAAAGGTTGGTCGAGATAGCTTTCCTGGCTGGATACAGGTGTAGATCTCTGACCTGAGAGTGAAAGATAATTTTCTGGCCTGTTACATGTGTTGATCTTCAAACTCTTCATGTAGATAACTTTCCTGGCTAGTTACAGGTAACGAATCTACAATCAATCGCTCACAGATATTTCCTGGCTAGATACAGGTGTTGATCCGGAACTTAAAAAAGGTTGGTCGAGATAGCTTTCCTGGCTAGATACAGGTGTAGATCTATGACCTGAGAGTGAAAGATAATTTCCTGGCCTGTTACAGGTGTTGATCTTCAAACTCTTCATGCATATACTTTCCTGGCTAGTTACAGGTATAGATCTACAATCAATCGCTCACAGATATTTCCTGGATAGATACAGGTGTTGATCCGGAACTTAAAAAAAGGTTGGTCGAGATAGCTTTCCTGGCTGGATACAGGTGTAGATCTCTGACCTGAGAATGAAAGATAATTTCCTAGCCTGTTACAGGTGTTGATCTTCAATCTCTTCATGCAGATACTTTCCTGGATAGTTACAGGTATAGATCTACAATCAATCGCTCACAGATATTTCCTGGCTAGATACAGGTGTTGATCCGGAACTTAAAAAAGGTTGGTCGAGATAGCTTTCCTGGCTGGATACAGGTGTAGATCTCTGACCTGAGAATGATAGATAATTTCCTGGCCTGTTATAGGTGTTGATCTTCAATCTCTTCATGTAGATAACTTTCCTGGCTAGTTACATGTATAGATCTACAATCAATCACTCACAGATATTTCCTGGCTAGATACAGGTGTTGATCCGGAACTTAAAAAAGGTTGGTCGAGATAGCTTTCCTGGCTGGATACAGGTGTAGATCTCTGACCTGAGAATGAAAGATAATTTCCTGGCCTGTTACATGTGTTGATCTTCAATCTCTTCATGCAGATACTTTCCTGGCTAGTTACAGGTATAGATCTACAATCAATCGCTCACACATATTTCCTGGCTAGATACAGGTGTTGATCTGGAACTTCAAAAGGGTTGGTCGAGATAGCTTTCCTTGCTGGATACAGGTGTAGATCTCTGACCTGAGAGTGAAAGATAATTTCCTGGCCTTTTACAGGTGTTGATCTTCAAACTCTTCATGTAGATAACTTTCCTGGCTAGTTACAGGTATAGATCTACAATCAATCGCTCACAGATATTTCCTGGCTAGATACAGGTGTTGATCCGGAACTTAAATAAAGGTTGGTCGAGATAGCTTTCCTTGCTGGATACAGGTGTAGATCTCTGACCTGAGAATGAAAGATAATTTCCTGGCCTGTTACAGGTGTTGATCTTCAATCTCTTCATGTTGATACTTTACTTTCTGGTTTCAGGTATAGATCTACAATCTGTCGTCCCCAGATATTTCCTGGCTAGTTACAGGTGTTGATCTGGAACTTAAGAGAGGTGGGTCAAGGAGATAGTTGTCCTGGGTGGATACAAGTATTAATCTCTGACTTGAGAAGGAAAGATAGTCTCCCTGGCTTGCTACAGGTATTGATCTTCAATCTCTTCATGTAGATACTTTCCTGGCTAGTTACAGGTGTAGATCTACAATCAATCGCTCACAGATATTTCTTGGCTAGATACAGGTGTTGATCCGGAACTTAAAAAAAGGTTGGTCGAGATAGCTTTCCTGGCTGGATATAGGTGTAGATCTCTGACCTGAGAGTGAAAGATAATTTCCTGGGCTGTTACAAGTGTTGATCTTCAAACTCTTCATATAGATAACTTTCCTGGCTAGTTACAGGTATCGAATCTACAATCAATCGCTCACAGATATTTCCTGGCTAGATACAGGTGTTGATCCGGAACTTAAAAAAGGTTGGTCAAGATAGCTTTCCTGGCTAGATACAGGTGTAGATCTCTGACCTGAGAGTGAAAGATAATTTCCTGGCCTGTTACAGGTGTTGATCTTCAAACTCTTCATGTAGATAACTTTCCTGGCTAGTTACAGGTATTGAATCTATAATTAATCGCTCACAGATATTTCCTGGCTAGATACAGGTGTTGATCCGGAACTTAAAAAAGGTTGGTCGAGATAGCTTTCCTGGCTGGATACAGGTGTAGATCTCTGACCTGAGAGTGAAAGATAATTTCCTGGCCTGTTACAGGTATTGATCTTCAATCTCTTCATGTAGATAACTTTCCTGGCTAGTTACAGGTATAGATCTACAATCAATCGCTCACAGCTATTTCCTGGCTAGATATAGGTATTAATCTGGAACTTCAGAAGTTGATGGTAATCATCTTTTGATTGACTTTTTCCTGAAAAGGCAAAACATTAGTTGCATGCAATGTCATGATGTATGAAATGCATGATGTCATGGTGTTCTCAAAAATAAATGAGATTGTGTGATATGATGCGTATATGCATGTATCATGATGTATGACAATGTGATGTTTATGAATGTATCTTCGTCTGGGAAAATAAATCCTTGACGAATGCCGGGAAGTTCGTTGAATTCTGGGTTGATGTTGAAGAGTAGAGTTCTTCATTTTTGTTGGGGATGATGAACGAAGATGATTGCAAGAATAAGCCTGTAGGAGAGGATGACTCCGTTGGGGAATAAACCTGGTGAAGAGGTTACTCTGCGAGGAATTACTCTGTGGGGAAGAGATGCTCTGCTGAGATTTTAATGATAACTCCTGCTGGGGATTCTGTTGATAAGCTTTGTTGGGGAATTTTGATGAACTCCGCTGAGGGTAGGAAGAACTTCACCGAGGACGATCTTTCCGTTGCGATTTGCTGTAGATAACCCAGTTAGACTCTGGTGGGGACAACCTTCTGAATATGGCTGGGGAGAGATATTTGTACTCTGCAGGGGACAAGCTTCCAGAATCTACTAGGGAGATGGTTCAACTCTCCTGGGGAAACTTTTTGGACTGTTCCGGGGAAATGGCTCCACTGGGGTGTCTGTATTCCGCCGGGGAACAATCTTATATTTCTGTCGAGTAATATTAAGACTGCCGGGGATGCTTGCTGAGGAATATCTGTATACTCCGATGGGGGATATTAAGATCTACTGGGGATACCCAACTTTTTCAGGACTGATGGTAGACCAACTCTGCTTGGAGGAGAGTATTGCTGACTTGCTGGAGATACTGTGCCTTTTTAGGGCTGATGGGAGGCCAACCCTACTTGGGGAGAGTATTGCTGAATCTTGTCTTACTCTGCGGGGAGTGAAGGTATCTTGGTCATATTCTTCAGCTGAACTTACCTTGGTACCTGGGTGGATAGAGCATCTTGTACAGTTCAGACAATTCTTATTGCCCCAGCTTTTGTGGGAGAAGGTACCTGTGGAGGTGCTTGATGACTGCCGATTGCCAAATCTTCTTCTGGTAGGCAAGTGACGAGATGACGGGACATAGTCGTACGCTTTTTATCCCTAACTTTTTCCTGGACCGCCCTTTCGGGTTTTCAGTCCATCGGGATACCCCTTTTTGCCCAAGCCGCCTTTTCAGGTTTTCGACTTGCCGGGTGTACAGATTTTTTCATTTTCATCCCTTATTTTTGCCCGAACCCTTTTGGTTCGCCGGGAAGCCCTTGTTTTTGCCTAGGCCAGTCGACCTAGCGGGTCTTTGATTATGCGTAGTATTTTTTTGACTATGTCCATGTTCTCAAGAGGTAAGGAGTTGTCACTGTCAGTAGTGTTATGTCGCCATACTACCATAAGATGTTTGATCATGCAAGATTCGTTGCTGGAATTCATGTCCAATTCCCCAAGTGACTCAGGCGGAGATTTGCCCCTGGCTATTTGGCATCTTGAGAGATTCCTTGAATCTTGACTTGACTGCCCCAGATGATGGACAATGCTCATGTCCTGCCCCTGGATTGGAATTGTTTTTCCACTTGATGTGATCCTTTTTGTTGAGAAGATTTTTGTTCATTGGATATTCATCGTGAGAATTTCTCTGCTGTTTGAACAAATAGTCATATGCAAACAATGTTATTTTAAGAATGCAAAGCTTATGTCTGTCTTGAATTTTTTTGAAAATGCAGTTTAAAACAAGCGAATTTTTGTAAAATGTGATGTCAACTCAGGATTTTACAGCGAGCCTACAGGAGTCGGGATACCTTTTGTAACAATATGCTTTCGAACTAACCCATGCTTCAGCTAGGACTTTTGAGGGTTATAACGTGGCCTGGTTCACGGTTTAAGAAACAAAGGATAAAGGCTCAAAATTTATTTGTACCCACCCACTCTTCGTGATTTTCTTCGATCCTAAACTCAGCTAATCGTGTATTAGATCTTGTTTGAGTCTTTGCCCTGATATTCCGGTGATGGTTCGGATACTGATAGTTTATTTTGACCAGACAGTCATTTCTTTTTTTTTGTTGAGGGTTTGTAGGACCTCTTTCTTTTTGATTTTTCATTATCCCTATTTTTTTTCCTGAACTGTTTCTTTTGTGATTACAGTCAGCGGGATGCCCCAGTTTTGTAAGTCTCCTTCATAGGTTTTGACTTATTGGGCTTTTATTTGAGAGATAATGACTGCCTGTCCTTACGATTATTCGGAACCATCACTGTCTCTTGTTTTAGAAGGACTTCTTTGGTGCCATTCATTGTGCACCTGTATCAACTAAGAGAACTACCCTGCCCCAGGTTATGATTAAGGGTTTTAATTTTTGGAAATAAAAAAAACTCCGACTTCTTTGGCTCAAAGGGGTTGGCGAGGGATTATCTTCCTTATAACTCCACTGTTTAGGATTTGAAACAATGCCTGTACTTCATCAGCGGGGTTTGTTCAAAAGCATATTGTAAAGATCGTGGTATCATTTTCGTCATCCTCCCTCAAAAGGTTTAGAATTTTTAATCGAGAGTTGAACATCACAAAAAAATGAAAACAATTTGAATATAGTGAATACGAATGGATTGATTCAAAACAGACATATGCGATGCATTGATAAAGTAATAAAGTTTGACATGAATAAATGTTTGAACAATCAAAAGGAAATTACAAATTGAAAATTCCAATGAACAAAAAGTCTTCTCGTCTCAGGACTTGTCACTTCAAATGGTGAACCTTGGAGGGATAGTAGAAGAACTCAGCCTGACCATCTTGTGCAAACTCCAATGCTCCTTCATCAATCAGGTTTTGGATTTTGTACCTCAACTTCCAACAGTCGTCAGTATCATGCCCCGGGCTGTTAGAATGGTATGCACACCTAGCATTAGGATTGTAGTTGGGTGAAGAAGTCTTAGGATTCGGGTGAGGTTCTACCAACGTCACCAGATTCAAGTTCAACAGGTGTTGCAAAGCTTGGGACAACGGCATGTTGAGCTTGGTAAACGGCCTCGGAGTAGCCCGTTGCTTATGGTCAGGCTGTTGTTGGACCTGTGAGGTAGTGGAACCCTGGAGAGGTCCCTTCTTCATCAAACCAAACCTTTGACTTCTCGGAAGTTGATTAATGACTTGATCCTCAGCCTTGACTATCTGCTTCATACTGTTGTATCTGTCTTGATGAAGCTGGTTGATCACGGTTCTCAACTCTTCTTGCTCCCGAGCTAAGCCTTGGATAAGAGCCATCTGCCCCAGCATCTGAGTTCTCATTGTGTCTACCTCAGCTTACAGATGTTTCAGTCGTTTGTCCTTACTGTCTTCAGGACTTTTCTTGACCAAATTCCCCATGAGGAGTGTTCTCAACTCTTCCTGCCCCTTGGATAGGCTTAGGAAGATTTCCCTGAACTGAGTCTCTTGAGTATGAAGATCCTGGTTGTCTTGTTGGAAAGCCATTGCTGAAATAAATAGCGAGAACATGAGAGACCTGTATCGGATGACCTGTTATGCAATGATATGTATGATATATGTATGCAATGTTTTCGAGGATCTCGCGGGGTAAACAAGAAACTGTTAGAATCTGAATTTTGCAGCTTGATTGAAGGAACTTCATATTGTTGAGAGTCCTTCTTCAAGAGTTAGGCTCACCATATCGAGTGGGTCATAGCCCCTGACTCAAGTCATCATGTTTTGATCTCCAAACAACCTTGGCTAGAGGAAAATAAATCCCCTTTACCCCTTGCTAGACATTTGGTCCATCATGACCGGCATCACAAACCCTTGAGATCCTTGAAACGGTTAAGGAAATGCTATGGTATGATGTTATGATGCGTATGATGTTACGTACGTGGATGCAAAGGTGTGAGGTGTATGTAAGCCCTGTAATAAGTCCAGATTAAGGACTGTAAACAAAACCTGCAAGGAACTCACGTGTCAGATAACAAGAATGTGCAAGTAGTTCAAGTTTGAAGGCACACAAGTCACACAAAAGAGCCCTTAGATTTCAGGCTGGCACGAAGTTTAAGTACTACCCTCTTTCAGTTTCAGTTGGTTAAGACCTGTCCTAAAAATAGTAACCGGGTTCTAGAGGATCTCAATATCACTGACTACCCTCAATCGATCATAACTCCAACTTCACAATCTTTTCTTGCGGCCGGAACCATCGCGAGAGTTTAGCCTCAATGAGTGTAGCATACTGCTACTGTTCTATGGCCAAGTTGGGTCAATTTAAGGTTCTAAGGTCAGTTGGTGCTTAATGACTCCTCAGAAGACCCATATTCTCCTCGTTCCAACACAAGGGATATCGGTACAGACCAAGGTGTCACACCAACGTAGATACTGCTTCACCCGTGTCGGTCTATGCCGGACATGTCCCTCACAGTTTATTACTACCTAAAGGGTATTCCCCAGATCCGGGTTAGGATCTATGAAACTCCGATGCAAGCCCACAATATTAAAGCAAACAAAGCATTCAATTGAAAACATAGAATGATCTAATCCTAAGGTACACCTCACTTATTATTCTATCCCCAGCAGAGTCGCCAGTTCTGTGATCGGTGGAAATAGAACTGACTGTTTTGGAATGCTGGTTCGCGAAATGTCGCAGTAAGCAACAGTCGCCACCGTCTTTTATTTTCTCCAACAAGGAAAGGACAAAAGCACAACAAAATTCCTTTTCGAGATGTTTCTCGGTTCAGGAGGTAGATTATAGAAAGGGAAGGTGTTAGCACCCTTTCTATCCGTGGTTATCCACGGGCTCTTAGGTACTTGCTCACTATGTTTTCAAAAATGTTTGCTTTTCTTGTGTTTGTGGGTTTTGAAAAAGTTTGTTTGAAAACTCCGTTTTAACTCTTGTATCAGTCCTCAAGAGTGTCATGAAGTGTTTGTTTGAAAACTTTTGTCAGAAAAGTGTAAGTGCGAAAAGTATTTTTGTTTATTTTGAAAGAGCAAGTACCTTAGAACCTCTACCTACTCAAAAGAAATTAAGTTGTGAAAATGTCCTTTAGACAGTACTATCCCACCATTGAGAAGTAGGTAGCACCGTCGTTGGAGTTATTCGGGTCAATTCGATTATAGGGACATGTGGTCACCAAAGCAATAGTAGGACGCCTTAGCGGTAACCCTAATGTCCTAGATCCTTTTTTATCCGAGGCAACCGTTTCGAGGAAACTTGGATCTTTAGACAGGAGGGCGACCTCTAAAACACCCTATACTCAATGACCACGTCGAGGCAACCAAGTGAGGCGTACCCTAGGAGTGGCATGTGCGAGTGTGTCAAGTTTCAGTTAAGTTATCTTCGCACATGTTATGGTGAGCTACGTTTTGATTTTAATTTTCAGGCAAGTCCTGTCATGCATAACAGTTAATAGTTGCGGAAAGTAAATTGCGGAAAGTAAATCTACGCTATTACAAGGCGTCAGGTGTTTACATCGCCAAAAACAAACCCTTGGAAAAAGTAAATTACGGGAAAATCAAGAAAGCGATAAAAGGGTCCTAATTACGCTATTACATCCTCAGAGCAATTACATAAATATGATCAAAAATAATATGCGCGAAATAAAATTGAATCGGGAAAGTCCTTAGGGTGTTGACTCTTTTTGAGAAAGAAAGAGTTTTTTGTTATTTGGCATTTAATTAAACCTAATTCTACTTAATTAAATAATTAAAAGAAAAAAGTATTTTTTTAGTTTTTTATGTTTTTTAATGAAAATAAAATAAAATAAAGAAGATGATTAAAATTGTCAAAACCCTAATTCTATGTTAATTTTATTTATTATGAAAAAGTCAAAATTAAACTTAATTAAACTAAATTAGTCATATTAGTATTTATTTACAAAATAACAAACTAATTAAGGGTGAAATTAATTTAAATAATAATAATAATAATAAAATATTGTTTTCTGAATTTATTATGAAAATAATTAATTATGTTAGTTAAATAAATATAATAATAATAATTAGTAAAAGAATTAAATAAATAAATAGAAAATATAAAGAGAAAAAGGAAAAGAACCCAGGGGGGGTGTTGGCCAGCTTTGGAGGTTTGTTAGCAATTCTGGCCCATTAATCTCTCAAGCCTGTTTGACTTCTGGGATCGTCCAGGGCGTTGGTTGACTGGGAGTATGGTAGTCACTCACTCTTGGCCCTTGGATCTATGTCTGACGCCACATGGCACCTGGATGCTTGGAATGCATGGTAGACCACTTTTGGAATTCTGCACACAATTATGTTAAGAAAAATAATAAAAATGTTTTGGGGGACCTGGGATTCGAACCCAGGTCCCAATGCTTTTTGAATGCTTGCCTTAACCACTCCACTAACGCGTTTCATTCGTTAAGAAAATAACCAACAATTAATATATTAAGAAATCATTCAATATGCTGTAATCATAAAAACGCGCGCCCTTTTTTGAATGCTCCAATAGCATATCAACAACTCATCATCTTCTTCCTTCGCCTGCATAAAAAACACATTAGATAGCGGGGGTTTTTAACCCCCACAAAACATGATGACGAAAAATAGCGATTAGCCCTACAGGCTACATAAATATTTCGCGATGGTGGATTTGGATTCGTCTTGACCTAACGAATTCAGTCATGGGTCTTATGAGGCTCAATTTTTCCTGTATTAAGAATCCCCAAATTCCAAGCTCAGGAACCCTAGAATTCATCCATGGCAATTTATGATTCTGTGCATTATAATTCAATTAAACTATGCCAATAGCTTCATATGAGTTCTATCAATGCAAAACAATCAAAAAATCATGTTAAATGTGCATGAAATAAGCAATACGATTCTGGAAAAAAGTGGTAAACCGTTAAACTGTTCTTGATGATTCCTGTAACTTTAAGGCCTGGTTTTGATTGCTACACGTTCCTCACACTACCTGCAATGTGTTAGAATCCACAAAAGCCTTTGAATCATGCTAGAATATGGAAATCAGTTTTCAAGTTTCTTGAATTTTTTTCAATATTGCTATGGCTTTGTCTGCAGTGTTTTCACGTGTGCATGATTAGGGTTAGCTTATGTATATATAGGAGACTGAAATTAGGTCAAATCTTGGAGCAAAAATCCATTGGAATGATGACGGAATATTTGATTGGAAATCATATATTTTTGAATCTTCTTGATTGGAAAAAGTTGCCAAACTTGGAGATTTTGGCATATTTGATTTGTTCACGAATTTTCCAGCATATCTTGACCACATTTGCTTCACAAAAAGATTGAAAAATCAAATCTTTGTATTTCCTACAATTTAAATTAATTAAATGAATTAAAATCAATTAAAATCCAATTAATTAATAAAAATAAGAAAATAAATTCAAATAAGCTTGATGGGTCGTGCATAGGCCATGGATAAAGTTTCAAGAAGAAATTTGAGGCCCATTAGCAAAAACAAGGTGTTTTGAGCAAAGTTGACTTTTGCAAATTCACAAAAATTTCCCAATTTCTCCAATGCATAGCTTGCTCAATTTTGATCATATGAACATGTTCTTGGACATTTTGGAAAGGTCTTGAAGTCCTCTAACCAATGCCTTTTATCCCATGTCATTTGGATTTACCAATCTCAAGTTATGGTCTTTGACTTAAAGTGCATTTTTGTTGACTTTTGAAATTGACCTATAATGTAGAAATTGATAACTTTTTGTGAGAGCATTTCATGGACTTGGAGTGTGAAGATGGATTGTAGGAAATGTGATCCCCTTCAAAATGAGCATTGGATGGAATTTTTCTGATGAACCATGAAAAAGTTATGCCTTGGTCAAGATACAGTTGACTTTTCTACTGTCCAAAAATAGTAACTTTTTGCACCTTGATGATTTTTGAGCTATCCTTGTGGAATCATGATCAAGACTTGATCAAATGATGATTTTGAACTCAAAATAAGATGTTGACCAAAAATTCTGACTTTTGACCGCAAGATGACCATTTTGCCCTTGCAGTTGATTGTAGGTCAAATGAGACTTTTGGCTATGCAAATTGACACTGTGAGTCTTGAAACTTGGCATGTAGATGCTTGAGAATGTATATAGGCCCATGAGACCTGATTGAACCATTGAAAACCCCAAATTTCTTGAAAGAACCAAAACCCTAATTTTAGCTCGCTTAGGAGGTGGTTGGACTGTGCAACCCTTGAGCAATCTTGAACCATTTGAAGATGATTCTTGACAAACCTTGAAGAATATGGGAGGGAAAATTTTGGGGTACAACCCATATGTATATATATACTGCATAAATCATCAAACATGCCAAGCACAAAAAAAATAATGCCAGTATAATAGATTGTGTTTCACAAATAAAGTGAAACACATAAAAGCCTCAAGCCAAAATTGGCATCTTGCTCAGAGTACCTCGGACATTCAACAACCAAATTAGTATTCCATATGGTGGAAAAGTGAGGACAAACATGATGGCTTTAGACATGATAAACAAGAAGAAACAAGCATATGCACAGATTTGGTCAAAAGAATCCGAGGAATATTGCTCCTCTCTATCACCATATGGAATTGACAATTGAATGTCAATCAAGGATCATAAGAGCTTGAGAATCATATGAGCAAAGACCATGAAAGTCAGTAGCAAACACATTTCAATAATGCACAATTGATTCAAACACAACTTCTTGAATACAATAGGAAATGAAACCTACATAATGCATTAGATGGTTCAAAATATTCAAACATGAGGCTTCTAAGTGAAATGGCTTGAGCTAAAATGGAAAAGTAAGAACCAACATGATCATTAGGTTCCCAATTATAGGCCTCACTCAAGTTCATTGGCCACCAAACAAATTGCAACAAGTCATGCAAACATAATTGGGTACCCTCACTTTAAAATTACACCAAAAATTGAAACAAGGGTCCATATTTCAAACCAAAAAAATCTTAACATCTTGAAAGTGTTTATAAGTCAGAATGCAAGCCCTAAGTTCATGAATGATTAGGGAGGAGGCCAAATGAAGTGCAAAGTTTAAGACTAGTTGGCAAAACCACCAAACTAGACAAGTTTTCAAAATTATTTGTGGAAAAATGTCAAACCAAGTCAAATAAATCAAGAAAAATGACTTTCAAATTCCAAACACATTCATGAACCATGATCAAGACCTGAAATCCAATGAAAATCCAAGGCACAAAGATTTTGAACATGAAACTTGCACCATAAGCAACAAAACCCTAGATTTTGACTTTTAATCCCAAATATTAATTAAATAGGATTAAAACTCAAAGAAATCAAATCAAAGTCAAACCAATCACGAAGAAACCTTAAAAGTCAGAATATACATTTTTCATATTTTTTGAATTAGGAAAAGTCAAGAAAGAAATTAATATCCAAACAATTATGCAATTAACAAATATTCACATATCAGAATAATATCTAAATCAAAAAGTCAGAAAAATGGCCAAACAAAATTATATTCAAATATTAGAACTAAAAACACACATCCCTGAATTTTTGTGAATTTTTTGGATAAAAGGAAAATATTAAAAAAATAAGAAAACAAACAATTAACAATTTAATTATTATTTAAAGGCAAGAAAATGCAAGTCATAACCAAAAAAACATGAAATGGTCAAACTAAAAATATATTCTGATTCTATGATTAAAATCAAGATTACATGATTATTTTTGGAATTTTTGAATTAATAGAAGTATTAAAAATAAAAAAAACAAACAAATATTACAAATAAACTTTTGAAATTAAATTTTTAATCAAAAATAAGAAAAATGATGAACCAAAGTCAGAATCAATTTTCACATTATTTTGGGAGTCTAGAATATGTTTTGTGGATTTTTTAGATCAATAGAACTATTAAAAAAATAGATCTTGAACAATTAATTAATTAAACCTATGAATTTTTTTAACCAATCAAAATAATTTCAAAAAATATCAAAAAAATACACAAAGTCAGAAATATTATTTTGAATTTATGATAATGTTTTAAGAATTTTCCAATCATTTTTTGAGCAAGAAATAAAATCATGGAAATCAATTTATAAAACAAAAATTCAAATAAACCAAAAATATAAACAGGCCAATCATGATGTGCCACCACATCATCTTCAACCTCCAGATGGTTCAAAAACGTGCGCATCTTCTCAAGCCTAGGGCTCACTTTCAGATCAATGTAACTCACTCAATTTTGCATCATTTTTGATGAAATCAAAGGCAAATCAAAGCTAGCATGGCAAGGAATCCATAACAATTCAAATCAAATCAAATCACAATCACATTGTCCACAATCAAGTCATGAACATGAACAAAAACATTCTGAATCACGAGTTTTAGAACATTCAAACATGCACAATTCATCAAATTAAACGCTATAAAGCTTCAGAATCATTCCATAGACTTCAAACAACATGATTATGAACTTAAATCACACGAAGCATGGCTAGAAATCAGAATTCAAAGTTGAGAATTCAAAACTTTGAGAAAAAATGGATGTACTGTCTCCTTCACTCCAGTTGCAATCCAAGGGTGCTAGCTTGATCTACTTGCTTTGCTGAAGCAGAATCCACAAGAATTTTGAAGAAAACACCAAGGAGTTGAGAGAATCCAATCAAATTGCAAAAGATGAAGGAAAATTTCAGATATGGAATTCTTGCAAATGGCGCATTTTTTTCCTCTCTCTTTGCTTGCTTTCACTTATATAGAGTTTGTAGAGAAGGATAGAAGTGGAAATTTGTCCTTAAATCCGTTGAAAGGCAGGATTGGAAATTTTGGCCAAAAATGAAGTGCATATTGAAACATGTGTTTTGCTCGTGCATTCTTCTTCCTTTTATGCATTTTGTGAGCCAAATGAAGTCAGAAATGCATGCTCAAAATACCAGCCCACGATTACTTGAAATGAGAGAGTGTTGGTGAATTGGCCATTTTGAACAAGTTTTGTATTTTTTGATTCAAGCAAGCTCATGAAGCACATGGTCACTAAATGTTGAGTGTGATTGGCCTAAGCATGTCACAAATTACCAATGGGTCTGATTAGAAACAAGAAGAATTGCTAAAACTTTAGTCTGCAAGAAATGGCCATTTTGCCAATTTGCCAAATTTCACTAAAATGCCATAAAATTCCAAAACTCATTACTTGCTCATACTTTTGAATTTTGGCACAAATGAGCATAATTTTGAAAGGTCATGGAAAGATCTACAATCCCTTAGTTTAGAATTTTTTCAAATTAATCCATTAAGGATCTCAAAATTTGGCTGGAAATTCACTAATTTTGAAAAATGACCTAAAATTTTGTAACTTCAAAGGACCATAACTCTTGATTCCTTGCCAATTTGGATAGGAGACCAAAAGGAGGTGAAAGATCATTCTCTTATCTTTCCAAGCTTATTTCATTTGCATCTTCTTGATTAAGGGTGAATAAGATATGAATTTTTGAACTTGAGCCCTTATTTTCCAAAATTAGAAACTTTTAGGGTTTCTTCAAGAACAAGTTTCATCCCAAACTCCAATCTCTTTGATCCAATGACCAAAATGGACTTGGAATATGAAAATTACATCCTTTAATTGATGGTTGGCCAAAAATTCACTTGGTCAACCTTGACTTTGACTGATTTTGACCAAAATGACCATTTTGCCCCTTTGAATCAATTGATCCACTTCCCTTCAAAATTGATGATCAAAACTTCAAACATATGATCTTAAAAACATATAAAGGCCATGTGCAAAGTTTTATTTCAAAATTCTCAAGAAATCTTGATGAAATCCCAAACCCTAGTTTTGGTCAACACATTAGGAGACTGGTGAGTTATCTTAAAAACTTCAAATCCTCTGGGCATCTTGACCAATTCCTTGTGCAAAGACCTTTCAAATATCAAAGAAATGTTGTAGCTCCACAAATCAAGTTTTGTACATTGGCCAACAACCTTGCTCAAGCAAAACCCTAATTTGATTGATAAATACAAAGAGTGATTCCACTTGTGATCAAGCACAAACTCCAATCTTCTGGGGGGCCAAAGAGATGAATAAAACATATTGAGATATGCAAAAGCTTTTGAGCTTGAAAGATTCAGAGGTTTAGATGATAAGATGTTTCTTGAGCAACTTGTCCATGTAATAAACCTTCAAAGCTTTGAGGAAAACTGGATCACCAAAATACTTTGATCCCGCCACAATGTGTGAATGCAATGCACTATGATGTTCATGATGAAACATAAGCCTAAATCAAGAGGGTAAATTTTGGTGTACAACAGCTGCCCCTATTCAAATATCTTCAACAAGATAAGTGATAACTTTCGAGCGTTCAGGGTTGAAGATGTTTGAATACGAAAGAACCCGAAAATTTACACTCTTGAAATAAACGGAAACAGAAACTCCCAAGACATGCGTCAGGATGAAGCTGCAACGCAGGTTGAGACAAAATGAAAACAAAGAAGAGTAGGCGTAACTAAACTTTCGGACAAACGTGCCAGGGCAAAACCAGGCTTCAAAAAAGGGGGGGGGGGTGAGGAAAAACTTAACCAACAGAGTATATACGAGACTAAGTTCTGTAACAGAAAACGTACGCGGGTGAGGAGACGAAACTCTGAGCTCGACCCAAAGCAAAGTGGCTAGAGTGCGTGATTCTAGGAACACTTGCCAGTCTCAACTAAGATAAGGAACTGAGAGAATCCCAAAAATGAGGAACCAAAGTGAGACGAAACTCGACTCAACGACTAGTTAGACGAAACTAAACTAGACGAGTACCAGGATGAAATTGGATTTCACGCACGGTTAACGAGGCGAAACTCGACCCAAAGCAAAGTGACGATAGTGCATGTTTCTCAGAGCACCTGCTGGTCTCAGATCAATGGATAAACAGTGATGAAAACTGATAGAGGAATCTAAGGAACAAAAGAGACTGACTTCCAACCAGGGACGCAGTATGAACACTGCACTCGGCAAATGAACACCGTCAAAGGGTCCAAGGTATGAAAACAAAGACGAGACGAAACTCGACTCGATAACTAGTTAGGCGAAACTAAGCTAGATGAGTACTAGGATGAAACTGGATTTCATGCATAAGGTGAGGAGACGAAACTCTGAGCTCAACCCAAAGCAAAGAGATTAGGGCGTACACCTAAAAACCTTATGAAAGTGAATATCCAGACGAAACTGGTATTCGAAAGGTGCATCAATAGACATTGGAATGAACCGGAGAGGGTAGTAAAGACTAAACCCGAGAAGACCAAGCCAGGACGAAACTGAACTACAGTCAAGGGTGGATACTCGAACAAACAAATGACTGACGTCAAAGGGATATTGGTATAGGGAGGAAACTGAGAGTATGAGGACGAAGACCTCGCTGGGGAATAGATTTGACATATTAGCGAATCATTAGGGATGATAGAAATAATAATGGCTTATGTTCTGATGCATGTTTGAATTATTTCTCTTTTTTTAGCGCAATACTCCATATAATGGAAATGCTACGCGTTTTGGTAGATGCAATGTAATGATGCGTGTTTGAAAGTTTCACTGAGGGATGGCCAATTGAGAAGCCAATAACCAAGAAGTCAGAATCTGACATGGCTTGCAAAAATAAATTGCAAAATCCAAAGGAGAGGAGAAAATATGAGAAACCACTAGAGGGGGAACCTCAAAGAGACGAAGCTTTGCGGAGAATAAAAGAAGGGCAACCAGTAGAAACGAGCCACAAACACTGAGAGGAGTTGCAAAAATAAACTGCGAATTCCCAGAGAAGGTTCGGTCGACACTGTAAATTCCGGAAAGGGATGAAAACCTTGGCTGGAGGAACAAAGCCCTGCTGAAGAGATGGGACCTCACCAGGGAGATAGAAGTCTGTTGAGGATTTTTGTTGGAGAGAGATTCTCTTGGAATGCAACCAAAGGACGAATCATGCAGATAGTCACACGATATCAAAACCTTACTGGGGAATAAGAGAAGATCCTAAACAAAGGATGCCCCGGTAAACAGATCGGCTGGGAAATGAGAGGTCAAAGCGAGGGATATCCATTGGCAAATCCGTTGGGGAGTTGAAACCTCTTTAGAATGCGGATTCTTGCTTAACGACTCTATTGGGGATAGGAGACATATCCAAACTTGAAGTCTTGGAACGAGGCTTTTGAAAGAAAATCCCTGGAGCAACAAAACTTTTCTGCGGAAACGAAACTTCACCGGGGAAAGGAAACCTCACTGGGGAAACGAAACTTCACAGGGGATAAGCAGAAGAAGAAAGCCGAATATTCCCTTTTTAACCATCATTAAGCTCTTTACAGGTATTCAACGCGTAAACTTTTTGATGTCAAACAGCTGTTTTGCATACATAAAAAATGTTTATTGAGAATGATAGTCCTGATGCGATGATTATTTAAGCCTTGAAGTTGAAAATTTTAATGAAATGTCGCATCTCTGTTGTGAACGAATCACTGGCCAGAGTGCAAAAAGTTTAAAACTTTTCTTTCCTTTTTTGAAAAAACGAGTCAATATGCGGGCGATAAGATATCAACACGGCTATGCAACACATATTTGGGGAGTTTAGGAAACGTTATCCCGTTGTAGTATGCTTTCGAGTTAAACCCTTGTTTCAGTTAGGACTTTTAGAGGTTGTAACATGGCCTGGTTTAAGGTTCTTTTGAAAAAGTTTTCAAGGCTCAAATTATTTGGTGCCCACCCCCTTCGTGATATTCTCCTGTCCTAAGTTCAGCTGGCTTATCACAAGCGTTCATCTTTCAAAGGGATTTATGATGACTGAGTGATCACGACAAATCCTCCAACATGATTGTCGCTTAACTTTTACTGCTTTGACTTCTTTTTTTCTTTTTTTTTTGACATTATTATTTCTCCTTTGATGAAAATTTTATTGAATAATATTTTCTCTTTTTTTTTTGGCCTTATAGGCTCTTCTTTTCCCTAATTTTTGCCTGGACAAAATCTTTTGAATTTTCATTTTGGGAGTCCAGCGGGATGCCCTAACTTTTGCCTAAGCGACTTGTTTTCAAGTTTCGACTTAGCGGGGCTTTTTGTTTCTTTCTTATTCATGTTTCCCACTTTGAACAAGCCTATGTGACTTTAGTTCTTTGAACCTTTTCTTTCTTTCTCTTCTCTTTTTTTTGAAGAAAACAAATGCCTCATTCCTTGGTCGGCGAGGGATAGCCATTATTGTATCGATTCGATCTCGACCTCAGGATTTTGTGAAGAAACGAAAGTCATGGTTCAACCATTTTGATCTTATGATGTGAAAGATAAAGTGTGGTGATCCTCAGATGGGACATTCCTTCTGAAATTTGAATGCTTAGGCAAATAACCTGAACATCTACCCTGCCTCTGGTTAAAAAAGGTTTATTTTTTCTTTTTTCGAACAGAAAGAAAACTCCTACTTCGAAGGCTCAGGGGGGTTAACGAGGGTCTAACTCCCTTATATATCCGGTGTTTGGGGATTGAAACAATGCCTGTACATTGTCAACAAGGTTCTACTCAAAAGAATACCATTACAATCATCATTTTTAGCTAAACTCCTTCCTCCAAACTTTTGGCTAAGCAAAAGAATTGGCACAATTGGTATCAAAACGCCCGAACAATCGATTAAAGAGTGATACTAGATGGATTTAGTAAAATGAAACAATTTCCTCAAGGCAAAAATATTCAACGCATCAAGACTGACATTCGGCTATAAACAAAATCCTATATGCAGACAATGTTAAAACAATCAATCAAGATAACACATGGAAGTGCGACAAAGAAACGTAATAAAAGCCATTATGGGGAAGAAATGTTCCCAACTAAGCTCACTAATCTCGCAGACTTGCCGTAATCTTGATATCATCTGATCCATGATTTTTTCCAACAGCCCAGAGCCGTGAAACAAAATGGCAAGGCAAATGCCAACAGGGTGGAGGAGAGATTCATCAAACATGGAACCAAACATGCCCCTTGCGCAGTAGTAGTGGTGTTTGTTATCCGCACTTCAAGCGATCAACCAACCATGACTTAGATTACCATTTCCGTGTACGGTCCACAAAATTTATATGCACATGCTTATCAAAAATATTGGACGTTTTTGCAAACAAAATAAAAAAGAGAAAAGAAAAGTATGCGTATACTTGAAAGAATATATTCTATTGATTTCGAGAAATCTGCCTGTGAAAAAGGCATTTACATTGGGAAACAAGAAATCTCAAAATTAAAACAAACAAGTGTTTACAAATGGCAATGTGAATGTGAATATCCATCAAGTCCCGACTCTGCTATGACTCTGAGGACTCTCATCTTCCTTCCTTCAGACAAATCATTCTTGGATTAACTTCGAGCTTATGCCAGGTGACGGAACGAAGGAAAGAAACAAAGGATCCCATGCTGAGCGTAATCATTCACTTTAAGTCCCGAACTTTTGCCTGAATCGCCCTTTTGGGTTTTCGATTCACCAGGACACCCTCTTTTTGCCTAAACCGCCCTTTCGGGTTTTCAGTTTATCGAGTTTTATTTTTATTTTTTATGCAAAGTATTTTTTAACTACGTCAGCATTCACAGGGAGAGGGAAGTACTCTCCATCAATGGTCATGAGCATCATCGCCCCTCCAGAGAAAACTTTTCTGACCACGAAAGGACCTTCATAAGTTGGAACCCACTTGCCCATGGGATCTCCCTGGGGGAGAATTATCCTCTTGAGCACAAGGTCACCTGGTTTGTAACACTGAGGTCATACCCTCTTATCAAAAGCTTTTCTCATCCTTTGCTGATATACCTGACTGTGGCAAACAACCGTCAATCTCTTTTCATCAATAAGTTCCAACTGATCCAACTGATTCTGAACCCATTCAATTTCATCCAGCTCAACATCTCTCATGACCCTAAGAGAAGGAATCTCGACTTCTACTGGAAGCACTGCTTCCATGCCATAAACCAATGAAAACGGGGTTGCCCTAGTCGAAGTACGCACAATGGTGCGATAACCATGCAAAGCGAAGGGAAGCATCTCATGCCAATCTTTATAGGTTACCACCATCTTCTGCATAATTTTCTTGATATTTTTATTGGCTGCCTCGACAGCGCCATTCATCTTTGGTCTATATGAGGAAGAATTATGATGCTTGATTTTGAAGGACTCACAAAGCTCCTTCATCATTTTGTTGTTCAAATTAGACCCATTATCAGTAATGATCTTTTCAGACACTCCGTAGCGACATATAATATTATGCTTAATGAACCAAGTTACCACCTGCTTGGTGACATTGGCGTAGGATGTAGCTTCGACCCATTTCGTAAAGTAATCGATGGCAACTAGAATGAAATGGTGCCCGTTGGACATAGTCGATTCAATTTTGCTGATCATATCAATTCCCCACATTGCAAACGGCCAAGGGGAGGTTAAGACTTTCAAAGGTACTGGCGGCACATGCACCATATCAGAATAGACTTGACATTTGTGGCAAACCCGTGCGTGATTGTAACAGTCAGTCTCCATGGTGGACCAATAATAACCTTCTCGCAAGATCTTTTTTGCCATAGTGTGCCCATTGGAATGGGTCCCGAAATCACCTTCATGTATCTCCTCAATGATTCTAGCTGCTTCTTTCTTGTCAACACATCTGAGCAGTAGACCATCATGATGCCTTCTGTACAACACACCACTGTTGAGAAAGAACTTGGCTGAAAATCCTCTCAAGAACTCTTATCTGTGACAGATGCCTCTGCAGGGTACTCTTGTGTTTCCAGATATTGCTTAACGTCATAAAACCAAGGATTACCATCTGGTTCCAAACTGGCCTTAAAACAGAATGCTGGCTCACTCAAAATTCTGATGGTAATGGAAGGTGCCTCATTAGCCCACTTAACCTTGAACATGGAGGACAATGTTGCCAGTGCATCAGCTAGATTGTTTTCTTCTCTGGGAATGTGCTCAAACATGATCTCTTCGAAGTATGGAATCAACTTCATGACATGCTCACAATAGGGAACTAGGTTCTGATGGTGAGTCTCCCAATCTCCATTAATCTGGATAATAACATGATTGGAATCCCCGTAAACTTTCAAGAATTTGATGCACAGGTCGATCGCTGCTTCAATGCCATAAATGCAAGCCTCATATTCGGCCATGTTGTTAGTGCAATTGAAACAAATACAAGCCGTGAAAGGAATGTGGTATCCCTCAGGGGAAGTGATAACAACTCCGACACCGTTACCCATGGCATTAGAGGCACCATAAAAAACAAGCGTCCAACGTGATCTTAGTTCGGGTCCTTCGTCTGGGTCTGGTATATTACAATCTCGAATATACACAATTTCCTCATCTGGAAAATAAAACTTCATTGGTTCATAATCATTCACGAGCTGATGAGCAAGATGGTCGGCCAGTACACTACCCTTAATTGCTTTTTGAGTAGTGTATTGGATATCATATTTAGTGAGTATCATCTGCGAACGGGCTACCCTGCCTGTAAGAGCCGGCTTCTCAAAAATGTACTTGATTGGATCCATTTTGGATATCAAGTAGGTGGTATGAGTTAACATGTACTGCCTCAAACGTTTGGCGGCCCAGGCAAGCGCGTAACAAGTCTTTTCCAACAATGAGTACCTTGACTCGCATTCTGTAAACTTCTTACTCAAGTAGTAAATAGCCTGTTCCTTCTTCCCCGTCTCTCGTGCTGACCGAGGACACAACCCATTGAGGTCTCCAACACAGTTAGGTACATGATTAGCGGCCTTTCTTCTACTGGAGGCAGGAGTATCAGAGGTTCTTGCAAATATTCTTTTATTTTGTCAAAGGCCTTCTGACAATCCTTGTTCCATTTCACTGTCTGACTTTTCTTCAACAATTTGAACATAGGTTCACAGGTGGCTGTGAGATGAGAAATAAATATGGAAATATAGTTTAATCTCCCCAAGAAACCACATACTTCCTTTTCTGTCCTTGGCTCAGGCATTTCCTGTATCGCTTTTACCTTGGCCGGGTCCACCTCGATACCTTTCTCACTTACAATAAAGCCCAAAAGCTTGCCGGATCTCACCCCGAAGGTGCACTTATTTGGATTCAACCTTAGCAAGAACTGCCTCAGTCTCTCAAATAATTTTTCCAGATGAACAAGGTGTTCCTCTTCCGTGTCAGACTTAACAATCATATCGTCTACATATACCTCAATCTCTTTATGGATCAAATAATCAAAGAGAGTGACCATGGCACGTTGATATGTTGCCCCGACATTATTCAAACCAAGCGACATCACTTTATAACAGAAGGTTCCCCAAGGCGTGATGAATGTTGTCTTCTCCATATCCTCTAGAGCCATCCTAATTTGATTGTAACCCGAAAAGCCATCCATGAACGAGAACACCTTGGAATTCGCAGTATTATCGACCAACACATCAATATGCGAAAGAGGGAAATTGTCTTTAGGGATGGCTCTATTTAAATCCCTATAATCCACGCACATCCTGACTTTACCATCTTTCTTGGGTACAGGCACAATATTTTCAATCCATGGCGAATAATTGACAACTTTTAAGAAATTCGCGTCCAACTGCTTCTGGACCTCCTCCTTGATCTTCTTGGACATCTCAGAATGAGTTCTTCGGAGCTTTTGCTTGACAGGAGAACAACCTTCTTTGAGTGGCAGTGGATGCACCACTATGTCTATATCCAACCCAGGCATATCCTCATAAGACCAGGCGAAGATATTAGAATACTTAGAGTAGTTCAATCAACCTGACCTTTACACTTTCTTTGAGATCGGCCCCTATCTTGACTTCTCTTCTTACCTCTTATGTGCCAATATTCACCACCTCAATCGAATCCTGATTCGGCTGGATAACCTTCTCCTCTTGTTTCAATAGTCTTGCTAATTCCTCAGGAAGATCGCACTCCTCATATGCTTCTTCTTCAGCTTGATAAATAGGAGTATCAAAGTCATAATGAGCCATAGCAGAGTCATTATCAATATGATCGGTGGTGGAAGTGCATCTGCATGAATGACATTTTTTGCGTTTTTTAGTGACTGTGCGTGGAAAGAGAAACATTGCCATTTTAAAAAGAATACAAAAAAAGAAAAAAAAGAAAAGAAGCAAAATTTTGAATGTAAAAACGTCCTTTATTTCATGATAAAATTGCAGAATAAACATGGTGTCCCGACACAAATGATCCACCACGCCCTTGGCATAGCATGGGAATTATGATATGATAATAAAAGAAACAAGAAAATTACTCCTCAGCGCTTGAAACTTGGATAACATCCACAGAAGTCCAATTGTTGAGTTTCTGGCCTAGAGCACTTGGACGAATCTAATCTTCAACATTGTAGCCATCAACCCTATCGTCACCCACTACATTGACGTGTCCCTCTTGAGTAACACAAGGGCGGGAAAACTTCACAGGAGTAGATAAACTGGATGCTCTGGGAGCTGCACTCTGCTGACCTAGGCTAAAACCAAGACCAAATTTGTCAAACTTCGGAGTAACGTCCAACACCTGACCCCAACCTCTAGGGTTACCACCTTCCACTACAGCTTTTGCATCTTTGAGAGAAGACATAACAGTTTCCAATTTCCTTTTCTGCTATAGAGGAGGAAAGTTGACAGCATGAACTGTCTCAAATTCCTGAAACAGGGTCTCATGTATTTTGCCTTCAACTTCAACATAGCGGAATGATGTCAAATGACTTACGATGTACTCTTCTTCACCGCATACAGTTATCACCTTTCCTTCAACAGGATACTTGAGTTTCTGGTGAAGAGTAGAAGTAACTGCTCTTGCTCTATGAATCCACGGCCTCCCTAACAAGCAACAGTACGCTGACTGTATATCCATCATGAAAAAGGTAGCCGTGAAGGTGCAAGGACCGACCTTGATTGGTAACTCCACCTCCCCAAATACTGACCTTCGAGACCCATCAAACGCCTTCACCATCAAATTGCTAGGGCGCAACTCTAGTCCAGAATAATCAATCTTCATCAATGCTGACTTGGGCAATACATTTAAAGACGATCCGGTATCTACCAAAACCCGAGATAAAGTAGTGCCCTTGCACTCCATTGAAATATGTATTGCTTTGTTATGATCTGGTCCCTCTGGAGGAAGATCAAAATCTGTGAAGCCCAAACCGTTCCCGGCAGATATATTAGCACAAACATTTTCGAACTGATTAACAGTTATCTCATGTGGCACGAACGCATTCTTCAACAACTTCATCAAAGCATTTCGACGAGGTTCTGAATAAATCAATAGAGACAAGATAAACATCTTAGAAGGAGTATGGCTCAAATGATCAATTATGCTATAATCACTCTTTCTGATAATTCACATCAACTCTTCAACCTCACCGGGAACTGAAGAAGCTTCTGGTATCGGAATTAGTTGAGTCACATTGGCTGGTGTAACCCTTGGATTACCGATCATTACCTGTTGGTTTCCCTTTTCCTTCGCAGAAGCATCTGCCGCATCTTGCACATTGGAAGGACCAAAAACTCTCCCGCTTCTAGTCATTCGACCCACACCAGAAAAGTTATGAACTTCCTCTTCATTATCTTCAGCGCGTTCTTCTTCAGATGAACGGGTACTTAACCCCTGCTTTACCCCATGGTAATAAACATCAGCACCGTAATGCCACATGACGGCCTTCTCACTGGTATACGACATAGGACCAGGTACCGTAATCATCAGAGAGGGTGCCCTTGATGGGGCAAGAATGCGCGCAGGGGTGTAAGGAATAGATATCACAGCAACATCTTCCTTGGTGACCTTGCGGTAGCTCGGTTTTCTATCAAACAGCAGGGAACCCTCATTTATCAACAACTGGATACCAGCTTTTAAATCAACACAGCCCTTCGATTGCTCTGTACATTTGGCACACTCTGAAGTACAACCTGAGGAAATAGAATTGTCAAGCAAATACCTCTTAACACAACTCAAAAGAGTAGTTACTTGTTCCACATTCTTGATCAAATTCAAAACTTCACCATTATCATCAATCATATTAACAACACCCCTCCATGCCTCGGCATTGGGTTCTGAGTAACATTCGGACCGGTTACTGGGGTAAACTCAATTTCCTTAGCATCCAACATGTCTTGTACCTTGCACTTCAATGCAAAACAATTTTCAGTAGAATGGCCAACTCCGCCCGAATTGAATTTGCATCTTGCATTAACATCATAGTTAACAGGGAGTCTTGCAGGTGGCGGTGGCATATTCCTCAAACTGATCAACTTCAAGTCAAGCAAGTGATTGAGAGCTTCCGTAAGAGTTACTGGCTGGGGATCGAATTTTCTGGGTTGTCTTTGCTGTTGGTTATTATACTGACGGGGAGCATCTTGTTGTCTTTGTTGTTGAGGCACTGTATTTGGTCTCTGCTGCGGAGGAGCATTAACAAGAATATAAACAACATTGACTTGTTGGTGCTGACGATCCTCTCTTCGTCCTCTATGAGAGTAAACCGTGCTTGGGTCGCCTTCCCTTTTCTTAGGGTAAGTGTTGAATGGTTTCTTATTGCCCCCTGATGAGCCACTAGAACCTCCAATCTGAATTTTCCCCAATTTCAAGCCCACTTCAATTCTTTCACCAGCCATAACCAAGTCTGAAAATCCTGTCGAAGTACTTCCTATCATGTTCTCATAGAACGGCCCTTGCAGGGTACTCATAAACATATCAATGAGCTCTCTCTCCATGAGTGGAGGTTGAACCCTCGCAGCCAACTCACGCCACTTCTGAGCGTATTCCTTGAAAGATTATTTTGGTCCTTGTGACATATTCTGTAACTGAGTGCGATTGGGTGCCATATCCATATTGTACTGATAATGTTTGACAAAAGCCCGAGCGAGATCATTCCAGCAACGAATATGAGTTTTCTCCAACTTCATGTACCATTCCAGGGATGCCCCAGATAGGCTATCCTGGAAAAAGTGAATCAAAAGCCCTTGATCCTCAGTATGTACTGACATCTTCCGGAAATAAGCAGTTGCATGAGTAATAGGACACGACGTCCCGTTGTACTTTTCAAATGTAGGAGGCTTGAACTTTGGAGGAACTTTCACCCCAGACACCAACCCGAGATCATTAGCATCCATACCAAGGACTCATTGCCCTTCCATAGCCTTCAGACGTTCTTCCAACAAATGATACTTCATATCCTTAATCTGAACCCCCGACTCTGAACGCCGAACAGAAAACTGATCTTCATCCGGGTCAAAGTCGAAATCCTGCTCCTGATAATTCCTTACACCACCCTGATTAACTCTTCGGTTCCCCACCAGACGAGGTCCAAGAGACGGAGGAAACTGCCATACGTTATGCACGGAAGGGTTTCCCGACATCCCATGAAAATTTGCAGCAGGCTAATCTTGTACGTCCCCCATTCCTACAGAAATGTCTTGATAAAGCCCTTGATTTCTACCATCCCCTAGATGCCGGCGCTGGTTGCTGACAATGGCAGCTAGTTCCTCCTACCGGTGATTCACATTGGTGATGACCTCCATGAACTGAGTCATCTGAGTAGCCATTTGGGCCCTCATTTCAGCGAGTTCAGCTTGAACGTGTTCCATCTGTCTTGGCAAGTTGTTTCTGGTGGAATACCGATGAGTAGTCGTCTTGAATTCTGAATAAGAAAAGCAGCAGAATAAGAAAACCGTCTGGAGATAACCTGCAATGTTATGAAATGCATGATGTGCATGATATGTTTGTCATTTTCCAAGTATCCAAGAGTCCTTTTATCCATCAGTCACGGCGTGTGATCGTACAATCAAAAGAGAAAGGATAATAAGATGAACACTTTAATTATTTACAAACAAAAGAAACGATGTCCAAATGACTTCGGACAATTAAGATAAAAAATGATAAACAACTAAATACATGTCTTAACAATAAAGCAAAAAGAACTGAATAAAAACAACAATCAATTGGACCCTTCCAACAATCCTGGGGGTGACCAAATACACTAAAAGTAAATAACAGAACTAAATCTCCGGAACTAAACATGCTTCAAGATGTTGACAATACTCTTCAAGTCTGGCTTTCTCCTTCGAGAGTTGAGATGCGACCATTTTACTCTCTTGGAACCGATCTTCTGCGACACGCTTCTGGGCCACTTCCTTCTCAAGATGAGCGTCTTTGTCTTTGAGCAGCTTCTCTAAGTTCTTAATCTTCTTCCTGTAACTATTTTCTGAGGCCTGAAGTTTCCGACACTCTTGCTGAGTCTTACTCAATTCTTCTTCCATTTCAGCATGAGACCTCTTCCTAGAACTGATTGCATCAGAAGTTTCACCTTGAGCTTCCTTGAGTTTACGAGCTAAGTCGGCCCTTTCTTGATCTGCCCAATAGAGTTTCATCCCCGCCTCACGGTCTTTTGCACGAAGCTGAATATTCTCAACATGAACCTGGGTGAACATCTCGGTAGGCACCGTGTTACTTAGAACAGCAGGAGGTTGCTCGTATAAAGGAGCCGACCTTGCAAATGGTAACCGTAAGATCTTAACCCTGGCCTTAACCCACTCCATGTAAGGAACCCTAGCAATAAGAACATTCTTTCCCAAAGTAGTTCTATCCTTCTTGTGAACTCCCTTCCAAGCACTTTCCACTCTTTTCAACATCCCCAGATCACTTCCACTGGCGAAATACACAGATTTAGACACCTCCTCAACCTTTGGCGGTCCATCCATTGCATATCCCAATTGACGATAAGCAAGCACAGGATTGTAGTTGATACACCCCTTAGTTCCTATGAGGGGAATATTAGGGAAACCTCCACAGCTAGTGATAATACTTTGCACTTCCCCCATGTCATAATTCCACCGGATATCAAATGAAGTAAGGTTAACAAGCCTTGATGACCATCTGAGAGAAAGCCTGGTATCCACGAAAGGGCCACTTACTGGTATATGCAACTTAAGCCATTGATACATCATCAAATGGCATAAACTTACATTACCACCTTTTCCATGCCTGGAACGAATGGTGTAAAGAGTATCTGCCAAGAGTGTTGGTATCAAGTTCTTGTTTCTAAAAACACAGATAGCCGTCAAATCCACAAAATTTCTCTTGTAAGGGAAGAGGACAATCCCGTATATCATGAGAGCGAACATAGAACAAAAGTCACCCCAATTGCCTTTCTTTGCCCAGTCTTTAGCTTTCTTCACTAAAAAATCCAAATAAAACCCTGTAGTACCCTCACTGGACTTCCAATTGTCTTTCACCTCTTTCCAACCCAAACGAAGAATCTCAGCAACAACCTCGAACTTCGGCTTTTCCGGCACTTGGACAAAAGGAACTTCATCGGTCAATCTGATATTAAGCAGGTACACGTACTCTTCTAGGGTAGGAACCAGTTGATAATATTTAAAAGTAAAGCACCGTAAATCTTTGTCATAGAACTGGAAGAGAGTGATCAAAGCCATCGGGTCAACTGGAGTGTTAAGGACTAGTAACAAGTTGCCATAATTTTTGTTGAAATTACCCAGAACATCACCCTTCAGATAAGAACTAAACCTCTTCAATTCGTCCACATCAATGGTAGGAATCTGATAAGAGAAAGTATGCCTGGTAAGCTCTTTAACATGATCTGAATCACACTCAACTGGAGGGAGACCGGCCATTTCTGATGGGAAGAAAACTCTTGAATGTCCTTAGAAAATGACATGCGCATGCTAGTTATTTTTTTTACATCATTTTTTTTAGAAAAAAATATGCTATGATGCAATATGACGGGATCAAATTATCACACTGGATCGTGGCTGGACCATTACAGAACAACACCGCTCAAGTTCAAAAGAGACTCTCGAAGCTTCAAAACTATCATGGGAACCTGAGTCACCTTCACAACACAAAGTCACCAACAGTACCTGTACCTCTAAGAAAAGTTTTCCCGCCCCTCTCACAGGTGTAGTCTAGGTCAAGGTAAGGTTAAAATCCAAATCAGAGTACGAGAGCTCGAATGTCGGTATTATCATACAATAACACCTATCCGAACTACCTTCGAAGTCATGGGTCTCATGATCAGGTCTACAAAGCATCCGCTTCGTAGCTTCCATGGCCACTTTATTCCTAGTTCCTATGGAATTCACTCATAGCCTGGGTATGAGGCCTTTTACCTCATGGAACAACCCACCCACCAAGAAAATCCAGAAACCAAACAGTCCAGCCAAATCCAGTATGCAGAAAGTAAAGCGCACATAGGATGCAATGCAAACAGATAAATATGCAAAGCAGTAAAATAAACACCCAAAAAGGAAACAAACAAGAGCTAGGATCAACTCCGGGATGGACCAGTAAAAGGTCAATCTGTCCCCAGTGAAGTCGCCAGTTGAAACCACGCGACATAACTTATCATCTGGATGTTAATGAAACATCAATGAAGTCGCCACCGAACGTCTTTTATCCCGCCAAGAGGGAAAGGTAAACATTGAGAAAACCTAAAAAGGGAGAAATCACGATCTTTCGACCGAGAGATTGGGTAAGGGAGTCTATTACACGAGGGGAAGGTGTTAGCACCCCACGCACCCGTAGTACGGTATCCACTCTTGTTGTCTAATCTAATGGGTGCGGTCAAATCCTATGTTTATGGCTTAAAACTGAAAAGGGAATGCATGCAAAATGAAAAGAAAAATAATGTAGGTAAAATAAAAAGTTGTGCTCGGTTGGGCCCTACCCCAATGCCTACGTATCCCTTTTAAGGAATCATAGCAGCCGTAGTTCGGCTTGTGTGTTTTGGATGGTTCGTGTTTTTTAGTTAAGACAAACAAAGACAATTAAGATGGAAAAACATCAAATACAAAATCAAACAGATGAGATGATAAAACCTCGACTAAACAATAACAAAGTAACATGTCACTAATGACGAAACATCAAATGATAAAACGGATGATAAAACATCACACCTAACAATGATATTGAGAATCAAAGTAGGATAACAAACAGATGAGATGGCGAAACATCGGCTTCAAACAAATGTGCGATGGCGAAATATCGGCTAAGAGATAACATGGTGTCATGGCAAGGATGACGAAACATCGATAAGACAGATGACAAAACATCACACCTAGCAATGATATTGAGAATCAAAGCAGGATAAGAAACATATGCGATGGCGAATTATCGGCTTCAAACAAATGTGCGATGGTGAAATATCGGCTAAGAGATAACATGGCAAAGATGGCAAAGATGGCGAAACATCAATAAAACAGGTGAGAAAACATCACACCTAGCAATGATATTGAGAATCAAAGTAGGATAACATACAAGTGCAATGGCGAAACATCGGCTTCAAGATAACAAGATATCATGGAAAAGGTGGCAACCACATTAATGAAACAGATGACGAAACATCACACCTAACAATGATATTGGGAATCAAAGTAGGATAACAAACATGTGTGATGGAGAAACATCGTCTTCAAACAAATGTGCGATGACGAAACATCGGATAAAAGGTAACAAAGACAAAGTAAAATTGGTTTGTATCTTTTACTTTGAAGATGGTTTTGAGTTCATTAGAGGTGTCTTATGATTTTCCAAGAAACGAATTTTTGTTTTAAGATGCAAAAATGCAAAGAAAGAAAAACAACTAAGGGAAACTAGCCTAGCACTATCCCTAGTGTTATCATGCAATGGTTGAGCCTAAGGTTGGGGATAAAAGGAAAATCCTATCCTAATTTACATGTTAAAGGGAACTCAACAAAACTATCCTATAGGGGACATGCAATGAGAGCGAAGTCGGGATCTCAATATCTAAATTGAGGGACTCATCGATCAACAATTAAAGAGAAAAAAAAGCAATAAACATCCTATAGGGAACATGCAATGAGAGTGAAGTCTTGATCTCAATATCTAAATTGAGTGACTCATCGATCAACAATTAAAGAGAAAAAGCAATAAAAATCCTATATGGAACATGCAATAAGAGAGAAGTCGTGATCTCAATATCTAAATTGAGTGACTCGTCGATCAACAATTAAAGAGAAAAAAAGCAATAAACATCCTACAGGGAACATGCAATGAGAGCGAAGTCGTGATCTCAATATCTAAATTGAGTGAATCATCGATCAACAACAAATACAACACATGCAATCAAACAAAAAAACCAGAGGGCCTCCTGACATATATCAGCAACAGAGGTCCCATCATGGAATCAGAGTTTTATGCAAAATAGAAATGGGAGAAAGGAAGTAGTACAATACGAAACAGATAACTATTTGTAGCAATCAAGCAAGAATAAAAGAAATCCAGAGAAACATCAAGCAAGCTGGCATCAGTAAACAAATTGAATCAGGAATCTATCAGATATGAACAAGTCACAGAGGCAATGTATGGCATTCACAATCATATGTATATATATCCTGCATAAATCATCAAACATGCCAAGCACAAAAAAACAATGCCAGTATAATAGATTGTGTTTCACAAATAAAGTGAAACACAGAAAAGCCTCAAGCCAAAAGTGGCATCTTGCTCAAAGTACATCACACATTCAACAACCAAGTTAGTATTCCATATGGTGGAAAAGTGAGAAGAAACATGATGGCTTTAGACATGATAAACAAGAAGAAACAAGCATATGCACAGATTAGGTCAAAAGAATCAGAGGAATATTGCTCCTCTCTATCACCATGTGGAATTGACAATTGAATGTCAATCAAGGATCATAAGAGATTGAGAATCATATGAGCAAAGACCATGAAATTCAATAGCAAACACATTTCAATAATGCACAATTGATTCAAGCACAACTTCTTGAATACAATAGGAAATGAAACCTACATAATGCATTAGATGGTTCAAAATATTCAAACATGAGGCTTCTAAGTGAAATGGCTTGAGCTAACATGGACAAGTCATAACCAACATGATCATTAGGTCCCCAATTATAGGCTTCACTCAAGTTCATTGGCCACCAAACAAATTGCAACAAGTCATGCAAACATAATTGGGTACCCTCACTTCAAAATTACACCAAAAATAGAAACAAGGATCCATAATTCAAACCAAAAAAATATTAACATCTTGGAAGTGTTTAGAAGTCAGAATGCGAGCCCTAAGTTCATGAATGATTAGGGAGGAGGCCAAATGAAGTGCAAAGTTTAAGACTAGTTGGCAAAACCACCAAACTAGACAAGTTTTCAAAATTATTTGTGGAAAAATGTCAAACCAAGTCAAATAAATCAAGAAAAATGACTTTCAAATTCCAAACACATTCATGAACCATGATCAAGACCTGAAATCCAATGAAAATCCAAGGCACAAAGATTTTGAACATGAAACTTGCACCATAAGTAACAAAACCCTAGATTTTGACTTTTAATCCCAAATATTAATTAAATAGGATTAAAACTCAAAGAAATCAAATCAAAGTCAAACCAATCACCAAGAAACCTTAAAAGTCAGAATATACATTTTTCATATTTTTTGAATTAGGAAAAGTCAAGAAAGAATATAATATCCAAACAATTATGCAATTAACAAATATTCACATATCAAAATAATATCTAAATCAAAAAGTCAGGAAAATGGCCAAACAAAATTATATTCAAATATTAGAACTAAAAACACACATCCCTGAATTTTTGTGAATTTTTTTGGATAAAAGGAAAATATTAAAAAAATAAGAAAACAAACAATTAACAATTTAATTATTATTTAAAGGCAAGAAAATGCAAGTCATAACCAAAAAAACATGAAATGGTCAAAGTGAAAATATATTCTGATTCTATGATTAAAATCAAGATTACATGATTATTTTTGGAATTTTTGAATTAATAGAAGTATTAAAAATAAAAAAACAAATAAATATTACAAATAAACTTTTGAAATTAAATTTTTAATCAAAAATAAGAAAAATGATGAACCAAAGTCAGAATCAATTTTCACATTATTTTGGGAGTCTAGAATATGTTTTGTGGATTTTTTAGATCAATAGAACTATTAAAAAAAATAGATCTTGAACAATTAATTAATTAAACCTATGAATTTTTTTAACCAATCAAAATAATTTCAAAAAATATCAAAAAAATACACAAAGTCAGAAATATTATTTTGAATTTATGATAATTTTTTAAGAATTTTCCAATCATTTTTTGAGCAAGAAATAAAATCATGGAAATCAATTTATAAAACAAAAATTCAAATAAACCAAAAATTCAAACAGGCCAATCATGATGTGCCACCGAATCATCTTCAACCTCCAGATGGTTCAAAAACGCACGCATCTTCTCAGGCCTAGGGCTCACTTTCAGATCAATGTAACTCACTCAATTTTGCATCATTTTTGATGAAATCAAAGGAAAATCAAAGCTAGCATGGCAAGGAATCTATAATAATTCGAATCAAATCAAATCACAATCACATTGTCCACAATCAAGTCATGAACATGAACAAAAACATTCTGAATCGCGAGTTTCAGAACATTCAAACATGCACAATTCATCAAATTAAAAGCTATAAAGCTTCAGAATCATTCCATAGACTTCAAACAACATGATTATGAACTTAAATCACACGAAGCATGGCTAGAAATCAGAATTCAAAGTTGAGAATTCAAACCTTTGAGAAAAAATGGATCTAATGTCTCCTTCACTCCAGTTGCAATCCAAGGGTGCTAGCTTGATCTACTTGCTTTGCTGAAACAGAATCCACAAGAATTTTAAAGAAAACACCAAGGAATTGAGAGAATCGAATCAAATTGCAGAAGATCAAGGAAAATTTCAGATCTGGAATTCTTGCAAATGGCGCGTTTTTTTCCTCTCTCTTTGCTTGCTTTTCACTTATATAGAGTTTGTAGACAAGGATAGAAGTGGAAATTTGTCCTTAAATCCGTTGGAAGGCAGGATTGGAAATTTTGGCCAAAAATGAAGTGCATATTGAAACATGTGTTTTGCTCGTGCATTATTATGCCTTTTATGCATTTTGTGATCCAAATGAAGTCAGAAATGCATGCTCAAAATACCAGCCCACGATTACTTGAAATGAGAGAGTGTTGGTGAATTGGCCATTTTAAGCAAGTTTTGTATTTTTTGATTCAAGCAAGCTCATCAAGCACATGGGCACGAAATGGTGAGTGTGATGGGCCTCAGCATATCAAAAATTACCAATGGGCCTGATTAGAAACAAGAAGAATGGCTAAAACTTGAGTTTGCAAGAAATGGCCATTTTGCACATTTTCCAAATTTCACTAAAATGCCACAAAATTCCAAAACTCATAATTTGCTCAAACTTTTGAATTTTGGCACAAATGAGCACAATTTGGAAAGGTCTTGGAAAGATCTACAATCCCTTAGTTTAGAATTTTTTCAAATTAATCCATTAAGGATCTCAAAATTTGGCTTGAAATTTACTAATTTTGAAAAATGACCTATAATTTTGTAACTTCAAAAGACCATAACTCTTGATTCCTTGCCAATTTGGACATGAGACCAAAAGGAGGTGAAATATAATTGTCTTAGCTTTCCAAGATTATTTCATTTGCATCTTCTTGATTAAGGGTGAATAAGATATGAATTTTTGAACTTGAGCCCTTATTTTCCAAAATTAGAAACTTTTAGGGTTTCTTCAAGAACAAGTTTCATCCCAAACTCCAATCTCTTTGATCCAATGACCAAAATGGACTTGGAATATGAAAAGTACATATTTGAATTGATGGATGGCCAAAAATTCACTTGGTCAACCTTGACTTTGACTGATTTTGACCAAAATGACCATTTTGCCCCTTTGAATCAATTGATCCACTTCCCTTCAAAATTGATGATCAAAATTTCAAACATATGATCTTCCAAACATATAAAGGCCATGTGAAAAGTTTTACTTCAAAATTCTCAATAAATCTTGATGAAATCCCAAACCCTAATTTTGGTCAACACATTAGGAGACTGATGAGTTATCTTTAAAACTTCAAATCCTCTGGGCATCTTGACCAATTCCTTGTGCAAAGACCTTTCAAATATCAAAGAAATGTCGTAGCTCCCCAAATCAAGTTTTGTACATTGGCCAACAACCTTGCTCAAGCAAAACCCTAATTTGACTGATGAATACAAAGAGTGATTCCACTTGTGATCAAGCACAAACTCCAATCTTCTGGGGGGCTAAAGAGATGAATAAAACATCTTGAGATATGCAAAAGATTTTGAGCTTGAAAGATTCAGTGGTTTAGATGATAAGATGTTTCTTGACCAACTTGTCCATGTAATCAACCTTCAAAGCTTTGAGGAAAACTTGATCACCAAAATACTTTGATCCTGCCACAATGTACGAATGCAATGCACTATGATGTTCATGATGAAACATAAGCCTAAATCAAGAGGGTAAATTTTGGGGTACAACAACAGCTAGAAAGCTGAAAACCCAAAAGGGCAGCTTGGGCAAAAAAGGGTATCCCGGTGGACTGAAAACCCGAAAGGGCGGTCCAGGCAAAAGTTAGGGAATTAAAGTGTATGACTATGTCCTGTTGGGATCACCTTGCGGACAACCTTATGGACAACCTGCAAACTCGACGGTTCTAATCAATTCAATCAGCTTCGGACAAGGCAACAAATAGACTAGATGCTCAGAGACACGAAGGCTATAGCAGAATGGGAACCCCATGGGATTATTTCACACAGCTATCTTTTCTTTGTATCAAATTTTCATTTTTTACGACGTTATTCTCTTACTAGAATGTTTGTCTCATTGTACAAAAATACTTATGCAAAGTCAATACAAAGATATCCCTTTGAAAGTGCAAAACTATTTGTTTTTCTTTACTCTTGTATTTTCTTTACAAAAACGTCCAATGATTTATTTTTGAACATATGCACTTGAACATAATTACTGTTTACAAATGAATAAAATAAAAAGACAATCACTGATGGCTTTAAGAGATTGGGCAACGTCTTTGAGCTATTCAACAAAATCCCCCGCAATATGCAGATTAATCCCCAGCGGAACAAAGCTTTCAGTTATCAATCCCCAGTAGAAGTCGTCCAATTTCTCAGGATTCCCCAACAGGATTTTAAAAGCAGTGTACGATGTTTCCCTTACAACAGAGTTTACTTCTCTAAAAGGTAATTCATCAACACTTCAACTTCACAACATGAAGACTTACACTCCATATCCTCAGCAGCATTTAGGGATTTTATTTCCCCCTATCCAACAACAATGTAGCAGATTAGCTCACATGTGTATACATCGCATCCATATATCATAAACATTGATAGCACAAATGCATGTATCACAATCTCATTATACCATGCATTTCATACAACATGAATTTGCATTCTAGCTAACATTTTACCCTTTTCAGGATAAGGTTAATCTATAGCTACCATTAACAATGTTCAAAGGCTTTTTCAGGTGCAGTTCAGATGCGCTCCAGACACGGACACCATTCTGATACTCATTAAGATTCAGCTTACAGACATGGTTTAGCAATCATTTTTGGATGGCATCTACAAGCCCATCTCCAACAACTTTCCATCATCCCTCCAAATGGCATCTTTAAGCCCATTCCCTATACCACCAACCTTCACATCATCGAGTGCAAATTTCTGGGCACACTAGTGTCCAATCACCTTCCACCTTCGAGTCACGAATGGTAACACTCGCCAATCTAACTCTTCAGGTTTAAGAAGATTGAACAGGGGTAGCTGTTGTACCCATTTTTTTTTGCCCTCTCACTTATCTAGACACGGATGTCATTCTGATACTCATTCAGATTCAACTTTTGATACAGTTCAGATACGCTCCAGACACGGATGCCATCCTGATACTCATTCAGATTCAACTTTTGATACAGTTCAGATACGCTCCAGACACGGATGCCATTCTGATACTCATTTAGATTCAACTCTCAGATACAGTTCAGATACGCTCCAGACACGGATTCCATCCTGATACTCATTCAGATTCAACTATCATATATAGTTCAGATATGATCCAGACAAGGATGCCATCCTGATACTCATTCAGATTCAACTCTCAGATATAGTTCATATACGCTCCAGACACAGATGCCATCCTGATACTCATTCAGATTCAACTTTCAGATACAGTTCAGATACGTTCCAGACACGGATTCCATTCTGATATTCATTCAGACTCACCTTTCAAAAATAATTCAGATACGCTCTAAACATGGATGCCATTCTGATACTCATTCAGTTTCAGCTTACAAATATGATTCAACAATCATTTCTGGATGGATCTACAAGACCATCTCCAACAACTTTCCATCATCCCTGCAAATGACATCTTTAAGCCCATTCCCTATACCATCAACCTTCACATCACCGAGTGCAAATTTCTGGGCACTCTAGTGTCCAATCATCTCCCACCTTCGAGTCACGAATGGAAAAACTCGCCAATCTAACTCTTCAGGTTTAAGAAGATTGAACAGGGGCAGCTATTGTACCCCAAAATTTTTTCCCTCTCAGTTATCTAGAATTTTCTCACAAGATCTCCTTGGGCTCAAGACTGCACTAGGGTTGATCAGCTCAAGACACCTCCTTAAGCACTGATGACCAAAATTAGGGTTTGAGATTGCACAAATATTTTTGAACTTCCAATGCCCCATATGACTTTCATGGATCATTTTGGACCCCCAAGATCACTCATGTCAATTTCAAGCCTTGGATCACATTTTTGCTCAGTCAATTGAGCAATTGACCTAAAAATTAGTTGTATTGGGGAAAAAGTCAACTATGGCCAATTTACAGTCAAACTTCATAATTTTTGATCCATATCAACATTTTAAACTCATATGTATCATTTGATCAAGTTTGGACCATAATTCCTCAAGAAATTTGATCAAATCTTCAAAAGGGCAAAATGGTCAAAATTAGGGTTTTGACTAAGAAAGGGCAATTTCTGATTTTTGACCTAGAAAATGATCAATTGGTTTAAGGCATGATCTCAAGATTCCAATTGCATCATTTTGACCTAATGACATGACTCAAAACATTGCAAGTCCAATGGATTGACAGATGAATTTTTCAGTCAACTGATCAAAAGTCAACTGTATACTAAAAAGTCAAACTTTGACTTTTTGGTCAAAGTCAAATGCCAAAGATCATAATTTATCAAAACATGTAAAAATATGAAACTTATTAATCAAGAAATCCAAAATTTAGAATTTCATTTTTGAAAAGTGAAAATTTCTAAACTAGAAATTTTTCTCTAAGTGTTGGAAATTTCTTATTTTTTCATAACTTGGAGCAAAATTTTCACCATGATGAAAGATGATTCAAGAGAAAATTCCAACATGAAAGATGTATATCTCCATGAAATCTACAACTTTTCTTTACACAACTCCTTCCAAAAGTGCTTGGATCTCATGTTCTAATTTTAAGAATACATGGTCATGAAACAAAACACTTAGTGAAATTTTGCCCTAATTTGGTCAGAATTTTGACCCAACTTCATGGAACTTTTTCATATAGTTCCAAAAGGAATCTTCAAAATTAATTCAAAAATGGGTTGTAGAGAACATTGCAAGCTTTCCAAAATGTCCAAGAACTCATTGAGATCATTTTTGAGTAGAGAGAATCGAAGAGATGAAGTTAGGGTTTTATCACTTGATTTACAAGGCATTTTGTGATGAACAAAATTCAAATTCAAAGTAATGCTGCATAAAATCTACTTTTCAGGCCTCAAACTTGTTAGGCACTTCATAATTAATGGCTTGCACAAATGTTAGAGGTCTCATTTTAAGCATTCAATGCAAGGCTATGCTTTATATCCATTTTTGGAAGAAAGTGTACATTGTCATTTTGATAAAGTGCTTTTTTACACAAAACTTGTTCTTGAGCCTTGCAATTGTTCTATTATGATCATACAAGTCCTATAACTCATAAGAAACTTGTTAGACACTTACAACCACTCAGCCCATGCTTGTACCTCCCCTTAAAACTTGGTTTCCTACTTTTCTTCAAAATCAAGTAACCTAGCAATTAGCTAAAAACTTGTACTTCTGATTGTTCAAACCACTCCAATCCTTTTGCTTATAGATATACAAACCATTTTCCACAAAACACACGCATGCTTGACCCCTCAAAACACCAAGAACTCAGAATCACATCTCATACCTCTATTTTCACCTAAACTGACCAAAAACTTGAAACTCATAACTCCCTCGTGCGTTTTCAAGCCTTTTGGTTCCTAAAGCTTCTAAACATCATTTAGAACTGATCCCACAACCTGTTACAAGACTGTAACACCATTAACACCATCCTCCATTTTCAAAAACAGAGCTTTCCACTTGGACTTCTCCATAACTCCTCAGGTACTTTCAACTCATGCTAAACATCCCATTAGCTTCCTGGGAACTTGAGGAAGCTAACCCAATCATTGGAACTCCTTGAAAGCTGCTCAAACTTCAAACCTGGTACCTTCTTGCAAGGTAAGTTTTCTAACTTTAGAACTTTTCATACATGCATCATCAATGATTTATTTGTGAATGAAACATGTAGATATCATTTCCCTAAAGCTAACCATGTCCATAGTTTTCATTAATTTTGCTTGAGCTTAGAGAATTTTAGGATTGAAGTTTATGAGATTTTTTGGGTTAATATTAGGGCCAATAAAATTCATGCTTATTTTTTATCTTTAGTTTTAATGCTTTACATTTCTGAAACCGTGAGGAAATTTTCTACAAGTTTCATGTTTATAGTTTTCATTTTTGTTGAGATTTGAACAAGTTACAAAGCTTCTCGCTGGGCGTGAGGTTGAAGATGAAGTTAGCCTCATGAACATGTTTGCCTTATGTATTTATTGTTTGATTTATATAAACGGATGTATAGCCACCCCAGCGGTAGAAGCGCGCGCCTATAACCTTTGGGACCTGGGTTCGAGCACCAGCGGTACCCTTTTGATTTTATTTTCATATTTTTTTGCATTCTGACTTTTTTGGCAGGCGCTGGGCTTCATTTTTGTGCCTTATGTTTTTTTGTTATTTCTAACCCCCATGTTTCATTTACACACCCCTGACCCAGTTTTAGTTTCTTTTTCTTTTTTTATTTATTTGTTTTCTTAAACATTTTTCTAATATTAAAAAAATCATTAAAAAATATAAAAATGGTATATTTATATTTTGACATAGTTTATTTACTTTTTCTCATAAAAATTATTTATATTTAATAAATACTTTATTTACTTTACTAATTATCCTTGTAAATTTAATTAAAAAAATAGGTTTGTTTAGTTATTTTCTTTTACACCATTTAATTATATTATTTTAATGTAAAAAAAGCCAAAAATATTTTATAATACTATAATTTATTTTCAAGACAAAAATACCAAAAATACTTTTCTTAAACTTAATTTCTTTTTAATCAATTAATAGATTTAGGGTTTTATTTAAAATCTTTTCTTAATAAATTTAGGTTTTACTTTTAATTAATTATTTTCTTCTAGCTAATTAGGTTAGAAATCAAAACCCCTTCTCTCATGAAAAATCAAACAAACATCAATTTTCTTTGTATTTACATTCTTGCATATTTATCTATTTTTGTACATTTATTTATTCAACTCTTATACCAATTCAATATGGTTGTAATAGATTAATTAGGTTTATTTTCTTGCAATCCTAATTTACAATTTGTACACCCCCCTCCCACAAGTATTATAATAGCGTAGTAACTTTAAATTCCGCAATTTATTGCTTTATATATAACATGCTAGTAATTAGGGTTTGTATGGAAAGACTAAAACTAATCAAATAGAAAACCATAATCAAAGAAAAAACCAAGCATGAAAACAATACACTTGCACACAAGCACCCCCTAGGGTAAATCCACTTGATTGCCTTTACAAAATGGCCATATTACGCATATGAGGTATCTTAGCAAAAACAAGCAAAGTATAAGATCATAGTCCCTCGTTGACGCTATCTAAGTTGACTTTCAAATGATCTTAGTCCCTCAAAGAGAATGCTAAGATACCTTGCAACATTGCTAATCATGGTTATACGATGACCCACGCCCGTCCCATTTACATCCAAAGATAGGGTTACTTACCAATTCCATGGTAAGATAACAATATCAAAGGAAAAGAAAATGAATAAGAAAGACTTTTGAGTATGTAGAATGTTCCTAATTGCTTGATCAATTTCAAAACAAAACATCCTTTCTATTTTTAAAAGAAACACCTACACTTTCAAAACATCTTACAAACTTGAAAACATTTTCAAAAGATCAACATCTTTGTATACATTCTTACGAACGAGAATCATTACAAAGTTTTTCCTAAACAATGGTCTCTTTACAAAATACTCTCAAAAACCACACAAAACATAATTTCAAACAAAAAGCAAGTGATCTAGCAAGTAACTAAGAGCCCATGGAAAACCATGGATGAAAAGGGTGATAATACATTCCATTTTCATAATCTACCCCCCGGACTCAAGAAATAATCTCAAAGGTCTTTTCTGTGCTTTTTCACCTTTCCTTTTGGATAAAATAAAAGTCGATGGCGACTCTTACTAACCGCAACATTTGCGATCAAACGCAAAACCTTCAAGTCAGTTCCCCCACCGTATCACAACCATGTTATGATGTTATGTACAAATAGATATATACAAGCATACAATCAGATCCTTAAATTTAGGCTTGCATGGATTCCATAGGTAAGTACCCTCTTGAAGTTTAGTTGGTTTAACCTTTCCTATCAATAGTAACCGGGTTCTAGGGAATCTCAATATCACTGATCTATCTTCACCGGGCACTGTTTTAGCGCAAGCCTCTTTATTGGCGACCAAAATATCCCGGAAGTCAAATCTCAATGAGTGTAGTATCGAGTATCAACCAACTTCGTACTTCACCAAAGCCGGCTATCTCACTACTTCCTAATGACCAAGTTGGTTCAATTAAAGGTTCTAAGGCCAGTTGATGCTTCATGACACCACACAGCGGCCCCGTATTCTCCTTGACTACTCAAGGGCTACCAGTACCAACAAATGTCTCACATCAATGTAGCTATCACTTCAACCGTGTCGGTATACCCCACACAGTCCCCACGATCTATTGCTACTTACCTAAAAGGTGCCCCAGATCCGGGTGTAGGATCTTTACAATTAGACCCAAGCAAAACCATCAAAGATAAAGCAAGAAAAGCATACATAGAAAGTAGTTTAAAATGGTGAACTAAACTCTAAAGTAACCCCACTTTTTATTTGTCCCCAACAGAGTCGTCAGTTTTGTGATACGGTGGCAGAACCGACTGTTATACTGGTTTTGTGTTTGTATTCACAAATATTGCAGTAAGCAAGAGTCTCCACCGAATTTTCTTTTATCCAACAAAGGAAAGGGCGAAAAGAACAGAAAAAGACCTTTCGAGAGTTTTTTGAGTAAGGGGAGTAGATTATGGAAAGGGAAGGTGTTAGCACCCATTCCATCAGTAGTTATCTACGGGTTCTTAGATGCTTAGCTCATTTTTAAATACCTTGTGCTTTGTGTGTTTTTGAAAAGCATTTTTGAAAAGGAAATATTTCGACGATTCACTTTATGATAACTCTGGTATCAGTCCTCAAGAGTGTTGGTAAAGCATTTTTTGAAAGTGTTTTTGAAATGTCTTGTGTAAGTGTAAAAGTTTTTGTTTTGAGCAAGCATCTATGAACTATCTACTTATACTCGAAAGGTTTGTTCTTTTCGTACTATTCTTTAGACAACACTATCCTACTACTAGTGAGTAGGTAGCCCTATCCTTGGATGTTTGAGGGACATTCGAAGGGACGTTTTTATGTTCACAAAGGCAACAGGGCAAGAAGTTTTAGTAACTATCCTAGGGTTCTAAGATCATATTTTTACTGAGGCAACATCGAGAGGGTCATCGAGGGACTTGTGATCTTTTTAAAACCAGAGGGTAGCCACTAAAACCTCTCACATTTCGAGAGTCGTGACTGTTTTCCAAAGGCAACCGAAGTGGGCGTACCCTAGAGGTTTATATGTGCAAGGTGCATTATGTTCGGTTATTTTTGTCTTGGATGTTAGGTTTGCTAACGTTTTATTTTATTCTTTTCATACAATCCTATTGTCATGCATCTAAACAGTTTAAATATTGCAGGAATTTAAAGTACGAAAAGTGTAAACCCTAAACTATTACAAGGCTTTCGGGGAGGGGGATTATCACATGTCCAAAACTTTAGGATAAAGCAATAAAAGTAAAGTCCTAAATTAAGCTATTACAGACTGTGAGCAGTTACAATAATTTGGAAAAATAAAACATAGAAAATAAATAATGCGCGCATGTCGAAAGGAACGCCTTAAACCCTAAAAAGTTATAAGTAAAAGAAAATTCTTTTTGTTGTTTTTGTTAAGAAAATAATTAAACTACCTTAAATTTAAATTTAATTAAAAAAGATAATTATTAAATGAATTTAAGCCTAACTCTAATTTTTTTTTGTATTTTTATTAATAAAATATTTGGATTAAATAAATCTAATTCTAATTGGTTTTAAATTGATAAAATAAAGTCAAAATATTTAATTAAATTACAAAAATTTAAAATTAATTAGAAAAATCCCAAGTATAATATTTTTATGATTTTTTTATCTGATTTTATGATTTGATAAAAAAATTGTTTTAAAAGTAAAATATAAAACAAATAAAAAAAGGCTAAAAAGAAAAATAGAAAAAAAATAATACTGGGTCTGATATTATGAAGCAAATGGGGGGTGTGTGCTGGAATTGGTTAGGCCCAAATTAAGCTGGCCCAGAGTACTTCACCTGATTCAGTGTTACTGGCCCTTGAGGGTCCATCATGAGGGGGGCGCTCCAGGAGCGTTAGATCTGGACTCATTATGATCTGTTGGCTGGGCTTTGATGATACACGGTAGGCATGTTGGACTTCAATGTACAAGATCTACAAGAATCAAGTAAGATGAAAACAAAATGCAGGAGGCAGGGGTCGAACCCTTGCCCTTGCATATGAATGCCTTATTATACGTTACACTTACCACTGGGCCATGCTTCTCAATTGTTAATATAACAAGGAAAAAATAATATAATGAGAAAAAAAAATCGATTCCCAGATTTTCAAATACGCACGTCAGTTTATTCAAATGGGCCAATAAGGTGATGATGTTTGGGCCAATGGAGTCACCACAAGTCAATGGTGTCAGAGTCAAACTCCGGTCACCTTCTCCGATCGGCCAAACAACTTAAAACTGTGAAAACGTGAGATTTGCAAATGGTTAAAGTCCTATCCTACATAAAATCGAGCCCTGAATCCGGTTCTGGCCTTAAATTAGCCTGAAAGAAATTGTACCATGAGGTACAGACCAAAAGGAACTTCATGCCCTAATCATGATGTTTCTTTATCCCTGCGTTAGAATTTGCAAACAATAGGTCAAAACAAATCCAAACATGTTCATGAGCACGTATACATACATAAAATCAATTGAAACAACATGAATAATAAGTTTGAATTTTATGAAAACTACAAACCGGTACTACTTGATATGGTCGTTTTGGATGCAGATCTGCTTCAAGGAGGGTCAAGGCAGGTTCTTGAGACCTTCAGGAGATGGATAGGATTCCTGGAAGGGGTTGAATATGGATGGATCATTTGTTTCGAGTATGACAACTTTATGGAAATTTTTGCGATTTTCGTGGCTTCTTTAGACAGTGTGTAGCATCCGTAGTGCTTGTAAATGGCTTGTATAAATAGAGGAGATAGAGATAGGAAGAAGATATGGAAAGAATCCAAGCCATAACCATGTTGTTTAAAGCCATGATTATAATTTGAAAAAGTGCCAAAAATGAAGATTCCATGCCATTTCCATCCTTGAATGTACCTGGACATCTTGGCATGAATTCTTGGGCCCAAAACTGATCCAAAATGTCAGCCCATGTGTCCAAAACAAGTATCCATTATTTTATGCATTTTATTTTATATTTATTTGAAATAAATATGAACAAAATAGATAAAAATTGTAAGGCCATGCAAAAATGATATTAGAGGTCCCCTTTAAGGTTATGAGAATGTTTGAACCTCAAAAAATTAGGCCATTGACCCAAAAGTTCAAATTTTCTTAATGCACCATCTTTGAATTTTCTCAAATTTTCCCAACTTGGGAAACCCATAACTTACTTAATTTCTATCTCATGATGATGATGATCTTTGACTTTTTGGAAATCCCAAGATGTCTACTTCAATCCCCCTTTTTATCAATTTTGCATTTGAAGACTTTATCTTGATGTAAATGGTCTTGACAAAAAGTGTCTTTTGATGACTTTCTGAAAATGACCTGAACGTATGAGCTTGTATCTTTCAAATGGTGAATTTATTGGAATTGAGGGTAGAAGTTAAGTTGTATGTAATTGGATTCTATTCAAAATGAGCTTTGGTTGAGGAAAAACGAATGATGTATGTGAAAGTTATGCCTGGTCAAAGTTCAGTTGACTTTTCTTATAGAAACCCTAATTTTGCAATTCTTGACTTTGGATAGATTAGGAGCATTTCTTGAGGAATCATGATAAACCCTTGACCAAATGATGGATATAACTTCATAATGTTGATGTCATGGACAATCTTGAAGACATATTAGGACAATGGAAAACATTTGAGACTTTGGAGCTCACACATCTTGATGAAAAGTGAAACCCTAATTAGAGGTTCATTACTTAGGAGGAGAATTTGTGTGGTCAATTCTTGGTCATCCTTGAGAAATTAAAGACCTCAGTGAGCATGTCTTGAGTAAAATGGGAGGGAAAATTTTGGGGTACAACACAGGTCATCATTATGTTTTCTTCCATTGGATGTCAGATATGCATCAGAGAAACCCAGTCCATTATCAGCTGTTAAACTAGCAACACAATTCTTGAATTGATCGGCGGAGGTCTCTTGAGGCACATGGGAAGACTTCAAGAATTTTACTAAAGCCTTAGCATGGGCTTCAGAGCACAAAATTAAGGCCATCATTGAGATCTTTGAAGGGGTCTGCCCCAACTGCTCCACGACGTTGTAATCACTTTTCTTTATTATCTTCAGTATCTCTTCCATTTCTTTTTTAGAAGCCTCGGGAATGACTTCTTGGTGCGCCTTCATCTGGAAAGGCTCAACCAATACCTCTTTTCCTTAAGTCTCTGCCACCTCAGTAGCAGGGATAACAGCAGGGGTAGCAATGGTAGTACTGGAAGGAGTAGCAGCAGGAATAATCAAAGGAGTAGAAACAGTCTTCAGAGAGATTTCAGGAGAGAAAACCCTTCTGCTTCTCGTAATTTTACTGGTCCCAACAATGTTATCGATGTCAGGATCAATATTTTCAGCAACTTTATCTTCAATAACCAATAGGTCTTACTTGACGCCATGGTAATAGACGTCAGCCCCATAATTCCAAGGAACAACTTTATCAGAGGAATATGGTACTGGCCCAGGAAGGGTGATGATTAAGGGAGAAAACTTGGGAACATATGTAATCTTGACGGGTCTTTTGGTGGAGACCCTGGGAGGATTGTTGGAAATGGTAATTATTGAGACATCTTCACACAAATTTCTTGCAAGGGGAACTTTCTCAAACAAAATTTCTTTGTTAATTATCAGGCGCTAGACACCCATTTTCAACAACAAACAACCATCTGGTAGAGACATACATAAGTGACAACCTTCACCACAACCTAGAAATAAACCGGCTTGCAACATATTCTTTTTAACCATTAGAAGAGGAGTAGCTAATTCATCCACAGAAGAAACAAACCGGTCGTCGTCAACAGTATTGACACACTGACCATGTTTGTGCATTGGTGCAGTTATTACATTAGGTGTCTCTGGAAGGTCAAACTCAATCTCCTTCGCCTTGATAAGACCCTGCACCTTGTTTTTCAGAGCCCAACAATCATTTGTATCATGCCCTGGACTTTCAGAATGGTAGGCACATAGAGCATTTGGGTTGTATCGGGGAGATGCAGTATTGGGATTCTTAGGAGCTTCCTTTAGAGTCACCAAATTGGATTTCAATAGGTTTGGCAAAACCTGGGAGAAGGTCATGTTGATTCGTGTAAACTCTCTTTTGGGCGCATCCGACATGCGCTGATTGCTTTGTTATTTGTTTGATGCAAGATTAAAGATCAGAACAGCCCCTACCGTCAGACGATGTTCAGTTTTGCTTTGATTTCTCTTGCCATATGTAGCACTGACCTCCTTCTTTCCAATGAAGGGTTTCTTTACTGTACTGGGGGATGCATCCCTCTGAATCATACCACTCTTAATACCAGCTTCTACCTACTCACCAGTCAAAATCAGCTCAATAAACCTAGCTGAAGTGCTTCCAATCGAGTGGTTGAAGAATGGACCAAACAACCTGCCTAAAAACATGTCTACCAGCTCTTTATCAGACATATGAGGATGGACTCTTCCCGCAAGATCCCTCCACTTCTGGGCGTAGTCTTTTAAACCTTCACCGGAACCCATATACATACTTTACAATTGTGGACGAGTTGGGGAGAGGTCAACATTATATTGCTACTGCTTGTAGAATACAACAGCCAGATCTTCCCAGTTGTGGATATTGGTTCCCTCCAGTTGATAGAACCATTCTAACAGCGTCCCTGACAAACTTTCCTGGAAGAAATGTACCCACAGGTTCCTATCAGTAGTGCGGGTTGAATCTTCCTGACATATGACCTTAAGTGCAGCTTAGGACAAGAGAAACCATCATACTTAGAAAAAGTGTGAACCTTGAATTTCTGCGGGATGACCACCCCTGAGATCAGTCCTAGATCTTAAAAATCCAGCCTGGGTACCCTCTGAATCTCCATAGCATTGAGACGATCCTCCAGTTGTTTGTATTTATCATCAGCAGGAGGGTACTGCTCTTTAGAGTAGTCAGCCTCTTCCTCATCAGTCCCATGGTTATTATTTTCTTCTGTTGGCTTCTCTTCTTGATTATCCCCCTCATTTATCGGGGTTGCGAAATCTAGAGCTCGCTTGTCCCGTCCTCTGAACCTTCTTCCCAAATTCAATACATCAGCTGGTTTCTTTGCCTTCTTGGTCTTCTCCTTGACGATAAGAGCTTTCAGATCTTCTTGCCCCTTATCCAAATCCAGGAACATTTGTTGGAACTGAGCATTTTGAGCTTGAAGGTCTTTTACTGTTTGTTCAAGAGCCATTTCTTTTTGCTGAATTAAACAACGAAAAGATAAGAAACCTGTTTTGAAACCTGTTTATGCAATGAAATGCATGATATGCTTATGCAATGTTTTCAAGTACTTTTAAGATCTTAAATTTTCTTAGCCAAAGAGAGAATAAACATTAATTGCATTCATAAGTTTAAATGATTACAACGATGCCTCTTGGGCTTACAATGGAAGAAACAAAGATAAAACAAAACTCCTAAATCAAACAGGACTCAAGCTTCCCATGAGCGCATCCTCTTTGGTGCAATGTAGGCATTCAAAATCTATTCTTCATGTAGTTGTCTTGTAAGCTCCAAAACCTTCTTCTCGCTTGTGTAGAACTGGGTTTTAAAGGTGTCCCGCTCCTCTTTGAGTTGAATCCAAGATCTTTGCAATTCCTCGAGAGTAGTTGGCATGTCAGGATGGAGAATAGTATAAGGTACATTTGTCTCGGCAATAGGTTCCATGATGATAGGTAGGATGGCGGGGTAAGGTATCATGAGATTTTGAGCGCGTGCTCACACCCACTTAAGATAAGGCTCTAAAGGAATGGAGTTATTATGCCCCAATATCTTGCTATCCACTCTATTCACCATGCCCCAAGATCGGATGAACCTCTGACAGTACCCTTGGATATCATTCTCATATTCAAATGAAATTCCCTAGACCAGTGCATCATGAGGACCGTCCTTCCTAGCATACCCAAACTGTCGCAAAGCCAAACAAGGGTTATAAGTGATTCCTACCCTAATGCCTAAGAGAGGGACATTAAGGAATTCCCCACAGTGATAAATGATGGTAATGTCTTTCATAGACCGAGGACACCAGTGAATATCTGAATGCGTGAGAGACATCAACCTATTAGACCACATCATGCCTTGCTCATTCTTTAACACAGATCGAGGTAGGTGCGAAATAAACCACCTAGCCAACAGAAGAGTGCAAGACATGAGGGTTCCTCTTCTCTTTACAATGCGATTATGAAAAGAGTGCAGAATGTCTCCAAGTAAAGTAGGAACCGTATTACGAGACATGAAAACCTTGACCGTATTCACATCTATGAGTTGGTCTGGATTAGGGAACAGTACCATCCCATAGGTGTGAAGGGCCAACACCTCTTCAAAGGCTTGTAAGTCCAAAGTATCCCAAAAATGGTGAGCTTTCTCAAAAAAAAAGTTGGATAGAAACCCTTTGACACCGCTTCTTGTTTCCCAATTTGTCACAACGTCGGACCATTGTAAATACATGACTTGAGCGATCTCCTCAGGATTTGGGTCTCTTTCCATACTGTTGAATGGTAATTGATTGAGTATAGGCACACCTAATAACTGAGAAAACTCTTCCATAGTAGGCACTAACTTGTAGTTGGGAAATGTAAAGCAATGATGTAGAGGGTCAAATAACTGGAAGAGAACTTTCACCATGTCCTCATCAAGACTTGAGGTGACCAAAATGAGGAGTCGACAATGTATTTTATTGAATGGGGAATTCTCAAGAACCCTTGATGCCAACTCTTTGAGTTGAGGAGGCACCTTACGAGGTTGACTTGGATAATGTAATACGGTGGGAGAACTGACTTGGTTGTTTTGCGTTTGATCGCAATTGTTGTGGATAGCAAGAGTCGCCACCGAATTTTCTATTATCCAATAAGGAAAGGTTGAAAAGAACAGGAAATACCTTTCGATATTATTTCTTGATTTCGGGGGGTAGGTTATGAAAAGGGAAGGTATTAGCACCCTTTTCATCTATAGTTATCTATGGGATCTTAGTTGCTTGCTAGATCACTTGATTTTGTTTGAAAATGTGCTTGTGGTATGGGTTTGAAAATATTTTGAAAATGTATTTGTAATGATTCTCGTTTCTATAAGAATGCGTATAAAGTGTTGGTTTTGAAAATAGTTCAAAGAGGTGTTTGTGGAATGTGTTTTTGAAAGGGATTTTGAAAATTCCTTTGTAATGATTCTCGTCTCTATAAGAATGCGTACAAGGAGCTTTGTCTTTTGAAAATGTTTCAATTGAAAGTGTTGGTGTGGAAAAATGTTTTTGTTGTGAGCAAGAGAGAAACTATGAGCAACCTACCTACTCAAAAGGTCTAGTTTTCTTGTCCTCCTCCTTTATATGTTGCTATCTTACCATTGATTTAGTAAGAAGCCCCACCGTTGGATGTGAAGGGACGAGCGTGGGTCGTTTGTATAGTCATAGAAGGCAACTTATGAGATGTTTTAGCAATTTCATTAGGGACTAGATCGTTTACCGAAGGCAACATCGAGGGACTACGATCTTTTATCGAGGGTCTTTGCTAAAACGCCCATGCTTGAGGGACATGACTATTTTTCCTAGGTGACAAGTGATATTACCCTAGAGGTGCATGTGTGTGCATGGTGTGTTTGGTTGCATGCATTTTTGTCTTTGATTAGGGTGGTCTACTTGTTAGTTTTATCTTGCCATACATCCTAGTTACTAACATTTGTGTAAAGCAATAAAAATGCAGAAAATAAATATCCTACACTATAACAACCATATTTAATAGCAAGAAAATATAAAGAAAAAAACATAAATAACATAAAAAGAGAGAAAAAGCAAGTCCTTTGATCCAGGAAGTTGGCTGCTTCGATTCACCCTTATTTGGCTCCTTTCGGTTGGGGCTTATGATTAGTGTGAGAAACTTTCAATTTCGTTCTTTTTTCTGCTCCTTTCGATTGGCCTGGAAGTCAGTGTGAGTGTACACTCCTCGTTTAAACTCCTTGCTACCTCCTTCGATTGCAGGAATGCAAGGCTCCCAACTTGAGATTCGAAAGGCTTCAATGTTTAGCCAATTGAAGGATACAAAAAACCTGTCTAAACTTGAAAATGAAGCTAACAAGTGCAACTTTCGAAAGCTATAAGTCAGGGATTAGCACAAGGTCATTAAGCACCAAAATCCATAGTCTAACTAGTCAGGGTTAAAATTTTCAACATACATGCAGTGAGGATCGAAAGTTAAGTCATGGTCAACTTCCTAGATGGGATATCTACATTTTACTTTTATTTATATGTACAAGTGATGTTTAAATGAATAAGTTCCACGTTTGGAGGAAAAACTGACCTCTTGAAGTGCTTAATCAAAGGAGCTGCAGGTGACTTCCTTGGTGGTGAATGGAACTTCGTTGGAATCTTCCTGAAGCTAGTTCAGTTACTGCTTTGTTTGGGCAGTCACTGAATCAAAGGAGGGTATGTGATAGTGGTGAGTGAATCTAAGGTTGTTCTATAGCAGTCTAGGGAGTGAATCAAAAGACTATTATGTTGAAGTTGGGGAATGAGTCAAAGGTTTGTTATCTGGCAGTTTAAGGAGAGAATCGAAAGGTTCACTTAGTGTATGAAGGGATCTAAGTTTTTAGAGTTGGAGTGTTTAGGAATGTTTGAGAACATTTGATAGTGTTTGAGATTTTGAGAAATTGATAATTTTATCATAACAAGAATTTTTGCAACTACCCGGGGCCCCAAGATGTGTGATGGAAGCTCTTATTTATAGATGAGTTTGGCTGATGTTTAGGAGGGAAAACAAAAGAGATTTGAACAAATTGGGTATGATGTTCTTGTAGCTTTCGAGGTGCAGTCTTGTATGCCATTTTGGTGAAAGAATAGAGGAAGCATTGCAGGACTGCTTTGTAGCAGTTTTGGAGTGTTGTGGCCAGTGCAACTGGCTTGTACTTGGCAGCACATAGGACTCTGGCCAGGAAGCATCTTTTGATATTTCAATATTTCGTTTTGACTTCACAAGTCCAGCCTTCGACCATGTTCTTTCCTTAGACAATAATATTTGTTTCCAAATAGCATATGTCTTTCGAATGGACCCTTTTTGTGCATCCTTCGAAGGGGGCCAAATGGGTGTTCTTCGATTTGAAACATGTACGTGTCCTTTTGAAGGGACCACATGCATCACTTGCAATTCTTCAGATGGGCCACTAAGGTATAACCTTTGATTGGGACACCCAGATACGTCATAGTGTAAAGGCTATGCGTGTTAAGGGTTTTCAAGAAGGAATTGAAGCTTATATGTAGGAGGTCCCTTGATTTATGAGCACTAGCATGAAAGGAAATTTTTTCCTAGTGAATTTGGAAGACATGCAAGACCATTGGCTTCTGAGTCAAAGGATAACTGCAGGAGGCTTTTGCCTTGTTCCTACTAGCCTGAAGAAGGTCCTTGCCTTGTGAATTGGGGGCATGCGTAAAGAAGGCACTTGTCTTCTGAATCGAAGGAGGCCAGCAGGAAGCCACCAACTTCTGAATCGAAGGACATCAACAAGAGGATGTTCCCCTTTGAATCGAAGTAGGCTATAGGAGGCTTTTCCCCTTTGAATCAAAGGCAAGTTGTTTCAAAGGGAGACTTTTCCCAGTCAGAGCTAGCATGAAGATAGCGAAAGCCCTGTGGGCGCTAACATGAATGCACAGGGAAGCCTTTGCCTTGTGTATGCTAGCATTGTGGGAGCCCTTGGCTATGTGGATCGAATCATGCATGAAAGAGGCCATTGCTCAATCGAAGGTTGCATGCAGATGGCCATTACTTTGTGAATCAAAACAAACATGTCAGGGACCAACGCTCAATCGAAGATTTCATGCAGGAAGTCCTTACTTGGTGAATCGAAGGAAACTGTTTCAAGGGGAAACCAAACCCGGTCGAAGCTAACACAGAGGAGAAGATTCAATCAAAGTTAAACACCAATCGAAGACATATTTTTTTCTTCAATTTTGTCAGAAAAGTCAAATTTATCTGCTTTTCTCTTTCAATAGTTTTCTCCCTGACCCGATGCTTAGAAATCTAATATGATCTATAGAAACTTGAGCTGATCAAGCATTGAGCAGTTTTTTCCTAGTAGAAATCTTGTGAGGAAATTCTTGAAGATTTGAGAGGGAAAATTTTGGGGTACAACAGCTGCCCCTGTTCAATCTTCTTAAACTTGAAGAGTTAGATTGGCAAGTCCGCCATTCGTGACTTGAAGGTGGAAGATGATTGAACACTAGAGTGCCCAGAAATTTGTACTCGATGATGTGGTGGTTGATTATGTAGGGAATGGGCTTCAAGATGCCATTTGGAGAGATGATGGAGAGTTGTCGATAGTGGGCTTATAGATGTCATCCAAAGGTGATCGTTGATAGAAATTAGACTAAGTCTAAGTTTGACTGTATCTTGAAGATGCTTTTCAGGATTCCGTCTCTAAAGGGGAAATGCTTTTCAGAACAAAGCACAAAAGAAGATGTTTTTCAGAATAAAACTTATGAAGGAGATGCTTTTTCAGAATGAAGTGCTGAAGGGGAAATGCATTTCAGAAATCCTCTGAAGGAAATGTTCGTCATGTAGATAGTCGCCTCGTCTTGTTTCTGGAATTGACCTATAATTAAATGTTTACAGATAGTTTTCCTGTCTTGCTTCAAGTATTAATTTGGAACTTGTTTTTGTTGGTCGTAGAGATAGTTTCCCCGTCTTGTTTCAGGAATTAATCTTTGACCTATTTGAGAAAGAAAGATAGTTTCCTCAGCTTGTATCAGGAGTTAATATTCACTCAGTTCATGTAGATAATTGTCCTGTCTGGTTTCAGGTATTAATCTACAATCAGTCACTCATAAATATTTTTCCTGTCTGGTTTCAAGTATTAATCTAGAACTTGTTTTTTGTTGGTCGTTGAGATAGTTGTCTTGTCTGGTTTCAGGTATTAATCTCTGACCTATTTGAGAAAGAAAGATAGTTTCCCCGTATTGTTTCGGGAGTTAATCTTCACTCAGTTCATGTAGATAGCTGTCCTGTCTGGTTTCAAGTATTAATCTATAATCAGTCGCTCACAAATAGTTTTCCTGTCTGGTTTCAGTTATTAATGTGGAACTTGTTTTTGTTGGTCGTTGAGATAGTTGTCCTGTCTGGTTTCAGGTATTAATCTCTGACCTATTTGATAAATAAAGATAGTTTCCCCGGCTTGTTTCGGGAGTTAATCTTCACTCAGTTCACGTAGATAGTTTTCTTGTCTGGTTTCAGGTATTAATCTACAATCAATCGCTCAAAGATATTTTTCCTGTCTGGTTTCAGGTATTAATCTGGAACTTTTTGTTTGGAAGTTGTTGTCGATATTCATCTGTCGATCTTTCTTGAAAAGGTAAAGAATTGGATGCATGCACTATCATGATGCATGAAACGCAAATGATGCTCTCAAAATAAATGAGATTGTAATATATGCATTCATGTTGTATGTGCTATGATACCTATAAAATGGTGTATGAATGCAATGTATGAATGTGTCAGTCGTTCTAATGCAGTGTTATTGAGTTAGGGAAAATAAATTCCTGATTGTAGCTAGGGGTGCAGGATATAGGTCTTCAGATTATGATGAAGGACGAATTTCCATTATTTAGAGAAATAAACTCTGTTGGGGAAGGGAAATACCGCGCGTTGTTTGTGGATGTTGTGAAATCCTGCTAGGGAATCCTGATAAGCTTGGCGACTTCGCTTGGAAATTCTTGGAGCAGTAATTGGAAATTTTTCTCTGTCGAGAATATGAGAAACCTTACACCATTAGGCTGCAAACTGAATATATGGAAGAGACCTTGTGGCAGGATGTCTCTGCCTCTGTTCCTGCTGGAGAGAATACATGCGGGGATTTTGTGGAGTGGCCTTTAGATATTGACCTGTTTCTTAAAGCCATTAGTGACTGTCTTTCTGTCTTCTTTTCCTTTTTTATGTGTATATTTTTAAGAAGTAATCAAATTCAAAAATGCATATGTTCAAAAATAATCACTGGACATTTTTGCAAACAAAACAGGAAAACAAAAACAAGTAGTTTTGCACTTTCAAAGGGATAGATTTGTATTAACTTGAATAAGGATTTTTGTATAAGGAGACGAACATCCTAATAAGAGAATATCATTGTAATAATGAAAAATAATACAAAAAAAACGACTATGTGAAATAATCCCATTGGGTTCCCATTCTGCTATTGCCTTTACCTTCCAGCGTCTCATCCCTTTGCTGCTTGTCCGAAGCTGATTGGATTGATTAGTACCTTTTGAGTTTGACAGTTGATACTGAAGATTGGCTGTAAGGTGATCCAACGGGTCATAGTTATATGCTTTAAATCCATAACTTTTTCCTGGGCCGCCCTTTCGGGTTTTCAGTCCACCGGGATACCCTTTTTTTCCCAAGCCGCTTTTTCAGGTTTTCGACTTGCCGGGTGTACAGATTTTTTCATATGTATATCCCTAATTTTTGCCTGAACCCTTTTGGTTCGCCGGGATGCCCTAATTTTTCCTAGTCCAGTCAACCTAACGGGTCTTCGTTCATGCGTAGTATCTTTTAACTATGTTCGTGTTTACAGGGTGCGGAAGGTCGTCACCGTCCATAGTGGTTAAGATCATGGCCCCACCAGAAAATATGTTTTTGATCATAAATAGTCATTCGTATGTAGGAGTCCATTTACCCCTGGGATCACCTTGCGGCAATATGATATGCTTGATTACTAAGTCACTATCCTGATATACCTGACGCTTGACCTTTTTGTCAAAAGCTTTAATCATACGTTTTTGGTGCATCTGACCATGGCAGATAGCCGTGAGCCTCTTCTCATCAATCAATTTCAATTGGTCACGTCGAGTTTGAATCCATTCGTCTTCATTCAAACCTACATCCGTCATGATTCTCAATGAAGGTATCTATACTTTAATCGGTATGACAACTTCCATACCATATATCAAAGAGAAAGGAGTTGCCCTTGTTGATGTGCGCACCGTGGTATGGTAACCATGAAGAGAAAATGGTAACATCTCATGCCAGTCTTTATAGGTCACTGTCATCTTCTGTATGATCTTTTTGATGTTTTTATTAGCGGCTTCCACATCGCCATTCATCTTCGGCCTGTAAGGAGAAGATTTATGATGCTGGATTTTAAATTGCACGCATCGTCCGATGATCATAGTATTATTGAGATTGGTACCATTATATATAATGATTCTTTCCAGAATGCCATATCGACTGATAAGTTTATGTATGATGAATCGGCCACAACGTTCTTGGTAACAGAATCAAATGAAGCCGCATCGACCCATTTTATGAAGTAATCGATGGCAACGAGAATGAAACGGTGTCCATTTGAAGTTGTAGGTATGATCTCCCCAATAATATCGATGCCCTACATTGAGAATGGCCAGGGAGCAGTCAAGACGTTCAGAGGAACCGGTGGAACATGTACTTTATCAGCATAGATCTGACATTTGTGATAAATTCGCGAATGCTGATAACAATCTGCTTCCATAATGGACCAAAAGTATCCTACCCGTAGGATCTTTTTAGCCCTCGTGTTCCCACTAGAATGGGTGCCAAAGGTACCTTCGTGTAAATCATCCATAATATTTTCCACCTCACTCTTGTCTATGCACCAAAGCAAGGTAGAGTCATGGTTGCGCTTATAGAGGATTCCGTTACTGAGGAAGAACTTAGCAGAGAACCTTCTTAAGAACTTCTTGTCGTTGACTGAAGCTCTCTCAAGATATTCTTGGGCATCGAGATATATTTTAACTTCATGGAACCAAGGTTTATCCACTACTTCTTCAGTATCAGTCTCGTGACAGTATGCTAGTTCGTCCATCCTCTCAATAGTGATCTGAGGAGCCTTATTATCCCACTTAATTTTGAACATGGATGACATAGTGGCTAACGTGTCTTCCAGTTGATTTTCCTCTCGTGGAAAATGCTAAAAGGTAATGTCTTCAAAATGTGGGATCAACGTAAATACATGCTCTTTGTAAGGGATGATATTAGGATGCTTCATGTCCCATTATCCTTTGATTTGATTGATTACTAAGGACGAGTCTCCAAATACACTTAAGGATTTGATCCCCAAATCTATAGCAGCTTTGAGACCCATAATGCACGCTTCGTATTCAGCCATATTATTGGTACAGTTGAAACACAGCCTGGCAGTGAAAGGAGTATGATAGCCTTCAGGAGATATGATCACAACACCGATGCCATTGTCGAGTGCGATGGAAACTCCATCAAAAACCATAGTCCATCGGGATCCTTGTTCAGGTCCGTCATACGGTCTGAGTTCTTCACAATCATTCACCAACATGATGTCCTTGTCCGAGAATTCAAAATTCATGGATTGATAGTCATCTATAGCCTGATGAGCCAAATGATCAGCTAGTACACTTACTTTTGTTTCTTTTTGGGTAGTGTACTGAATGTCATATTCGGCCAGGAACATTTGCCATCTTCCTATTCTTCCAGAGAGGGCGGGCTTCTCGAATATGTATTTGATAGGATCCATCTTAGATATCAATAAGGTGGTGTGATTCAACATATATTGTCTTAGCCGGTGAGCAGCCAATGCCAGAGTGAAACAAGTTTTCTCGAGCAGTGAATATCTGGTTTCACAGTCGGTAAACTTTTTGCTCAGGTAGTATATATCATGCCAGTCTTTGTATGTGACTGTCATTTTCTGTATGATCTTTTTAATGTTCTTATTTGCGGCTTCAACAACACCATTCATCTTCGGCCGGTAAGGGGAAGAATTGTGATGCTGAATCTTGAATTGCTCGCATAGGGAAGTGATCATTGTATTGTTTAGATTCGTACCATTATCTATAATGATCCTCTTCGGGATACCATAACAACAGATGAGATTCTTCTTGATGAATCGGGCGACAACGTTCTTGGTAATGGAAGCGAAGGAAGATGCCTCCACCCACTTTGTAAAATAGTCAATGGCTACTAGGATGAAGAGGTGTCCATTGGAGGTTGTTGGCTTGATTTTCCCAATAATATCAATTCCCCACATAGCAATGGGCCAAGGAGTCGTCAAGACATTTAGAGGAACCAGAGGTACGTGCACCTTGTCAACATAAATCTGACACTTATGGTAGGTTCGAAAGTGTTGATAGAAATCTTCTTCCATGGTAGACCAGTATTTGCCTACCCGTAGGATTTTCTTTGCCATCGTATGCCCACTGGAATGGGTGCCAAAAGTGCCTTCATATAACTCGGCCATGATCCTTTCAGCTTCAACCTTATTTATGCATCGAAGTAACACAGAGTCATGGTTGCATTTGTAAAGAATGCCATTACTAAGGAAGAATTTAGCAGAGAATCTCCTTAAGAACTTCTTATCATTGATTGAAGCTCCTTCTGGATATTCTTGAGCCTCGAGATACTTCTTGACTTCGTGAAACCAAGACTGATCCACTACTTCTTCAGTATTAATCTCGTGACAATGTGCTGGTTCCTTCATTCGTTCGATGGTGACTTGGGGAGCCTCGTTATCCCATTTAAGTTTAAACATCGATGACATTGTGGCTAGTGCATCTGCTAGCTGATTTTCTTCTCGCGGGAAATGCTCGAAGGTAATCTTCTAAAAATGTGGTAGCAATGTCAAAACATGTTCTTTATAAGGGATAAGGTTAGGGTGTTTGGTGTCCCATTCCCCTTTGATCTGACTGATAACAAAATCTAAATCTCTGAATACATCCAAGGATTTGATCCCCAAGTCTAGGGAAGCTCTGAGACCAAAGATGCATGCTTCATATTCTGCCATGCTATTTGTACAATTGAAGCAGAGTCTTGCGGTAAAGGGAGTATGACACCCTTTCAGAGATATGAGTACATCATCGATACCATTGCCAAGTGCATTAGATGCCTCATCAAAGAACATGGTCCATCGGGATCCTTGTTCAGGTCCATCATATGGCCTGAATTCTTCACAGTTATTTATCATCATGATGTCTTCATCTGGGAATTCAAACTTCATGGGCTGGTAGTCTTCCACAGCTTGGTGAGCAAGGTGATCAGCTAGTACACTGCCCTTTATAGCTTTCTGGGTAGTATACTATATGTCATGTTCCGTCAGGATCATCTGCCATCTCGCAATTCTCCCAGAAAGAGCAGGCTTCTCGAAGATGTATTTTATCAGATCCATTTTAGATATCAACAAAGTAGTATAAGTCAGCATATACTGTCTTAGCAAGCGAGCAGCCCATGCCAGAGCGCAACAAGTTTTCTCGAGAAATGAATATCTTGTTTCATAGTCGGTAAACTTTTTGCTCAAGTAATAAATAGCGTGCTCTTTTCGGCCAGACTCATCATGCAGCCCCAACACACACCCCATTGAGTTTTCTAAAATAGTCAGATACATGATCAATGGTCTTCCCTCGACTGGTGGCATCAACACAGGAGGCTCTTGTAAGTATTCTTTGATTTTTTTCAAAAGCAACTTGGCACTCGTCATTCCATTTGACTACTTGATCTTTCTTCAATAGCTTGAAGATTGGTTCACAGGTAGCTGTCATGTGAGAGATGAATCTGGTAATATAGTTCAAACGTCCCAAGAACCCTCTGACTTCCTTCTCAGTACGAGGAGCAGGCATCTCTTGTATCGCTTTTACCTTGGCAGGATCGACCTCGATACCTTTGTTGCTGACGATAAAGCCTAGGAGTTTACTGGACCATACCCCAAATGTGTATTTGTTTGGATTCAACCTCAGCTAGTACTTCTTCAGTCTCTCAAACAGTTTTTGTAAGTGATCAAGATGCTCTTCTTCTGTTTGGGATCTGGCTATCATGTCGTCCATATAGACCTTTATTTTGTGATGTATCATGTCGTGAAATAGGGCTACCATGGCACGCTCATAGGTTGCCCCAACATTCTTTAGTCCAAATGGCATCACCTTATAGCAGAAAGTTCCCCACTTCGTGGCAAACGTTGTTTTCTTCATGTCCTCAGGCACCATTTTTATTTGGTTGTAACCTGAGAATCCGTCCATGAAGGAAAACACTTTGTGTTGTGCCGTATTGTCAACTAGAATATCAATATGGGGGAGTGGAAAATCATCCTTAGTGCTTGCCCTATTCAAATATCTGTAGTCCATACACATTCGTACTTTGTCGTCTTTTTTGGGCACAGGAACAACATTGGCAACCCATTGGGGATAAGAGGTGGCAGCCAAGAATCCAGTGTTGAATTGCTTCATGACTTCTGCTTTAGTCTTTTCTGACATATCAGGCCTCATGCGGCGAACCTTTTGCTTTACTAGCGGACAATCCTCTCTTGTAGGCTGACGATGTACCACAATGTCTGCATCAAGTCCCGGCATGTCTTCGTACGACCAGGAAAAGACTTTAACATAATCACATAACAACTGAATCAGACACTTCTTGACACCGGATTCCAGATTGGCACCCATCTTGACATCTTTTTTATCTTCTTCAGTACCTAGGTTTATTGTATCCACGGGTTCCTCGTGAGGATGAATGGTTATCTCTTCTTGTTGTAGTAGTCTGGAAAGTTCCCCTGGTACTTCACAATCTTCCTCACCTTCGTCTTCGGCTTGGTAGATTAGATTCTCAGAGTCACAAAAGGTCATAGCAGTATCGTTACCCATGGGATCCCGAATGGATGTATACCTGCATTGTGAGTGTGAGTGTGTGTAAGGGTATAACTATCTTTGAAAGAAATGAAAACGTACAAAGAAAAACAATGAGCACAAAAGTTTGTATACGAAAACGTCCATGATTCATTGATGTCATATGAAAATGAGATAATAACCCTTACAAATAGACCATTGTGCCTCGGGTAATACACAAGGTTTTAAGAGTGCGAATTGTTTTAATATTATAGATCCAACAAAATGTAAAGACAAATTACTGTGGGATAAAAGTGATCGGGTCATAATCTCTAGCCTCCCAGTTGCGAGTCCTCCACTACCAGTTGGGAATATCCAGTCCTCCAGGTTGCAGTTATCTTCATCATCCTCTACTGCATTGACTTCACGGTTGATGATCTTCAGGGGCGGTCTTCCGGCACGAGCGTGACGCACATCCTTCTGGGCACCTGAAGTGAAACCTAGGCCAAACTTGTCAGACTTATATGGTATATCTAGGCGTTTTCCCCAGATAGTGCACCCACCTTCTTCTACCACTGCTTTGGCATCCTTCAAAGATGACATCTGGAGTGGAGGCCTTGTAATGTTAGGAATTTGAGACACAAACTTGGTCACTACTATATCTTGCGGGACCTCTTCAAAGTGTTGGAATGGAGTTTCAATAAATTCACCATCTAATTCCACATATCTGAAGGAATTGAGATGGCTGATCATATACTTTTCTTCTTCATGACCGGTGATAATCTTCCCTTGAATCGGATATTTCAGCATTTGGTGCAACATAGAAGTGACAACGCCAGCATTGTGAATCCATGGTAGGCCTAGCAAGCAGGAATATGAGGGACGGATATCCATTACATAAAAAGTTGAATCAAATGTTTGGGTTCCAACCTTTATGGGAATGTCTACCTCCCCATCTACCATCCTTTTCGAGCCGTCAAAATCCCTTACTACTATGTTACTTGGCTTCAATGTTAATCCCTCACAATCAAGCATATCAAGAGCTTTTTTAGGCAATACATTTAGACATGAGCCAGTGTTCACCAAAACATGATCCAGGGTTGTGTCCCTACATTCAACTGAGACATGCAATGCCTTATTATGCTTCCTTCCTCTTGGAGTTAAATCAGCATCCGAAAAACCTAGACGGTTATCTGTAGTCAAGTTGGCTACGTACTCTTGAAACTGATCAACATATGTCTCTTGGGGTACATGGGCAGTTTTCAGGAATTTTACCAAGGCTTTGGCATGCGCCTCAAAATATAGTAGTAATTCCAGCATGGAAATTTTAGAGGGAGTTTGCACCAGTTGTTCAACTACATTGTAGTCGCTTCTTTTTATGATCTTTAGAATTTCCTCCATCTCTTTCCGGGAGGTCTCAGGGATAGCCAATGATTGTGTCTTCATCTTGACAGACTTAACCAGAACACCTTTTCCTCGAGTCTCGGTTAACTTGGCAGCAGGAGTGTCAGTAGGAATGATAACAAGGATTGTAACAGCTTTGTTGGTTGGAGTATTAGTGGGGATGATTATAGGACAGGGAATAGCCTTCGGGGGAGCAACAACAGGAATGATTACGGGTCCAGAAACTGTTTTTGGGAGAGCAATTTCTGGAGAGAATATCCTTCCGCTTTGGGTAATCTTGCTAGTTCCTGCAATATTATTGATGTCGGAGTTGACTTTCTCGGAACTCGAATCTTCGACGGCTGGCCAATCCTGCTTGATACCATGGTAGTATACATCCCCTCCATAATTCCATGGTATGGTTTTGTCTGAAGAATACGGGACTGGTCCAAGCATTGTAATTATCAAAGTAGTTTCTTTTAGAATCGATGTAATTATAACGGGTCTTTTGGTGGAGACCCTGGAAGATTTGGTGGAAATGGTAATGATAAAAACATATTTAAAAGGAACAGGTGGAATAGAAGTCTTTACAAACAAAATTTATTTGTTATCTATTAGGAACCGAACACCTGTTTTCAACAAAGGACAACTGATTGGTGAGGATAAACAAAAATGACAAACTTCATCACAGCCCAGGAACACACCGACATTCAACAAGTTCACTTTAATAGTCAGGAGTGGGGTCATAAGTTCATTGTTGTACCCCAAAATTTGCCCTCGCATTTTTCCTCAAGAAATCACAGCTTCAGGCGTTTCCTGATTTTTCAAACTGGCTCAAAGATCGGTCAAACAGACTTTTCTCGCCAGTCAGACACAATTAGGGTTTTTACTGATTTTCAGGGCTCTAGAATGTTTCAAACAGTTGGTTTAGGGTTTTGGTTGATTTTGGCTCAACTTGGATCAGGCGAACGCTTCTTTGGAATTTGATCAGGAATTAGGGTTTTCGTGCGCGGTTCCTCAAAAAGATTTAATTCTACGATGCTTTGCAAGTTATTCCGAGATTTGGACTGAATTTGCATTGTTTAAACTTAATCAGTAAAAGAATGCGTTTGGATTGAATTCACGATTGTTTGACTGAATAAGTAAAGGGTTGCATTGGGGTTGAATTTGCGATGTTTGATTAAAGTCATAAAAGGGAAAAGCGTCCGGACAATTGCTGTGATTGACTGTTGTTTTGCTCTGGATGTTTGAAACGCCAGGTTTAACTGATCAAACGCTGAAGCATTGTTTATTTAATTATTTATTATTCTAAGATTAAAAGATTGGAATTTATTTTCCATTTATTATAATTCAAAGAATTTTAAATAATAAATAAACAATAAAGGATAAAAAAGAATTAATTGGCTAAAAACTTTTTATTTACTTTTAAATTATTCGTACAATTATTGTTTACAATTTGTTTACAACAATAATTTTACAGTGATTTAAACTTAAATAAAAACTATCCTAAATATTTTTCTAATCTTCAATTCTTCATCTGCCATCCCTTGCTCTAGTGCTCCATTCATTTTTTTATCTGCAAATGAAAAAAAAAAAAGAAGTCAAATAGCAGATAATCAAATAAAGGAGACAGATACAATTACAGTTCATCATTAAGGGCCACTGATTGGGATCAGTTAACCCTCTCTATAAATCACGGGATTTCTCCCGGTTCACAAAGAGGGATGAATGTTTATTTGCTAAAAATGAATGCACAAAAGTCAAAATTGCACAATTCAAAAATTATCAAACTGCATAGTTCAAAAGCAAACAGCAAGTCCAAACTAAAAGTCCAAACTCAAACTTTCTGCCAAAAGTACAAGTTACTATCCAAAAGGGTACCCAAGCTGTCAATAAAGAAGATTTGGAAGGATATCAAAAGATACAAAGTACAAGAAGCTGTCAAAAGATGGGACAAATATGCAGAGAAAGCATGATATGCAAGCAACATACTCATTTTCATCATTTCCCAAGTTGCCCTTTCAGAAAGTACAGAGCATAAACATATTTTAAATATATTGACTGTACTGGAGAGAGGAGAAGAGAACAAAGAAAGCAGGTTACAAGGCTTTAGGCAGGAAGAAAAATATAAAAAAACTGAAGACAGTACAGTAAGAAGAAGAGATCAGAAAGATATCAAACAGAGATAACCAACTGTCAAAACCCTCCAGATACTAAAACCTGCATATGCCAAAATCTGCCTGTTATCAAACCAAACGCATAACCATCAGTAATGTCCAAACCTGCATGAACAAAGGCCATAAACTGCATTCCATAGCCTTAAACCAGTAAAAAGCTCAAACCTGTACCAGATACCAAGCCTGAATTCGATAGCCTTGAACCAGTACAACCTGCTAAGCCATAAGCTTAAACCTCATAAGCCTAAGACCTTAACCTCGTCCATGCCTTAACCATCAAACAAAAAACCTGCATTGACTCAAACCAAAACATTCAAACCTCTAAAAACCCTGTCAAGCTCATGCCAAAACCTGTACCAGATACCAAGACCATAACCAGCATAGGCCAAACCCTGTCAAACTGATCCCAACATATAACCAAAGAAACATAAACTCAATGCTCACAAGTCATCAAAGGCCATAACCAAGCCTAAAGAACCAGAGGCAACATCAAACACAAAAGCCCACACAAAGCCTCAGAGGAACCCTCATCATAGGCCAATATACACGAAAAGGCAGCATTAACAAGCCAAAGAAGCATCAAGGCAACACAAGTGGACATAAGGCAACTCAAAGCAAGGCAAAGAGAGAAGCGTATCAATACGAGAAGCCCTCAGAAAGCTCATCACTGGGCTAAGCAAACCAAACAAGGCATCAATCTCAGCATACAACAAGTATTCCACAAGGCAACTCAGGATAAACACAAGGCAGCTCAAGCGTTCAGGCAACAAAAGAAGAGATAAAAAAAAGCATACCAACATCAGTACAGCATATTGAGCAAGCAACACAAGCATACGAGCGAACTAGGCAACAAAGGCGAGCCAACAGGAAGAAGAAGAAAAAAAAAAGGCATTCAAAGGCAATACAAGCATACAACCAGGGAAGGAAGAGAAGAAGAAAGAAGAGACATCAAAAATTAGGTTTTCAGTTCATCATTAAACCCAACAAACAGGCGAAATATACAAAGGTACCAGGAAGCAAAGATTCATTCACGTTCCCTTCACCGTCGAGCCTCAACGCCTCCAAAATCCCTCCTCCTCCATCTCCAAAAGGTAGTGCTCTTATACCTCCTTGCATGCATGTCAAAATAACGAAAGAAAACACATAAGTCAAAGCCTAATTGAAACTAAAAAATCAAAAGAGGAATGAAACCCTAATGCGTTTGAGATCGAAATCATACCTTGTAACTTGATCTGGTTGGTCTACGGAGGGTGAAAGAGGGATGATGGCGTTTTTTTGGCCTTGCATGAAGGAGTTGTATTCAGAAATCCATGGCGAAAGATGAACGAAGACGAAGAGGATAGAAGACGAACGCCGCCGCTGCTCACAAACCCTAAAGCGTTATCCATATGAAACGAATATCAGAAACCCTAAAACCTCTGTCTCATCCGTCTGGGCCTTGTCCCACTCCCAAAACGCCTAAAGCCCATTCAAACCCTTTTATTTAGATTTTAAAACATATTATTTTGATTAATAAATTAACAAAACATAACATTTTTTTTACACTAACAATATTTTTATATATAGCATAATTAAGTTTATATAGAAACTTATAAAAATAATATTTTTTCTCTATAATTAAACTTACATTTTCTTTTATTTTTTATACATAGAATATAATTTTTCTTAAGATTAATACTTAATTTGTACATTAATACTTTAACACTTTTAAAATATATTTTTCAATATACATAAACTTTAAAACATTTAATTAAAATACATTTTGTACATATTAAAGAATATACAAGATTACAAAAGATTAATTAAATAAATATCTAATTCTTTTCTTTAAGTTAAAACAATGCTTAATAATACATTCGAATTCACATTTTCCTAACCTGTAAATAATTACTTATACAAATATACATACACGTATACACATACACTTACACAATATACTTACATTTGATACATTATGCATTTGCTTATTTTGTATATTCGTTACATTTACATTTGATCGATTCGATTTGGTTGTAATCTATTGGATACTACATTCCTAAGTCTCATCTCCATTCGTAAATTTGTACCCCCACTCCCGGATACTTATTTTGTAATAGCGTAGACTTTAAATTCTTGCAATTTACCACTTTCAAATTATACCATGGTTAGACCTAGGGTTTGCATGTACATAAAACCAAACGCTAGATAACCTAATACAAGACAAATACATGAAATCAATACACAATCACACTTGCACCCCCTAGGGTAATCCCACATGTTGCCTTCCAAAATGGGCCATGCTTGCACGTCGAGTATCTTTGGCAAAACAAATTCAAATGATCATAAGTCCCTCGATGACGCTTTCGAAAGTTGCCTAAATGGAATGATCATAGTCCCTTCAAAGAAAATTGCCAAAGACACTTGGCACCATTGCATTCATGGTCCATACGATGACCCGCGCCCGTCCCGTTAAACATCCTAAACGCAAGATTGTCCATCAAATTCAATGGTGGAACAAAATTGTTAAAAAGGGGTTGAAAACATAGAGAAAACCTTTGAGTACAATAGGGTAGACAAAACTCTTAGTTACTTGAGATCAATTTGCAAAAATGCTTGCCTTCTTTTCAAAAACCACATTCCACAAACACTTTCAAAACAAACTCTCAAAAACATTTGAAACATCTTTTCGAAAAGATACACACCTTTGTAAAACATTCGAGTAAAGAATTGTTACAAGGGTAGCCTAAGACAAGGCATCTTCTTCCAAAACATTTTCAAAAACATACACACATACACACCATTTTCAAGCAATCGAAAATCAAGGCAAGTGATCTAAAAACCAAGTAACTAAGAGCCCATGGATAACCATGGATGAAAAGGGTGCTAATACCTTCCCTTTTCATAATCTACCCCCCGAACCCACGAAATATCTCAAAAGGTTTTTGTTGTGCTTTTTTCAACCTTTCCTTTAGGATAAAATAAAAAGTCGGTGGCGACTCTTGCTCAACCGAAACATTTGCGAAAACAAACGCAAAACTCATAGTCAGTTCTCCCACCGTACCACAGAACTGGCGACTCTGCTGGGGATGTACTACTCAAAGTGGGGTTACCTTAGGGTTTAGATCACCTTTGTTTTCAATTGATTGCTTTGTTTGCTTTTACATTTATGGGCTTTGTATCGGAGTTTCATAGATCCTAACCCGGATCTGGGGAATACCCTTTTAGGTAGCATAATCTGTGAGGGACCTGTCCGGCGTATACCGACATGGGTGAAGCAGTGGCTACGTTGGTGTGGCGCCTTGGTCTGTACCGATATCCCTCGTGTTGAAACGGGGAGAATATGGGTCTTCCAAGGAGTCATTAAGCACCAACCGACCTTAGAACCCTAAATTGACCCAACTTGGCCATTAGAACAGTAGCAGTATGCTACACTCATTGAGGCTAAACTCTCGCGATGATTCCGACCGCAAGAAAAGATAGCGATGTTGGAGTTATGATCGATCGAGGGTAGCCAATGATTTGAGATCCTCTAGAACCCGGTTACTTTTGATAGGACAGGTTTTAACCAACGAAACTGAAAGAGGGCAGCACCTGAACCCCATGCAAGCCTAAACCTAAGGACTTGTTTGCTTTGTGTGAATATGTTTGCCTGTATATACACTCACTTGCTTTTCGCATACATGTACATAACATCATGACATCATACCATAGCATTTTCAATAACCATTTCAAGGATCTCGAGGGTTTCTTTTGATGCAGGGTTACGTTGAACCAGGCGTCTACCAAGGGGCAAGAGGTTTCTCCTCTAACCAATCCCAACCAAAGTTCAAGTGCAACAACTTGAATCAGTGGCTATGACCCACTCGACATGGTGAGCTCGATTCTCGCGGAAAGACATCCACCGATACAAAGTTCTCCAGTCAAAGTTCAAGTGCAACAACTTGAATCAGTGGCGATGACCCACTTGACATGGTGAGCTTGATTCTAGTGGAAAGACATCCGCCGGTGCGAAGTTCTCCAATCCAAGAGCAAAGTTCAACCTCTAACATTTTCTTGTGTTTACCCCAAGAGATCCTTGAAAGCATGCATCCACACATCATGCATTGCATTTTGACAGTCTTTCCTTTTTCAGGTTTCCTTACTCTCCTACTGTTTATTTCAGTAAGAGATGGCTCTAGAAAGGTCTGTCAAAGACATCCAAGACCAGACTGCTCAGCTGCAGGAGATGTTCCTGAACTTGTCTCTGGGGCAAGAAGAAATGAAAGCTCTCCTCACAAAGAGCTTGGAGAATTCAAACAATGCCAGGAGTGACCAGCTTGCGGAGTTGCAGTTTTATCTGACAACATTGAGGACCCAAGTGATGGGACAGTTGGTGGGCCAGATGGCTCTCATCCAAGAACTATCTCAAAGACAAGAGGAACTCAGAGTTCTTGTCCGCCAACTGCTTCCAAACAACCAACTGGGGCAAACATCTGAGGTTGAAGGGCAAGTCACCGCTCAGCCTCCATCCACTCAAGAAGACAAGGGGAAGGCTCCTTCACTTGCTTCAGGGTCACAAGCCCATAAACAACCTCGCCAGCGTCAACGGGGTAATCGGCGTAAGCAAGAAACGTCGGGAAGACAGTTCACGGAGACTGAAATACCATCATTCTTCATACTGAAGCGCCTGTTGGAGGTCAACCTGCTTACCCTAAAGGACCCTCCTCAGAAGCTCAATATCTCCTCTCCTAACTATCGTCCCGACGCATTTTGTGTTTACCATTCCTACAGCCCAGGACACAACACCAACGACTGTTGGGCCTTGAAGAACAAGATTCAAGATCTGATCGACATTGGAGTGCTGGAATTCATGCCAGACCGCGAGATGAAAATATTCCGTTAAGAAGTTCTCCACCTGAAGTGACGAAGCTCAAGCTGAAAGACTTTTGTTTCTTTTTTAAATTTTCAAAGTTGTAATTTCTTTTGTTGTCAAACAATTATCTGTCGATGTTAAACTCTGTTTTCATTAATGCATTGCATATGTTTGTCTTGAATTCATCCATTCGTTTTACTACTCTTATGCTTTTCCTTATGATATTTGACTCTTGATAAAAAGCTGCAAGCCTTTAGAGGGAGGATGACGAAACAATACAATGATCTTATACAGTATGCTTTTGAACAGACCTTGCTCATGATGTACAGGCATTTCTTTCAATTCCCAAACACTGGAGTTATAAGGAAGTTAATCCCTAGTCAACCCCTTCGAGCCAAAGAAGTAGGAGTTTTCTGTTCTAAACAATCAAAACCTTTGATATAAACCCGGGGCAAGGTAGTATCTCAGTTAATTCGAGAGAAACGCACATTGAAGTCGCAAACTCTCAGTTCGTAACACAACGAACGACGTCAAGCAAAAGAAAAGCATTCCTTTGGAATCAAAAGACAAGGGTGGTTCCCTATCACATAGACAGTCAATCTCTCAAAAGAGAAAAAGCCCACTGAGCCAAAACCTGTAAAGGAAGCTCAAGAAAACTGGGGCATCCCGCTGACTGTAATCTCGAAAATGGGAACAGTCAGGCAAAAGTTAGGGATAACAAATCAAAATCAAAATAGTGAGGTCATTACAAAATCCTCAACAACATGAAAAATGCTGAAAAAGAAAAAAAGGAGAGGATGATTGTCTCCCCAAATTCAACTGGTGAACCATCGCCCAAAAGTTGTTTCAAACTCAAAGCAGAGTGAGACGCACAATTAACTGAGCTTAGGTATGAAGAACATCACGAAGAGCGGGTGGGTACAAATATACTTTGAGCCTTTATCCTTTTGTTTCTTAAACCGTGAACCAAGCCATGTTACAACCCTTCAAAAAGTCCTAATTGAAGCATGGGTTAGTTTGAAAGCATACTGTTACAAAAGGTATCCTGACTCCTGTAAAGCTTTGCTCTAAATCTTGTGTTGATTTGTCTTATGAAAAGTTTTCTGCTAAAAAACGCATTTTTTTAAAAAAAAAAACTTCGAGACAAACATAAACTTTGCATTGTTTGAATATCACTGTCTGCATTTGGCTTTTTGTTTGACAGCGAAGAATTTCATACAGCGAATGTTCGGGGGAACGAAAACTCTCTCAGTGAATAAAATCACTTCAAAAGGATGACACTTCCAACGACAAATATCCTATCAACAAGGGGGATGACATGTCACCATCCTGTTAACCTGGGGCAGTCCGGTCAAGGTTTCGACAGATCTTTCAAAATTCAGTTAACCTGGGGCAGTCCAGTCAAGATTTCAAGAAATCTCTCAATTCGCAGAGTAATCTGATTCAAGACTCCTTAATCACCACTTGGGGCATTCGAATGTCAAAAGTGTTCAACAATTTCCTTATCACCTCAGAAGATTGATATAGTTCAAGATGTGACCCAAGATTTGGCGACATTCTATAACTCATTCAGACTTCATTCCAGATATAGTTCAGATGTGACCCAAGATTTGGTGACATTCTATAACTCATTCAGGGTTCCTTCCAAAAATAGTTTCAGATGTGACCCAGATTTGGCGACATTCTATAACTTATTCAGATTTGTTTCTAGAGATAGTTCAAGATGTGACCTAGAGATGGCGACATTCAGTAACTTATTCCAGACCAACACCTGCAGCAATCAGAGGACTCTCGCAATACCCAGCCAGAGAACCTTCCAGAAGCTAACTCCACTCAGAGTCAAGTTTCGTTATCCCCAGCGAAGCTAAAACTTCCAACTATCAATCCCCAAGCAGATTGAAGACTCTCATTCTCAGTTCCCCACAGAATATTCGAATATTCTCTGGTGAAGATCTCCTCAAGAAAGGATTTCCCAGTAGTTTGGCATACAACCCAAGCTTCTGATTCCCCCAACAGTGGTCCCAAGACTTCTCATTTTTCAACAATCAGAAGATTCTTGCCCTCCACAGCAGCAGCCAAAGAATTGTTCTCCCCGGCAGCAGTCAAGATCCTTTTATCTTCAGCCACCCAGGATTCATTTATCCCCAGTAGGATAGCTCATCAGCTTACATGCGCATTCATCACATTCATGTCATAAACATTGATGTCACGTACATTGCATCACGCATCATAACATTACATACAACTAACCCTTTACCTTTTCAGGTAAGATCATTCGACAGACAAAGATCATTTCCCGAGATTCATCCAGAAATAATTCATATGTGACCCAGACACGGCGACATTCTGATAGTTATTCCAGATTCACTCGGATGCAGTTTTACACAACGCATCATCAGGAAACCCTACACCGGTTCCTCTTCCACTTCAAGATTTCTGAAAACAGTTCACGGGTTCTCCAGTAACGGATTTTAACCTATCACTTGTTCAGATTCTTCTCAAGACTTCTGAAAACAGTTTATGGATTCTTCCCAACAACGGATGTTAATCTATCACTTGTTCAGATGCAACATTTGAAAACAGTTTACGGACGCTTCCCAACAACGGATGTTGCTCTATTGCTTATTCAACTTCAAGATTTCTGAAAACAGTTCACGGGTTCTCCAGTAACGGATGTTAATCTATCGCTTGTTCAGACCTTCTCAAACTTCTGAAAACAGTTTACGGATACCTCCCAACAACGAATGTTAATCTATCGCTTGTTCAGACTCTCCTCAACTTTTGAAAACAGTTTACGGATGCCTCCAAATACGGATGACAATCTATTGCTTATTCAAACCCTCAGTTCGGAGATGGTCCAAAACATGGACACCTTCCTGATACTCATTCCAAATGGCATCTTTAAGCCCATTTCCAGATGGCATCTTTAAGCCCATCCTCCTACCAGCGATCACCAAATGGCATCTTTAAGCCCATTTCCAGATGGCATCTCTAAGCCCATCCCCCGATAAAATTCTATCGCATCAGATGGCATCTTTAAGCCCATCACCAAATGGCATCTTTAAGCCCATTCACCTCTACCATCACATCGCCGAGTGCAAATTTTAGGGCACTCTAGTCTCCAATCTTCTTTTACCTTCAAGTCGCGAAAGGCAAACTTGCCAATCTAACTCTTCAGGTTCAAGAAGATTGAACAGGGGCAACTGTTGTACCCCAAAATTTGCCCTCGCATTTTTCCTCAAGAAATCACAGCTTCAGGCGTTTCCTGATTTTTCAAACTGGCTCAAAGATCGGTCAAACGGACTTTTCTCGTCAGTCAGACACAATTAGGGTTTTTACTGATTTTCAGGGCTCTAGAATGTTTCAAACAGTTGGTTTAGGGTTTTGGTTGATTTTGGCTCAACTTGGATCAGGCGAACGCTTCTTTGGCATTTGATCAGGAATTAGGGTTTTCGTGCGCGGTTCCTCAGAAAGATTTAATTCTACGATGCTTTGCAAGTTATTCCGAGATTTGGACTGAATTCACATTGTTTAAACTTAACCAGTAAAAGAATGCGTTTGGATTGAATTCACGATTGTTTGACTGAATCAGTAAAGGGTTGCATTGGGGTTGAATTTGCGATGTTTGATTAAAGTCATAAAAGGGAAAAGCGTCCGGACAATTGCTGTGATTGACTGTTGTTTTGCTCTGGATGTTTGAAACGCCAGGTTTAACTGATCAAATGCTGAAGCATTGTTTATTTAATTATTTATTATTCTAAGATTAAAAGATTGGAATTTATTTTCCATTTATTATAATTCAAAGAATTTTAAATAATAAATAAACAATAAAGGATAAAAAATAATTAATTGGATAAAAACTTTTTATTTACTTTTAAATTATTCGTACAATTATTGTTTACAATTTGTTTACAACAATAATTTTACAGTGATTTAAACTTAAATAAAAACTATCCTAAATATTTTTCTAATCTTTAATTCTTCATCTGCCATCCCTTGCTCCAGTGCTCCATTCATTTTTTTATCTGCAAATGAAAAAAAAAAGAAAAGTCAAATAGCAGATAATCAAATAAAGGAGACAGATAAAATTACAGTTCATCATTAAGGGCCACTGATTGGGATCAGTTAACCCTCTCTGCAAATCACGGGATTTCTCCCGGTTCACAAAGAGGGATGAATGTTTATTTGCTAAAAATGAATGCACAAAAGTCAAAATTGCACAATTCAAAAATTGTCAAACTGCATAGTTCAAAAGCAAACAGCAAGTCCAAACTAAAAGTCCAAACTCAAACTTTCTGCCAAAAGTACAAGTTACTATCCAAAAGGGTACCCAAGCTGTCAATAAAGAAGATTTGGAAGGATATCAAAAGATACAAAGTACAAGAAGCTGTCAAAAGAAGGGACAAATATGCAGAGAAAGCATGATATGCAAGCAACATACTCATTTTCATCATTTCCCAAGTTGCCCTTTCAGAAAGTACAGAGCATAAACATATTTTAAATATATTGACTGTACTGGAGAGAGGAGAAGAGAACAAAGAAAGCAGGTTATAAGGCTTTAGGTAGGAATAAAAATATAAAAAAACTGAAGACAGTACAGTAAGAAGAAGAGATCAGAAAGATATCAAACAGAGATAACCAACTGTCAAAACCCTCCAGATACAAAAACCTGCATATGCCAAAATCTGCCTGTTATCAAACCAAACGCATAACCATCAGTAATGTCCAAACCTGCATGAACCAAAGGCCATAAACTGCATTCCATAGCCTTAAACCAGTAAAAATCTCAAACCTGTACCAGATACCAAGCCTGCATTCCATAGCCTTGAACCAGTACAACCTGCTAAGCCATAAGCTTAAACCTCATAAGCCTAAGACCTTAACCCCGTCCATGCCTTAACCATCAAACAACAAACCTGCATTGACTCAAACCAAAACATTCAAATCTCTAAAAACCCTGTCAAGCTCAGGCCAAAACCTGTACCAGATACCAAGACCATAACCAGCATAGGCCAAACCCTGTCAAACTGATCCCAACATATAACCAAAGAAACATAAACTCAATGCTCACAAGTCATCAAAGGCCATAACCAAGCCTAAAGAACCAGAGGCAACATCAAACACAAAAGCCCATACAAAGCCTCAGAGGAACCCTCACCATAGGCCAATATACACGAAAAGGCAGCATTAACAAGCCAAAGAAGCATCAAGGCAACACAAGTGTACAGAAGGCAACTCAAAGCAAGGCAAAGAGAGAAGCGTATCAATACGAGAAGCCCTCAGAAAGCTCATCACTGGGCTAAGCAAACCAAACAAGGCATCAATCTTAGCATACAACAAGTATTCCACAAGGCAACTCAGGATAAACACAAGGCAGCTCAAGCGTTTAGGCAACAAAAGAAGAGATAAAAAAAGCATACCAACATCAGTACATCATATTGAGCAAGCAACACAAGCATACGAGCGAACTAGGCAAAAAAGGCGAGCCAACAGGAAGAAGAAGAAAAAAAAAGGCATTCAAAGGCAATACAAGCATACAACCAGGGAAGGAAGAGAAGAAGAAAGAAGAGACATCAAAAATTAGGTTTTCAGTTCATCATTAAACCCAACAAACAGGCGAAATATACAAAGGTACCAGGAAGCAAAGATTCATTCACGTTCCCTTCGCCGTCGAGCCTCAACGCCTCCAAAATCCCTCCTCCTCCATCTCCAAAAGGTAGTGCTCTTATACCTCCTTGCATGCATGTCAAAATAACGAAAGAAAACACATAAGTCAAAGCCCAATTGAAACTAAAAAATCAAAAGAGGAATGAAACACTAATGCGTTTGAGATCGAAATCATACCTTGTAACTTGATCTGGTTGGTCTACGGAGGGTGAAAGAGGGATGATGGCGTCTGTTTGGCCTTGCATGAAGGAGTTGTATTCAGAAATCCATGGCGAAAGATGAACGAAGATGAAGAGGATAGAAGACGAACGCCGCTGCTGCTCACAAACCCTAAAGCGTTATCCAAATGAAACGAATATCAGAAACCCTAAAACCTCTGTCTCATCCGTCTGGGCCTTATCCCACTCCCAAAACGCCTAAAGCCCATTCAAACCCTTTTATTTAGATTTTAAAACATATTATTTTGATTAATAAATTAACAAAACATAACATTTTTTTTACACTAACAATATTTTTATATATAGCATAATTAAGTTTATATAGAAACTTATAAAAATAATATTTTTTCTCTATAATTAAACTTACATTTTCTTTTATTTTTTATACATAGAATATAATTTTTCTTAAGATTAATATTTAATTTGTACATTAATACTTTAACACTTTTAAAATATATTTTTCAATATACATAAACTTTAAAACATTTAATTAAAATACTTTTTGTACATATTAAAGAATACACAAGATTACAAAAGATTAATTAAATAAATATCTAATTCTTTTCTTTAAGTTAAAACAATGCTTAATAATACATTCGAATTCACATTTTCCTAACCTGTAAATAATTACATATACAAATATACATACACGTATACACGTACACTTACACAATATACTTACATTTGATACATTATGAATTTGCTTATTTTGTATATTCGTTACATTTACATTTGATCGATTCGATTTGGTTGTAATCTATTGGATACTATATTCCTAAGTCTCATCCCCATTCGTAAATTTGTACCCCCACTCCCGGATACTTATTTTGTAATAGCGTAGACTTTAAATTCTTGCAATTTACCGCTTTCAAATTATACCATGGTTAGACCTAGGGTTTGCATGTACATAAAACCAAACGCTAGATAACCTAATACAAGACAAATACATGAAATCAATACACAATCACACTTGCACTCCCTAGGGTAATCCCACATGTTGCCTTCCAAAATGGGCCATGCTTGCACGTCGAGAATCTTTGGCAAAACAAATTTAAATGATCATAAGTCCCTCGATGACGCTTTCAAAAGTTGCCTAAATGGAATGATCATAGTCCCTTCAAAGCAAATTGCCAAAGACACTTGGCACCATTGCATTCATGGTCCATACGATGACCCGCGCCCGTCCCGTTAAACATCCTAAACGCAAGATTGTCCATCAAATTCAATGGTGGAACAAAATTGTTAAAAAGGGGTTGAAAACATAGAGAAAACCTTTGAGTACAATAGGGTAGACAAAACTCTTAGTTACTTGAGATCAATTTGCAAAAACGCTTGCCTTCTTTTCAAAAACCACATTCCACAAACACTTTCAAAACAAACTCTCAAAAACATTTGAAACATCTTTTCGAAAAGATACACACCTTTGTAAAACATTCGAGTAAAGAATTGTTACAAGGGTAGCCTAAGACAAGGCATCTTCTTCCAAAACATTTTCAAAAACACACACACATACACACCATTTTCAAGCAATCGAAAATCAAGGCAAGTGATCTAAAAACTAAGTAACTAAGAGCCCATGGATAACCATGGATGAAAAGGGTGCTAATACCTTCCCTTTTCATAATCTACCCCCCGAACCCACGAAATATCTCAAAAGGTTTTTGCTGTGCTTTTTTCAACCTTTCCTTTAGGATAAAATAAAAAGTCGGTGGAGACTCTTGCTCAACCGAAACATTTGCGAAAACAAACGCAAAACCATAGTCAGTTTTCCCACCGTATCACATTCATCAACTGAAGTAACAAACATTTCTTCTTCAATGGCATTGGTATTATGGCCATGTTTGGCCATAGGGGCAGAAATGACGTTTGGCTTTTCGGGCGCATCGAAGTCAATCTCTTTGGCTTCAATAAGGTCTTGTATTTTGTTCTTTAGATCCCAACAGTTATTAGTGTCGTTGTTGGGACTTTCAGAGTGGTATGCACATCGGGCATTGGGATTTTAGTGAGGAGATGTTATGTTAGGGTTTTTCGGAGCTTCTTTAAAGGTCACCAAATTGGATCTTAGTAGATGCGGTAATACCTGAGATAGGGTCATGTTAATTCTGGTGAATTGCCTGACTGGTCTTTCCATCCTCGGTTGATTGTTTCTTTGTTGATCAGGCGCAGGTTTAGGGATCATCACAGCCCTCGCCATTCATCGGCGCTCGACCCTATCTTGATTTCTTTGTGGATATACAGCAACCACCTCTTTCTTTCCGATGAAAGGCTTCCTTATAGCTGCAGAAGAGGATGTATCTTTTTGGATCTTTCCATTCTTTATACCGGCTTCTACCCTTTCTCCGGTCAATATCAGTTCAATAAAACCTGAAGATGAACTTCCAATTAAATGATTGAAGAAGGGACCAGATAAGGTGCCCAAGAACATGTCTACCAACTCTCTCTCAGATAGAGGGGGTTGGACTCTTCCAGACAAGTCTCTCCATTTTTGCGCATAGTCCTTGAAACCTTCATTGGAAACCATGGCCATACTGTGGAGTTGAGTACGGGTAGGTGCAAGGTCAGCATTGTATTGGTATTGTTTGTAAAAGGCTGCAGCAATATCTTCCCAGTTATGAACATTGACTTTTTCTAACTGGTAAAACCAATCAAGTTGAGTTCCAGACATGCTGTCTTGGAATAAGTTTACCCATAAGTCTTTGTCAGCGGTATCGGGCTGGATTTTCCTTACATAGAACCGGAGATGCATTTTAGGGCATGAGACTCTGTCATACTTGGCGAACACAGGTGCTTTGAATTTTGGAGGAATGACAATCCCCGACACTAACCCCAATTCCTCAAAGTCCAAGCCAGACACTTTTTGGATTTCCATCGCACTCAACCGCTCTTCGAGATGTTTATACTTGTCATCAGTTGGAGGGTATTGTTCTTCAGAATAGTCTTCTTCTTCCTCTTACTCTTCCGATTCTAATGGGACAACTGTTTCCTTGCCTTTCCCATATTGATTGTCTCTTTCACTGGATGTCGTTGTAAAGTCTAAGGTCCTTCTTGTCTGCCCATGAAATCTTCTTCCCATGTCTAGGACTCCGGTTACCTTTTTTGTCTTCTTTTTCTTTTCCTCAGCCAACAAAGTCTTCAACTCTTCTTGTCCTTTAGCTAGGGTCAAGAGCAACTATTGAAACTGTGTATTCTGAGCTTGGAGGTCCTTCACCGTTTGCTCGAGATCCAGCTTACTGAAATAAACAATAGAGAGATGAGGAGACTTGTTGCAAAAGGCCTGCTTATGTTATGATGAATGGTATATGCATATGTAATGATTTCAAGGATTTCAAAGATTCAAAAATTTTTATACAAAAAGGAAACACACGTTATATTAATCAGTTAAAGCTTGAGTACATCAATGCCTCTTGGGCTTAAAAGCTCTAAGATAAAAAGGTAGTGTGCATCCTCTTTGGCGCGATGCAAGCATTGAGAGTCTGCTCCTCATGAAGTAGCCTAGTGAGTTCCAAAAGTTTCTTCTCGCTCGCGTAGAATTGTGCTTCGAAGGTATCTCGCTCTCCCTTGAGTTATATCTAATCCCTTTGTAGGTCTTTAAGAGATGTAGGCATTTCAGCATGTAGGATAGTGTATGGAACATATCCTTTCATGACAGGCTCAATGATTAATTTTATGCCCCAAAGTCTTGCTATCCACCTTGTTTAATATCCTCCAAGCTCGAATAAATCTCTGGCGAAGACCTTGATCGTCGTTGTCGTAGTCAAATACCAAACCTTGAATCAGCATCTCGTGCGGGCCATCCCTTCGGGCGTAACAAAAATATTTTAAGGCTAAGCATGGGTTGTAGGTGATACCACCCATAATTCCAAGTAAAGGGACATTAGGGAATTCTCCATAACGATCGACAATGATAACATTCTCTTTGGATCGGGAGCACCAATGAATGTTCGAATGTTTGAGCGTCATCAACCTTTGTGACCACCTTGAACCTTGCTCATTTTTTAATAGAGATTGGGGAAGATGCGAAATAAACCATCTTGCCAAGAGAGGAGTGCAACACATAAGGACACCTCTTTTCCTCATTGTGCGAGTGTGAAAAGAGTGTAGGATATCTCCTAGCAATGTAGGCACCAGGTTGCGGGATATGAAGATTTTAACGGTGTTGACATCTATGAGTTGGTCAGGATTTGGAAACAAAACCATCCCATAGATGAGGAGAGCCACAATTTCCTCAAAGGCTTGCAAGTCCAAGGAGTTCCAACAACTTTGGGCTTTCTCGAACAAGAACTTTGCTAAGAAACCTTTGACACCACTCCTTGTTTCCCAATGAGTTGTGATATCAGATGAGTGCAAGTGTAGAGCTTGAGAAATCTCTTCTGGCTTTGGGTCTCTTTCCGTACTATTGAAAGGTAGTTATTTGAGAATGGGAATCCTGAAGAGTTGGGAGAATTCTTCCAAAGTTGTCACAAGTTGATAATCAGGAAATGTGAAGCAATGGTGTAAAGGATCAAAGAACTGAAAGAGCACCTTCATCATGTCCTCATCTGTGTTGAAGGTGACCAAGTTGAGTAGGCGACCATGTCTCTCGGTAAATGGAGTGTTTTCAGGAATCCTTGAAGCAAGCTCCTTGAGTTGTAGAGGGATCCTTACAAGATTGACTTGAATAGTTTTCCTGCGAAGTGAATCCATATCCTACAAAACAAGAACAAAGATGAATCCTAAAATCCTTGAAATGGTTAGTGGATGTATATGATGTTCATGACATTATGTACAAGTATGCATATACAAACAAAACAAACAAATCCTTAGGTTTAGGATTGCATGGGGTTTTATAGGTAAGTACCCTCTTGAAGTTTAGTTGGCTTAAACCTGTCCTAGTAATAATAACCGAGTTCTAAGGAGCTCAATATCACCAGTTTGTTTCCTTGGTCATTATTTCAGCACAAGCCTCTTTAATGGCGACCGAAATATCCCAAGAAATCAAACCTCAATGAGTGTAGTATCGAGTATCTACCAACTTCGGACTGCACCAAAGTCGGTCATCTCACTACACCCTAAAGCCCAAGTTGATCAAGTAAAGGTTCTAAAAGTTTATTAGTGCTTCATGACATCACTAAGCGTCCCAGTATTCTCTTAGATTAAATCAAAGGCTACCGGTACCCACAAATATGTCGCACTAACGTAGCTATTGCTTAGACCATGTCGGTATACCCCGCACAATTTCCACAACGTATTGCTACTTACCTATAATGTATCCCAAATCCAGGTAGAGGATTCAAACCAAAACAAAGAACCATAATTTAAAGCATACAATTCAAACAATGTAAGCAAATAAATGTGATCTATCCCTAAGGTAACCCCACTTTTAGAATTTTCCCCAACAGAGTCACCAGTTCTGTGATACGGTGGGAGAAATGACTTGAAGGTTTTGCGTTTGATCGCAAATGTTGCGGTTAGCAAGAGTCGCCACCGACTTTTCTTTTATCCAAAATGAAAGGTGAAAAAGCATAGGAAAGACCTTTGAGATTGTTTCTTGAGTTCGGGGGGTAGATTATGAAAAGGGAAGGTATTAGCACCCTTTTCATCCATGGTTTTCCATGGGCTCTTAGTTACTTGCTAGATCACTTGATTTTGTTTGAAATTGTGCTTTGTGTGGTTTTTGAAAGTATTTTGTAAAGATGCCATTGTTTAGGCAATCTTTGTAATGATTCTCGTTCGTAAGAATATATACAAAGATGTTTGATCTTTTGAAGATGTTTTCAATTTTGTAAGATTTTGAAAGTGTATGTGTTTGTTTTTGAAAATAGCAAAGATATTTGTTTTGAAATGGAGCAAGTAATTAGGAGCAATTTACCTACTCAAATGTCTTTCTTGTTCATTTCCTTTTCCTTTGACATTGTTGTCTTACCATTGATTTGGTAAGCAACCCTATATTTGGATGTAAACGGTACGGGCGTGGGTCATCATATAACGATGATTAGCAATATTGCAAGGTATCTTAGCATTCTTTTTGAGGGACTAAGATCATTTGTAAGGCAACTTAGATAGCGTCATCGAGGGACTATGATCTTGTATTTTGCTTATTTTTCTAAGATATCTCACATGCGTAATATGGCCGTTTTTGGAAGAAAAAAAAGTGGGTTTACCCTAAGGGTGTATGTGTGCAAATGTGTTGATTTACATGCATTGATTTGTCTTTGATTAGGGTTTGCGATTTGGTTGGTTTTAATCTTTCCATACAAACCCAAATTACTAGCATTTGTATATAAAGCGATAAATTGCGGAAATTAAAATTACTACGCTATTACATCATTAGGGGAAGGTGTGTACAAATTACAAATGGGAATTGCAAAAATGTAAACCGAGTTAGTCTATTACAACCATATTGAATGAGTATCAATGTACAAGAAATTAAATGGATACAATGTGCAAAAGTGAATAAATATACAAAAATATAAAATGTGAAGTAAATGGATATATGTTTGATTTTTTAGAAAAAAAAGGGATTTTGTCTTAATATAATTAATTAAAATAAAAATAATTAATAAAAGAAATAAACCCTAAATTTGTTTAAGAAAAGATTTTAAAAAAAAAACCCTAAATCTATTAGTTCAAATAAAATAAAATAAGTTTATGAGAAAAGTTTTTTTTTTTTTGATATTTTTATGTCTTGAAAATATTTAAGGTATTATAAAATATTTTTTAGCCCTTTTTTATATTAAAATAATATATTTAATGGGTGTAAAGAGAAAATAAATATTAACCTAGGTTTAATTTAATTTAAAAGACTAGTTCATATAATAAATAATGTGTAGTTAAATAAAATATTTTTTTGTGAGAAAAAAAAACTAAGTTAAAATGAAAATCTATTTTTTTGTGATTTTTTAATATTAGGAAAAATATTTAAGAGAATAAAAATGAAATGAATAAAAAATATAAAAAATAAATAAACTTGGGCCAGGGGTGCAAGTAGTCCACAAGGGGTTTAGCTAGTAAAAAGAACAACAAAAAAGCCCAAAGGCCCAGGTGTCCTGCAAAAAAGGTCAGAAAATGCAAAAATATGTAAAAACACAAAAAGGGTACCACTGGGGCTTGAACCCAAGTTCCAAAGGTTAACAGGCGCGCGCTTTACCACTAGGGTGGCTATACATCTATTCATATAAACAAAACAATAAATATGTAAGGCAAATCAAGTCTTGATGACTTCATCTTCAACCTCCAGCCAGCGTACCTGGAACTTCTTCATTTCTCAATAAAAATGGAAGATGACAAAATGAAAGTTGTTGCATTCTTCCTCACGAATCTAACCACGTAAATAACTAAAACTAAAAGTCAAAGATATATGAGAATTTCTCTGGCCTTAATTTGAACCCTAAAAATTTCAAAAACTTCAACTCTAAAATTCTCCAAGCTCAGGCCTTGTAAATGCAAACTATGGATATGTACAACTTCGTGGCAATGAGGTCTACATTTTTCCTTCACAAAATAAACATTAATGATGCTTAAATGATGAGATAGAAGTTCAAGTGAAATACCTCAAAACTGGAAATCGTGAAATGCAAATGAGCTTGATTCAAAGTGCTGCAAGGATCAGGTTAGCTTCCTTGAGGTCCCAGGAAGCTAATGCAATGATTAGCTTGAGCTGAAATTGGCTGAGGAGCTCTGGAGAAGTCAAGTTGCATACCCTTGTTTTTGAAAATGGAACTTGATGATGGAGGTGTTACATTTGAGAAAATGGACTTTGGATGGTTTGTATTTTATTTTTAAAAGATTTTGGAAGTGAAAGGCCAAAGAACGCACGAGGGGATTTGGAGTTTGGTATGTAAAGTCAGAATTTGCACAACAATGGTATTTTGAGATAGTTTTTGGCTAGAGGGAGTTTGAGTGAGTTTAAGGGTCTTCCATCTCGTTTCCTAGCTTACAAATAGTGACTCTATTTATAAGCAACAAGTTTGGGATGCTCTAGTTGATCAGAATTCAAATTTGCATCCTTAAGCTAAACATGTGATTTTTTAACAAAACAAGTTTCAAAGTCTTGCGTACTTGCTAAGATAGAGTGGTTATGCTTTAAACATACTTGCTTCTGACTTTGTAGATGAAGTGTGATCAGAAGGAACACGTTGGAGGCTCAAGAATGGACTTTATGCATAAAGCTTGCTTTTCAAGAATGATATTGTTAACTTTCTTCCCAAAATGGCAATGTGAATTGGATAAAGCTTAAATCACTTGGATTATAGCTCAAAAGTTTGTGTAATCAATTAATTATGGAGTAACAAACAAATTTGAGGTCTTCAAAGCAAATATTATGCACCCTAACATTGATTTGGTTCATGTGTTCATCCAAAATGACTTGTAATTCAAGTGACAAAACCCTAATTTCATCTCTTCGATTCTCCCTACTCAAGAATGATCTCAAGGAGTTCTTGGACATTTTGGAAAGCTTGCAATGTGCTATACAACCTGTGATACGGTGGGAGAACTGACTAGAGTTTTGCGTTTGTTTTCGCAAATGTTTCGGTTGAGCAAGAGTCGCCACCGACTTTTTATTTTATCCTAAGGAAAGGTTTAAAAAGCACAGCAAAAACCTTTGAGATTTTTCTTGGGTTCGGGGAGTAGATTATAGAAGGGGAAGGTATTAGCACCCCTTCTATCCATGGTTATCCATGGGCTCTTAGGTACTTGCTTAGATCAACTTGCCTTGGTTTTCAATTGTTTGAAATGGTGCTTGGTGTGTGGTTTTGAAAATGTTTTGAAAAGATGCCTTGTATTAGGCTAACCTTGTAACAATTCTTTACTCGAATGTTTTACAAAAGGTGTTTTATCTTTTAAAAAAGATGTTTCAAGGGTTTTTGGAAAGTTTGATTTTGAAAGTGTTTGTGAAGTGGGTTTTGAAAATAGGCAAGTGTTTTCTTGGCAATTTGACAAGTACTTAAGAGTTGTCTACCCTAAAGTTTTCTCAAAGATTTTTGTTATGTTTTAAACCTTTTGACAATTTTGTTCCACCATTGCATTTGGTTGACAATCTTGTATTAGGAGGTGAAAAGGGACAGGCGCGGGTCATCGTTTGGACCATAATTGCAACGGCGTTTAAATATCTTTGGGCAATTTCTTTAAGGGACTTGATCATTTGTTTTTGTTTTGTTTTGAAAAGTTTTATCGCGGGACTATGATCATTCAATTTGTTTGCTTTGCCCAAAGAAATTCAACATGCAACATGGCCCATTTTTGAAAGGCAACAAAGTGGAATACCCTAGGGGGTGCAAGTGTGAGAAGTGTTGTTTATTTTCATGCTCATTTATCTTTGTATTAGGTCAAACTATTTTTTTTGTCGTTTTTCGCATGCAAACCCTAATTCTAACATGGCATAATTAGAAAGCGTATAAAGTGCGAAATTTAAATTCCTACGCTATTACAACATAATAATATAGGGAGGGGGGTACAAATTTACAAATGGGGGATATTTAGACAAGAATTTAAATCTAGGCTATTACATCATTTTTGAATATTTGCAAGGTAAATAAATTGCATAATAAAATAGAAATTAAATAAATATGCAAAATGCAAAAAAAAGAAAGTTTTTATATGTATGAAAAAAAGTATTGTTTATGTAAAATAAAACAAGAAGAAAAAAGGGTATTATTTTTGAGTATTTTCATATTTAGGGCAAAAAACCCTAATTTTAATCAAAATGTATATTAATTAATTAATTCACATAATATTTATTATTTGCATACAAAAATAAAATAAAATATGGTATATTTGTAAAAAGGTCATTTTTTAGTATTAAATATTAAAAATAAAGTATATACATTTTTGGCATTTTTATTCTAAGTATATTAATATATATATATATATATATATATATATATATATATATATATATATATATATATATATATATATATATATATATATATATATATATATATATATATATATATATATATATATATATATATATATATATATATATATATATATATATATATATATATATATATATATATATATATTTATATTATTTAAATATGTATTATATACAAATAATAATAATATTCAATTTTTTTAGAAAATAGGATTTTTTATATGAAATATTTTCAGAGAGTAATATAAAATAAAAATAAAAATGGAAGTGCTTTTACATATTTTTCTATTTATCCTAAATAATAGTATATATCTATTTATATACAAATCAAAAAGAAAATCAAATAAAAACCAAATAAAATCAAAAAATGATGAGAAAAATATTTTCAAAATTTTAGTATGTTGAGAAAAAATAAACAAGTCAAACAAAAAAAAAAAAAAAGAAAAAGTCAAAAACGTTAAAAAATGAAGCAAATGGGCTGAGGGGTGTGAAACAGAAAAAATGGTGTGGATAGCAAAAATAACACAGGCCCAGCCCAATCCACTTCTTCTTCAACCTCTGAACAGATTTTGTTCAAAAACGCGCGCCAACCAGCTTCCTTCGAATGTCCTGATTCTTTGATTTTTTCAACAAACTTCCAACACAAAAAATGTTAAGCATGAAGAGACGGTTCTAACCATAGGCATAACTTGTTCTAACTCTCTAAGATGAGGGAGAATTTCTCCTCCCCCAAATCCTAACCTAATTTTTCTGTCATTTTCAAAGCTCAAATTCTCTCTACTCAGGCAAAAGAAATGAAATGTAAAGCTATGTACATGTTCAGGACTATGAGTAGGACCTTGTTTCTTCACAAACTTAAGACTAAATATGCATGATAAGAGAGATACGAATTCAAACTTTTACCTATTCAGTTGAACTTCTATCTGGAGAATGAGGAACTTTCAATGCAAGGTGATGATTGGAAAAGCTTCCTTGAGGTCCAGGGATGCTTTTTCAATGCTTACTTTGTCTTGAAACTCCTTGTATCGAGCTGTAGAACTTCAACTGCAAAAGGAAAAATTAAAAATGGTGGAAACTGTTAGAGTGATTACAGGTCAGGTTTTAGGCCATGGTTAGTTTGCATATGTTGTATGGAAGGTGTATGAATTGATCTTGGTGAGAATGCTCGAGGGAAATGGGAGTTTGCACTCAAACTGCAGAGGCAACTCTGTTTTTGCAGTTTGAGGATGATTTTGAGGTGGAGGGTGTTTTGGAGGGCAAGGACTTGTGCAAAAGCTTGGTTGGGATCTACTGAGTGTGTTTGATAAGTTTGCTCTTTTGTTTCTAAGCTGAGATGAGTGTCCTCACAAGTTATGGACTTTTCTTCTTTTCTAAGCAACAAAAGCAAAAATGGCTTCCTAGGCATGTAGGGGGCCTCCTAATGGGCTGCATAATCTTCTCTTGATCAGTGTGTTATGCACATAATCTTGTGCTAAGCAGATCTTCTATGTACTTGTTTGATTTACCAATTGACATAAAGCAAGCTTTTGTAAAAATGGAAAGTTCACTTTATCCAAAAATGGATCAATCTTGTGTATAATGCTTGAATTCATGGAACAACACTTTGACACAATGAACAAGCATTAAATTAAGGAGTGTAATATGGTTTAAGGACCTGTAAAGTAACACAAACCATGCTGAGTTCAAATTTGCAAAGTTATGGACATGGAACTTGGTCATGAACAAAGTGTTTTTTTGCTATATTGTGAAATTCGATTCTCCCTAACCATGAGGTTGTTTGAGAAGTTCTTGGACATTTTGGAAAGCTTGGAATGTGTACTACAATCCATCTTTGAAATGCAAATTGAAATTCCAAGTGGAAGGGTATGAAAAGTGGCCTTGAAGTGGGGTAGAAAATCTTGTCAAACTAGGTTAAAATTTTCACTAAGTTAAAAATGGTTTAGTGCCCTTATTCAAAAAATTGTAACTTGAGATACAAGCTTCAAATGAGAAAACTTTGTGAATCAAAGTTGTAGATTATGCAACAAGCTACAACTTTCATGTTTTGACTTTTGTTTGAATCCAAATGGATCTTGGTGAAAAGGTGGGGCAAAGTTGGGAAAAAATTAGGGTTTTTCATAACTTAGAAAAATTCTAAGTTATGAAAAATTCCATTTTCTAACCCTAATTTGCAAATTGTGATTTCTTGGTGAACAAGTTTCATGATTTGGCATGTTTTGATGAAAAATGAATCTTGACTCTTGATTTTGACCAAAAAGTCAAAGTTTGACTTTTCAGTATACAGTCAAAACTGATCAATTGACTGGGAAATTCAACTGTCAATCTTGTGTATTTGGGATCTTTTGAATTTGTTGAGCATGTCAAGATAATTCCATGGGGTCCTTGAGTCCATATGTGAGCTTGGTTTGCCATTGGCTAGGTCAAACAGTCAAAAATTGCCTCTGTACAGTCAAAACCCTAAAAATGACCATTTTGCCCTTTTGGTGATCTGATCAAATTTCTTGTGGAGTTGTGGTCCAAACTTGATCAAATGACTCCTAGGAGTTCATAATGTTGATGTGGATTTAATTTCATGAGATTTGACTGTCAATTGGCCACAGTTGACTTTTTCCCCAATACAGTTGATTTCTAGGTCAACTGTCCAATTGACTGGGCAAAATTTGGAATCAGGACTTGAAACTTGGTATGGATAAACTTAGGAGGTCAATATGAAGCAAGAAAGTCATCTTGGGTACTTTAGGTCAAAACATCTTGGTGCAAACACAAACCCTAATTTGGGGTTAGCAGTGCAAGGAGGAGTCTTGAGCAGATGAAACCCTAACTGGATCTTGAGCTTCAAGAGCTTTGTGAGGAGAAATCAGTGAGAAATGGGAGGGCAAATTTTGGGGTACAACAGTTGCCCCTGTTCAATCTTCTTGGACCTGAAGAGTTAGATTGGCAAGCTTGCCTTTCGTGACTCGAGGGTAAAAGGAGATTGGACACTAGAGTGCCCGGAAATTTGCACTCGTCAAAGCACTGGATGCGGGAATGGGCTTAGAGATGCCATTTGGAGAAGGGCTTAACGATGCCATCTGGAAGACTGACAGAAACTTGTCGGGGATGGGCTTAAAGATGCCATCTGGAAGGGAATATCAGGAAAGTGTCCAAGCTTTGGACCACTTTTGAATTAGAGGTCTGAACAAGCCGTAGGTTGACATCCGTTTACTTGGAGAACCCGTGAACTGTTTTCAGAAAGTTGCATCTGAACAAATTGATAGATTAACATCCGTTACTTGGGAAGAATCCATGAACTGTTTTCAGAAGTCTTGAGAAGAATCTGAACAAGTGATAGGTTAACATCCGTTTACTTGGAGAACCCGTGAACTATTTTCAGAAATCTTGAAGTTGAATAAGCAATAGAACAACATCCGTTGTTGGGAAGCGTCCGTAAACTGTTTTCAAAAGTTGCATCTGAACAAGTTGATAGATTAACATCCGTTACTTGGGAAGAATCCATGAACTGTTTTCAGAAATCTTGAAGTTGAATAAGCAATAGAACAACATCCGTTGTTGGGAAGCGTCCGTAAACTGTTTTCAAAAGTTGCATCTGAACAAGTTGATAGATTAACATCCGTTACTTGGGAAGAATCCATGAACTGTTTTCAGAAGTCTTGAGAAGAATCTGAACAAGTGATAGGTTAACATCCGTTTACTTGGAGAACCCGTGAACTGTTTTCAGAAATCTTGAAGTTGAATAATTTTAGTCTGTCGACTGATCTTACCTGAAAAGGCAAAGAGTTAGTCGTATGCAATGCTATGATGCATGATACAATGTATATTTTGTGTTATGGATGTAAATGGATGTGCATGTAAGCTGGAGAGCTGTCTTGCATAGGATAGATGAATCCGAGACAGCGGAAGATGGAAGTATCCTGACTGCTGCCGGGGAAAATAAGTCCTGGGTTGTTGCTGAGGAACCTGGAGCTTGGGTTGTATACCAATCTTCTGGGGAATTCCCGGAGTCTTCTACTGGGGAGTACCAAACTAGTAGACTTAATGCTGGGGAGACTAGATTGAGAATCTTCAGCCAGGAGAGAAGTATCTCTGGAAATTTCACTGGGGAACCCAAGATTTTCTTCCTAAAAACTCTGTGGGGAGAAGGTTAAAAAGTCTGATTCCGCTGGGGATTGTCCATTCGAAGCTTTTGATCTGCTGGAGATACTGAAGCTTAAACTCTGAGGGAAAATGATTTCTGGAAGATTCTCTGGCTGGGGATTTCGCAAAGATAACCTCCTCCGGGGATTGTATTGATAAGTTATTGTTGGGGGAATTTTGAGGAACTCCGCCGGGGATGGGAAGAATTTTGGCGAGCGCGATCTCCCCTGGTTGTTAGCTGAGGATAACCCAGTTATAAGCCTCTGTGAGGAATAACTTTGAATAAAACTCGGGAGGGACGTCCGTACTCCGCGGGGAATACCTTTCAGAACTTTACTGGGGACAAGCTTCGAGGGTCTGCTGGAGAGAGACCTCAGGGTTTGCCAGGGATGTGGATTACAGGTCTTGAGGGATTTCCTTTGAAAAGGTGTCAAAATATCCATCTGTACTTTCATCCTATCAGTAATCCTTTTCTTAGGTTTTAATTAGGAATTGATCATGCTTCAAATGCATATGCCTATTTAACAAAACATTGGACGTTTCTCAAAATAAAACGAATAGTGCAAAAGAAAAAGAAAAAGGGAAATGACACAAATTTTGGGAAGAGTATTTGTATTGATTTTCTTTGAGTATATTTGTACAAAGGAAATAATCATCCTAGTAAGAGGATCTTGCCGTAAATATTTGAAAAATTTATACAAAATAAAGATGGCTATGTGAAATAATTCCATGGGATTCCGTTCTGCTGTAGCTTTCACAACTCTGAACCTCTGTCCATTCAATGCTTCGTTTGACGATGGCTGGATTGATCAGAAACCTGGAACCGGTTGATGAAGAGACTGTCTTTGAAGTGATCCGACGAGACATAGTCACACGCTTTAATTCCCTAATTTTTGCCTGAATCGCCCTTTCGGGTTTTCGATCCACCGGGAAACCCCTTTTTTCCCAAGCCGCCCTTTCGGGTTTTCGACTTGCCGGGTGCGCAGACTTTTTTGTTTTTATCCCTAATTTTTGCCTGAACCGCCCTTTCGGGTTTTCGGTTTACCGGGATGCCCATTTTTGCCCAAGCCGCCCTTTCGGGTTTTCGACTTGTCGGGTTACTTTATGCGTAGTATCTTTTGACTATGTCTGCGTTCGCAGGGTGCGGCAAATCGTCGCCGTCCATGGTGGTCAGAATCATTGCACCACCAGAAAATACGCTCTTGATCACAAATGGTCCTTCATATGTAGGAGTCCATTTGCCCCTGGGATCACTTTGCGGTAAGATAATCCGTTTGACTACTAGATCTCCGACTTGATACACTTGACGCCTAACTTTCTTGTTGAAAGCCTTGATCATCCGTTTTTGATACGTCTGACCATGGCATATAGCAGCAAGTCGCTTTTCGTCGATCAGATTGAGTTGATCAAGTCGGGTCTGCATCCAATCATCTTCATTCAAACCTGCATCCTTCATGATCCTTAGAGAAGGGATCTGAACTTCCATAGGCAAAACAGCCTCCATGCCATAAACCAGAGAAAATGGGGTTGCCCCAGTTGAAGTACGTGCCGTCGTACGGTATCCATGCAGAGCAAACGGCAACATCTCATGCCAGTCTTTGTAAGTGACCGTCATTTTCTGAATGATCTTTTTAATGTTTTTGTTTGCAGCCTCAACAGCACCGTTCATCTTCGGCCGATAGGGAGATGAATTGTGATGATAAATCTTGAACTGTTCGCATAATGCAGTGATCATTGTATTATTCAGATTTGTACCGTTGTCCGTGATGATCCTGTCGGGAACACCATACCGACATATGAGATTATGTTTGATAAAGCGGGCAACCACATTTTTGGTGACAGAGGCGAAGGAAGCTGCTTCGACCCATTTAGTGAAGTAGTCAATGGCAACCAGGATGAAGCGATGTCCGTTGGAAGTCGTGGGCTTGATCTCTCCAATCATATCAATGCCCCACATTGCAAAGGGCCACGGAGCAGTCAGGACGTTGAGGGGAACCGGAGGGATATGAACTTTGTCAGCATAGACTTGACACTTGTGACAAGTACGGGAATGCTGATGGCAGTCAGCCTCCATGGTAGACCAGTAATAGCCTGCCCTTAGGATCTTCTTAGCCATTGTATGCCCGCTCAAGTGAGTGCCAAATGGTCTGCTGTGTATGTCGGTCATAATCAACTCTGCTTCAGCTTTATCCACACACCGGAGTAATACGCAATCATGGCTTCGTTTGTAAAGGATGTCGTTGCTCAGGAAGAACTTAGCAGCGAATTTCCTTAAGAACTTCTTGTCATTCACGGAAGCTCCGTCGGGATAATCTTGGGTCTCGAGATACCTTTTGATTTCATGGAACCAAGGTTGTTCCACTACTTCTTCGGTATTAATCTCGTGACAATGCGCGGGTTCATCCATTCGCTCGATAGTGATTTGGGGAGCCTCGTTATCCCAGTTGAGTTTAAACATGGAGGACATTGTGGCTAGAGCATCTGCTAGCTGATTCTCTTCTCGCGGGAAGTGCTCGAAGGTAATTTGCTCGAAGTGAGGCAACAATGTCAGAACATGTTCTTTATATGGAATAAGATTAGGATGTTTGGTATCCCAATCTCCTTTGATCTGGCTGATGACCAAAGCCGAGTCCCCGAATACGATCAAAGATTTGATCCCCAAGTCTATAGCAGCCTTGAGACCAAAGATGCAGGCTTCATACTCAGCCATGTTGTTTGTGCAGCTGAAGCAAAGTCGGGCTGTGAAAGGAGTGTGGCATCCTTCCGGAGAAATGAGTACCGCGCCAATACCATTTCCAAGTGCATTTGAAGCACCATCAAAGTACAGGGTCCATCGGGATCCCTTTTCGGGTCCGTCATACGGTCCGTCACTTTCAATGTTGTCCAAATTCATGATGTCCTCGTCTGGGAAGTCAAATCTCATGGGTTGATAGTCTTCGATAGCCTGATGAGCCAGATGGTCAGCTAGTACACTCCCTTTTATAGCTTTTTGGGTGGTGTACTGGATGTCATACTCAGTTAAGATCATTTGCCATCTAGCTATCCTTCCAGATAAAGCGGGCTTTTCGAAGATATATTTGATAGGATCCATTTTGGAAATCAACAAGGTAGTATGAGTCAACATATACTGTCTTAGTCGGCGAGCAGCCCATACCAAAGCGCAGCAAGTTTTCTCGAGCAGTGAGTAGCGAGTTTCACAGTCGGTAAACTTTTTGCTAAGGTAATAAATAGCATGCTCTTTTCGACCAGACTCGTCATGCTGGCCCAAAACACACCCCATTGAATTATCCAAGACGGTCAAATACATGATCAAAGGTCTTCCTTCGACGGGTGGCATCAGAATAGGAGGTTCTAGCAAATATTCCTTGATTCTATCAAAAGCAGCTTGACAATCGTCGTTCCATTCCGCCACCTGATCTTTCTTCAAGAGTTTGAAAATTGGCTCACAGGTAGAGGTCAGATGTGATATGAACCTGGCAATATAGTTTATGCGCCCCAAGAATCCTCTAACCTCCTTTTCAGTACGGGGAGCAGACATTTCTTGTATTGCTTTCACTTTTGCCGGATCGACTTCAATGCCTTTGTTGCTTACAATGAATCCCAGGAGTTTACCAGATCTAACTCCAAAAGTGCATTTGCTTGGATTCAGCCTTAACTTGTACTCTTTTAACCTGGCAAACAACTTCTCCAAATGTTCAAGGTGCTCTTCCTCCGTTTGTGACCGAGCTATCATATCGTCTACGTAAACCTCAATCTCATGATGTATCATGTCATGAAATAAAGCTACCATGGCGCGTTGATAAGTTGCCCCTGCGTTCTTCAGCCCGAACGGCATCACTTTGTAACAGAAAGTGCCCCACTGTGTGACAAAAGTTGTTTTCTCCATATCTTCGGGAGCCATTTTGATTTGATTATAGCCCGAAAATCCATCCATGAAGGAAAACACTTTGTGCTGAGCTGTATTGTCGATCAAGATGTCAATATGGGGTAGCGGGAAATCATCCTTAGGGCTGGCCCTATTCAAATCCCGGTAGTCCACACACATCCTGACTTTGCCATCTTTCTTCGGTACTGGCACAATGTTAGCGACCCATTGAGGATAGGACGTAACAGCCAGAAAGCCAGCATTGAACTGCTTCATTACTTCTGCTTTAATTTTTTCAGACATGTCAGGCCTCATTCGGCGAACCTTTTGCTTGATTGGTGGACAGTCTTCTCTTGTGGGGAGACGGTGAACCACGATGTCTGTGTCCAAACCCGGCATGTCTTCATAGGACCAAGCGAAGATTTCAACATACTCATTCAGTAACTGTACCAAGCGTTCCTTAACTTCTGGTTCCAGGTTGGCACCCACCTGCACCTCCTTCCGATTTTCCTCGGTTCCCAAGTTGACAGTTTCCAATGGCTCCTCATGCGGTAAGATGGCTCTTTCCTCTTGTTGCAGAAGTCTGGCTAGTTCCCCTGGTACTTCACAACCTTCGTCATCTTCGAACTCGGCTAGATTGACCAGGTCTTCAGAGTTATTGAAAGATACAGCAGAATAGTCACCCATGGAATCCGGAGTGGATGGGTACCTGCATTGGTGAGTGTGGGTGTGTGTAAGGGATAGCCATCCTTAAACAAAAATGCAAAAGGAAAGGAAATGAACACAAGCAGTTTATCAAATGAAAAACGTCCAATGAATCATTAAACATGGCATATGAATATGAAAAATAGTCAAAACCCTTACAAGTGGACCTACATGCCCCGGGCAAGGCAGGAGGTGAAAAAGATAGTGTACGGATTGTTTGAAAGTAAAATATTACAGACCAAAATAGGAAATGTTCGATAGATAAATTACTGAGGAATAAAAGTGATGGGGACAAAGTCTTTTGCCTCCCAATTGCTCAACCCTCCTCCGACAGTTGGATAAACCCAATCTTCAATGTTGCTGTCCTTGTCTTCATCTTCCAAGGCGTTGATTCTGTAAGGAGAAATTTTGACTGGCGCCCTCTCAATCTTTGACCGGCGCATAGCCTTCTGACCGGCAGCTGTGAAACCTAATCCAGACTTGTCAGCTTTATGCGGAAAATCGGGTAACTGCCCCCACGCTGAATTCTTCCCTTCTTTAACTGCAGCCCTTGCATCCTCCAGAGATGCCATTCTGGCCATCTGCCTTGGTGTCTCAGCTGTAAATTTCGCCACTGCTATCTCAGGAAACACTTCTTCGAAATGTTGAAACGGTGTCTCAATAAACTCCCCTTCAACTTCCACATACCGGAAAGAATTTAAATGGCTAATCATGTACTCTTCTTCGCCGTGGACAGTAATGATCTTTCCCTTGACAGGGTACTTCAGCATCTGATGCAGGGATGAGGTGACTGCCCCAGCATGGTGTATCCAAGGTCTACCCAGCAGGCAGGAGTATGATGGGCGGATGTCCATTACGTAGAAAGTGGATTTAAACACCTCAGTACCTATCTTGACAGGAATTTCAACTTCTCCATGGACCATTCTTTTCGACCTATCAAAAGCTCTGACGACAATATCACTCGGCTTCAATTCCAACCCTTCGCAATCTAGCCGGTCCAAGGCCTTCTTAGGCAAAACATTCAGTGATGAACCGGTATCAACCAGAACATGTGCAAGGGTGGTTCCGCGACACTCGATTGAAATATGCAACGCATCATTGTGGTTTCGGCCTTTAGGGGTCAGGTCGGCATCAGAAAAACCTAGCCCATTGTCTGCAGTCAGGCTAGCCACGCAATGTTGAAATTGATCTGCAGAGGTTTCCTGGGGCACATGAGCTGCCTTTAGAAACATAATCAAAGCTTGAGCGTGCGCTTCTGAGCAAAGTAACAGTGCCAGCATGGAGATCTTGGAGGGGGTTTGCCCCAACTGTTCCACCACATCGTAGTCACTTCTCTTGATTATCCTCAAAATCTCGTCCATTTCTTTCTTGGAAGCTTCTGGAATCGCCAAGGGTTGATCCCTCGTCCTGACGGGCTCATCTTGTATTCCTTTTCCTTTATCGGCAATGGTAGGAGAGACAGCACTAGGAACGAAAATTTCTTCAATCAAAGGAGTTCTGACAGAGAGCTTTACTGGTGCGGGGATGACTTCTTTAGCTGATGAGGGTCCAAAGACTGCTTTTGGAGGAGCAATCTCTGGAGAAAATATCCTCCCACTCCTGGTGATTTTGCTGGTGCCCGCAATATTACTAATGTTGGCCTCTTCATCATCTGAACTTTCTTCAATTGTTTCAACTTGCTTGATACCATGGTAGTAGATGTCACCACCATAGTTCCAAGGTATCGACTTCTCAGAAACATAGGGAACAGGCCCCGGCATTGTTATCTTCAAAGGTATAGACTTTGCAGCTGGTGTAATCTTAACTGGCTTTTTGACGGCCTCGGAAAGATTGGCGTAAATGGTTATGATTGAGACATTTTCAACATGAACTGGAACGGCAGGAACTTTTTCGAACAAAATTTGTCGGCTATCCATGAGGCCTTGGATGCCTTTCTTCAATAGCGGACAATCAAACGGCAGAGAGTGGCAACAGTAACAGTCTTCTTTACATCCCGGGAAGATCCCGGCCCTCAACAAATTTAACTTAACGGTTAACAGTGGAGTAGTCAGATCACTAACGTCAGCAACATACAGATCCTCTTCAATGGCATTGACACTCCGACCGTGCTTCGGCATAGGTGCAGATATCACATTGGGTTTTTCTGGAGCGTCAAACTCTACTTCCTTAGCCTCTATCAGGTCCTGAATCTTATGCTTGAGTGCCCAACAATCATTGGTGTCGTGTCCAACACTGTCTGAATGATAGGCGCACTTAGCATTGGCATGATAATGCAGGGAAGACGTATTCACATTCTTTGGCGCTTCCTTGATAGTGGCAAGATTTAATTTCAACAGATGGGGAAGCACCTGTGCTGGAGTCATATTAATACGGGTGAATTGCCGGTGTGGCCTTTCTACCCGTTGCTGATTTGGTCTGGTCTGGTTATAGCGAGGCTGCTCACTCGGAGTGTTTTGAATCATTACGGCCCCCACAGTCGGCCGACGCTCCACCTTCCCTGCTCTTCTTTGAGAATATACCATAGCTGTCTCCTTCTTAAACGGTTTCTTCTCAACACTTGCAGCGACACCCTTCTGAATCTTTCCTGACTTGATGCCAGCCTCAATTCTCTCGCCTGTTAAGATCAAATCAGTAAACCCCGCGGAAGAGTTACCAATTAAATGATTGAAAAATGGCCCAGATAGGGTCCCAAGAAACATATCAACGAGCTCACGATCGGTTAAAGGAGGCTGCACCCTGCCAGCCAAATCCCTCCATTTTTGTGCATATTCTTTGAATCCCTCACTTGTTCCTAGTGACATACCCTGAAGTTGGGTACGAGTAGGAGCAAGATCGGAATTATACTGGTATTGTTTGTAAAAAGCGGTGGCCAAATCTTCCCAACTTCTGACACTGGTTCCTTCTAACTGATAAAACCATTCCAACTGAGCCCCCGACAGGCTGTCTTGAAAGAAGTGAATCCAGAGGTTTTTATCTGCCGTATAGGGTTGAATTTTTCTCACATAAGACCTGAGATGCATCTTGGGACAGGATAGCCCGTCGTACCTCACAAACACTGGTACTTTGAATTTTGGGGGAATCACAATTCCGGCGACCAAGCCCATGTCTTCAAAATCTAAACCCGGTACCCTTTGCAATTCCATAGCAGCCAATCTGTCTTCTAAACCTTTATATTTGTCATCAGCTGGAGGATACTGCTGGTCAGAATAATCTTCATCCTCTTCAACTTCTTCCTCCTCTGCATCAGACTCGGAAGGCACCACAACTTGATCTCTTTTACTAGTCCCTTCATCAGAAGTTGGAGGAAATTCAAGCACTCTCCGAGCTTCTCCGTTGAATCTTCTCCCCAAAGTGGCCACTCCAACCCTCTTCTTCTTCTTCTTCACTGGGTCCTTATTCTCCAGTTGAGTCTTGATATCCTCTTGACTCTTGACCAAGGTCATCAAGAGTTGCTGGAACTGTGCATTCTGAGCCTGTAGGTCTTTGACTGTTTGCTCGAGATCCATCCTACTGAAATAAACAGCAGATAGATAAGGAACCCTGGAGTGAGACCTGCTTATTCACATGATGAATGGTATGCTTATGTATGCAATGCATTCAAGGGTTTAGAACATTCAAAATTGCTTCAGACAAAGAGGAACGCACGTCGTATTAATAAGAAGAAATTTGTTAGTACATAAATGCCCCATGGGCCAAATATTACAAAATAAACTTCCTAAGGCAGAAAGACATTGCGCATCCTCTTTGGTGCGATGTAGGTATTGAGGGCCTCTTGCTCGTGGAGTCGGCGGGTAAGCTCTAGAACCTTCTTTTCACTGGCGTAGTAGCTAGCTTCAAAAGTGTTCCGTTCCTCTTTGAGCTGGATCCAACTTTTCTGCATTTCCTCCCACGATGTAGGCATGTCTGGATGCAGGATGGTGTAGGGAACCTCTCCTTCATTGACGGGCTCTTTAATCATAGGGAGAACATGAGGATAAGGCATCATTAGACTTTGGGTTCGGGCTCGTACCCACTTGAGATAGGGCTCAAGAGGGATGGAGTTCTTGTGTCCCAGAGTCTTGCTATCAACCTTGTTGAGTTTTCCCCAAGCTCTGATGAATCTTTGGTGAAGTCCTTGCGCATCGTTGTCGAAGTCAAAAACTAGGCTAGGAATCAGCATGTCATGAGGGCCATCCCTCCGTGCATATCCAAATTGTCTCAAGGCTAGGCAAGGATTGTAGGTGATACCTCCTCTGATTCCAAGCAAAGGAACATTAGGAAACTCTCCGCAGCGATCGACAATGATGACATTTTCTCTGGACCGAGAACACCAATGCACATCAGAATGAGTAAGAGTCATCAACCGTTGGGACCACCTTGTACCTTGATCATTCTTCAGGACAGATTGTGGAAGGTGCGAAATAAACCACCTTGCGAGGATAGGAGTACAGCACATGAGAACACCCCTCTTTCTCATTGTTCGTGTGTAAAATGAGTGAAGAATGTCCCCAAGCAATGTTGGTATTGGATTCCTGGACAAGAAGATTTTGACGGCGTTGACATCTACCAATTGGTCAGGATTTGGGAACAAGACCAACCCATAGATAAGGAGTGCCACAATCTCTTCAAAGGCTCGTAGGTCCAATGAGTTCCAACATTCTTGTGCCTTTTCAAACAAGAACTTTGCTAAGAATCCTTTGACGCCGCTTCTGGTTTCCCAATGCCCCTTGATTTCAGATGGTTGCAGATGTAATGCTCGAGCAACATCTTCAGGCTTTGGTTCCTTCTCCGTACCGTTGAAGGGTAGTTGATTAAGGATAGGGATTCTTAGGAGTTGAGAAAACTCCTCCAAAGTGGGAACCAACTGATAATCAGGGAAAGTGAAACAGTGGTGAAGAGGGTCAAAGAACTGGAATAGCACTTTCATCATATCTTCTTCAATGTTGGTGTTGACTAGGCTGATCAGTCTACCATGTCTTTCACTGAAGGATGAATTTTCCAGAATTCTTGAAGTGATCTCCTTGAGTTGAGGAGAGATTCTCACAAGGTTGACTTGAATGGTATTTCTGCGAGGTATTTCCATGACCTACAAAACAAGAACAATGATGAAGATCTCAACCCTCGAAATGGTTAGTGAATGCATATGATGCTTTATGATGTTTATGATGTATGCACAAGACATATGTACAAGCAAATCACACCAAACCCTAGTTTCAGGCTCGCGTGGGGTTTCATAGGTAAGTACCCTCTTGAGTGTAGTTGGCTTAAAAACCTGTCCTATAAATAGTAACCGGGTTCTAAGGAGCTAAATATCACTGGATTGTTTTCATTGTTCATTGTTTTGGTTTAGCCACTTAACTAGCGACCAAAATATTCCAAGAAAACAACCCTCAATGAGTGTAGTATCGAGTATCTACCAACTTCGAACTGCACCAAAGCCGGTCATCTCACTACCCCTAATAAAAGGCCAAGATGGTCAAGTAAGGTTCTAGGTCATTAGTGCTTAGTGACATCACTCAGCGGCCCCGTACTCTCCTTGATTGAACTCAAGGGTTACCGGTACTCACAAATATGTCGCACTAATATAGCTATTGCTTAGACCGTGTCGGTATACCCCGCACAGTTTCCACAACGTATTGCTATCTATGAATGTTTCCCAAAATCCGGGTGGAGGATTGTAAACCCAAACAATAGAGCCAAAGTATAAAGCAAGCAAATCAAACAATTAGTCATGCAAGAGGGTGATCTAAGCCCTAAGGTTACTCCACTTTAAAAATAACCTCCCCAGCAGAGTCGCCAGTTCTGTGATACGGTGGGAGAACTGACTAGAGTTTTGCGTTTGTTTTCGCAAATGTTTCGGTTGAGCAAGAGTCGCCACCGACTTTTTATTTTATCCTAAGGAAAGGTTTAAAAAGCACAGCAAAAACCTTTGAGATTTTTCTTGGGTTCGGGGAGTAGATTATAGAAGGGGAAGGTATTAGCACCCCTTCTATCCATGGTTATCCATGGGCTCTTAGGTACTTGCTTAGATCAACTTGCCTTGGTTTTCAATTGTTTTAAATGGTGCTTGGTGTGTGGTTTTGAAAATGTTTTGAAAAGATGCCTTGTATTAGGCTAACCTTGTAACAATTCTTTACTCGAATGTTTTACAAAAGGTGTTTTATCTTTTAAAAAAGATGTTTCAAGGGTTTTTGGAAAGTTTGATTTTGAAAGTGTTTGTGAAGTGGGTTTTGAAAATAGGCAAGTGTTTTCTTGGCAATTTGACAAGTACTTAAGAGTTGTCTACCCTAAAGTTTTCTCAAAGATTTTTGTTATGTTTTAAACCTTTTGACAATTTTGTTCCACCATTGCATTTGGTGGACAATCTTGTATTAGGAGGTGAAAAGGGACAGGCGCGGGTCATCGTTTGGACCATAATTGCAACGGCGTTTAAATATCTTTGGGCAATTTCTTTAAGGGACTTGATCATTTGTTTTTGTTTTGTTTTGAAAAGTTTTATCGCGGGACTATGATCATTCAATTTGTTTGCTTTGCCCAAAGAAATTCAACATGCAACATGGCCCATTTTTGAAAGGCAACAAAGTGGAATACCCTAGGGGGTGCAAGTGTGAGAAGTGTTGTTTATTTTCATGCTCATTTATCTTTGTATTAGGTCAAACTATTTTTTTTGTCGTTTTTCGCATGCAAACCCTAATTCTAACATGGCATAATTAGAAAGCGTATAAAGTGCGAAATTTAAATTCCTACGCTATTACAACATAATAATATAGGGAGGGGGGTACAAATTTACAAATGGGGGATATTTAGACAAGAATTTAAATCTAGGCTATTACATCATTTTTGAATATTTGCAAGGTAAATAAATTGCATAATAAAATAGAAATTAAATAAATATGCAAAATGCAAAAAAAAGAAAGTTTTTATATGTATGAAAAAAAGTATTGTTTATGTAAAATAAAACAAGAAGAAAAAAGGGTATTATTTTTGAGTATTTTCATATTTAGGGCAAAAAACCCTAATTTTAATCAAAATGTATATTAATTAATTAATTCACATAATATTTATTATTTGCATACAAAAATAAAATAAAATATGGTATATTTGTAAAAAGGTCATTTTTTAGTATTAAATATTAAAAATAAAGTATATACATTTTTGGCATTTTTATTCTAAGTATATTAATATATATATATATATATATATATATATATATATATATATATATATATATATATATATATATATATATATATATATATATATATATATATATATATATATATATATATATATATTTATATTATTTAAATATGTATTATATACAAATAATAATAATATTCAATTTTTTTAGAAAATAGGATTTTTTATATGAAATATTTTCAGAGAGTAATATAAAATAAAAATAAAAATGGAAGTGCTTTTACATATTTTTCTATTTATCCTAAATAATAGTATATATCTATTTATATACAAATCAAAAAGAAAATCAAATAAAAACCAAATAAAATCAAAAAATGATGAGAAAAATATTTTCAAAATTTTAGTATGTTGAGAAAAAATAAACAAGTCAAACAAAAAAAAAAAAAGTCAAAAACGTTAAAAAATGAAGCAAATGGGCTGAGGGGTGTGAAACAGAAAAAATGGTGTGGATAGCAAAAATAACACAGGCCCAGCCCAATCCACTTCTTCTTCAACCTCTGAACAGATTTTGTTCAAAAACGCGCGCCAACCAGCTTCCTTCGAATGTCCTGATTCTTTGATTTTTTCAACAAACTTCCAACACAAAAAATGTTAAGCATGAAGAGACGGTTCTAACCATAGGCATAACTTGTTCTAACTCTCTAAGATGAGGGAGAATTTCTCCTCCCCCAAATCCTAACCTAATTTTTCTGTCATTTTCAAAGCTCAAATTCTCTCTACTCAGGCAAAAGAAATGAAATGTAAAGCTATGTACATGTTCAGGGCTATGAGTAGGACCTTGTTTCTTCACAAACTTAAGACTAAATATGCATGATAAGAGAGATACGAATTCAAACTTTTACCTATTCAGTTGAACTTCTATCTGGAGAATGAGGAACTTTCAGTGCAAGGTGATGATTGGAAAAGCTTCCTTGAGGTCCAGGGATGCTTTTTCAATGCTTACTTTGTCTTGAAACTCCTTGTATCGAGCTGTAGAACTTCAACTGCAAAAGGAAAAATTAAAAATGGTGGAAACTGTTAGAGTGATTACAGGTCAGGTTTTAGGCCATGGTTAGTTTGCATATGTTGTATGGAAGGTGTATGAATTGATCTTGGTGAGAATGCTCGAGGGAAATGGGAGTTTGCACTCAAACTGCAGAGGCAACTCTGTTTTTGCAGTTTGAGGATGATTCTGAGGTGGAGGGTGTTTTGGAGGGCAAGGACTTGTGCAAAAGCTTGGTTGGGATCTACTGAGTGTGTTTGATAAGTTTGCTCTTCTGTTTCTAAGCTGAGATGAGTGTCCTCACAAGTTATGGACTTTTCTTCTTTTCTAAGCAACAAAAGCAAAAATGGCTTCCTAGGCATGTAGGGGGCCTCCTAATGGGCTGCATAATCTTCTCTTGATCAGTGTGTTATGCACATAATCTTGTGCTAAGCAGATCTTCTATGTACTTGTTTGATTTACCAATTGACATAAAGCAAGCTTTTGTAAAAATGGAAAGTTCACTTTATCCAAAAATGGATCAATCTTGTGTATAATGCTTGAATTCATGGAACAACACTTTGACACAATGAACAAGCATTAAATTAAGGAGTGTAATATGGTTTAAGGACCTGTAAAGTAACACAAACCATGCTGAGTTCAAATTTGCAAAGTTATGGACATGGAACTTGGTCATGAACAAAGTGTTTTTTTGCTATATTGTGAAATTCGATTCTCCCTAACCATGAGGTTGTTTGAGAAGTTCTTGGACATTTTGGAAAGCTTGGAATGTGTACTACAATCCATCTTTGAAATGCAAATTGAAATTCCAAGTGGAAGGGTATGAAAAGTGGCCTTGAAGTGGGGTAGAAAACCTTGTCAAACTAGGTTAAAATTTTCACTAAGTTAAAAATGGTTTAGTGCCCTTATTCAAAAAATTGTAACTTGAGATACAAGCTTCAAATGAGAAAACTTTGTGAATCAAAGTTGTATATTATGCAACAAGCTACAACTTTCATGTTTTGACTTTTGTTTGAATCCAAATGGATCTTGGTGAAAAGGTGGGGCAAAGTTGGGAAAAAATTAGGGTTTTTCATAACTTAGAAAAATTCTAAGTTATGAAAAATTCCATTTTCTAACCCTAATTTGCAAATTGTGATTTCTTGGTGAACAAGTTTCATGATTTGGCATGTTTTGATGAAAAATGAATCTTGACTCTTGATTTTGACCAAAAAGTCAAAGTTTGACTTTTCAGTATACAGTCAAAACTGATCAATTGACTGGGAAATTCAACTGTCAATCTTGTGTATTTGGGATCTTTTGAATTTGTTGAGCATGTCAAGATAATTCCATGGGGTCCTTGAGTCCATATGTGAGCTTGGTTTGCCATTGGCTAGGTCAAACAGTCAAAAATTGCCTCTGTACAGTCAAAACCCTAAAAATGACCATTTTGCCCTTTTGGTGATCTGATCAAATTTCTTGTGGAGTTGTGGTCCAAACTTGATCAAATGACTCCTAGGAGTTCATAATGTTGATGTGGATTTAATTTCATGAGATTTGACTGTCAATTGGCCACAGTTGACTTTTTCCCCAATACAGTTGATTTCTAGGTCAACTGTCCAATTGACTGGGCAAAATTTGGAATCAGGACTTGAAACTTGGTATGGATAAACTTAGGAGGTCAATATGAAGCAAGAAAGTCATCTTGGGTACTTTAGGTCAAAACATCTTGGTGCAAACACAAACCCTAATTTGGGGTTAGCAGTGCAAGGAGGAGTCTTGAGCAGATGAAACCCTAACTGGATCTTGAGCTTCAAGAGCTTTGTGAGGAGAAATCAGTGAGAAATGGGAGGGCAAATTTTGGGGTACAACACAACCCATATTTGAATTGCTTTTGAAGATTCCCATTTTAATTATATGAAAAAGTGTCATGAAGATAGGTCAAAATCCTGGTCAAATTGGGGCAAAATTTCACTAAGTGTTTAGTTCCATGACCCTATGTTCATAAAATTATAACTTGAGATCCAAGAACTTTTGGAAGAAGTTGTGTGAAGAAAAGTTTTATATTTCATGGCGATATACAACTTTCATGTTGGAAGTTTCTCTTGAATCATCTTGCATCATAATGAAAAAATTGCTCAAAGTTATGAAAAAATAAGAAATTTTTGACACTTAGAGAAATTTCTAAGTTTAGAAATTTTGACTTTTCAAAATGAAATCTTGATTTCTTGATTTCTTGATGAATAAGTTTTATATTTTGACATGTTTTGATTAATTGTAATCTTTGATACTTGATTTTGACAAAAAAGTCAAAGTTTGAATTTTCAATGTACAGTTGACTTTTGATCAGTTGATTGCAAAATTCATCTGTCAATCCAATGGATTTGCAATGTTTTGAATCATGTAATTAGGTCAAAATGATGCATTGGACTCTTGAGATCATGCCTTAAACCAATTGACCATTTTCTAGGTCAAAAATCAGATATTTCGCTTTCCCAGTCAAAACCCTAATTTTGACCATTTTGCCCTTTGTGAGATTTGATCAAATTTCTTGAGGGATTATGGTCCAAACTTGATCAAATGATACGTATGAGTTTAAAATGTTGATGTGGATAAAAAAATATGAAGTTTGACTGTAAATTGGCCATAATTGACTTTTTCCCAATACAACTTATTTTTAGGTCAACTGATCAATTAACTGGGCAAAAATGTGATTCAAGACTTGAAACTTGACATGAGCAATCTTGAGGGTACAAAATGATCCATGAAAGTAATATGGGGTATTAAAAGTCCATTTGTCCTTGTTCAATCTCAAACCCTAATTTTCAGCCATTAGTGTATAAGGAGGTGTCTTGAGCTGATCAAACCCCAGTGTAGTTTTGAGCCCAAGGAGATCTTGTGAGCAAATTCTAGATAAATGAGAGGGAAAATTTTGAGGTACAACAGGGTTCAACCTCATTTTGTATTTCTACATTCTTTCAAATAGCTACTGCAGGTGGTCAAGGTGTTCCTCTTCAATTTGAGATCTAGCTATCATATCATCAATGTATACCTCATTGTCGTGATAGATCATATCGTGAAACAAAGCTACCATGGCATGCTGATAGGCTGCCCCAGTGTTCTTTAACCCAAATGGCATAACTTTGTAGCAGAAAGTGCCCCACCGCGTGACGAAGGTTGTTTTCTCCATATCTTCAAGTGTCATTTTGATCTGATTATACCCGGAGAAGCCATCCACGAAGGAGAATACTTTGTGTTCTGCGGTGTTGTCAACCATAACATCAATATGGGGAAGCGGGAAATCATCCTTGGGGCTTGCCCTATTCAAGTATGTATAGTCCACACACATTTGTACCTTACCATCCTTCTTAGGTACCGTAACAAACATTAGCTACCCATTATGGATAAGATGTGACAACTAAGAAAACAACATTGAACTCTTTCATGACTTCAGCCTTGATCTTTTCTGACATTTCTGGCCGCATACGATGAAACTTCTATTTCAATGGATGGCATTCTACTTTTGTCGGCAGATGATGAACCATAATATCAGTATCGAGTCCTGGCATGTCTTCGTATGACCAGGAAAAGATTTTAACATAGTCATGTAGCATCTGAATTAAATTATCCTTAACACTATGCTCCAGATTAGCACCTATCTTGACCTCTTTCTTGTCCTCTTCAATACCCAAGTTTACTGTCTCAACTGGCTCTTCGTGGGGTTGTATTTCCCTTTATTCCTGTTGTAACAGTCTGGCGAGTTCCCCTGGTACCTCACAATCTTCCTCACCTTCGTCCTTGACTTGGTAGATCGGATTTTCAAAGTCATAATTGGCAATAGCAAAACTGTTACCAATGGGATCCTGAGTGGACGTGGATCTGCATTTCGATATGTTAGTGCGTGTAAGAGCATAGATATTTTTTATAAAGTAAAATGTAGAAAAAGAAAACAAAGAGCGTACAATTTGCATGCAAAAACGTCACATGATTTATTAATGACATATGAAGATGAAGTAATATCCCTCACAGATAAACCATCGTGCCTCGGGTAAGACACAAGGTTTTAAAGTTTCAAATGTTTAAATATTACAAGTCCAAAAATTAAAAGACAATTACTCTTGAATAAAAGTAATAGGAACAAAATCTTTGGCCTCCCAATTGTTTAGTCCACCGCTGATGGTTGGGAAAATCCACTCGTCCATGTCACAGTTGTTATCACTATCCTCCAACGCATTGACTCCATGATTGCTGATGCGTAATGGCGGTCCCCTAGCACGAGCACGTCGAACATCTCTTTGGGCCTCCGAAGTAAAACCCAAACCAAACTTGTTAGATTTGTAGGGAATGTTTGGAAGTTGACCTCAAATGGTACATCCACCTTCCTCATCTACTGCTTTAGCGTCCTTCAGAGAAGCCATTTTCAATGGAGGTCTGGTAATCTTCAGAACCTTAGTAGAAGTCTTGGTTACAGCAACCATTTGTTGAACTTCCTCAAAATTCTGGAAGAGGGTCTCAATGAACTCTCCGTCCATTTTAACATACCTAAAAGAGTTTAGGTGGCTAACCATGTATTCCTCCTCCCCATAAAATATGATAATCTTTCCCTTGACTGGGTACTTCAACATCTGGTGCAAGATGGAAGTAACAACACCAGCCCCATAGATACAGGGTCGACCCAATAAACAGGAATAAGACGGGTGAATGTCCATCACATAGAAGTTGAATCAAAAGTCTGAGTACCAACTTTGATAGGGATTTCTGTCTCCCCGTGCACCATTATTTTAGAACCACTAAATGCGCTCACCATAATGTTACTGGGCTTCAATGTGAGTCCTTCGCAATCTAACCTGTCCAGAGCATTCTTGGGACAAACATTCAACGACGAACCTGTATCCACCAGAACATGGGCTAATGTAGTGCCTCTGCACTCAATAAAGGCATGCATGGCGTCATTGTGACTCCTTCCCTTGGGAGTTAAATCAGTGTCAGAAAAACCCAGTCCATTATCAGCAGTTAGACTGGCCACGCAATTCTCGAATTGATCAGCAGAGGTCTCTTGGGGCACATGGGCAGACTTCAGAAATTTTACTAAAGCCTTAGCATGGGCCTTAGAGCACAGAAGTAAGGCTAGCATTTATATTTTTAAGGGGGTCTGCCCCAATTACTCCATGACGTTATAATCATTTTTCTTTATTATCTTCAATATCTCTTCCATTTCTTTTTTAGAAGCCTCAGGAATGACTTCTTTGTGTGCCTTTATCTGGACAGGCTCAAGCAATTCCTCTTTCCCCGAGTCTCGGCCGACTCAGTAGAAGGGATAACATCAGGGATAACAGTAAGAGTAACAATGGGAATACTGACAGGAGCAACAACAAGAATAATCACCGGAATATCAACAGTTTTTGGAGAGATCTCGTAATTTTACTGGTTCTGACGATATTGTCAATGTCAGGATTAGTAACTTCAGCAATATTATCTTTAATAGCCAACAGGTCTTGCTTGACGCCATGGTAATAGACGTCAGCCCCATAATTCCAAGGAATAGCTTTATCCGAGGAATATGGTATTGGCCCCGGCATGGTGATGATCAAGGGAGCAAACTTAGGAACAAATGTAATCCTGACGGGTCTTTTGGTGAAGACCCTGGTAGGATTTTCGGAAATGGTAATTATCGAGACATCTTCACAACAACTTCTTAAAAGGGGTATTTTTTCGAACATAATTTCTTTGTTAACCATCAGGCGCTGTACACCCATTTTTAACAACAAACAACCATCTGGTAGAGACATACATAAGTGGAAACCTTCACCACAACCTGGAAACAAACCGGCTCGCAATAGATTCTCTTTAACAGTCAAAAGAGGAGTAGTTAATTCATCCACGGAGGAAACAAAGCAGTCATCATCAACAGCATTGACACCTTGTCCATGTTTGGGCATTGGCACTGTTATCACATTAGGTGTCTTTAGAAGGTAAAACTCAATCTCTTTCGCCTCGATAAGGTCTTGCACCTTATTTTTCAGAGCCCAACAATCGTTTGTATCATGCCCCGGGCTCTCGGAATGATAGGCACATAGAGCGTTTAGGTTGTAGCGGGGAGATGTAATGTTAGGATTCTTGGGAGCTTTCTTTAGACTCACCAGATTGGACTTCAACAGGTGTGGAAATACATGGGATAAAGTCATGTTGATCCGAGTGAACTGTGTTCTGGGCATATCTGGCCTGCGTTGATTGTTTCCTTGTTGATTTGATACAAGGTTGGAGATCATAATAGCCCCTACAATCGGACGATGTTCAGTTTTGTTTTAATTTCTATGGCCATAAGCAGCTCTGACTTCCTTCTTTCCAGTGAAGGGTTTCTTCATCGTGCTCGAGGATGCATCCCTCTGAATCTTGCCACTCTTAATACCAGCTTCTACCCGCTCACCAGTTAAGACCAGCTCAGTAAACCAAGCTAAAGAGCTTCCAATCAGATGGTTGAAGAATGGACCAGACAACGTGCCCAAGAAAATATCCACCAGCTCCCTATCAGATAAAGGGGGTTGGACTCTTCCCCCGAGATCCCTCCATTTATGGGCATAATTTTTTAAACCCTCACCAGAACCCATAGACATACTTTGTAGTTGTGTACGAGTTGGTGCAAGGTCATCATTATATTGGTATTGTTTGTAAGAAGCAGCAGCCAAATCTTCCTAATTGCGAATATTAATTCCTTACAACTGATAAAACCATTCTAACTGCGTCCTCGACAAGATTTCCTAGAAGAAATGTACCCACAGATTCCTATCAGTAGTGTGGGGTTGAATTTTCCTGACATACGACCTTAAATGCAGCTTAGGACAGGAGACACCGTCGTACTAAGAAATTGTGGGGACCTTGAATTTCTGCTGGATGACCACCCCTAAGACCAGTCCTAGCTCTTCAAAATCCATCCCTCATACTCTCTAGATCTCCATAGCATTGAGGCAATCCTCTAGTTGTTTGTATCTATCATCATCAGGAGGATACTGTTCTTCAGAGTAGTCAGCTTCATCTTCCTCAGACTCTGAGTTGTCATTTCCTTCCTTGTTCAGTCCTTCTTGATTATCTCCTTAATCCGACGAGGTTGCAAAATCTAGAGCTCGCTTGGCCGGTCCTCTGAACCTTCTTCCCAAATTCAAACACCGACTTGTTTCTTCGCCTTCTTCTTCTTATCTTTTATCATGAGAGCCTTCAGGTCCTCTTGTCCTTTTTCCAGAGCCAGTAACATCTGTTGGAATTGAGCATTTTGAGCTTGAAGATCCTTTGTTGTCTGTTCAATATCTATCTCACTGAAATAAACAGTAGAAAGATAAGTACCTGTTGTGAAAAGAAACTTTTTTGTGTTATGATGAATGAAAATGCATATGCAAATGATTTTAAGGAAACTAGGAGATTTAAATTTTCTTAGACAAAAGGAAACACATGTTGTATTAATAAATCCAAGTTGATTACAACATGCCTCTTAGGGCTTACAATGGAGGAAATAAATACAAAAATAAAAACTCTTAAGACAAAAAGGTTAAATGCATCCTCTTCAGTGCAATATAGGAGTTCAAATTTTTCTCTTCATGAAGCTGATTTATGAGCTCCAGAACCTTCTTCTCATTGGCATAGAATTGGTTCTCAAAGTTGTCTCGTTCTTCCTTGAGGTGGATCGAAGATTTTTGCAATTCTTCAAAGCTTGTTGGCATATCAGGATGAAAAATGATGTGATACTCTTCCTTTTGATCAATAGACTCTGAGACCACTGGCAGGATAACAACGTATGGCATCATGAGATTTTGAGCACGAGCTCGCACCCATCTGAGGTAAGGCTCCAAAGGGTGGGAGTTCTTGCGTCCCAAGGTGCTGCTGTCAGTCTTCTTCACCATGCCCCAAGGACGAATGAACCTCTGGCGATAACCTTGCAGATCATTTGAATAGTCAAACATAATACCCTGGATGAGCATATTGTGGAGACCATCCCTCTGGGCATAACCAAACTGACGCAGGGCCAAACACGGCTTATAGGTGATGCGTCCTCTGATGTCAAGGAGTGGCACATTATGGAACTCTCTGCAGCGATCAATAAAATAGATATATTCTTGAGAGCGAGGGCACCAATAGATATCATAGTGAGAAAGAGACATTATCATTTGATTCCACCTTAATCCCAACCCATTCTTCATTATTGACCGAGGGAGGTGCGAAATAAATCACCGATAGAGAAAAGGCGTACTACACATAAGAGTTCCTTGTTTCTTCATGGTACGGGTGTGGAGTGAATGCATCATATCTCCGAGCAATGTAGGAACTAGATTGCGAGCAAGGAATATGTTGATGGAACTGAAATCTATAAACTGTTTTGAATTGGGGAACATAACCAATATATAGATCAAGAGAGCTAAAATATCTTCAAAGGCATGGTAAATCATAGCATCTAGGAATATCTGAGATTTCTTCATTAGAAAATTTGCAAGGAGGCCCTTAACTCCACTTCTTCTTTCCCAATTGGATTCAATGTCAGATGGTTTCAAATGCAGAGTTATGGCAACACTTTCAGCAACCTGATCTTGTTCTAAACCGGTGAAAGGTACTTGCTTCAATATAGATGAACCAAGTATTTTGGAGAATTCTTCCAACGTGGGAACCAACTGATAATCTAGAAATGTGAAGCAATGGTGTTTAGGGTTGAAGAACTGGAACAGGACACTCATTAGACCTTCGTCAAATCCAGTAGTAACCAAACTGAGTAAGTGACCATATATCTTGTTGAATGATGAGTGTAACACCCCAATTCAACCCCAAACAATTATCGAAAAATCCGAGTATAAAAATTCCCAATATAATCAGGATGTCACATATTCAACAAAAACACATAAACCTATCATGCTTTTAGAATACATACATAACACTTAAAGAAGTGGAATGAACACAACTCATGAATATAGTCTTCATAACATAAACCAAGTTTTGATTAATTACGCAGCAGATTCATAATAGTTCTCTGAATAAGATATAACATCTTTTGAATCATAAAACAACATAAATACAATAACCTCCTCAAATAACAACTAAGGTTCAATAAATAAACAACAAAATAAGACAAGCGTTCATTTCCCCCCGAGTGCTACGTATCAGAGAAAGTGACACCGAACTCGAACTAACAATGCTATCAGCTACTCATCTTGGTTACCTGCACGTTACCAACAAAGGGCAACATTCAAACAGAAGGGGTGATATATCAAAATATATAAATAGGGTTATGATAAACAATATATTAGGTAAAGAATAAAAAGAATCACCACTTCATACAATAATAACTCAACACTTCACAAATCATCAACACCGCAATTCAACATATACGACTCGAATATGCAACTCGAGGCACAAGGCATAAGTCTTCTTCCCAAATCATTTTGCCAATACAGGAATTCACAAAATCCTCCAATACAGGCCTTCACAATATTCGCCAATACAGGCGTTCACAAATGCAAATGTATAAATCTACAACACATACAACAAAATCATTAAACACTTCACGAGGCATATGCCTATATCACTACTTCACTGGCCATAGGCCTACAACGTCATCAACGTAATCAAAAACAATTCATGGCAACAACATATTCATTATATATTCACTAGGAATCACACCATAAGGCTACCCACAAAAATAACTCATAATCACATTATCAATAGTGAATTCCACATATACTCAATGATATCTCGCAACAACAACATATTCATCGATCAACACAAAATAACATAATATTGGTTATAAGACTTATAATCAACAATGTCCATAAACCAGACAGAACGACTTAACCAGCTGTACCGGAAATTCGGCGTAATCGACATAATTTCAACAAAAAGACATATCCACATTTACCTATTAATTAAACTTAGTTATCCGGTCAAATTTCGTCAAATTTCGGACAACTAATTATACCGCTTAATTCGACTACTGATCAATGATTTTTACACAGGAATTTAGTAGTTACTTAGTTATTGTTTCGTTCAACTAATTGATGCTTTATTTCTTGTTACCCTATTTTATGCTTTCAGTTGCAGAAGAATAAAACTGGATGAATCGGGGCGAAAAAAATGCATAATTCCAAGTTTTAGAGGATTTTCTACAGCAGCTTTGACATGGGTGGTCATGTTGCCTGACACAACCGTGTCAGGAGAAGAAAAGGGGAAGGCATGGAGCACAGAGGCTGACACGGGTGCTCGTTTCAAGAGGCCTGGAGCTTAAAAACCCAGTTTTACACCCTTCACACATGTGCCTTGTTCTTGTTCATTCCTTGTTTCCATTTACCAATTATCCTAGTTTAGAATTAACCCAACACAGTTCAAATACAACAATTAACAGCACAACTCAAGTCAATCGTTAATTTCAATAGCAACACAACCAATTTTCAGCATAACATAGTAGTGAAACTAATACCCTAAACCCCAATTAAAATTCATCATACTCCCATTTATTTAGCAAGAACCCTACCCTTACCTTGGATTGAGTTCAACTCTAAAAAACTTCAATGGAATTTCTGGGAATTTGGCACTAGTAGCAACTTCCTCTTGTTCTTCTTCTCCTCTCAAAACCCTATTCCTCTTTCTCTTCTTTTTCTTTTCCTGATAACACTATACTCTCTTTCTCCTCTAATTCTATTTCTACTATAATAATATTATTTTACTTACTCTCTTAATAAATCTAAATGGGCCTAAGTGACATACCCCCTTATTACTTCACAACACCACAAATTAAGCCTAATATCATATTTAAGCTTAATAATAAAAATAATACCTCAACTTAATTCCACCAAATTAAATCTGATTATTTATCATACCAACTTAATAAAAATAATTCTGACTTCTATGATAAAAATTTGAATTAATATAAAATATCCAAAAAAAGATTTAATTAAAAAAATAATTAAATATCAGGGCGTTACAATGAGCTCTCAGGAACTCTTAGGACCAATTCCTTGAGCTTGAGAGGGACCTCTACAAAATTGATTCTGATGGTCTTTCTACAAATTGAATCCATGCCCTATAAAACAAAAGAAAAGATAAATCTCCAGGCTCTTGAAATGGTTAACGTGCATGTTATGATGTTTATGATGTTATGGTTATGCTTTAAGATCATAGTTATATCAAGAAAGTCATACAAAAGACCCTAGGTTTAACGGCTTGTGTGAGTTTTTAAAGGTAAGTACCCTCTTGAAGTTTAGTTGGCTCAACCTGTCCTATTAATAGTAACCGGGTTCTAAGGAGTCTCATATCACTGACCTTTCTTTTAGGAATTATTCTAGCTCAAGCACCAAAGTATTGCGGCCAAAATATCCGAAAAGTCCAATCTCAATGTGTGTAGCATCGAGTATCAACCAAACTTCGGTCGGAACCAAAGCCGGCCATCTCACTACTTTCTAATGGCTTAGGATGAGTCAAGTAAAGGTTTCTAAAGGTTAGTTAGCACCTAATGACACTATAAGGAAGCCTAATGTTATCCTTGACTGACTCAAGGAAAATTAGTACAAGCCAGAGTATCACGCTAATATCGCTATCACTTTGTCCATATCGGTCTACGCTGTACAACCTCCATGATTTATTTCTACTTACTTAAAAAGGTGCCCCGGATATGGGTATAGGATCTTTAATAAATCCCAAGCAAAGACCCAAAAAATGTAAAGAAAACAAGTCAAACAAGGAAAGTAAGTAAAGGTGATCTAACCCTAAGGTAACCCCACTTTTAAGTATATTCCCCAGTAGAGTCGCCAGTACTGTAATACGGTGGGAGAACGGAATTGGTTGTTTTGCGTTTGATCGCAATTGTTGCAGATAGCAAGATTCGCCACCGACTTTTCTTTTATCTAATAAGGAAAGGTTGAAAAGAACAGGAAATACCTTTCAAGATTATTTCTTGATTTCGGGGGGTAGATTATGAAAAGGGAAGGTATTAGCACCCTTTTCATCTGTAGTTATCTACGGGCTCTTAGTTTCTTTCTAGATCACTTGCTTTTGTTTGAAAATGTGCTTGTGGTGTGGGTTTGAAAATATTTTGAAAACGTATTTGTAATGATTCTCGTTTCTATAAGAATGCGTACAAAAGTGTTGGTTTTGAAAATAGTTCAAAGAGGTGTTTGTGGAATGTGTTTTTGAAATGGATTTTGAAAAGTGCCTTTGTAATGATTCTCGTCTCTATAAGAATGCGTACAAAGATCTTTGTCTTTTGAAAATATTTCAATTGAAAGTGTTGGTGTGGAAAATTTTTGTTGTTGTGAGAAAGCGGGCAACTATGAGCAAACTACCTACTCAAAAGGTCTAGTGTTATTTTCCTCCTCCTTTAGATGTTGCTATCTTACCATTGATTTGGTAAGAAGCCCCATCGTTGGATGTGAAGGGATGGGTGTGGGTCGTTTGTATAGTCATAGAAGACAACTTATGAGACGTTTTAGCAATTTCGTTAGGGACTAGATCGTTTACCGAAGGCAACATTGAGGGACTACGATCTTTTATCGAGGGTCTTTGCTAAAACGACCATGCTCGAGGGACATGGCTATTTTTCCAAGGCGACAAGGGAGACTATCCTAGAGGTGCATGTGTGTGCATGGTGTGTTTGATAGCATGCATTTTTGTCTTTGATTAGGGTGGTCTACTTGTTGGTTTTATCTTGCCATACATCCTAATTACTAACATTTGTGTAAAGCAATAAAAATATAGAAAATAAATATCCTACACTATTACAACCATATTGAATAGCAAGAAATTATAAAGAAAAAAACATAAATAACATAAAAAGAGAGAAATAGCAAGTCCTTCGATCCAGGCAGTTGGCTGCTTCGATTCACCCTTCTTTGGCTCCTTTCGATTGGGGCTAATGATCAGTGTGAGCAACTTTCGATTTGTCATTTTTTCTACTCCTTTAGATTGGCCTGGAAGTCAGCGTGAGCGTACACTCCTCGTTTTAACTCCTTGCTACCTCCTTTGATTGCAGGAATGCAAGGCTCCCAAGTTGAGATTCAAAAGGCTTCAATGTTTAGTCAATCGAAGGATACATAAAACCTGTCTAAACTTGAAAATGAAGCTAACAAGTGAAACTTTCAAAAACTACAAGTAAGGGGTTAGCACAAGGTCATTGGGCACCAAAATCCAAAGTCTAACTAGTCAGGGTTAAGATTTTCAACATACATGTAGTGAGGATCGAAAGTTAAGGCATGGTAAACTTCCTAGATGGGATATCTACATTTTTCTTTTATTTATATGTACAAATGATGTTTAAATGAACAAGTTCCAAGTTTGGAGGAAAAAATTACCTCTTAAAGTGCTTAATCGAAGGAGCTGCAAGTGACTTCCTTGGTGGTGAATGGAACTTAGTTGGAATCTTCCTAAAGCTAGTTCAGTTACTGCTTTGTTTGGGTAGTCACTAAATCCAAGGAGGGTATGTGATAGTGGTGAGTGAATAGAAGGTTGTTCTATAGCAGTCTAAGGAGTGAGCACTACCATAAAGGGAAATTCCTGCCTTATGAATTTCGCAGACATGCAATACCATTGGCTTCTGAGTCAAAGGATGATTGCAGGAGGCTTGTGCCTTGTGCCTGTTGGCCTGAAGAAGGTCCTTGCCTTGTGAATTGGGGGCAAGTGTAAAGAAGGAACTTGTCTTCTGAATCGAAGGAGGCCAGCAGGAAGCCACCAACTTCTGAATCGAAGGACATCAACAGGAGGTTTTCCCCTTTGAATCGAAGGAGGCTATAGGAGGCTTTTCCCCTTTGAATGAAGGCAAGTTGTTTCGAATGGAGACTTTTCCTAGTCAGAGCTAGCATGAAGATAGACAAAGCCCTGTGGGTGATAACATGAACACACAGGGAAGCCTTTTCCTTGTGTACGCTAGCATGGTGGGATCCCCTGGCTATGTGGATCGAATCATGTAAGAAAGAGGCCATTGCTCAATCAAAGGTTACATGCAGATGGCCATTACTTTGTGAATCAAAACAAACATGACAGGGACCAACGCTCAATCGAAGCATGTATGCAGGGGACTAAATTCCCAATCAAAGCTTACATGTAAGAATTCCTTACTTGGTGAATCGAAGGAAACTGTTTCAAGGGGAAACCAAACCCAGTCGAAGCTAACACGGAGGAGAAGATTCATTCGAAGTTAAACACCAATCGAAGACAACTTTTTTCTTCAATTTTGTCAGAAAAGTCAAATTTATCTGCTTTGCTCTTTCAATAGTTTTCTTCCTAACCTGATGCTTGGAAATCCAATATGATCCATGGCAACTTGAGTTGATCAAGCCTTGTGCAGTTTTGGCCCAGTAGAAATCTTGTGAGGAAATTCTTGAAGATTTGAGAGGGCAAATTTTGGGGTACAACAGATAGTATTTCTGTGAATGGGAGCCATGTACTACAAAATAGACACAAAGATAAGTCCTAAAATTCCTTGAAATGGTTAGAGTGATATGCCATATTATGATGTTATGATGTTATGTACAAACAAATATATACAAGCACACACACATATCCTTAGGTATAGGCTTGCATGGATTCCATAGGTAAGTACCTTCTTGAAGTTTAGTTGGTTCAACTTGTCCTATCAATAGTAACCGGGTTCTAGGGGATCTCAATATCACTGATCTTTTTTCACCGGGAATTGTTTTAGCACAAGCCTCTTTATTGGCGACTGAAATATCCCAGAAGTTAGATCTCAATGAGTGTAGCATCGAGTATCAACCAACTTCGGGCTGCACCAAAGAGGACAATCTGACGACTTCCTAATGGCCAAGTTGTTCAATTAAAGGTTTAAGGTAAGTTGGTGCTTCATGACACCACACAGCAGCCTCGTATTCTCCTTGACTACTCAAGGGCTACCCGTACCAACAAATTTGTTACACCAACGTAGCTATCATTTCAACCGTGTCAGTATACCCCGCATAGTCCCCACGAACTATTGCTACTTACCTAAACAGTGCCCCAGATCCGAGTGTAGGATCTTTACAAGTAAACCCAAGCAAAAACCCTTAAAGATAAAGAAATAAAAGCATGCAAGGAAAGAAAATTAGATATGACCTAAGCTCTAAGGTAACCCCACTTTTTTTATTAGGAAAAATTCCTCAACAGAGTCGCCAGTTCTGTGGTATGGTGGTAGAACCGGCTGTTATACTGGTTTTGCATTTGTATTCGTAAATGTTGCGGTAAGCAAGAGTCTTCACCGACTTTTATTTCATCCAACAAAGGAAAGGGTTAAAAGAATAGAAAAATACATTTCGAGAGTTTTCTGAGTAAGTGGGGTAGATTATGGAAAGGGAAGGTGTTAGCACCCTTTCAATCCAGAGTTATCTACGGGCTCTTAGATGCTTAGCTCATTTTAAAATACCTTATGCTTTGTATGTTTTGAAAAGTATTTTTGAAATACCATAGTGAGGCAGTTGCCTTTATGATAACTCTTGTATCAGTCCTCAAGAGTGTTGATAAAGCATTTGAAAATGTTTTTTGAAAGTTGTTTTGTGCAAGTGTGAAAATTTGTTTTTGAGCAAGCATCTAGTAACTATCTACTTTACTCGAAAGGGTAGTTGTTTTCCTATTTTCCTTTAGAAAGTGCTATCCTACTATTAGCGAGTAGGTAGCCCTATGTTGGATGTTTGAGGGACATTCAAAGGGACATTTTAGTAGTCACAAAGGCAACTAGGCGAGAAACCTTAGTAACTATCGTAGGGTTTTAAGATCATTGTTTATCGAGGCAACATAGAGAGGGTCATCGAGGGACTTATGATATTTTATTAAACCAGAGGGTAGCCACTAAAATCTCTCACGTTTAGAGAGTTTTGACTATTTTCCGAAGGCAACCAAAGTGGAAGTACCCTAGAGGTGCGCATGTGAAATTGTGTTGATTTCAATTATTTGTCTTTGAATTTAAGTTTTCTAACATTGTTTTTAACTTCTTGCCAATAAATCCTATTACCATATATCTAACAGTTAATATGTACAGGAAATTAAAATGCGGAATTTAAACCTACGCTATTACAAAGCTTCGGGGAGGGGGATTAATTACATAGTCCAAAATTGGGGGGAAAATGAATAAAACAGTAAAAGTCCTAATTAATTTTATTACATCCAGTAGAAAGATACAATAATATGAATGTAAACGTGCGCGAAATAGGAAAGAATGTCTAAAAAAATCCTAAGGTATAAAAATATTTTTTTTATTTTTTTTTATTTTTGGGAAAATGATTTAATTAAAATCCTAAGTCTATTTTGTTTTAAATTAAAGAAAAGGTTAAAATAATTAATTAATTAGTTAATATAATTAATTTTAATTATAAAAGACTAGACCTAATTTTTTGTGATTTTTTATAATTATTTTGCTGAGTAAATAAAACAAAATAAATAAAATGAAATAAGTTAAAAACACAACAAAATTCAAAGGGGCAGGATAATGAAGGAAACTATGCAGATTGTAAAATGAAGGCTGGATCGAAAAGGAGCCTAGAGATGCCTTTCGATCAAATGAGGAAACTGGTTGAAGGTAAATGATATTCTCCTTCGATCTGGGAACACTGAATCTGTAGGAAATTTATTAGAGAAACAAAATAAAAATCCAGGCTTGGATCGAATCTAGTCTTGGATTCGATAGCCTATGGCTGCATCATCCTAGTTCGAATCCCTGGGTCTGAATTGAAATCTATTTTGTCCTGTAACATCCTGCATCCTGAGATTCAAAAGAAAATATAGATCGTGCCTTAGCAATGGCACAATTTCATCCCTACACTTAACCTTGTATGTAACGCATGAAAGCAATCACAAACATTAGCAATAACATGAATGTATGATTAATATGAATTAAAATTTTTTTATATATATTTAGCTAGTTTGAGATCAAAAGCAAACTACCAACAGAGAGATTATGTGAGTGATACTCCAGTGTACGTTAGATCTGCCTAGTGCTTGGGAGCGCCTTCCTGCAACCTTCAAGGAGTGAGTGGAGCGCTTGTTGAAGAGGCATGCGAAGGTTGCTTCGATTTTGGACCACTTTGTGAAGATTTTGAGATTTTTGGTGTGACTTTCTGAGGCAGTGTGTTTCTTATCCCTTTTCGTCTCTCTTTCTTTCGTCCCCTTGGCAATGTGCCCTTAGCCAACATATTGAAAGTTGGCCATATTTGGATAATTCTTGCCATTTTGAAATCTTGAGTGAACCTGCACATGTTTTGCCCCCTGACTCTTTCGAATGCCCCCACGCTTGGTTCTTCGATTGGCTCTGAACTGCTACTTTCGATGACTTTAAGAATACCCAACTATCCCAATCGAACACTTCACTCTGGCCAGTCGTAGATTCTTTTGTCACTTTCTTCGAATGCAATTGCACAGGAGGCTTGGGCTTGGCAGCATGGTGGACTTTGGCCAGAAAACATCTTGGACCAAGACTCATCCTAAAACAAACTGGCTTCCCACAAAAATGTGTCCTTCTAATGGGCCAATTTTAGGTCCTTCGAAGGCACCATTTGCGTGTCCTTCGAATTGACCTTTGGAATATTTCTTCGAATGGACCTTTGGAAAGTTTCTTGGAAGGGACCATCTTGAATACTTCTTTGAATGGATCATATTGAATGTCATAGTGTAGAAACTATGTTGAGGGGTTTTAGAGATGGAGTCAGACCATGCCTGAAGATAGACATTGCCCAGTCGAATCTTTCATGTAGATAGTCATTGCTTTGTGAATCGAAGGTCAGTTAAAAGGGGCCTTTTGCCTTGTGGATCGAAGGTAAGTTGAGGGGCCTTTGCCTTGTGCGCTGAAGGCACGCACATAGGAAGTCATTTCCCTGTGGGTTGATGCACACATGAAAGAAGCTTTTTGCCTAGTGGGTCGAAGGCAAGTCTGAGGAAGCCTTTTGCCTTGTGGATCAAAGGCAAGTCTAAGAAGCCTTTTGCCTTGTGGATCAAAGGCAAGTTTGAGGAAGCCTTTGCCTTGTGAATCCAAGGCAGGCATGAGGAAGCTTTTTCCTAGTGGATCTATGGAAAGCATGAAGAGGCCTTTGCCTTGTGGATCAAAGGCAAGTCTGAAGAAGTATTTTCCTAAACAAAGCTTGCATGCAGGAGACCACTGTTTTATGAATCAAAATAAACATGCAGGAGGCCACTGTTGGTGAATCGAAGTAAACTTGTAGGGGGATCTTGCCTTGTGAATCAAAGGCAATCCTAAAGCAGCCAATGCACAGTCGAAGCCTTATGAATTGAACTTGATCGAAGGGGGCCCAACACCCAACCGAAGCTTGTGAATCAGGCCTGCATCGAAGTAGGCCAAATGCCCAATCGAAGACTGGTGAGCCAAGCTTGCATCAAAGGATTTTAGATGCCCAATCGAAGTACCTTGTTAAGGTGCCAATCGAAAGACACTTGACCATCTTCAAAAAATTTATTTTCTTTAAGCAAGTGTTTGTAACCACCCATGCAAGGGAAGATCTTGGAAAACATGAGAGGGTAAATTTTGGGGTACAACACTCCCGCTCATGACAGATACAAGCAGCTGGAAGATTGACTTAATGCTATGGAGATACAGAGAGTGCCTAGGCTGGATTTTGAAGAGTTGGGTCTTATTTTGGGGGTTGTTATCCCTCACAAGTTCAAGGTTCTTCCTTTTGCCAAATATGATGGTGTGTCCTGTCCAAAGCTTCATCTATGGTCTTATGTTCGGAAGATCCAACCTCATACTGTTGATAGAAAGTTATGGGGTCACTTCTTTCAAGAGAGAATATCTGGGACATAACTGGAATGGTTCTATCAGCTGGAAGGAACCAACTTTTGTACTTGGGAAGACCTGGCTGCTGCTTTTTACAAGCAGTATCAATATAATGCTGATCTTGCACCAACTCGTGTGCAACTGCAAAGTATGACTATGGGCTCGAATGAAGGGTTTAAAGACTATGCCCAAAAGTGGAGTGATCTGGCTGGAAGAGTGAAACCTCCTTTATCTGATAGGGAGTTGGTTGATATGTTCATGGGTACGTTGACAAGGCCTTTCTTTAGTCATTTGATCGGAAGTTCCTCATCTGGTTTTACCGAGTTGATTCTAACTGGGGGACATGTTGAAAGTGGTATCAAGAGTGGAAAGATTCAAGTGGCTACGTCTTCGAGTGATGCAAAGAAGACATTTAGTGAAAAGAAAGAATTTAATTCTATTTATGGCCAGAAGGGTCGTGTTAGAAATGATCACAACTAATCTGTAGGAGCGGTGTTGATTTCTAATTCTGAGCCTGTGCAACAACAACAGGGAAATCAACGTAGGACTGACGCACCTAGAAGACAATTCGCCAAGATCAGTATGCCATTGTCTTAGGCATTACAACATTTACCGAAAGCAGAACTGATTACTGTTAGGGATCCTCCTCAGAATCCCAACACCTCCTCTCCTTGCTACAATCCAAATAAGAAGTGTGCTTACCATTCCAATAGCCCGGGGACGACACCAATAACTGCTAGGCCTTGAAAAACAAAATTCAAGACATGTTTGACAACAAATAGATTGAGTTTGATCCTCCGGAGACTCCGAATGTAATTATTGCACCAATGCCGAAGCATGACAAAGGCGTAAGTGTTATTGATGATGTTATTTATGTTGTTACTGTAAGTGAATTGGTTACTCCCCTCCCAATTATCAAGAAGAATCTGTTATAGGCCAGTTTATTTCTGGTCTGTATTGAAAGATATTACTACTGTGCAGCCAAACCCAATGGCTACAAGTTACTCAAGGAAGGCGTTCAACGCCTAATGAACAATCATATAATTATGGCTGAGAAGATTCATTCTACTGAGAATTTGTTTCAAGACTTATCTATAATATTCGTGTTGTAACCCAAAATTTTCTCTCACATTTTTCTTTAAGACATTCTCTTAGGGTTCTCAAATGCTCAAGGTTGCTCAAGAATTGATCAGACAAATTCTCCTTCTAAGCAATGGGTCCACAACTAGGGTTTTGTGTTTCACAAGGAAGATTGGGTTCTCAAGGTATAATGTTGTTTTCATGGGTCCTCATATGTATTCAAGTATTCTCATATCAAGTTTCATGCCTTGCATCACAAGTTAGCTCAGTCAATGACTCAGATGACTAAAAATCAATTGTATTGGGTAAAAAGTCAACTTTGGTCAACATACAGTCAAACCTTAAGATTTTTGGTCAACATCAATATTTTTAAGTCACATTCATCATTTTATCAAGGGTTTATCATGATTCCTCAAGAAAAGCCCTCAAATCATCAAAAGTCAAAAGTTGTCAAATTAGGGTTTCCTTAGGCGAAGTCAATTGACTTTGACCAAGCATAACTTTCACATGCTTCATCAGCTTTTCCCAAACCAAATCCCATTTTAAATTTAATTAAATTCCCTACAACTTTTTCTCTCTAATATCAAGTCCACAAAATGTATAATTTGAGAGATATAAGCCAATACATTACAGATCATTTCAAAAGTCAATAAAAAGACACTTTTTGTAAAAGCAATTTACATCAAGATAAAATCTTCAAAAGCAAAAGTGATCAACATAGAGGTTGTAGAGGACATCTTGAGATTTCCAAAAATTCCAATATCACTTTCAAAAGATGAAAATTGAGAGATTTATGACCATTGCAAGTTGGGAAATATTGGGCAAATACATGAATTCCAATTGAGCAAATTTGTAATTTTGAGCTATTGGGCCCAAGTTTTCATATCCAAACGTGTTCATGACATGTTTGAAGAACCCTAAGTCCATTCATATATTTTTTATGATATTTATTTCTTTTATTTGTATTTTATTCATTTAAAAGAAAATTAAATCAAATAAAATATGAAACCATTGAATTTAGGCGCATGGACCTTTATTATGATCAGATTGGAGGTACAACGATGTGTCTTGAAGACCAAGAAAACGTGTAAGAGTGATTGGAACAAGATTGAGAAAATATAGAATCTTTTCATACAAATTTTCAATGAAATCTTTTCACCATTAATGACAAGGATATAATCCTATTTTCTTGACCTAAATCATTGTCCTATAAATACACATTGCATTCAAACCAAAAACATACGTGCAAGCTGCCTCAAAAACTCCTAGCAAATTCTCAATTTTTTCAAAGATTAGGGAAAAGGCAAAAACATATTCTCCAGCCACTCTCAAGCAATTTTGATCTTCACATCATCTTCCCGAAACTTCTAGGAGTTGATATTGGTCCTTACTCACCGCAAATCAACTTCAAAACCCTTCCTTGCATGAACTCTAGTTCGTAAGTCGATGAGTTTTGATTTTTGAGGTTTAGCATTATTTTAATCATTGTTAACATTCCAACATAACTCATGTGCATTATTAGAATCGTTCTAACGTCTTACATGTAAGTTTTGGCGCAGAAATAGAGTAGTCCATTGTAAGGCCACGAAGCTTTTGAAGCTTCAGATCTCACGATGCAGGCATTTTAGACCAAACTAGCCATACCACTGAAATTGCAGGGCCTTAATTAGTAAACTAGGGTTGTTTTCTTTTTTGTTTTGATTGATTTTGCAGGTTTTTAGTTTTTGTCCAAACAGAGAAGACAACCGGAAACCACCATCTAGGGTGGTTTTACCGGTGGTTGAAGTACGTGGCAGTTCCCCTTCATACTATTGGTCCATACAAAATACAGGGGTCCTACTCATGCGTGCGTGTTTGTCTGATTTTTGGAATTTATTTTACATTATATATTTATGAATTTACATAGGTTAATGGATGTATCACCACCCCAGTGGTTAAAACGCGCACGCTAAGTCACTCCTCTCCCAGGTCACGGGTTCGATCCCCAGTTTTTAACATTTTTTCCATACTTTCATTATTTGTGTAGGTTTATCATATGGCATATTGAACCTTCTATCTTGACACAACCAACGCATTGGCCGGGTGGTAACCTGAGCATGGAGAATGCTTGATGGCGTGAATTTAACACTTACCCCTACCCATTTGGTTATTTCTTTTTTCCTTTATATGTTTCTCACTCTTTTCTTCTTTCTTTTTCCTATTCTTTCACCAAACATTTTTAAAAACCCTTTTTTTATATAAACCCTAATTTAATTTTAGGTTTTAATTAATTTTAGGCTTTAATTAATTTAAGGTTTTAATTAACTTTAGGCTTTAATTAATATAACCAATTTTTAGGTTTTTATCACCCTAATTTTATTTTTTAGCTTCTCTCAATTAACTTAAAATCGTCCTAGAATTTAGGGTTTTGCTTTATCAATTCTTTTTTAATCAATTAATCCTTTTTTTATAAATTTAAATCAATTAGGTTTCTTTTTAGATTAATCATCAAATAATCACTAGAACAATTCTTCCTTTTTTCTCTTTTACAATCATCGCATACTTTTATTATTTCCGCATTAGGGTGAAAAGGGTGCTAACACCTTCCCTTTTCATAATTTACGCCCCGAACTCAGAAAATTATCGAAGGTCTTTACTGTTATTTTCACCTTTTCCTTATTAGATAAAAGAAAAGTTGGTGGCGACTCTTGCTATCTGCAACATTTGTGATAAAATGCAAAAACAAGTCAATTCTCCCACCGTATTACAGAACTGGCGACCCTGCTGGGGAAAACTAAAAGTGGGGTTACCTTAGAGTTATATCACTTTTAAAAGCTTTCCTTGTTTGATTTGTTTGCTTTATTTTTAAAGGGTTGTTTAGTTTATTTCTTGAAAAGATCCCATACCCAGATTTGGGGAACATTTTAGGTAAGTAGCAATAGATCATGGAAACTATACGACGTATACCAATATGGTTGAAGTGATGGATATGTTAGTGTGACACATTAGTTTGTACTGGTATCCCTTGAGTCAGTCGGGGAGCATACTAGGCTGCCACGTGGTGTCATAAGCATTAACTTACCTTAGAACCTTAATTGACCAAACTTAGCCATTAGAAGGTAGTGAGATTGCCGACTTTGGTGCAGTCTGAAGTTGGTTGATACTCGATACTACACTCATTGAGATTCGACTCTTGAGTTTTGTTTAGTGGCAAGTCAATTGTCGTGCTAGACGAAACTTGTGGGAAAAATCAGTGATATTGAGATCCCTAGAACTCGGTTAATTCTTTAGGACAAGTTGATCCAACTAAAACTCAAGAGGGTACTTACCTACAAACCCCGTGCAAGCCTTAAACCTAAGGCCTTTGCGTGCTTTACTTGTGTTATGACATCATGACATCATGACATCATAACATCATAACATCATGACTAACCATTTCAAGGATTTAGGGGATTTATCTTTGTTCTGTGTTGCAAGGTCATGGCTTCCAGTCGTAGGAATACCATCCCGATCAACTTTGTAAGGATACCTTCCAAGCTTGAGGAATTAGTCTCAAAGGTTCCTGAAAATTCTCAATTCACCAAGAGACATGGTCATCTACTCAGTTTGGTTACCACCGCCTTTTAGGAAGACATGATGGGTGTTCTTTTCCATTTCTTTGATCCGAAGCATCACTGTTTTACCTTCCCGGATTATCAATTGGTACCCACAATGGAAGAATTCTCTAAGTTGCTCGAAGTGCCTATTCTTGATCGGATACCTTTCACTAGTTTAGAGCAAGTTCTAAAACCTAAAGACATTGCAGTAGCCCTACATCTGAAACGATCGGACATTGTATCTAATTGGGAACCAAGGAATAAAGTCAAGGGTTTCTCTCCTAAATTTCTGATAGAGAAGGCTCAGGGATTTATAGATGCCATGAACCTTCATGCTTTTGAGGATATGTTGGATTTGTTGATATATGGTTTGGTACTATTCCTTAATCTAGACCAATTCGTAGATGTGAATGCCATCAAAATATTTCTCACTCATAATTCGATACCTACTTTTCTCAGAGATGTCCTGCATTCCCTCCACACTTGTACTATGAAAAAGCGAGGAACTCTTATGTGTTACATACCTCTACTGTCCAGGTGGTTTATTTCGCACCTGCCCCGATCAGTGATAAAGAATGAATAAGGTTTGAGGTGGTCTCAAAGGTTGATGTCATTCAATCATGCAGATATCCATTTATGTTCTCGATCTCAGGCACGTGTCACTATTATTGATCGCAGCGGGAAATTCCCTAATGTACCACTCCTTGGTATAAGAGGGGGAATAACTTACAATCCTTCTCTAGCTCCGCGTCAATTTGGTTATGCTCGAAGGGAGGGTCCTCATGATATGCTCATCCAGGGTATTGTATTCGACTATGAGAACGATCCTTAAAACTACCATCAAAGGTTTATACGTGCTTAGGGAATGGTCAACAAGATTGATAGCAAGACTTTGGGACACAAGAATTCCATCCCCCTAGAACCTTACCTCAGATGGGTGTGGTCCCGTTCTTAAAATCTCAGAATTCCATATCCTGCTATCCTAACAGTGATCGTAGATCTTGTTATTAAAGGGGATGTTTCTCATACCGTTCTTCATCCCGATATGCCTACCGAATTCGAAGAGCTATAGAAGTCCTGGATTCAGCTTAAGGAGGAGAGAGATAACTTCGAAGCCCAGTTATATGCTAGTGAGAAGAAAGTAATGGAGTTGACGAAATGACTCCATAAAGAACAAAGCCTTAATGCATATGTCAACACAAAGAGAAAGCGTCCATGGGAGATTTGAATTTATTTTTTCTATTTTGTAACTATTTTTATTAAAAGCAATTATAATTCGAACTTATTACTAAAATTTCTCTTGTTTCCTTTTGTTTAAACAAATTAAAATCCCGCAACGATCCTTGAAAACATTGCATATACATATCATGCATCATTACATAACAGATTTTCCCATACAGGTTTTCTCATCTTCTTGCTGTTTATTTCAGTAAAAAATGGCTCTTGAACAAACTGTTAAGGAACTCCAAGCTCAGAATTCCCAATTCCATGAGACGCTCCTGAACCTAGATCAAGGATTGACAGATATGATGGCGCTCATCGCCAAAAAGAAGAAGACTCAAAAGCTAATTGATATCCTCAACATGGGAAGAAGATTCAAAGGTTCTTCTAAACCAGTTCAGACTGCTGATATCACCTCTGATGAAGATGACAACCAAAAGGAGGATGGTAGAAGTGTCATGGATGAAGGTGGGAGAAACCTTGGTTCTGGTAAAATTCCTGTGGATGAAGACTATTCTGATGAATAATATCCTCCTGTTGATGATAGATACAAACAATTGGAAGATCACCTCAAGGCTGTGGAAATCCAGAAAGTGCCTGGATTGGATTTCAGAGAGCTGGGTCTTATTATGAGGGTAGTTATCCCTCACAAGTTCAAAGTCCATGCTTTTTCTAAATATGATGGTGTGTCTTGTCCGAAACTTCATCTGAGATCCTATGTTTAGAAGATCCAACCCCATATTGCTGATAGAAATTTATGGGTTCAATTCTTTCAGGAAAGTTCATCTGGTACACAACTCGAATGGTTCTATCAACTAGAGGGAACCAACATCTAACTTGGGAAGACTTGGCCGCTGCTTTTTACAAGCAGTATCAATATAATGTTGACCGTGCACCAACTCGCGTGCAATTACAAAACGTGACTATGGGATTAAATGAAGGTGTGATACGGTGGGAAGAACTGACTATTTTTTGGAATGCAGGTTTGTGTTTTGTGTTTGTTTTTGCAAAATGTCGCGGTAAGCAAGAGTCGCCACCGACTTTTATTTTATCCAACAAGGAAAGGAAAAAAGCACAGAAAAATTCCTTTTTCGAGATATTTCTGAGTACGGGGGGTAGATTATATAAAGGGAAGGTATTAGCACCCTTTCTATCTGTAGTTATCTACGGGCTCTTAGGTACTTGCTCATTGTTTTCAAAATTGTTTTCTTTGTGTTTGTGGGTTTTGAAAAGTTTTTGTTTTAACTTCGATTTAACTCTTGCTTCTGTCCTTAAGAGTGTAATGAAGTGTTTTTGAAAACTTGTTTGTAAAAGTGTAAGTGTGAAAAAGTTTTGTTTTATTTGAGCAAGTATCTAAGAACTAATCTACCTATTAGAAAAAGGAATCATTTTATGCTAATTTCCTTTAGACAATGCTATCCCACTATTAGTGAGTGGGTAGCACCGTCGTTGGAGTTTGAGGGTCAATTCGAAAGCGGGACATACAGTCACTAAAGCAATGTTAGATTGGCTTAGCGGTAATCCTAATGTCTTAGATCATTTGTTCGAGGCAACAATATCCGAGGCAACTATTTTGAGGCAACTATGATCTTTTATACAAGAGGACGACCTCTGAAACGACCTATACTCAATGACCGTGTACGAAGGCAACCAAGTGGGGTGTACCCTAGGAGTGCGCATGTGCGAGGGTGTTGATTTCAGTTATTTTTATCTTTGCACATGTTAAGGGTGATCTAACCATTTTAAGATTAAACATACATTCTTGTCATGCATCCTAAATCATACATCTAACATTTAATATTTTGCGGAATTTAAAATGAGGAAATTAAACTAAGCTATTACAAGGCTTCGGGTATTTACATAGCCAAAAACAAACCCTTCGAAATTAAAGCGATAAATGTAGAATAAACGTCCTAATAAAACTATTACATCCCATGAGCAGTTACATTAAATATCGTAAAAAAATAAATAAAAGCGGTAAAGGTAAATAAACGTCCTAATTAAATTATTACAAACTGTGAGCAGATACAATAATTGGGAAAAATAATAATAAAGCGTGCGATTAAAAATTAGATCGACGAGAAATTAGGGTTTTGACCCTTCTATCCTAATTAAAAAAAGAAAATGTTTTTTTGTTATTTTTAATATTTTTTAAGAAAAGAAATTAGATTTTTAAATTAAATGCAAAATTGATTGGTTATTAAATTAATTAATGAAAATAGTTAAATGACATATTTTTGGGTTTTTGTTAGTAATAAAACCTATTTATTCTAATTAATTTTAATTATGTAAAAAGAAATTAAAGTTGTCTAATAATTAATAGCGTAATTAAATTAATTACTTTTTTTTAAATAAAAATAAATATCTTGAATTTAATTGGATAGAAAAATGTTTTGTGATTTTTTGATAAAAAAGAAAATAATTTGATGATTAGTAAAATAAATAAATGAAATAATATAAATATAAAAGAATTAGAGAAAAGCAAACTGGGCCTGCAATGTGGGGGTGCAATCATCAGAAATCTCTAGGCCCGAATCTTCGAAAGCTTCATGCTCTAACTATGGTATTTTTTTTATTCATGCGTGGAACCTATGATTCAAACATCCATAATTGTTCTACATAAACTCAAGCAAACGTTAGCATACCATAAAATGTGATTAAAATTAGAGATTCAAAATTTAAAATTTTACCAAACCGGTGTTATCAAATGGGGGCGTGCTAGGCGTGTGATGGATTGCTCTTGGGCCTTGTAAGACTCTTGAGGACTTCAAAAGAATGGTTTGAGGCTTGATGTTAATTTAGAGAGACCGGAACCTCGAGATATGACTTGCACCAATTCTTTGATTTCTGGAGAGCTTTTTGAAGAGCTTTTAGAGAGCTTTTTGAAGAGCTTTTTGAGAGCTTTTTAGAGAGGATTTTCGTACCTTTCAAGCTTGTATGGATCTATATTTATAGAGGAGAATGAGGAGACAAGAAAACATGGAAAGAATCTCCCTCATAATGTTGTGTTTTAAGACCATGATCAAGATTTGAAAAAAATGCCATATTTGATGATTTTATGCCATTTTCACATGTGGATGAACCTGGAAATATTTGAAAAGTTATTGCACGAAATCAATTGACATAAACCAACATAAAAATTTCTCAAAATGGATTCACATCAAAATTTACATTATTTCCATTATTTATTTATTTAATTCTGAATTTTAATGAATAAAACATCAAAATAAATAGCATAAATAGCAGAAAAATGTATGGGTGCGCTTAGAGGTCGTGGACCATGTTAGGAATGAGTTTAAAACTTGAGAAGATAGGCCCATTTGGAAAAAATCCAAGTTTGGTCAATATTTGCTTCATGCATTTTTTCAAAAATTATCCAACTTTGATAATGCATATCTCTCTCAATTTTAACCTTATAAGAGTGTTCTTTGACTTTTTAGAAATCTTGAGATGTCCTCTAATAAACCCTTGTTGTCTCATATCAATTTGATATTCCATGCTCATGTATGAAGCTTTGACAAAAAGGTGTTTTTGTTGACTTTTCAAAATGACCTATAATGTCCAAATTCATAACTTCTTGTGAGTGTATATTTTGATCTTTGGGTATGAAGATGGATTGTAGGGAATTTCATCCTCTTCAAAATGAGCTTTGGATGGGTCATTTATCATAAAGTATGAGAAAGTTATGCTTGGTCAAAGTGGAGTTGACTTTTCCTACAAAACCCTAATTTAGCAACTTTTAAATCTTGATGAATTTTGAGCAATCCTTGATAAATCATGATCAAACCTTGATCAAATGATGAAATATACTTCAAAATGAGAATGTTGACAAAAAATCTTGAAGTTTGACTGTATGTAGGTCACAGTTGACTTTTGCCCTAACACATTCGACTTTTGGACCTTTGAGCAATTGACTGAGTAAACTTCCTCTGAAAGAATTGAAACTTGACATGGATGACCTTGATAACATATTAGGACATTGGGGAGAACTTGAGGTCATTTGGACTCAAGGATCTTGATGCAACACAAAACCCTAATTTGGGGTAGACTGCCTTAGGAGAGAGATTGTCTGACCAATTCTTGGACTTCCTTTGAGCAACTTGGAGATTTTTCTTACTATGTTTTGAGAAATATGGGAGGGAAAATTTTGGGGTACAACAGTAGGTTTTAATGAATATGCTCAAAAGTGGAGAGATATGGATGGAAGGGTGCAACCTCCTTTGTCTGACGAGAGTTAGTTGATATATTCATGGGAACTCTAACATGTCCATTCTTTAATGATCTGATTAAGAGTTCTTCATCTGATTTTATTGAGCTGATTCTAACTAGAGAACGAGTTGAAATGGTATCAAGAGTGGAAAGATTCCAGTGACTGCATCTTGAAATGTTTTGAAGAAGACATTCAATAGTAATAAGGAGGCCAATGTTGTTTATGGACAGAAGGGCTATGGTAAAAATGACCGCAGCAGTCTATGGGAGCAGTACTAATCTCTAATCTTGCACCTGTTCAACAACAACAGGGCAGTAGGCATAGGTCAGGCGCTCCGGGAAGACAATTTACCAAGATTAATATGTCATTGTCTCAAGCATTACAACATTTATCAAAGTGGAGCTGATTACACTAAGGGATCCTCCTCAGAATCCCAACACCTCCTCTTCTAAGTATAATCTGAACGCGAGATGTGCCTACCATTTTAACAGTCCCGGGCACGACACTAATAACTGTTGTACCTTGAAAAATAAAATTTAGGACATGATTGACAACAAGGATATTGAGTTTGATCCTCCGGAGACCCCGAATGTAATTATTGCGCCTATGCCAAAGCATGACAAAGGCATAAGTGAAATTGATGATGTTCTTTATGTGGATATTATAAGTGATTTGGTTACTCCTCTACCAATAATCAAGAAGAATATATTGCAGGCGAGTTTATTTTTGGGCTGCATTGAAAAATGTTACTGCTGCGCAGTCCAACCCAATGGTTGCAGATTACTGAAGGAAGGTATTCAATGCCAAATGGACAATCATATAATTCTGATTGAGAAGGTTTCGTCTGTTGAGAATCTATGTCAAGACTTATCCATATTTTCTGGCCCTCATGTCAGGATCACCTCCAAAGGTCCTGTAAGGATTACTGCGAATTTGAAAGCTGCTCCTCTGATCATCACTACACTTGGACCTATCGCATATTATTTGGATAAAGCTATTCCTTGGAAATATGGATCTGACGTCTACTACCATGGCATCAAACAATAACTACTTACTGTTGAAGATGAAGTTACTAAAGTCGTTGATACCAGCATATACAATATTGCTGGAACCTGTTAGAGTTACAACCACCGAGTTACCTGTTGAGGCTCGGGGTAAAAAGCAAATAACAGATCATGACCAGACGGAGGCACCTAAGGAAGCTACAGTTAAAGACACCTCTAGACAAGAGCTGGAAGAGGTATTGAAAATTATCCGTAAAAGTGATTATAAGATTGTTGAACAGCTGGGGAAGACCCCATCCAAGATCTCTATGTTATCCCTGTTACTATGTTCTGAAGCTCATGTACAGGCTTTAGTAAACTTATTGAAGACTACTCACGTGCCACAAGAGATCTCTGTCAATCAATTTGGAAGCTATGTTGCTATCTTAACGACTGACAACAGGTTAGGTTTCTCTGATGCTGATCTGACTCCTGAGGGAAGAAACCATAATAAGGCCCTGTATGTCTCCATTGAATGCAGGGGAACTACTTTGGATCATGTATTGGTTGATATTGGCTCTTCATTAAATGTTCTACCAAAAGGCGCTCTGAACAGACTTGATTGCGAAGGGGTTATACTAAAACCCATTGATATTATAGTTCGAGCCTTTGATAAGTAAAAAAGGATGGTACGCGAGGAAGTGGATCTTCCTATCAAAGTAGGTTCGCAGATCTTTGAGTCTACCTTCTATGTAATGGATATTCGACCAACTTATTCTTGCTTATTGGGATTCCCCTGGATCCATGATGCAGGTGCTGTTACCTCTACCCTATATCAGAAGTTAAAGTATCATGTGAACATAAAGATTATTACTGTCTGCAATGAAGAAGAGTATATGGTCATCCACTTTAACTCATTCTAGTATGTAGAGATGGACGGTGAATTCAACGAGACTCATTGTAAAACTTTTTAAGTCATTCTTCCGACCTCAACCGATGATTTCTCTACCATTCCCAAAGTTACTAGGCTTTCGCCCAGGATGGCTTCATTAAAAGATGCTAAAGCTACTGTAGAAGAAGGTGGTTGTACTATTTCGGGTCAGCTTCCTGATATTCCCTATAAGTCTGACAAGTTTGGTTTGAGTTTCACTGTAGAGGGTCAGAGGGTTTTCCGTCACGCTCGTGCTGGAAGGCCGCCATTCTGCATTAGCAACAACGAAGTCAATGTAATAGAAGATGCCGACAGTGATTATGACCTTGACAATTGGATCTTTCCTACCATTGGAAACAAGCTCTAAAATTGGAAGGCAGAAGATGTTATCTCTATCTCCTTTAGTAAGGAGTAATAGCTACATTTTTGTTTTATATTACTTTCAAGTTTTGGTTTGTAATATTTGAATAATAACTTTAAGCCTTGTGCCTTACCCGGGGCACAACGGTGCATTTGTTAAAGGTTGTCATTTCATAAACATATTTTCATTTAATAAAGCATTGGACGTTTTGCATTCGAATTTTGTGCTCTATTTCTTTCTTTTTACTTTTATCACTTTCAAATAGCTATCGGTTCTTACACACACCTACACAATACATTGCAGATCCACACCCACTCTGGATCCCGTTGATAACGATTCTGATATTTCTAATTATGACTTTGCAATCCGATCTACCAAGCCGAGGATGAAGGTGAGGAAGATTGTCAGATACTAGGGGAACTTTCCAGACTGTTGGTGCAAGAAGGGAAGGTTATTCAACCACATGAAGAGTCAGTTGAAGCGGTAAATCTGGGTACTGAGACAGGCAGGAAAGAGGTCAAGATAGGTGCCAACTTAGAGGACAGTGTCAAGAACAAGTTAATACAAATGTTGCATGAATATGTTGAGATCTTTGCTTGGTCATACAAAGACATGCCAGGGCTCGATACTGATAGTGTGGTTCACCATCTACCAATGAAAGAGGGTTGCTCTCCAATAAAGCAGAAGGTTTGTCGCATGCGTCCTGAGATGTCAGAGAAGATCAAGGATGGGGTTATGAAACAATTTAATGCATGATTCTTAGCAGTGATGTCCTTCCTCAATGGGTTGAGAATGTGGTTCCGGTACCTAAGAAAGACGGCAAGGTAGGTATGTATGTAGACTATAGGGATCTGAATAGGGCGAGCCACAAAGATGACTTCTCTCTTCTACATATTGATGTTTTGGTCTACAATAGCACTCAACACAAGGTGTTCTCCTTCATGGATGGTTTCTCGAGTTATAATTAGATCAAGATGGGACCTAAATATATGGAGAAAACAACCTTCGTCACACAGTGGGTCACTTTCTGTTATATGGTTATGTCTTTTGGGTTGAAGAATGTCGATGCAACTTATCAACGTGCTATGGTAGCTTTATTCCATGATATGATCCATCACGAGATAAAGGTCTATCTCGACGACATGATAGCCAGATCCCATACTGAAGAGGAACATCTTGACCATCTACACAAGTTGTTTGAGAGGATGAAAAAATACAAGCTGAGGTTGAATCTGAACAAGTGCACTTTTGGAGTGAGATCCGGTAAGCTCCTGGGTTTCATCGTCAGTGGTAAAGGTGTTGAATTTGATCCCTCCAAGGTCAAAGCTATTCAAGAAATGCCAGTCCCCCATACTGAGAAGGAATTCAGAGGTTTCCTTGGACGACTGAATTATATTGCCCAATTTATTTCCCATATGACCTCTACTTGTGAGCCTGTGATACGGTGGCAGAACCGACTGTTATACAAGTTTTGCATTTGTGTTCACAAATGTTGCGGTAAGCAAGATTCGCCACCGAATTTTATTTTATCCATTAAAGGAAAGGGTGAAAAGAATAGAAAAAGACCTTTCGATATTATTCTGAGTAAGGGGGTAGATTATGGAAAAGGAAGGTGTTAGCACCCTTTCCATCTGTAGTTTTTCGTGGGCTCTTAGATTCTTAGCTCAGTTTTGAAATACCTTGTGCTTTTGGTGTGTTTTGAAAAGTATTTTTGAAAGTTCCTTAGTGCGGAAATTTTCTTTATGATAACTCTTGTATCAGTACTCAAGAGTGTTTATAAAGTGTTTTTGAAAATGTTTTTGAAAGTTGTTTTGCATATGTGTAAAGATTTGTTTTTTTAGAAAGCATCTAATAACTATCTACTTTTACTCGAAAGGGTCTTTTCTTTCCTCTTTTCCTTTAGACAGTGCTATCCTACTATGAGTGAGTACATAGCCCTATCGTTGGATGTTTGAGGGACATTTGAAGGGGCATTTTTATAGTTATAAAGGCAACTGGGACAAAAACCTTAGTAACTACCCTAGGGTTTTAAGATCATTTCTATCGAGGCAACATTGAGAGGGTCATCGAGGGACTTATGATCTTTTTAAACCGGAGGGTAGCCACTAAAATCTCTTACGTTTCGAGAGTTGTGCCTATTTTCAGAAGGCAACCAAAGTGGGAGTACCCTAGAGGTGCGCATGTGCAAGTGTGTTTGTTTCAGTTATTTATCTTTGTGTTAGATTTGCTAGCATTGGATTATTATTCCTGCCATATAATCCTAATTAACATCTATCTAAACAGTTAATAATTTTGCAGGAATTTAAAATGCGAAATTTTAAAGCTACGCTATTACATCCCATGAGCAGTTACAATATTTAGAAAAAAAATACGAAAAGATAAACTAACTATTACAAAATCAAATGTGTTACCTATACATTCTTTTTAGAATTTAAATAATAATAGAAAAATAGAAAACAAAAATGATAAGAGATTGTTTATAAAGAACACCAAACGTCCTAAAAAAGCCTAAGTATTAAGAAAAAAAATATATTTTTGGCATTTTTGTGGTTTGATTTTAATATTTAAAACCTAAGTCTAAATTAATTACAAATTAACTATGAAATAAATACTAAAATATGATTAAGTTAAATTAAATTTTATGAAAATTAAATTAGTTAAGAGAAAAGAACTAAATCTACTTTTGTGATTTTTTAACTGATTTTTTTATAGTTAAATAAAAGTAACTAAAAAAAAGAACAAAAATAAACAATGAAAAGGGCCAGGCAACACAAGTAAGCAAGGGGTGGTGTTTAAAACGTAGGCCCAAAGTGAGAGGAGCCCAAATCTGCAGTTGGATCTAGTGAGGGGGTCTTTTGAGGGTGCATGGTGAGCTCCACGTCTGGGGGCGCTGGATCTAATCAGATAGAATCTCCTGGTTGTGATCTGAAGGTGCATAGTGTGCACACTAGACCTGCAAGTCTGGGATCTGGAATATAATTGTTAGAGAAAAAAATGTATGACCTGTGTGTGGAACCCAGGCCCTTCCCCACAATTCGAATCTCCCTAATTCGAACTCCATGAGTTTGAATCTGGGTTTGTTATGGCCTGAAATGGCCTACATCATGGATTTCGAAGACGATCAGATTCGAAGGCCTTAACAGTGGTCTTTTGGCATTTGGATGTTGTAACTTACATGTATTACGTTAAATCATTCACACAAAAAATAATAATAATGCTAATATGCAATTAAAAATGGGCTTAAATTAGAGAGTGAATGAGTTTAAGATTGTGAATTCTCTTTACCAAACGGAGGTGCTTCGATCTGCAGTCCTGGGCGTGGGATGGCTGCCTGGAAGTATCAGGAGAACGAATCGGGTATTTTCTCGATCTGAGGGAGTTTGCAAAAGCTTTTCGAATTTGGAAACTTTGTGAAGGTTTGGAGAATTTGGTGTGTTTTTTGTATAGGCAATGTGCTTGTATAGGCGAGATGTCTCTATGGCAATGTTTCTTCCTTCTTTTGTTCTAATGGTTTTTTTTCCTGTCCTTCTACTCTGTATTTATAGGGGGTGATGATGAATGAAAATGGCAAGAAACAACCATTAATCAGTCTTTTAAGGCAAAACCGAAAGCCTTAAACAAGTTTCCTTTTTTGAGGATTTTCTACCCTTTTGGGTTTTGAATGAACTTGGACATGTTTCACTCCCTGACTCCTTCGAATGCCTTCACGTCTTGTTCTTCGACTTGCTCTGAATTTCTCCTTTCGATGGCTCTGGGCTTCATCATTATGGCTTCTTCGATTGAGCCCCTATTTGCCTTGTTCTTCAATTGGCTCTGGAAATACCCAACTAGCCCAATCGAATACTTCATTCTGGCCAGTCGAAGCTTCTTTTGTTATTTCCTTCGAATGTAATTGTGCAGGAGGCTTGGGCTTGGCATCATGCAGGACTCTGGCCAACAAGCATCTTGAACGAGACTCATTAAAAGACAAAACAAAACTTGTTTTCAACAATTGTGTATCCTTCGAATGGACCACATGTGTGTTCTTCGAATGGACCACATGTGTGTTCTTCGAATGAACCTTTTGAATGCTTCTTCGAATGGACCATATTATGTGTCATAGTGTAGAAACTATGTATGTTGAAGGGTTTTAGAGGTGGAGTCAGAGCAGGCATGAAGATAAACTTTTCCCAGTAGAAGCTTGCATGCAGATAACCATTATCCAATGGAAGCTTAGCATGCAGGAGACCATTGCTTTCTGAATCGAAGCAGGCATGTAGGAAGTTCTTGCCTTGTGAATTGAAGGCATGCATGAAGGGAGTATTTTCCTAGTGAATCGAAGGCAAGTATAAATAAGCTTTTTCCTTGTGAATTGAAGGCAAGCCTGAAGAAGCCTTTGCCTAGTGGATAAAAAGCAAGTTAAAGGGGACCAAAGTCCAGTCGAAGCTTGGGAAATCGAAGCAGACTTGAAGGAGGCCAAAGTCCAGTCGAAACTTGGGAAATCGAAGCAGTCTTGATTTTCTTTGATTTGATGCCTGAAAGCTAAAAATCCAATTATACATGTGCAAACTTTCCCTTTTGAAAATATTTGTGAGCAAATGTCTTGAGAAAAAGGAGGGCAAATTTTGGGGTACAACAAAGTCGATCTTCAAGTTGCTGAAGAAAGATCAGGTAGTGAAGTGGAATGATGATTGCCAGATAGCCTTTGACAAAATCAAGGAGTACCTCCAAGAACCTCCAATTTTGATGTCGCTAGTTGAAGGAAGACCTCTGATCATGTACCAAATAGTATTAGAGAACTCAATGGGGCGTGTACTGGGCCAGCATGACGAGTCTGGTCGAAAAGAGCATGCAATATACTACCTTAGCAAAAAGTTTACCGACTGTGAAACAAGATACTCACTGCTCGAGAAAAATTGTTGCGCTTTGGCACGGGCTTCTCGTCGACTAAGACAATATATGCTAACTCATACTACCTCGTTGATCTCTAAGATGGATCCAATCAAATACATATTCGAGAAGCCCGCTCTCTCGGAAAGGATAGCCAGATGGAAATGGTCTTGACAAAATACAACATTCAGTACACCACTCATAAAGCGATCAAAGGAAGTGTACTAGAGGATCATTTAGATCATCAAGATGTGGATGTATACCAATCTTTGAACTTCAAATTCCCGGATGAGAACATTATGCTAGTTACAGATTGTGAAGAACTTGAACCGTATAAAGGACCTGAGCTAGGATCTCGATGGGCTATAGTTTTTGATGGAGCTTCTAACGCACTTGGTAACAAAATTGGTGTTGTAATTATCTCTCCTCAGTGTTGTCATACACCCTTCACCGCCAGATTATGCTTTGATTGTACCAATAATATGGATGAATACAAAGTGTGCATTATGGGTATTAAAGCTGCTATTGACCTGAGAATTAAGTTCTTAAGCGTATATGGGGACTCAACCCTGGTGATCATCCAGATTAAGGGAGAATAGGATACAAAGCATTTGAACCTAATTCCTTATAGAGAACATGCGCTGAACTTAATTTCGTACTTCGAGGAAATCACTTTTGAGAACATACCAAGAGAAGAGAATCAGTTGACATACGTGTTAGATACCATGTTGTTTATGGTCAAAGTCAGATGGGATAACGAGGCTCCCAGACTTACCATTGAAAGGCTAAACGAACCTACACATTTCTATGAAGTTGACACTGACAGAGTAGAAGATAAGCCTTGGTTTTTATGAAGTGAAGAGATATCTCGGGGATCAAGAGTAACCTGAGGGGGCATCTATCAATGATAATAAATTCCTACGTAGGTTCTCTTCCAAATTCTTTATGAGTAACGAAATTTTGTACAAGCGTAACCGTGATTCGACTTTGCTTTGTTGTGTAGACAAGAAGGAGGTTGAGAAGATTATGGAAGATATACATGAAGGTATTGTTGGTACTCATTCCAGTGGGCATACTATGGCTAAGAAGATTCTGAGAGAGGGTTACTATTGGTCAAATATGGAAACTGATTGCCATCTCCATTCAAGAATTTGTCATAAATGCCAGATCTATGCTGACAAAGTACATGTGCCTCTGGTTGGTGAGATTAAGCCTACGACTTCTAATGGACATCGTTTCATCCTTGTTGCCATTGATTACTTCATGAAGTGGGTTGAAGAAGCCCCGTTTTCCTCGGTTACCAAGAATGTGGTGGCTCGATTCATCCATCATAACTTTATCTGTTGGTGTGGCATCCCCAAAAGAATTATCACGGATAATGGTACTAATCCCAATAAAACTATGATAACAGAACTCTACATGCAGTTCATGATCAAGAACCACAAGTCTTCTCTATATCGACCAAAGATGAATGGCACAGTGGAAGACGCTAATAAGAACATTAAGAATATCATACAGAAGATGACGGTGACATATAATGATAGGCATGAGATGTTACCATTTTCTATTCATGGATATCACACTTCCCTATGATCATCGAATGGGGAAACCCCATTTTCTCTTGTCTACGGTATGGAGGTTGTCCTAGTGTAGCGGTAGAAATGTTGAGACTAAGCCATTAGATTGACTTAGCTCGCATGGATCAAATAAAAATCGCCATCACACTTTATTATTTCTAGAGGAATGGGAAAAAAGTGAATAACCCAAAAAGAGAGGGGGAGAGAATCTAGGTACGGGGGTTAGTTATGCAAAGGGAAGGTATTAGCACCCTAAACATCTATCGTACTCCACAGGAACCTCTTTGAAAATTTGTGTATTTTGGCTATAAGTGTTGTATACAAAAATAAATGGTGGAGATAAGAAGAGAAGTATTTATTACAAATTTTTTTGCCCGCCGTGGTTGCGAACCTTTGGTGCCTACATACCACCTTTCGTGCAATAGGGGATCATGGTACTCGTATTTCACCTTTAAAAATTTTAAAACACGAGTGTGTTGGTTAATTTTAAGAGATGAGACATCATCGTCATATCCGAATGGAAGAACATACTTACTATCCACGATTATGAGAAATGAGAATTTGCATCATCTCAAAGTGGAGGAGATAGCTTCGATTTTAAAATCAACAAAGCCTCGTTCAACACCCAAGTGGAAAATATCTCACTTCACTAGATATCCTATAAGTATAGTAGTTCATATCATTACAAGAATCGGCAAGAGTCTAATCTTTTTGAGAAATTTTTTAAAGAAAAGAAATGTCAAAGTAGCAAAATGGTTTGGATGAGATTGATTGACTTTTAGTCTTCTCACAAAGAGAACGTCAAAGTATGGTTAAGTTGATTAAAGTTTGTTTAAGAAAATATTTTTAAAATGCATGGACCTAAGTCCAAGTTTATTGTGAAAGCAGTTCGAGTTAGAAAAACCAGAAGAAATTTGAAAAGGAGGGAGGAGATTTTGAAATTGAAGAAGATGGGAGGAGATGAAGGGACTATCCTAAAGCATAAGGTAAAAGTTATGGAAAAGAACCATCTAACCAACAAGAAGTCAATACTAGACATAATTAGTCAATGTAGAATTCTCATCCTTTGGATTGAAACAAAACAAGAAAAGATATTAAACATCTTAAGAATACCAAACTCCCGAAGCATTAAGTCTTCACAAAAAATTGGGCAGAGTAACGGTTGTATATAGAGAAATACCCCATTACAGATGTTGTACCCATAAATTTTCCCTCTCATTTCTCAAGAAATTTCTCACAAGATCTTCCATGAACCAAGTTTGCAGCACTGATACATCAATTTAGGTTTGGAATTAGCAGAAGGGGCAAAATGGTCAAATGCACACTGAAAAAGTCAAACTTTAACTTTTGGATCAAAATCAAGTTTCAAGAATCATATTTCATCAAGACATGTTAGAATATGAAGTTTGTTTCATTAAGAAGATCAAAAGTAAAATTTGCTTGGAAAAAAGTCAAAGTTCTAAACACTTAGAAATTTTTCTAAGTGTTAAGAAAGTATGATAAGTTCATAACTTCTGGCCAGATTTTCATCATAATGCAAGATGATTCTGGAAGAACTTTTGACACAAGGGTTGTAGATCTCAACGAGATCTAGAACATTGCAGAACAAAACTTCTTCTAGAAATACTGGGATTTCAAGTTATAAATCCTTGAAGACACGTACATGAAGTTAAAGCACTTAGTAAATTCTGAGCATTTCCAATTCAGAATTTGGTTAGAACTTCTAGGTCAGTTCTCATGAAGGTATAATCAGAGTTTGCAAAATTAATTCAAGGATAGGTTGCAAATCATGTTACAAGCTTTCTGAAAAGTTTGGGAACTCCTTAAGATCATGTTGGAGCAGGGAGAATTAAAGATCAAAAGTTGGACATTTATTCTTAAGCCAAGTTACGTTTATGGTGAACTTCTGATTTAGTTTAAGATAGGCTGTATAATCTCAGGTTGCAGGTCTTATTGCTTAATAAATCTCATCATCATTTAATGCTCACACCCACTTTTGAGTCTTTATCCAAAGGATCTTCCCACGTGTGGCATAGAAGTACCATTGCTGTCCTTGAAAAGAAAACTTTTGTATAAAGTTTATGTTGGGCCCCTGCTTTAATTTTGCTTCTGAGTGTACTTCTCCATAATTCATGCCTACAAACTCAGATTAGGCACGGCTAAAGCTGCTAACCACTCTACTTTGCCTTGAAACATGCTTGTCCAAACTTGCTTCAAGAACAAGTCAGTGCCATAACATATGATGGTTGTACTCTTGACATCTCCAACGTCCTAAATCTTTTGCCTATAAATTAAACTTCATTTGCAACTGTTAAAGGGGTCAAAGATTTGAGAAAAAGCCCTGAAACCTTTATGAAAATTCCCAAGAACCTGAAACTGCAGCCCAAACACAAAACCTGCTAATTTCTGGTTTGTGCATCCAAACTCTAATTTCTATTGCGCATTTCTTGGCCAAATCACCCCTCACAGTTGCTGATATACACTTAGAAACCGTCCGAACTTTTGTTTTCAGACTGTAATACAGTCTCCACCAATCTCCATTTTGAAAACCAAAAATTTTCTTCTTGGCTGCTCCAGAACATTCCAGCCATCCATAACTCAAGTTGAGGGTTGTTTTAGCTTTCTGAGAACGTGAGAAAGCTGATCTGAACAGCACAACAGTCAGAACCAGGCTCTAGTTCACATAACAATTTCCAGCTGTAAGGTAAGTTTCTTTGACTTTTATCTCATTACTTAGGCATTTTTAGGCTTGCATTTTCAAAGATACAATGTAGACATCATGACTCTGATTCTGTACATATTTATAGATTTCATTTTTATGGCCTAAGTAGAGAGAATTTCATATCAGAACTTCTTGAAGAAATTAGGTTTCAGAATTAGAATTAGCCAAATTCATGCTTGCTTCTGATTTACAGTTCTTATGTTTTATATTTCTGAAACCATGATAAAAATTTCCATAACTGCTTTGTTTTCATTTTCATTTTTGTTGAGAAATGGCTAAGTTACAGATACTCTGGTTGGCATGGAGAAGGAGATGAAGTTCATCATCAGAAATTACTTTGTAATATATGTTTTTTCTTCTAATATCGGATGTATAGCAACCCCAGTGGTAGAGAGCACGCGCATAAGACATTAGTGTTAAGGGTCCTGAGTTCTAGCCCCAAAAACAACTTTTTATGTTTATTTCTTGGCATTTTTACCCCATTATTTGTCGAACAATAACCCTGGACCAGAACTTCTAGATAAACCCCATCCCATTTGTTTGTCAAAATAGTGATCCTGAACCAAAACTTCTAGATATTCCCACCCAATAGCATTGACACCTCACTTACCCATTAGCAGAACTTCTAGCCTCCCAATAACACTAGAATTTTTAGGTTTCCAGTTGCATCTGAACTTCAAGACTCTCTCAACATCCAAAACTTCTAAACCACCAGTAGCACTAGAGCTTCTAGGCAATTAGAAATTCTAGGAAATCAAAACTTCTAGGCTTTCCCTTGTTTCCAGCAACCTTAGAACTTTAGTGCATCCGGATCTAGAACTTCTGGCCTTCCCCATTTCTGCTAACATTTCCTTTCTGATTTATAGCACACCTGGGTCAGAACTTCTGCTCTCTCTTATTCAGCAACATGCTGATTCAGACTCTTATTCTCTTATTATTTTTATCATCACTTTTATTTTCATTAATCAAAAACACCAAAAATACTTTATATTCATACACTTTGCTTTATTTCTTTAAAAAAACAAAAAGACTAAAAATATGGTCTTAAGCAAATTTATTTATTCTCTTAACCAAAACAAAACAAATCTATTTTACATTTTAATTCTTGTACATTATTTAAATATGGATGTAATAGATAATTAGGACTTTAATTTCTTGCAATCCCCATTTGTAAATTTGTACACCCCATCCCCCTAATGATTGTAATAGCGTAGGATATTTTCTTTCCACAATTTATCGTTTTTATAAATGCTAGTAATTAGGGTTTGTATGGAAAGATAAAAACAATAAGTAGACAACCCTTAATCAAAGATTAAATGCATGCAAATCAAACACACTATTCACACATGCACCCCTAGGGTTAACTCCACTTGTTGCCTAAAAATGGTCATGTTATGTATGTGAGACGTCTTAGCAAAAACAATCAAAATACAAGATCATAGTCCCTCGATGACGCTTTGAATGTTGCCTTACAAATGATCTTAGTCCCTCAAGAGAAATGCTAAGATATCTCACAACATTGCTATCATGTCTATACGATGTCCCACGCCCGTCCCTTTACATCCAACGATGAAGTCTTCTTACCAAATCAAAGGTAAGATAGCAACATCTAAAGGAGGAGGAAAAGAAAAAAGACTTTTGAGTAGTTAGAAACGTTCTTAGTTGCTTGCTCATTTTCAAAACAAATATCTTTTCAAATACACCACACACTTTCAAAACATGAAATATTTCCAAAAGTTCAACACTTTGTATACATTCTTATAGAGACGAGAATCATTACAAAGTTTTCCTAAATGAAGGCGCTTTTCAAAAATACTTTAAAAAACCACCACAAAGCACACTTTCAAACAAAAGTAATGACCTAGCAAGCAACTAAGAGCCATTAGAACACTACGGACGAAAAGGGTGCTAATACCTTCGCTTTTCATAATCTACCCCCCGAACTCAAGAAAATAATCTCAAAAAGGTCTTTCCTGTTCTTTTCACTCTTTCCTTTATTGGATAAAAGAAAAGTCGGTGGCGACTCTTTCTATCCGCAACAGATGCAATCAAATGCAAAACATCTAAAGTCAGTTCTCCCACCGTGTTACAATAGACAAAGCATATAATCAGAATAACATGCACACAAAGAAAAATTAGCCCAATGTCTTGGGGTAAACCCCAAGAACTCCTGACAAAATAACAACAGAAGTCACAAGGTCTCTAGGGTAGTCAAGGTTTCTAATCCTAAGTCCAAGAAGTCTATAACTCCACAATGCCAAGGATAGTAACTAAATAGTCCAAGTAACCTTAAATTTTTTTATTATTTAAGTTGGTTATTAAGTATCTTCAAAAAGAAAACGAAAGCTCAAGTGATCAAAATAAAAATGACATAAAGATAAATGCTCAAGTGAGCAAAGATGAAAATAACATGAAATATAAATGCTAAAATAAATGGTGCGTAAAAGTAAAGACATAAAGTAAAAGCATTAAATAAAAGTCAATTGTTAGTGACTTAGGAATTAGAGATTAGTCGAATGACCATCTTGAAACTTGCATTTGAAAATCATTAGAAGATTGATAAAATCAAAGCTTCTCAACAACAAGTTTCATTTGCTTTTTGTCAAGTATATCACTCATTTCAAATTCTCGAGGCAACAACAAATGATCAACGATGTTTAAATGATTCACTTAGTCCAAATTTTATGAAGGTTCATTGAGGATTGATAAGACCAAAGCCTCCTAACAATGAACCTCAAGGTTATTGGGTCAAAGGTTTCAAATTAAACATACTTGGGCTTGCAAACATAAGTTTGGGCCACGAATGATCATTTCTCGAATCGAGACAAAATTTAGCACTATGTTAAGAAATCGTAAGTGGACTTATATAGATGCCGCACCTATTTTGAGGCCGATCAATAGCAATCAATGTACCATATGTTTGGAGAAATAATATGTAGATCATCCTCTAACAACAAGTAAGAAAGGGATAAGATGAAGAGGGAGGGTAAATATTTGAATCAAAGATTTTAATCAAACTATCATTAAAATCATTCATCCATTTTGGTGGAGTTAAACTCACCCAAGATCCAGGGATGTTAATGAAGCTCATGATCAAAAATCACATTGTTCAAGCTCAGCCAATATATATTCAAAAATAAAAATGCTTTTAATAAGCAAAATAAAAAGAAAATGATTTTTAAATTATTTTTAAGTGAAAATAAAAGGCAAAATAACAAACAATATTCAAAGTGTCAAATAAAAATTAAAAGAAAAAATAGAAAAGTCAGAGATGATCTCAAGTATTTTTATAAAAAATTTAGTAATTTTTTTAAAACAGAAAAGTATTTAAAATCATTCAAGCAAGTGAAAAAATATTAAAAATATTAAAAATCAGAATAAGATTCTAGAAAAAATTTCAGAAAGTTATAAATAAAGAAAATGATCTTGATGAATTTTTCCAGAATTTAAAAATACCAAAAAGTATTTTTAAACAATTAAAAACAAGTCAAAACAAAGAAAAAAATCATAAAAAATATTAAATCTAAAAATAAAATCATGAAAAACAAAAGTCAGAAAGAGAATATTTAAAAATATTTTTGTGAATTCTTTCATAATTTTTTGGTCAGAAGTGAATTTTCTTTGATTATTTGAAGTTTAAAACAATTAAATATAAAAATCAGAAATAAAAAAATAATGTCAGAAAAGTATGGACCATTGGATGAGAGTCAAAACGCGTTAGTAAGCTAATCCAATGGATCATATGTGTTATGTATATCATGGTCTTCAAGGAATAACACACGTGATCTATTAGTTAAACATATTTGAAAAAAATTTGTGGCAGCTCATCATTGATTGAAGACAGACAGGTAGGTCGTCTTCAACCTCTGTCCATGCGATTTGCAGGTTCATGAAATGGAAAAATTAGAGCTTGAGACCGGTACCATTCACTTCGTTTCTTCAAGACAATTACAATGGCACCCTCGCGCCAAATTTATATTTTCCACAACGTAGTCGATTTGGAAAAAACCAGAGGAAATATTTTGAGAAGGGATTTTAAAACAAATGTATCAAACTCAATTACAGTTGCAAACAAAGGTTACCACGAGCATCAGGGAACCAAGAACTATGTTCTAGCCACAAAATTGAGGTGAATTGGTGGAGAAAACTACCTGTTCAAACTCAACAAGGAAGCTCTAAAAATGAACTTATGGAGCTTGATTCAGGTCATGATTCTTAAAGGTAGGAGTATGGTTAGCTTCAGGGAAGTCCAACGAAGTTTACTAAAAATATTTTTTGATGATTTCGAGGGTGGAAAAGAAAAAACGAATTCAAGCCTTAAGAGTTCAACTGAGATCTTGGGAGGGGTCAATTGGCTATCAAAAACTTATGGAAATATGTGGAATGTACATCTTATTTATAGGAGAGGATGAGGCAATGCTTAAGCATATGAATGGAAGAATAATTGAGTGAATTCGTGTGAATATGAAACATGAGTAATGTGTGACTTGCTTGGCATCAAAAATCAACCAAAACCTGCGTTTCATGGTGCTATTTTCTTTTGGAAAGTTGCTAAACATGATTAGAAGCAAAAACACGTGAAAACTGTGTTTAGAGGCCAAACCAATCCAAACTAATTTTGACTTTGAACTTATAAACATTTTCAGGAAGCTAACTTTACAACCATGGTGCCAACAATGTAGGGAACTATATGATGTGGTTTTTAAAGCATTAGAGAGATCCTAAATCAAGCTTTGAAATGCGAAAAGAATGGTTGCATTTGGTGCCTTGGATCAAAAGTTGTGTCCCTTTGAAATCAACAAAAACACAAATATTTCCTACACTTAAAAAAATTTCTAAGTTTGGCATCAAAAGTGTCTTGTAATATTTTGCATTCAAACATGGCCTTCCACTCAAAATTTGCTTTTGAAATTTGAAAATGACATGAAGTAGACCTCTTGATTTGAAGTGTGGAATTAAGATCACTCAAAAATCATAAAAAATGAAAGAGTTATGATCTTTGGAAAATGATGAACAAATTTGGGGAAATTCACAAAAGACCTATAATCTTTTCTAATTTTCGACCACTTTCTACACATGTTCATGTATTTATCATAAAAACAAAATTATAGTAGACATACCAAAGATTGTTCTGGAAAAATAATGGGCTCAAGGAGACAAAAAATGACAAAGTTATGAGCATTTGAAGTAACATGAGGGGACTTGATAGCCTATCTAGAGGACTTGTAATCTTTCTCAATCATTAGTGATCTTCCACACAAAATTTGCTTGAAACCTTTGAAGTGATTTGTTGATAACCTTTTAAAGAGAAGTATATCTTTGGAATCACTCAAAAATCTCAAAATATGGACAAGATATAGCCCTTGGAAGTTCAAAACCCTAGCCCTTAGAGCATCAAAATGACTTGGGAACCCCTTTCAATCTTGACAATATTTCTTGTACAAATACTTTTGCTATGTGAAGAGAAATTTTTGAGGATGATAATAAGAACATATAGCAACAATAAACACTTCTAAATGTTGAGAAATGAGGAATTTATGCACTTGTGATCAAGGAATCAATAACTTGTCCAATTAGGTCAAACTTCTTCCATCAATTCTTGCATCTTTTGACTTCCTTTAGCAAATTGAATCATGATGAATCATAGTAGACCTTGTCATGACATTACTTTAAAGCAATCTCAATGATGAAGATTAAATTTTAGTCAAGCTTTGTTGAATAAGGCATGGAAATAAACTCATGAACCTATGAATCAACTTGATGAAATGTGTTGTGCCCTCACCTATAGTGTCATCATTTGTAGAGCAAAAATCCATTATATTTGTTAGTTAAAACTTAATAAACACAAGGCATATATGATCATATTACACAAATTAAAGTGCTTGGTGATCCCTTATGAGCAAACCTAGAGATAGAGAGAAGAACCAAACCCTAGTGTGTGATATTGATGTATTGGTAATATGAGATGATGAGGGATCTTAGGGGCAAAAATTGGGGTATAACACCTACCTGTCGAAGTTCAGATTCATTCTTTAAGGATGATGAAAGATGCAGACTTAGACGAAGACGAATGGATTCAGACTAGGCTGGACCAGTTGAATTTTATTGACGAGAAGAGGCTTGCGGTTGTTTGTCATGGCCAGATGTATCGGAAGCGCGTGATTAAAGCCTTTAACAAGAAGGTCAGGCATTGGGTATATCAGGCTGGTGACTTGGTAATAAAGCACATCATCCTACCGCAAGGTAATCCCAGGAGTAAGTGGACTCCCACATACGAAGGGTTATTTGTAGTCAAGAATATATTTTCCAGAGATGCTATGATACTTACCACCATGGACAGTGAAGACTTTCCATACCCTATGAATGCAGACATAGTCAAAAGATACTACGCATGAAAGAGACCCGCTAGGTTGACTCGCCTAGGAAAAAATAAGGGCATCCCAACGAACCAAAAGGGTTCGGGAAAAATTAGGGACATATAAATAAGATTGTACACCCGACAAGTCGAAAACCTGAAAAGGCGGCTTGGGAAAAAAAGGGTATCCCGGTGGACTGAAAACCCGAAAGGGCAGTACAGGTAAAAGTTAGGGATTAAAGCATACGACTATGTCCCGTTGGATCAATTACCTACATACAGCTAGCTTTGTTACCAACGTTGAGTTCGAATGGCACAGAACAATTCAATCAACTTCTTCCAACAACGAGGGATGAGATACTTGAAGACATAAAGGCAATAGCATAGTTGAAACTCGATGGGGTCGTTTACACATAGCTATATGTTTTGTTTTTACTCTTCTTGTTTCATGACGATTTCCTCTTACTAGGATTTGTGTCTCTATGTACAAAAACCGCCTATTTATAGGAGAATTATCAATACAAATATAATTTCAGAATTCAAATTTTGTTTTATCTTTTCTGTTTTGTTTGAAAAAATGTCCAGTGACTAAATTGAATGAACATATGCATATGAATATGATTATTATTAACAAATATATGCATAAAAATAGGAATCAACATGTACTCAAGACTCTAGGAGTTGGGATAACGTTTAAGTCGTCCTCAAGTCCCCATAAGAAAATCCCCACAAAATAACCTCCATGGGATTATCCCTATAGAGTTACCTTTACAAGCTCATCCCCGATGGAGGTACATAGCCCCCGATGGTCTAATATGATTTCAAGACAGGAATTGGGGCATCCTCTAGTAGTTAACATGACCATACTCCTCAACAGATCCCCTAGAGGATAAAAGAGTCTGATCATTTCTATAACATACAGCAGAAACTTCCCCAACATAGTTCACAGGAATCTAATTCCCCAGTTGAGTCCATTTTTCAAACACTGTACATTCCCCTGTAGAGTTCTCATATCCAGCAGGACTCATTCCCTCAACAAAGTATATTTCTCCAGCAGGGTTTATTTCCCCAACTAAATTCAATTCCCCGAGCATAGTTCATTCCTCCGACTACCGCAAATCACCGACAAGATTCCCTTTTCCAGCAAGATGTGGCCAAGTTGCTAACCCCAGAAGGTTGCTATGGAATCTGAAATCGAGCCATACATCATTTAACTTTGTCCTCCCCTAGAAGAGTTGACGTCCATATCGGAAACTCGGTCATACGGCACTTCTGAAGGTTATTCATCTTTTTTATCCCCAGTCAGGGTATATAAGAACTAAATTCCATAGTAGATCGATGAACGACCAATGTTTCTGAACTCTTCTATCCCCAAACAGAAATCCAGCATTCCCAGTGGAGTATCCTAAAACAAGAAAGCAGGAATCTCCAGCAGAGACATTCTAAACAAGATTGAAGATTCATATACTTCATCCTTATCGATAGTAAATGATTTATTTTTCCCAGAAAAGATGTTATACGAAGCTACCGATACACTTCAACGACATCTTGCATCCATACATCATTTACAAGCATCATAGCATATGCATACGAACACATATAGAATACTCTCATTTACTTCGAGAACATCATTACGCAATGTATTACATACACCATGACATTGCATAAAGACTAACTCTTTTTTTAGGTAAAATCCTACAAACAGACGAATATCATAAACAATTCTCAAACAGGTCACAAATTAATCCCCAAAACAAGATGGGGCAACTATCTGTATGACCAGGTCCAAGATTAATTCTTGAAACAAGACGGGGAAACTATTTATACGACCAGGCGGTATGAATTCTTGAAAACAAGGCGGGTTCGCCAACAGAAAGCAGGACAAAGATTACTTCCCTAAATAGGACGGGGAAAATATCTTTATAACCAAGCAAAGATTAACTCCCGAAATAGGACGGGGAAATTATCAACATGGCCAGGTGGTATGAACTCCTGAAACAGGACAAGCTTACCAACAAAAAAACAAATTGTAGATCAATTCCCGAAATAGGATGGGGCGACTATCTACATGATAAGAATTTCCCTCAGAGACTGAATTCTGATAAACATTTCCCTCAGAGACTAAATCTGACAAGCTGTTACTTAAGCACCTTCCCCAAAGGTTCATTTTGGAAAGCATTCCTCAATAGTTACCTTGGATGGCATCTATAAGCCCATCTCCGATGACATTTTATCATCTCTCTGAATAGCATCTTTAAGCCCATTCAAGCAATATAATCAACCAAAAACGTCACCTCCTGCGCATGCGAGTGCAAATTTCTGTGCACTTAAGTGTTAATTCCTCTTCTACCTTCAGATCACAAATGGTGGACATGCCAATCTAACTCCTCAGGGTTAAGAAGATTGAACATGGGCAGCTGTTGTACCAAAAAATTTCCCCTCTCATTTTCTTCAAGACATTCTCCTAGGATTCTCAAATGCTCAAGGTTTCTCAAGAATTGATCAGACAAATTCTTCTCCTAAGCAAGAGACTTAAAACTAGGGTTTCATCTTTCACAAGGAAATTTGGGTTTCTAAGCTCGAAAATGGAATTCATGGTCTCTTATAGGTCTTTAATAATGCGCATATCAAGTTTCATGCCTTGCATCATAAGTTTGCTCAGTCAATTACTCAGATGACTGAAAATCAACTGTATAGGACAACATACAATCAAACATCAAGATTTTTGGTCAACATTAACATTTTGAACTCACATTCATCATTTTATCAAGGTTTGATCATGATTTATCAAGGAAAACTCTCAAATCATCAAAAGTCAAAAGTTTCTAAATTAGGATTTCCCTTAGGAGAAGTCAACTGAACTTTGACCAAGCATAACTTCCACATGTTTCATCAATTTTTCCAAAACCAAAGCCCATTTTGAAGGAAATTACATTCTCTACAACTTTGTCTCTCTAAGCTCAAGTCCAAAAAATGCTTCATTTGAGAGACATGGGCCAATACATTAAAGGTCATTTCAAAAGTCAACAAAAAGACACTTTTTGTCAAGGCAATTTACATTAAGATAAAGTCTTAAAATGCAAACATGATAAACATAGGAATTGATGATGACATCTTGAGCTTTCCAAAAAGTCTCATATTACCTTCAAAAGATGAAAATTAAGAGAGTTATGACCAGTGCAAGTTGGGAAATTTTGAGTAAGTGCATGAAGTTCAAATTGAGCAAATTTGATATTTTGGAATATTGGGCCATTGTTTAAGAATCCAATCGTTTATTACACTCCTTATACACCTCAAATATTGTTCATGTACCCATTGGTCTATTTAATTTCAATTATTTTTTATTTATTCATTATTAATTGAAAAATAAATAAGATAAAATACAAGGCTTCTTACACAAAGTCCAAGTCCATTTTATCGTTGACCTAATTCATGCTATATAATCTCCATTCTTCATAAAAGCAAGGCACGAACCCTTACACTAAAAGCTTGTCAAAAATCTCAATTTTTCAAGAACCCTAAAACAACTTGAAACTCTATGCATAGCCCCTTTCACTACAAACTAGCCATCCTAATCAACCCCAAGAAGATCATAGGGTAAGATTGGATTTTTTACAACGATCCAAACAGCCAGAAAATACTCGTGCATTCCATCACGATTCCATCTATGTGCAGGAAATATTAATCACATGGTACTTATGCTATCAGAATCGTGAATCACCATATTCATGTAGATCAGTGTTGTTTTCACCATAGCTCTCAAACCAGGCCTTTTCAGTAAAAAATAACCATCCTATTGAACTCAAAACCCTCTATTTAGGGGGATAGGGTACATTTTGTTTGCTAAAATCTTTTATTTTGTAGGAACAATAAATTGTCTCATCGGAGAAGACGACTGGGGCTAGGGCTCCGGCGTCTCTCCGTTTAATGCATTTGAGTTTCACATTTCTTTTAATTTTTTCACATAAGTTAACGGATGTATTACCGCCCTAACGGTTGAAACACGCGCGCTAAGGCATTACCCTATCAAGGAGTGGGTTTGATCCCTGCCTTTTGTTGTTTTTCATAATTTTTCATATTTTGCAGGATTGAATACAATGCGCATTGGCTTCTATCCTTTGACACAGGCGTGCGCCTGGCCTGGTGGTGAAAGTGTAGATTGAAAGGGTAGAGGGCATGGGTTCAACACCCAGCCCTGGTAACTTTTTTTAAAACCCTTATTTTCTTACTATTTTCACTTATAAACCCTAAATTCACCAAACTAAAACCATTTTTTAATAAATTAATTTTTTCACAAACCCTAATCAAAATTAGGGTATAGTTTTTGTTTAATTAACAAACTTTATTTTCTTTAATTTAAAATTAATTAGGGTTTTTAGGTTTTAATTAATTAAAATAAATTTAGGTTTTAGGTTAATCATCAAATCTTTTATCAACAAAAAATCGCCAAGAAAATAATTCCCTCCTCATTTCATTTTCTTATTTTACGTTTTCGCATAGTTTGTTATTCTCGCGTTTTTTTCCTTCCAATTATTGTAACTGCCTATGGTTTGTAATAGTAATTAGGGTTTTAATTTCCCCACATTTTTTATTATTTGTACCCCTCATTTCTGAAGCCCTGTAATATCATAGATTTTTACTTTCTGCACTTAACCGCTCTCTTTATTATTTTGTTTACTGCTTAGTAAATAGGCCTTGTATGGGAAGATAAAAAACAATCGTTAGATAATCCTAATTTCAAAGATTAAAATAACTGAACATAACACACTTTGAACACTTGAACTTCTAGGTTACCCTCTCTTATTGCCTTACGAATATCCGTCATGTCCCTCGAAAGTAGGGACGCTTTAGCACTGTTACTCGAAATCAAAGATTATAGTCTCTCGATGACCCTTTCGAATGTTGCCTTCGGTGAATAATCTAGTCCCTTAAACGAAATTGCTAAAGCGTCCTTACAAGTTTCCTTTTATGACTGAAATTTGAACCGCACCTGTCCCTTCACATCCAACAATAGGGCTTCCTAATAACTAATGGTAGGGTAGCACTATTTAAAGGAGGAGGAAATTACAAGAAAGACCTTGAGTAGGTAGAATGCTCGTAGTCGCTTGCTCACAAACATTTCAAAACAAAAACATCTTTTCACAAACACTTTTTTTTATAAAATAGTTTCAAACAAACACCTTGTATGCATTCTCAAAAACAGAAACGAGAATGATTACAAAGTCTTTCCTTACTATTGGCATTTTCAAAATATTTTCAAACACACATTCACAAAGCAATTTTCAAAACAAAGTGAGTTAGTGATTAAGAGCCCGTAGATAACTACAGATGAAAATGGTGTTAACACCTTCCCTTTTCATAATCTACCCCCCAAACTCAAAAATCTCAAGGTCTTTCCTGTTCTTTTCACCCTTTCCTTATTGGATAAAAGAAAATTCGGTGGCGACTCTTACTATTTGCAACATTTGCAATAAAATCCAAACCAAGTCAGTTCTCCCACCGTATTACACATGGTAACTCTGTTGTCCACTCTGTGAAGTCTTCATTTTTTTCTAGAATTAACTTCACTTTCTCCGTAGTTTCTCCCACAATTTCAAGCCTGAGAACTACACTCTCACCAGATTCATACCAACACAAAGTTGCTTTGCACCTCCGGCCATACAATGCCTCGAAAGGTGCCATACCAATACTTGAATGAAAACTATTGTTATAAGTGAAATCAATCAGTGGAAGACAACTATAACATGTACCTCCTTGCTCAAGAACACAAGCTCGCAACAAATCCTCTAATGACTGAATAGTTCTTTCTGTCTGACCATCTGTCTGTGGGTGATAGCGGAACTCAATTTCAACTTAGAGCCCAACGCATCTTGCAAACTCTTAAAAAAATTAGATGTAAACCTCGAATCTCTATGGGATACTATGCTCGACGAAACACCATGTAGCTTTATAATTACATGGAGATAAATCTCTGCCAGCTTCAGCACAGGAAAACTGATATTAATAGGAATGAAATGAGCTGATTTTATTAGTCTATCAACAGGAAAAATGATTGATTAAATATCCTAAATCTAGATTTAAAGAACAAAAATTATTAATTTAAGAAAATTGAAATTTAATTAAAAAGAAACTAATTATAAGTTCTTTGTGTTTTTAATTATGAAAAGAAAAATGGATTAATCTAAGTCTACTTAATTTTAAATTAAATAAAATGTTAAAGTAATTGATTAATTTTTTTACAAAATTAGTTTAATTAATTAAAATACAAACCTAATATTTTGTGATTTTTTCTGATTTTTATGTTTAATAAAAAGGTTTTGAAAAAGTTAATAAATATAAAGCAAATAAATAAATAATCTAAAAAGAAAACAAAAAAATGAAATGAGCCTGGATGTCAGTAGAAATATGAGGGGTATAAGATTTGAAATTCACTGGGCCCAAACCAAATCAACCTAAACTTTGCGCCTGATCCAGTAGGGAATGTACCCGAAGGTACACCTTGGTCCTCAACCATTTGGGTGCGTTGGATCTGCCATCTTAGGATTTGTGTGATCCAAGTGTAAGGCCCATCGCACGCCTGCTTTTTGTCATGTGCATCGGATCTGAAACAAACTTGTTAGAAAATTCAAAATAACGACTCCGGGGATCGAACCCAGGCACATTAGGAGGGAGTATCCTTGCACGCTTCCTTGTCTCCACTGGGCCATTCAGTTTAATTATCATTATAATAAAACAATAAAAATTTAATGGAATCAAGTATCAGATCCCAGTCAGTAAAACGCGCGCATTACAATATTTAAATGAACCAAGCAGATCACGCGATATTGCCACGCCTACTCCCAATGGAGTCAACAAGTCAAAGACGCCGGAATAGATATTTGGTCGTCTTCTCCGGGCACACGAAAATGGGATCCACTATTTTAAAGGCTTTAAGTCCAAAATCAAAGGCCTATTCCCCACAAAATCGCCTCCTGAATCCGAATCTTACCTTAGTTTTAACATATCATACCTTAATCATTCAGTTCACACCAAGATCCAGATTATGCCCTAAACATGGCAAATCCTGGTTTGAGTACCTATACTTTCATGTAATACGTTCGAAACAAGCAAAAAGATTATATGAATATGAAATGTGAATTAGAATCGTTTATATTACATATATTGAAAGATTCAAATCATGAAAGTTTTACCAAAATGGGGAGATTCGGTTGGCTAATCTCAAGGCTCTTCAGGCATGGATAAGGGATGGTATGGCTTCCTGGGAACCTCAGGGATGGAGTGGTGAGGTTTGTTTGGTATGAGGAAGCTTGCACTATGTGTTTCGAATTTGACAACTTTGTTGCAATTTTGAGAAATTTTGGTATGCCTTGCTTAGGCTATGATTTTTGTCCCTTTGCTCATGCTTTGGTCTTGTATTTTTAGAGAAAGAAGAGTGCTAGCAAAGATGGTAATAATCCCCACATAATGGCCCTCTTTCAAACCAAAATCAAAAACATTAAAAAAGTTCCAAAAATGCAAATTCTTACCCATTTTGAGGTGCAATGCACCTGGCCTCCTTTGCACAAATGTTTGGGCCCAAAAACAATCCAAACCATCAGCCCATATTCTATAACAAAAATTTACTATTTTATTCAATTTTATTTAGTTATTATTTGAATAAAACAAAATAAATACGGATAAAATAAGTAGAAATGGCAAGGCAATGTAGAAATGATTTTAGAGGCCTCTCATAAGGTTAGGAAGATATTTTAAGTCCAAGAAGTTAGGCCATTAACCTAAAAGTCCAAGTTTGCCCAATGCACAATTCTTGAAATTTCCCAATTTTTCCCAACTTGGGAAACCATAACTTGCACAATTTTTACCCAGTGATGATTGTGATACGTTGGCAGAATCGACTGTTATACTGGTTTGCATTTTTTTATTTGCAAATGTACGGTAAGAAAGATTCACCACCGACTTTTCTTTTGTCCGACAAAGGAATGGGTGAAAAGAACAGAAAAAGACCTTTTTCGAGAATTTCTGAGTAAGGGGGGTAGATTATGGAAAGGGAAGGTGTTAGACCCTTTCCATCTGTGGTTTTCCACGGACTCTTAGGTACTTGCTTATTTTTGAAAATTTATTTTTTGTTTGTGTGTTTTGAAAAGTTTGTTTTCTTTATTCTAACTCTTGTATCAGTCCTTAAGAGTGTTGATAAAGCGTTTTTGAAAAAGGGTTTTGAAAGTGTAGTGTGAAAAAGATTATTTTTGAGCAAGTACCTAACAATTATCTACCTACTCGAAAAAGGTGTTCTTTTCCTCCTTTCCTTTATATAGTTATATCCTACTATTAGTGAGTAGGTATCCCTATCGTTGGATGTTGAGGGACTACCGAAGGGATGTTTACGGTCACTAAGGCAACTGGGCAAGAATTTTAATAATTGTCCTAAAATTCTAAGATCACTTTTTAACCGAGGCGACGTCGAAAGGGTCATCGATGGACTTGTGATCTCTTGAACTAAAGGACAACCACTAAAGATTCTCATGTTTCGAGAATTGTGACCGTTTTCGAAGGCAACCGAAGTGGGGGTACCCTAGAGGTGCGCATGTGCGAGTGTGTTGAGATTCAGTTATTTTTTGTCCTTTTGTTAGGTTACCTAACATTTGATTTTAGTATTTCCATACAAGCCTATTTACTAACAGTAATATAGTAAAATAATAAAGCAATAAATGCGCAAAAAATAAAACACAGAAAAATAAATCCTAAGTTATTACACGACTTTGGGAGAGATACATTATAAAATGCGGAAAGTAAAATCCTAATTATTATTACAAATCAGTGGGCAGTTACAATAATATTAAAAAAATGTGAAAGTAAATAAACGCGCATGAATTCAAATACGTCTAAAATCCTAAGTAAAAGGAAAAAATTTTGTTTGTTTTTTTATTTATGTTAGAAAATGATTTAGTTAAAATCCTAAGTCTATTTAGTTTTAATTCTAAGAAAAAAATGTTAAGGTAATTAATAATCAATTGACAAAATTATTTTAATATAAAAAGCTAAGCCTAATGTTTTGTGGTTTTAATGTTAATCAAAGCTTAGAAGAAATAAATAAAAACAATCAAAATAAAGGACAAAATCGAAATACAAAAACAACAAATGAAAAGAGTTCATTCTTGGAAGGAAGGCCTGAGTCGAAAAGACTTGGGTTGCCTTTCGATCCAATGAAGAGCCTTGATCGAAGGTTCCTGTGAGACTGCACGTCTAGGGGTGTTCGATCTGGATGTGTCATCCTTCGACCTGGGATACTGGATCTGCAAGGAATCCGTTAGAAAAATAAAACAAAACAAAATCCTGGACTTGAATCGAATATGGTCCTAGATTCGATAGCCTGGATGTGTCACCCTGAATCAAATCACCAGAGTCTGAATCGAAGATTATGGGCAAAAGGTTCCTTCCACCTAGTTCGAAGCTTAGTTGCTTCGAAGCCCTACAACATTTTGTTGGGGGAAACCTGAGAAATTGTTTCCTGCAACATAAACAAACATTAGAGATCCTGGGGGGACTTTACTTCCCTGATTCGAATCCCTCCCCAATTTGAATCTCTCTACAACTCGAATCTAGGTTTGTTTGGCCTGGAACGTCCCAGGTGAGGTTCAAAGAAAAACTCAGATCGCGCCCTAGCAATGGCATAATTGTATCCCTGCATTTTAGCTTGCATGGAACACAAATATTGGAAATAACAAGAGTATACTTGCAATGTCTAAATGGTATGAAGGTTCAGTTTTGGTTCTGCAAACCCTTACTAATCGAAGGTGTGTGATCTGTGGCTCTAAGTGTAGAAATGTTTGCTTAGGAGTTGGTGTGGACTCCTGGAGAGGGGACCTGTAAAAGGTGTTTCGATTGGGAGGATTTTGAATTTGGTGTTTTGAGATTTTTGATGTGCCCTCTGAGGCAGCGTGTGTGTATAATTTATTCGTGTGCAATGCGTGATCCTGTCATACAGTATGCGTGCGTGTGAGTCCCGAATTTATGTTTGAAATATTGTATTTATAGATGGTGGAGGATACAAGGAAACATGGCATTAAAGACAACCATTAACAGGGATTTGAAAACAGAATGAGACATATTAAAATATTTCCACTTTGAGATATTTCATGCCATTCTGGGTTTCTGAATGAACTTGGGCATGTCAATTTGGCGCCTTGTTCGATTTTGAAAATATTCATAATTTCCCTCTTCAGAGCCCCTTCGATCAACCCTTGTTATTGTGATGATTCTAAGTTCTGATTCAAAGTGTTCATAACTTCCTTCATCGAAGCATTTTAGATTAAGACACCTATGCACTGATATGCCAATCGAAGGAAATTCAGATGTTCTAATCGAAGGACCCTCTGATATTCCAATCGAAGGACACCCTTATATTCCAATCGAAGGACACTGTGACTTTCCATTCAAAGGACATCCTAATGTTCCAATCGAAGGAAGCTCTGATGTTCCCATCTGTAATACAGTGGGAGAACTGACTTGGAATTTTTTGCGTTGGATCTCAATTACTGCGGATAGCAAGAGTCTCCATCGACTTTTCTTTTATCCAATAAGGAAAGGGTGAAAATAACAGGAAAGACCTTTCGAGATTATTTTCTTGAGTTCAGGGGGTAGATTATGAAAAGGGAAGGTTTTAGCACCCTTTTCATCCATAGTTATCTATGGGCTCTTAGTTTCTTGCTATATCATTGCTTTTGTTTGAAAGTGTGCTTTGTGATGTGGTTTTGAAAGTATTTTGAAAATGTGCCTTTGTAATTATTTTCGTCTCTATAAGAATGCATACAAAGTGTTGTTTGGAAAATAGTTCAAAGAAGTGTTTGTTTTTTTAAAGTGATTTTTAAAAGATGTCTTTGTAATGATTCTCGTCTCTATAAGAATTCATACAAATTGTTGTCTTTTGAAAATGTTTCGAAATGAAAGTGTTGGTGTATAAAATATTTTTGTTGTGAGCAAGCGAGCAACTAGGAGCAACCTACCTACTCAAAAGTCTTTTGTTTTCTTTTCCTCCTCCTTTAGATGTTGCTATCTTACCATTGATTTGGTAAGAAGCCTTATCTTTGGATGTAAAAAGGGACGGGCGTGGGTCATCGTATAATCATGATAGCAATGTTGTGAGATATCTTAGCATTTCTTTTGAGGTACTAAGATCATTTATAAGGAAACATTTGAAGCGTCGTCGAGGGACTATGATCTTGTATTTTTTATTGTTTTTTATAAGACGTCTCACATGCATAACATGACTATTTTTCATAAGGCAACAAGTGGAATTACCCTAGGGGTGCATGTGTGAATGGTGTGTTTGATTTGCATGCATTTTTGTCTTTTGATCAGGGTGGTCTACTTGTTGATTTTATCTTGCCATACACCCTAATTACTAAAATTTTGTATAAAGTCAAAAGTGCAGAAAGATAAAATCCTACACTATTACAACCATATTGAATTGCATAAAAATATAAAGACAAAAATAAGGTAAAAGAAAGAAAAATGGAGGTCTTTCGATTGGGGCATAAAACCCTTCGATTCTGCACTTTCTGGCTTCCTTCAATCTGGCCTGAAAAGGCGTGAAGGCATGACTTTTCGATTGGGGCCTGGAGGCCAGCATGTTGTGTCTTTTGATTGGGTCCTAAAGGCCAGCATGTTGTGCCTTTCGATTGGGACCTGGAGCCCAGCATGTTGTGCCTTCTGGCTGCCTCTTTCTTTTGTCCTGAAGGTTAGTATGGAAGCCAGAAGCTTCGTTTCTAACTTTCTGTCCCCCTATTTCTTTCGTTTGAGTTTGAATAGCAACATGGCCCAAGGCCATGCCAACATCATCTTAAGGCCAGATTAGTCTTTAAAGCATGTTTAAATATACAAAGAGAAAAAACCAAGAAGGTTGTTAACCATGAAACATATTGAAAGGATGGAAATGAAAAGAAGAGCAATAATATGTACATGTTTGAAACGAAAAGGAACTGTATTTACATGTTAAGCAAGAAACAAAGAGTTCAAGGTTTAGAACAACTTACCTTGCTGTAGGCTAGAGAGTATGCTGGACCTTCAAGTGGTTGAACTAAATGCTCTTGGATTCAAAGGCAAGCAACAGGTGTGGCGTTCCTTTGACTGGATTTGAAGGTCAGGAGGTGTAAGGGTGGTGTTTGTTATTTCTGGGTTCGAAGGAGAAGAATAGGTGTAGTGTTCTTTCTACTAGATAAGAAAGAAAAAAAACAAAGTGTGAGGATTGCTTCAGATTCGAAAGAGAAAAAGAAACAAGTGTTGTGTTTCTCTGGGTTTGGGTTTTCACAAGTGTTTAAGTGTTTGAGAATTTTATGGTATGCAAGAATTTTGAAGATACGTTCCCCTCTTTCTCCTTCTTTTTTTTATGTGCAAATGAACTCTCTATTTATAGAGGAAAATTTTTGAAATGTTTGGGAGTAAAAATAATAAAATAAAGGCTCAGTTGGAAAGTAAGCACCCACTTGTGTCATGATGGAAAGATGGATGGTTCAGATGGATTGCTTCCTTAGAAGGAAAAATGGCGCAAGGCTCAATAAAAACTTTTTTCTAAAAAGTAGTATTATACTATTAAGGGCAAGTGGTCTTGTACAACAAATGGGTAAAAGCCTATTTCAACTTGCATAAACAATTAAATATAGAGAGAGTCATAGGTTTGAGGCCTGAAAAGGGGAAACACATAGCCTAGCCTATGGGTCTAATGTTCAACTTGATCTTTTGAGTCGAATCCTCCATCTTTCTACACCTTTCGACCACACTAGAACAACATTCGTTCCCACCAGTTATGTGTCCTTCGAATGGACCAATTGTGTGTTCTTAGAATGTCCCTCTTCAGCTGAATATGCCATTTTGAGTCCTCTTGCTTTTCACTCAGGCCCAAACCTTCGACCAGACTCCAAAATAAGCAAAAACAACTATTCCCTAACTATGGAAAGTCCTTCGAATGGGACATCAAGTTGTGGGTCATAATGCAGCACTATGGCGTACTAAAGGGTTTGCAGATGGATTGAAGGTGATATGAAGGTGCATTCAAAGCAAACATAAAGATGAAATCGAAAGTCACAGGAAGGTAGCCATTCATCCAATCAAAACTTGTGAATCCAAGGCAAACAGGTGAGGGGCCAGTGGTGCAATAGAAGCTTGCAGGCAGGAGCCATTGTCCAAATGAAGCTTGCACGCAGGGAACTAACATGCCCAAACAAAAGGTGAGCCCAATACCTTGTACTGAAAGATTCATGTGCCCAAACGAAAGGGTTGACCAAAACCTTGTGCTGAAGGATTCATGTGCCCAAAAAAAGGGTGTGACCAGTAGCTTGTACTGAAGGAACCACATGCCCAAACGAAAGGTGCATGTAGGAGGCCAAAATTTCCAGATTCCAAAGAGGCACAAAGGATGCTACTATCTTATGAATCGAAGGAGGCAAAAAGAAGTCCTAGTCCAATCGAAGCAGTCTTGAAAGAGACTAAAGTTAAACGAAACAAGGGAAATCGAAGAAGGCCTGAAGGAGACCAAAGTCCAATCGAAGCCTTCTGAACCGAAGTAAACATGCAGGGGACCAAAAAATCCAATCGAAGCAAGGGAAATCGAAGAAAACTTATTTTTCTCTAATTTTGTTGAAAAGATTATTTTTATCTGTTTTGCCCTTTTTAACAGTTTCCTCCAATTGTACTTGTGGAAGCTTGAACTTTGAGAATCCTTGTGAGAAATACCTTGAGAAATGAGAGGGAAAATTTTGGGGTACAACACCATCGAAGGAAACTCTGATGTTCCAATAGAAGGAAACTCTGATGTTCCAATCGAAGGAAGCTTTGATGTTCCAATTGAAGGAAGCTTTGATGTTCCAATCAAAGGAAGCTCTGATGTTCCAATCGAGGGAAGCTCCTATGTTCCAATCGAAGAAAGCTCTGATGTTACACTTGAAGGAAGCTCTGATGTTCCAATCGAAGGAAGCTACGATGTTCCAATCGAAGGACATTTCGTTCATCTTCAAATTTTACTTTCCTCAAGAAAATGTTTGCAACCACCCATGTAAGAGAAGATCTTGAAAGAAAATGAGAGGGTAAATCTTGGGGTACAACAGCTGCTCCTGTTCAACCTTCTTAGACCTTAGGATGTAGATTGGCTTGTCTTCCTTTCGTGATCTGAAGGTGGAAGATGATTGAACACTAGAGTTTCCTGAAATTTGCACCCAGCTGAAGTGATACTGTTGGTTGATAATATCGGGAATGGGCTTACAAATGCCATTTGGAAAGGATGACAGAGAGTCGGCGGAGATGGGCTTAAAGATGTCATCTAGAGAACATGCTGATTTCATGAGAGATCCCTTTGTGGGGATTCCTGTTCCTATCATTTGAGGAGGACTCCCCTGAGGAATGTTGGTCTCTGTCTTGGGAAATAGAGTCTAGGAGCTTCAGTTGTCCAGTACTCTACTGGGGAGTTATCTCTTGACTGAAGAGACGAAAGTGAGTTGTTATCTGGTCGGGATCCAGGCTTCACAATGACTTTCTGATGATAATAAGGTTAAATTCTATCTGGTCGTATTCCAGGCTTCACAGTGACCTATCGGGGAATATTAAATTAACTGCTATCTGGTCGGTTCTAGGCTTCGCAGTAATTGTAGACATTGAACTCTTATCTGGTTGTATTCAGGCTTCAGTGATTTGAAGAAATTAGGCTATTATCTGCTCAGGTCCAGGCTTCAACTTGAATTTGAGGTATACCATTATTTGGTCGGGTCCAGGCTTTGGTGTTATAGGTTATACTATCATCTGATCGGGTCCAGGCTTTATAGTAATTAATAAACTGCTATCTGGTCGGACTCCAGGCTTTATAGTATCTTTAACTGGATAAGAATCAGAAAATCTTAGTGTCGATTTAACTAAACCAGAGATAGTATCCACCGGAAATGGATCAGAATAAATCATTGGTCGATTTAAACTGAACCAGTAGAGGCCTTGAGTTATCTTTAACTGGATAAGAATCATAAAATCTTAGTGTCGATTTAACTAAACCAGAGATAGTATCCACCGAAAATGAATCAGAGTAAATCATTGGTCGATTTAAACTGAACAGTAGAGGCCTTGATTTATCTTTAACTGGATAAGAATCAGAAAAATCTTAAGATCGATTTGATTGAACCAGAGAAAGTATCTACCGGAGAAGAATCAGAATAAATCATTAGTTAACTTAAACTGAACCAACAAAGGTCTTGAGTTATCTTTAACTGGATAAGAATCAGAAAATCTTAGTGTTAATTTAACTGAACTAGAGAAGTCTTTTATCGTCTTTGACTGGGCAAGGATCAGAGAAATCTTAGGGTCGACTTAACTGAACCAACAAAGGTTTTTTGAATATGATCTTCTGAAGAAAATACTGGAATAACCCTTCGTTAGAGGTAACCTTTGAAAAGACTGTCAGGTCATATAAGTAGTTAATGATGTTTGTCGATTGATCTTTCCTGAAAAGGTAAAGAGTTAGTCATATACAATATCATGATGTTTGAAATGCATTATGTAATGATGTTCTAAAAATAAATGAGATTGTGTTATATGAAATATATATGTGCATGCCATGATATATGAACATGGAATGTTGTTGCGATATTTCCTAGTCTGGGAAAATAAATCCCTGACTACTTGCTGGAGAGTACTCAGAAGCAGAATCCCAGACTGCTATTTGGTAGATGAGGAAAGTGATTCTTTCATTTCCGCCGGGGATGATGAATGGAGATGATTTATCGGGGATTTCCTCTTTCTGTTTGAGGGTACTCTGCCGGGGATCTTTGACTTCTACTTGAGAATGCTCCGTTGGGGAGAAGATGCTCTGTTGGAAAATTTTACCAATGTAGAGAAATAAACTCTGTTGGGGGATGAACTTCCACAGCTAGAGAAATAAACTCCACTGCGAATGAGGCTTTATAAACTATTTGAGATTATAAAACTTAGTTGGGGAACATGGATTTCAGCTCTTTGGGGGAACTTTGTTGGAGGAGGCAATTCCTGCTTGGGGAAGAAGAGGTAAAAACTTTGGTTGTTTTCACTTTGCGATGACATAGAAATCACTAGGACGTATGCTAAGGATGTAGTGGTGACTTTGCAGTAGGATGTCTCTTCCTTTGTACCTGCTGGAGAAAATAACTGCGGCGACTAAAAATGGCTTTTTAGACTTTTTCCTGTTTCTTAAAGTCATTAGCAACTGTCTTTCTATTTTTTATGCAAGTATTTGTAAACAGTAATCATATTCAAATGCATATGTCAAAAATAATCACTGGACATTTTTTGCAAAACAAAGCAGAAAAAATGAAAATGAAAAGTTTTGTACTTTCAAAGAAATGATTTGTATTGATTTTTAAGTTTTTCCTATAATAGGCGTTTTTTTACAAAGAGACTAACACTCTAGTAGGAGAATATCGTCATGAAAATGAAAACTATACAAAAGAGAAAATAGGTATGTGTAATAATCCCATTGAGTTTCAATTTTGCTATTTCCCTTATGTCCTTGAGCGTCTCATCACTTTGCTACTTGTCCGAAGCTGGCTGGATTGATTGGTACCGTTTGAGCTTGATAGTTGATACTGAAGTCTGGTGGCAAGGTGATCGAACGGGACATAGTTATACGCTTTAAATCCCTAACTTTTTCCTGGACCGCCCTTTTGGGTTTTTAGTCCACCGGGATACCCTTTTTGCCCAAGCCGCCTTTTCAGGTTTTCGACTTGCCGGGTGCACATATTTTTTTGTATTTATCCCTAATTTTTGCCCGAACCCTTTTAGTTCGCCGGGATTCCCTTATTTTTTCCTAGTCCAGTCAACCTAGCGGGTCTTTATTCATGCGTAGTATCTTTTAACTATGTCCACATTCACAGGGTGAGGAAGGTCGTCACCATCCATAGTGGTCAAGATCATGGCTCCACCAGAAAATATGTTCTTGATTACAAATGGCCCTTCGTACGTGGGAGTCCATTTGCCCCTAGGATCACCTTGTGGCAGAATGATGCCCTTGATTACCAGATCACTAACTTGATATACCTGAAGTCTGACCTTCTTGTTAAAATCCTTGATCATACGCTTTTGGTGCATCTGACCATGACAAACAGCCGAAAGCCTTTTTTCATCAATCAGGTTCAGTTGGTCAAGTAGGGTCTGGATCCATTCATCTTCGTTCAAGCCTGCATCCTTCATGGTTCTCAAAGAAGGGATCTGGACCTCGATGGGCAGGACAACTTCCATACTGTATACCAGAGAGAAAGGAGTTTCCCCTATTGACGTACCTGTTGAGGTGTGGTAACCATGAAGAGAAAATGGTAACATCTCATGCCAGTCTTTATATGTCACTGTCATTTTCTGTATGATCTTCTTAATGTTCTTGTTAGCAGCCTCCACATTGCCATTCATCTTCGGTAGGTAAGAGGAAGAGTTATGATGCTGGATCTTGCATTGCTTACAGAGTTCGGTGATCATAATGTTGTTGAGATTTTTAGCATTATCTGTAATGATTCTTTCAGGGATACATATCGACAAATAAGGTTATGCTTGATGAACCACGCCACAACATTCTTGGTAATAGTAGAAAAAGAGGCAGCCTCAACCCACTTCGTGAAGTAATCAATAGCAACAAGGATGAAGCGATGCCCATTGGAAGCGGTGGGTCTGATTTCTCCGATCATGTTGATGCCCCACATTGCAAAGCGCCAAGGAGAAGTCAAGACATTCAAGGGAACCAGAGGCACATGTACTTTGTCAGCATAGATCTGGCATTTGTGACAAGTTTGAGAATGCTGATAACAGTCTGCTTCCATAGTGGATTAGTAGTATCCTTCCAATAGCATCTTCTTAGCCATGGTATATCTCTAGAATGGGTGCCAAAGGTACCTTCGTGTAAATCTGCCATAATCTTCTCTGCTTCACTCTTATCCACACACCGAAGCAATGTAGAATCATGGTTGTGCTTATAGAGGATCCCGTTACAGAGAAAGAACTTTATAGAGAACCTTCTCAGAAACTTCTTATCATTGACAGATGTCCACTCAGGGTACTCTTGAGCTTCGAGATACCTTTTCACTTCGTGGAACCAAGGTTTGTCCATTACTCCTTCAATATTGATCTCATAGCAGTAAGTTGGTTCATCCAATCTCTCAATAGTGATCTGAGGAGCTTCGTTGTCCCATCTGACCTTGAACATGGATGACATATTAGCTAGCACGTCCGCTAATTAATTCTCTTCTCGTGGAAAATGTTCAAAGATGACTTCTTCAAAGTGTGGAAGCAATGTCAGTACATGCTCCCGGTAAGGGATGAGATTAGGGTGCTTCGTATCCCACTCTCCTTTGATTTGACTTATTACCAATGCCGAATCTCCGAAAACACTTAAGAACTTGAGTCTTAGGTCAATAGCATCTTTGAGACCCATGATACATGCTTCATACTCAGCCATATTGTTGGTACAGTTTAAGCATAGCCTAGAAGTGAAAGGGGTATGACAACCCTCGGGAGATATGATTACAACACCGATACCATTGCCAAGTGCATTGGAAGCTCCGTCAAAAACCATGGTCCATCGGGATCCTTTTTCAAGTCCTTCATCCGGTCTAGGTTCTTCACAATCAATTACTAACATGCTATTCTCATCCAAGAATTCAAAGTTCATGGATTGGTAGTCGTCCACGGCCTGATGAGCCAAATGATCAGCTAGTACACTTCCCTTGATTGCTTTCTGGGTTGTGTATTGAATGTCGTATTCAGTCAGGATCATTTTCCATCTCACTATTCTTCCATAGAGATCGGGCTTCTCGAAGATGTACTTGATAGGATCCATCTTAGATATCAACAAGGTAGTGTGAGTCAACATATACTGTCTTAGTCGGTGAGTAGCCCATGCAAAAGCGCAACAAGTTTTCTCGAGCAGTGAGTATCTTGTTTCATAGTCGGTAAACTTTTTTCTAAGGTAGTATATTGCATTCTATTTTCGATCAAACTCGTCATGTTGCCCCAGTACACACCCCATTGAGTTCTCTAATACCGTTAAGTACATGATCAGAGGTCATCCTTCAACTGGCGGCATTAAAATTGGAGGCTCTTGAAGATATTCTTTGATTCTGTCAAAGGCAGTCTGGCATCCGTCATTCCACTTTACTACTTGATCTTTCTTCAGGAGTTTGAATATTGGCTCACAAGTAGCAGTTAGATGGGAAATGAACCTCGAAATTTAATTTAGGCGTCCCAAGAAACCTCTAACTTCCTTCTCAATGGGAGGAGCCGGCATCTCTTGTATAGCTTTAACCTTTGCAGGGTCTACCTGAATACCCTTGTCATAGACAATGAAACCTAGGAGTTTACCAGACCTTACCCCAAAGGTGCACTTTTTAGATTCAGCCTCAACTTGTACGTCTTCAGTCTATCAAACAGCTTTTGCAAGTGATCAAGGTGCTCTTATTTTGTTTGAGATTTGGCTATCATGTCGTCAACATAGACCTCTATCTCATGGTGAATCATGTCATGGAACAAAGCTACCATGGCTCGCTGATAGGTTTCCCCAGTATTCTTCAATCCAAATGGCATCACTTTGTAACAGAAAGTGCCCTATTGTGTGACGAAGGTTGTCTTCTCCATGTCTTCAGGTGCCATCTTGATTTGATTGTAACCAGAGAATCCATCCATGAAGGAGAATACCTTATGCTGTGAGGTGTTGTCAACCAGAACGTCAATATGGGGAAGCGGGAAGTCATCCTTGGGGATTCCCATGTTCAAGTCTCTATAGTCCACACACATCTGTACTTTGCCATCCTTCTTAGGCACCATAACTACGTTAGCAACCCATTGTGGATAGGAGGTGACAACTAAGAACCCAACGTTGAACTATTTCATAACTTCTGCTTTGATCTTCTCTGAAATTTCAGGGCGCATACGACGAACCTTCTGTTTTACTGGAGGGCAACCTTCTTTTGTCGATAGGCGATGAACCACAATATCAGTATCAAGTCCTGGCATGTCTTCGTATGACCAGGAAAAGATCTCCACATAATCATGTAACATTTGTATTAAATTCTTCTTGACACTATGTTCCAAGTTTGCACCTATCTTGACTTCTTTTTTGTCTTCTTCGGTACCCAAGTTCACTGTCTCAACTGGCTCTTCATGAGGCTGTATAGCTCTTTCTTCCTGTTGTAACAGTCTAGCAAATTCTCCTGGTACCTCACAATCTTTCTCACCTTCTTCCTTGGCTCAGTTGATCGAATTTTCAAAGTCATAACTGTCAATAGTAGAACCGTTATCAATGGGGTCCAAAGTGGATATGGATCTGCAGTTTGATATGTGAGTGTGTGTAAGAGCATAGCTGCATTGATAAAGCAAAAGCAGAAAAGAAAAACAAAGAGTGCAAAATTTGTATGAAAAAACGTCCAATACTTTATTAATGACATATGACATTGAAAAATGATAACCCTCACAAATCAACCATTGTGCCCCAGGTAAGACACAAGGCCATAAAGTTTATATTGTTCATTTATTACATATCCAAAACAAGAAAGACAATTACTCTTGAATAAAAGTAATCAGCACAAATTGTTTAGCTATCCAGTTACTGGGTTCGTCGTTGGTAGTAGGGAAAATCTAGTTGTCAATGTCATAGTCACCATCCCTATCTTCTAAAGCGTTGATCCCATGATTGCTGATGCATAGGGGAGGTCCTCTGGCGCAAGCATGACAAACATCCCTTTGAGCCCCTGAAGTGAAGCCCAAACCAAACTTATTAGATTTTTATGGTATGTTAGGGAGCTGGCCCCAAATGGTACACCCACCTTCTTCAATTACTGCTTTGGCGTCCTTGAGAGAAGCCATCTTCAATAGAGGTCTGGTGATCTTTGGCACACTGGTAACAGTCTTGGTTGCAGCCATGGTCTGTGGCACCTCTTTAAAGTTATGAAAATGGGTCTTGATGAACTTGCCGTACATTTTGAAATACCTGAAAGAGTTCAAGTGGCTTACCATGTACTCCTCCTCACCATGTACTGTGACAATCTTTCCCCTTACTGGGTACTTCAACATCTGATGTAGAGTGGAAGTAACAGCTCCAGCCCCATGGATCCAAGGGCGTCCCAACAAACAGGAATAAGATGGTTTGATATCCATCATATAGAAGGTGGATTCAAAGGTTTGGGAACCAACATTGATAGGGATGTCCACCTCCCCGTGCACCATTCTTTTCGAACCATCGAAAGCCCTCACCACAATGTTGTTGGGCTTCACAGTCAAACCTTCGCAATCTAATATGTCAAGAGCCTTCTTAGTCAAAACATTCAGCAATGAACTGGTATCCACTAAAACATGGGCCAAAGTGGTTCCCCTGCATTCAATGGAGACATACAGCGCATCATTGTGTTTTCTTCCTCTAGGTGTCAAATCAGCATCAGAAAAACCCAGTCCATTATCAGCGATCAAACTAGCCACACAATCTTCGAATTGATCAGTAGAGGTTTCCTGTGGCACATGAGCTGTCTTGAGGAATTTTACCAAAGCCTTTGCATGGGCCTCGAAGCACAATAGTAGGGCCAGTGTTGATTCCTCTGGACAGGCTCAACCAATATCTCTTTGCCACGAGTCTCGGCCGACTAGGTGACAGGGGTGGCAACAGGGATAATCACAATAGTAGTAACGATTTTAGGAGGAGAGATCTCGGGAGAGAACACTCTTCTGCTTCTTGTTATTTTACTGGTCCCAACGATATTGCCGACGTCAGGATCATTACTTCCAGTAACTTTGTCTTCAGCAGCCAACAAGTCTTACTTGATGCCATGGTAATAGACATCAACCCCATAATTCCAGGGAACAACTTTGTCTGAGGAATATGGTATTGGCCTTGGCATAGTAATGATTAGGGGATCCAACTTTGGAGTAGACGTAATCCTGACGGGTCTTTTGGTGGAGACCCTGGGAGGATTGGCGGAAATGGTTATAATAGAAACATCTTTACATGAAACAGTTGTGATGGGAGTCTTCTCAAATAAAATTTCTTTATCATCTATCAGGCGCTGAACACCTTCTTTCAACAAATGGCAACCAATTGCTAGGGATAAACATAAGTGGCAACCTTCACCACAGCCCGAAAATAAATCAACTTGCAACATATTCCTTTTAACAGTCATGAGAGGAGTAACAAGTTCCTCAACGGAAGCAACAAACATATTAACATCAACAGCGTTAACACCATGGTTGTGCTTGTGCATGGGGGAAGTTATAACATTAGGAGTCTCTGGTGCATCGAATTCAATCTCCTTTGCCTCGATTAGATCCTGCACCTTGTTCTTCAAAGCCCATCAGTCGTTTGTATCATGGCCTAGACTTTCAGAATGGTAGATGCACCGAGCCTTTGGATTATAGTAAGGAGATGCAGTGTTGGGATTTTTGGGAGCTTCCCTCAAAGTTACCATATTGGATTTCAGTAAGTGTGGTAAAACATGAAACAAGGTCATATTGATTCGGGTGAACTGTCTCATAGGCCTTTCTGCTATGGGATGATTGTTCTGCTGTTGAGTAACTGCAAGCTTGGATATCATTACAGTCCCTACCGTTGGACGGTGTTCGGTTCTGCCCTGATTTCTTTGACTGTAAGAAGCATTGACCTCTTTCTTTCCCATGAAAGGTCTCTTTCCTGCACTTGAAGAGGTATCTTTTTGAATCTTGCCACTTCTAATACCAGCTTCCACTCTTTCTCCAGTTAAGATCAGCTCAGTAAAACTAGTTGAGGAGCTTCCAATCATATGGTTGAAAAATGGACCAGATAGAGTACCCAAAAACATGTCCACCAACTCCCTATCAGACAGAGGGGGTTGGACTCTTCCTTCTAGATCTCTCCACTTCTGGGCATAGTCTTTAAAACCCTCGCTAGAACCCATAGACATACTTTGGAGTTGTGTACGAGTCGTAAAGGTCTGCATTATATTGGTACTTCTTATAGAAAGCAGCATCCAGGTCTTCCCCAGTTACGAATATTGGTTCCCTCCAGCTGATAGAACCACTCTAGTTGAGTCCCGGATAGACTGTCTTGGAAGAAGTGGACCCACACATCTCTATCAGCGGTGTGAGGTTGATTCTTCCTCACATAAGATCGGAGATGCATCTTGGGAAATGAGACCCCATCATACTTAGAAAACACCAGAACCTTAAACTTATGCGGGATGACAACCCCAGATACCAAACCAAGCTCTTCAAAATCTAGCCCATGTATCCTTTGGATTTACATTGCATTCAGACGATCCTCCATTTGTTTGTATTCATCATCAGCAGGAGGATACTGCTCCTCATTATAGTCATATTCATTATCAGATTCCTTTGGGATGAGGTTTTCCTATCTTGTCTCCCATTCCTGATTGTCTCCTTCTTTTGACGAAGTTACTAGTTCTGAAGATCACTGCACTTGTCCTCTGATCCTTCTTCCCAAATTAACTACACCAGCTGGTTTCTTTGGCTTCTTGGTCTTCTCTTTGACAATCAAGGCCTTCAGCTCCTCTTACCCCTTGGCCAGGGCCATGATCATTTGTTGGAACTGAGCATTGTGAGTTTGAATATCCTTCAATGTTTGTTCGAGAGCCATTTCTTTTTCCGAAATAAACAGCAGAGAGAAATAAGAAACTTGTACTGAAGACCTGCTTATGCAATGAAATGTATGATATGCTTATGTAATGCTTTCAAGGACCTTATTGGATTTAAGCTCTTTTAAACAAAACAGGAAACAAAACTCTCTATTAGTAAGTTTTTAAGGAAACAAAAGATTACACAAGAATAAACATCGAAAGGAAATCCTAAACTCCTAAGTCTCTCGTGGGCACTTCCTCTTGGTGTTGAGGTAGGTATTGAGATTCTTCTCTTCGTGAAGCTGCTTTGTTAATTCCAACATTTTCTTCTCACTTGCATAGAATTGAGCCTTAAAAGTATCCCGTTCTTCCTTGAGCTGGATCCAATACTTTTGCAACTCTTCAAAGTTGGTTGGCATATCAGGATGGAGAATAATGCGGGACTCGCCCCCTTGAACAACAGGTTCCAAGATAACCAGTAATATGGCATCGTATGGCATCATAAGACTTTGGGCTCGAGCTCGTACCCATTTGAGGTAAGGTTCCAAAGGGATGGAGTTCTTGTGCCCCAAAGGCTTACTATCAGTCTTCTTAATAATGCCCCAAGCACGAATAAACCTCAGACGATAATTTTGAAGATCATTTAAGTTGTTGAACACAATACCCTGGATGAGCATATCTAGTGGACCATCTCTCCGTGCGTAACCAAACTAACACAGTGATAAAGAAGGATTGTAGGTGATGCCTCCCCTAATGCCTAGGAGTGGAACATTAGGAAATTCTCTGCAGCGATAAATAAAAGAGATGTCTTCTTGAGATCAAGGACACCAATGGATGTCGGAGTGAGAGAGAGAGCGACATTAATCTTTGACTCCACCTTAAGCCTAAATCATTCTACATTGTTGACCGAGGAAGGTGCGAAATAAAATACCTATATAGCATATGGGTGAAACACATGAGAGTTCCTTGCTTCTTCATAGTACGAGTATGGAGAGAATGTAGGATATCGCTGAGCAATGTAGGAACCAGATTATGAGCAAGGAAGATGTTGATGGCATTCACATCTATAAATTGATCTAAATTAGGAAACATCACCAACCCATAGATCAAGAGAGCTAAAACATCTTCAAAGGCATGGTAACTCATAGAATTTAGGAAAATATGAGCTTTCTCCATTAGAAATTTTGTAAGAAGGCCCTTAACTCCGCTTCTTCTTTCCCAATGGGATTCAATATCAGATGGCTTCAAGTGCAAAGCTACGGCAACATCTTCGGCAGTTAGATCTTGTTCTAACCCAGTGAAAGGTAATCGCTCCAATATAGGTAAACCAAGTAACTTAGAGAATTATTCCAGTGTAGGTACCAGTTGATAATCGGGAAATGTGAAGCAATGGTGCTCAGGATCAAAGAATTGGAATAAAACACTCATCAAAACTTCGTCAAATTTGGTGGTAACCAAGTGAGCAAATGACCATGTCTTTTATGGAATGATGAGTCCTAGGGAACTTTCAAGACTAATTCCTTGAGCTTGGGAGAGATTTCTTTGAAGTTAATCCTGATGGTTTTTCTGCGACCTGAATTCATACCCTACAAAACAACAAAGAGGTAAATCCAATCGGCCCTTGAAATGGTTAGTATATATGAATGTCATGATGTTTATGATGTCATGATTATGCTTAAATCATAGATAAACACAAGCAAATCACACAATAGACCTTAGGTTCAAAGGCTTGCATGAGGTTTAAGGTAAGTACCCTCTTGAATGTTCAGATGGGTCAACATGTCCTATTAATAGTAATCGGGTTCAAAGGAGTCTCAATAACATTGATCTTCCTATCAGGAATTATTTCAACTCACGCACCGAAGTATTGCGGCCAAAAAATCACGAAATTCCAGTCTCAATGAGTGTAGCATTGAGTATCAACCAATCTTCGGTCGGAACCAAAGCCAGTTATCTCACTACTTCCTAATGGCTAGGATGAGTTGATTAAAGGTTCTAAAGATCAGTTAGAACTTAGTGACACTATGAGGAAGCCTAATGTTATCCTTGAATTACTCAAGGAACATTAGTACAATCCAGAGTATCGCGCTAACGTAGCCACCACTTTTTCTGTATCGGTCTATGTCGTACATCCTCCACGATTTATTGCTACTTACCTAAAAGGTGCCCCAGATATGGGTGTAGGATCTTTACAAGAATACCCCAACAAACCCTCAAAGATAAAGCAAGCAAACACACAATAAATCATTTTAAAAATGATAAACTAAAACTCTAAGATAACCCTACTTTATATATATCCCCAGCAGAGTCGCCAGTTTAGTGATACGGTGGCAGAACCGTATGTTATACTGGTTTGAGTTTTTGTATTCGCAAATTTACGAAAAGCATAAGTCGCCACCGAATTTTCTTTTATCCGAAAAAGGAAATGGTGAAAAGAACAGAAAAAGACCTTTTTCGAGAATTTCTGAGTAAGGGGGTAGATTATGGAAATGGAAGGTGTTAGCACCCTTTCCATCTGTGGTTTTCCATGGGATCTTAGGTACTTGCTTATTTTTGAAAATTTCTTTCGTGTTTGTGTGTTTTGAAAAGTTTTTTTGCTTTATCATAACTCTTGTATCAGTCCTCAAGAGTGTTGATAAAGCGTTTTTGAAAAAAGGTTTTGAAAGTGTAGTGTGAAAAGGATTATTTTTGAGCAAGTACCTAACAGTTATCTACCTACTCTAAAAAGGTGTTCTTTTCCTCATTTCCTTTAGATAGCGTTATCCTACTATTAGTGAGTAGGTAGCCCTATTTTTGGATGTTGAGGGACTATTGAAGGGACATTTACAGTCACTAAGACAATTGGGAAAGAACTTTTAGTAATTGTCCTAAAATTCTAAGATCACTTGTTAGGTGGTGTCAAAAGGGTCATCGAGGGACTTGTGATCTCTTGAACTAAAGGACAACCACTAAAGATTCTCACCTTTTGAGAATTGTGACCGTTTTTGAAGGCAACCGAAGTGGGGGGTACCTTAGAGGTGCGCATGTGCGAGTGCGTTGAGATTCAATTATTTTTTTGTCCTTTTTTTAGGTTAGCTAATGTTTGATTTTAGTCTTTCCATACAAGCCTATTTATTAACAGTAATATAGTAAAATAATAAAGCAATAAATGTGCGGAAAATAAAACGCAGAAAAATAAATCCTAAGTTATTACACGGCTTTGGGAGAGATACATTATAAAATGCGGAAATTAAAATCCTAATTATTATTACAAACTAGTAGGAAGTTGCAATAATAAAAAAATTACGAAAGTAAATAAACGCACATGAATTGAAAATACATCTAAAAGCCTAAGTGAAAGGAAATTTTTTTGTTTGTTTTTTTAATTTATGTAAGATAATGATTTAGTCAAAATCCTAAGTCTATTTAGTTTTAATTCTAAGAAACAAAGTGTTAAGGTAATTAATAATTAATTGATAAAATTATTTTAATATAAAGAGCTAAGCCTAATGTTTTTATGGTTTTAACGTTAATCAAAGCTTAGAAGAAATAAAGAAAAACAATCAAAAGAAAGGACAAAATTGAAAGACAAAAACAATAAATGAAAAGAATGCATTCTTGGAAGGAAGGCCTGGATCGAAGAGGCTTGGGTTGAATTTCGATCCAATGAAGAGCCTTGATTGAAGGTTCCTAAGAGACTACACTTTAGGGGTGTTCGATCTGGATGTGCCATCCTTCGATCTGGGATACTGGATATGCAAGGAATTCGTTAGAAAAAGAAAACAAAACAAAATCCTGGACTTGAATCAAATATGCTCCTAGATTCGATAGTCTGGCTGTGTCACCCTGAATTAAATCACTAGAGTCTGAATCGAAGGTTATTGGAAAAAGGTTCCTGCCACCTAGTTCGAAGCTTAGCTGCTTCGAAGCCCTACAACATTCTCTTGGGGAAAACCTGAGAAACTGTTTCCTGCAACATAAACAAACATTATAGATCCAGGGGGACTTTACCCCCCTGATTCAAATCCCTCCCCAATTCAATTCTCTCTCCAAATCGAATATGGGTTTGTTTGGCCTGGAACGTCCAAGGTGAGGTTTGAAGAAAAACTCAGATCGCGCCCTAGCAATGGCGCGATCTCATCCCTGCATTTTAGCTTGCATGCAACACAAATATTGGAAATAACAAGATTATACGTGCAATGTATATCTAAATGGTATGAAGGTGCAGTTTTGGTTTTTCAAACCCTTACCAATCAAAGGTGTGTGATCTGTGGCTCTGAGCGTGGAAATGTTTGCTTAGGAGTTGGTGTGGACTCCTGAAGAGGGGACCTGGAAAAGGTGTTTCGATTGGGAGGCTTTTGAATTTGGTTCTTTGAGATTTTTGATGTGATCTCTGAGGAAGCATGTGTGTATAATCTCTTCATGTGCAATATGTGATCCTGTGATACAGTATGCGTGCGTGTGAGTCCCAGATTTGTATTTGACATCTTGTATTTATAGACGGTGGAGGAGACAAGGAAACATGGCATTAAAGACCAGCCATTAACAGGGCTTTGAAAATAGAATCAGAAAAATTAAAATATTTTCATTTTGAGATATTTCATGCCATTCTGGGGTTCTGAATGAACTTGGACATGTCAATTTGGCACCTTGTTCGAATTTGAAAATATTCAGAATTTCCCTATTCAGAGCCCCTTCGATCAACCCTTGTTCTTGTGATGATTCTAAGTTCTGATTCAAAGTGTTCAGAACTTCCTTCATCAGAGCATTTTAGATTAAGACACCTATGCGTTGAAATGCCAATCGAAGGCAATTTTGATGTTCCAATCGAAGGACCCTCTGATATTCCAATCGAAGGCCACCTTGATATTCCAATCGAAGGACACCATGATGTTCCAATCGAAGGACACCATGATGTTCCAATTGAAGGAAGCTCTGATGTTCCCATCAAAGGAAACTCTGATGTTCCAATCGAAGGAAACTCTGACGTTCCAATCGAAGGAAGCTCTGATGTTCCAATCGAAGGAATCTCTGATGTTCCAATCGAAGGAAACTCTGATGTTCCAATTGGAGGAGCTCTGATGTTCCAACCGAAGGAAGCTATGATGTTGCAATTGAAGGAAGCTCTGATGTTCCAATCGAAGGAAGCTCTAATGTTCCAATCAAAGGAAATTTCGTTCAACTTCAAATTTTACTTTCCTCAAGCAAATGTTTACAACCACCCATGTAAGAGAAGATTTTGAAAGAAAATGAGAGGGAAAATTTTGGGGTATAAAAATGATGATCTTGGACTTTTTGGAAAGCCCAATATGTCTAATTCAATCCCTAATTTTATCAATTTTGCATTTGAAGATTTTATCTTGATGTAAATGGTCTTGGCAAAAAATGTCTTTTGTTGACTTTCTGAAAATGGCCTGTAATGTATGAGCTTGTATCTTTCAAATGGTGAATTTATTGAGCTTGAGGATAAAAGAGAATTTTTAGGGAATTGGATTCTTTTCAAAATGAGCTTTGGTATGGGGAAAATGGATGAAGTATGTGAAAGTTATGCCTGGTCAAAGTTCAGTTGACTTTTCCCATAGAAACACTAATTTAGCCATTCTTGAACTTTGATAAATTAAGAGTATTTCTTGAGGAATCATGATCAAACCTTGATCAAATGATGATTATCACTTCAAAATGTTGATGTTGACAAAAAATCTTGAAGTTTGACTGTATATTGGCCACAATTGACTTTTGACTTAGTAAAGTTGATTTTCAAGCATTTGAGCAATTGACTGAGCAAACTTGTAGTGTAAGGCATGAAATTTGGCATGGACAATCTTTAAGACATATTAGGCACCACTGAAATCACTTGAGGTCTGTTCAACCCAAAATTCTTTGTGAAAAATGAAACCCTAGTTGGAGGTTCATTGCTTAGGAGGAGAATTTGTCTGATCAATTTTTGGTCAATCTTGAGCAGTTGAGGACCTCTAAGAGCATGCATTGAGTAAAAATGGGAGGGAAAATTTTGGGGTACAACAATCTCTAATCTGCGTTGTTTTTGCAGGTTGTTTGGCCTTACTGGAGAAGACGACCGGAGCTAGGGCTCCGGCGCTTCTCTGGTTCACATGTTTTATAATATATTTGTTTGTTTTTATTATGTTAACAAATTTAAAGCATAACACAGTTGGTTGAAACAGAGGCGTATAATGTGAAGGGCGTGGGTTTGATCCTTGTCTTGCAATGTTTTTTTTGTTATTTTCCAAACTAACATGCATGTTTCATATATATTTATTGCTTCCTTTTTTCCATCACAACTAGCGCGTTGGCCTAGTGGCATGGAGTACAACTTGTGGAGCCAGGGGGCGTGGGTTCAACACCCACCCCGTGTAAATCTTTTTTTTCTTCTATTTTCTAACCTAATTTCCTTTCTATTTTCTTTTCTAACCCTAATTAATTTTTAATCAATCATTAAACTAACCTAATTTTTTTCTTAATAGTAATAAATTAGGATTAGAATTTTTAATAATACTTAATTTTCTTGATATATTTCTTATTTACTAAATTAATTAATTAATCAACTTTTTTTAATAAATATTAAAATCCATTAGAATTTAGGTTTTATTAATTACTTTTATCACTTAAATTATTTTCCTTAAAATACCAAAACATTAACTTAGATCTTAGGTCTTGTTAACATTTTTTTAAACATTTTTCTTATTTTATTTCTTTTTGCTATTTAATTTTCTTAGACAAACTGTATAGGGCGCACTCTCTAATGTAATAGTGTAGATTTACTTTCCGCGTCATTTTTTCATATTATGTAATTGCTCACAGGATGTAATAGCGTAGGAGATTTATATTCTCGCACTTATATTTTTATGCTATGATTAGTTACTAAGGTTTGTATGGCAAGACAAATAACTGAACATAGAAAATCCTAATTCTCAAGATAAATAACTGAAATTAATACATTCTTCACACTTGCACCTCTAGGGTAACCTCTTTTGTTTCCTTACAATAATTGGTCATGTCCCTTGAAAGTGGGGATACTTTAGAAAAAGACTCTCAATCAAATCATCATAGTCCCTTCGAATAAAGATCACAGTCCCTCGATGACCCTACGAGCAAAATTATGATAGTCCCTTCGATATAATTGCTAAAGTATCCTTACATATTTCATTTGATGACCATACGATGATCTTACGCTTGTCCCTTCACATCTAATAGATGGGGCTACCTACCAACTAATGGTATGTATAGTACAATCCTTAAAGGAGAAGGAAAATAATAAGAAAGACCTTTAGTGGGTAAGGAACCCTTAAATGCTTTCTCACTAACATTTTTCATAAACAATACATTTTTCATATTTTCAAAACAAATATTTTCAAAACACTTTGTACGCGTTCTTGAGGACTGATACAAGAATCATTACAAAGTCAGCCTTAAACTGGCATTTCAAAATATTTTCAAACAAATCACACACACAAAGCAAGTTTTCAAAAGTGAGCTAAGCAACTAAGATCCTGTAGATAACTATAGATGAAAAAGGTGATAACACCTTCCCTTTTCATAACTTACCCCCCAAACTCAAAATCTATCAAAGGTTTTTCCTGTTCTTTTCACCTTTCTTAAATATTGGATAAAAGAAAAGTCGGTGGCGACTCTTGCTATCCACACATTTGGATAAAACCAAAAAAAGTCAGTTCTCTCACTATATTACAGAACTGGAGACTCTGTTGGGGACTACTTATAAAAAAGAGGGGTTACCTTAGGGTTAGATCACTTTACTTGCTTTTATTGTATGCTTTGCTTGCTTTACTTTAAGGGTTTTGTTTGGGTATGAAGGCTTGTAAGATCCTACACACGGATCTAGGAATTTCTTAAGTAAGTAGCAATAGATCATAAAGACTGTATGGCATAGACCGATATGGTTAAAATAATGGCTATGGTTAGTGTGACACTTTGGTTTGTACTGATGTTCCTTGAGTCAGTCAAGGATAACATTAGGCTTCTGCATGGTGTCGTTAACACTAACTTACTTTTAGAACCTTAATTGACCCATCTTGGCCATTGGAAAGTAGTGAGATAGCCGGATTTGGTGCAGTCCAAGGTTGGTTGATATCAAAGCTACGCTCATTGAGATTCGAATTTCGGGGTGTTTTGGTGTAAACCAGTTGCCGTGCTAAAATAAAGCATGCGAGAAAGATCAGTGATATGAGATTCCTAGAACCCAGTTATTATTTTTGGACAGGGTGATCCAACTTAACTTCAATGGGGAAGGGTATTTACCTATGCACTTCATGCAATCCTTTAAACCCGAGGCTCTTGTGTGACTTGTTTGTGTTTGCTACCTATATAATATGAACATGACATCATAGCATCATATCATCATAACATAACATTTTTACTAACCATTTCAAGAATCTTAGGGGTTTATGGTGCAGGATTATCATAAGTACGTTCTCTTGAGTCAGAGGCTATGACCCACTTGATATGGTGAGCTTTATTCTTATATAAGGACATTCAAAGATGAAGACTCAAAGTTTTTCAAACAAATATGCAACCAGATTCAATTTCTAATATTTAAAATTTAAATCCCACGAGATCCTTGAAAACATTGCATATGAATCTACATGTCATATATATCATTGTATACCAGGTTTCCAAGATAGGTTTTCTCATATTCTTGCTAATTATTTAAGCCGAAAATGGATATTGAACAGACAGTCAAAGATCTCCAGGCTCAGAATGCCCAATTCTAATAGATGTTCCTAAACTTAGCCAAGGGGCAAGAAGAATTGAAGGCGCTCATCTCCAATAGGAAGAAGAAGAAGAAGACAAAGAAATCAAGTAGCGTCCTTAACATTGGGAGAAAGTTCAGAGTTCCAGTTAAGTGAGCTCAAGATCTTAATATCCCATCGGACGAAGATGACAAACAGGGTGAAGACGGTAAGAGCATTAAAATTGAAAGAAGCAACCTTGGTTCTGACGAGTTTCTTGATAAAGAGGAAGAGGATTATTTGGATGAACAATATCCCCCTGCTGACGAGAAGTATAAGCTGCTGGAAGAGCATCTGAAAGCTATGGAGATCCAGAAGATGCATGGCTTATGTTGTACCCCAATTTTTCCCCCTAAGATCCCTTCATCATACCATGTTGAGTCATTCACAATAAGATCACATTAGGATTCTTGGTTCCCCTCCCTATATTTAGCTTTTCTCTTTGAGGAATCACCAAGCACCTTGACTTTTGTTCTTTTATGGTCATGAATATTTTTGTCGTGATCTCTTCTCTTAATTAATAAAATGCATTGTTGGTTTGTCTTTCTTGTTACTCATGTAGGTAAAGGCAATGAGATTCAACAAGTTTCTCCATGGGTTCATGAGTTTATTTCAAGGCCCTAGTCAATAAATCTTGAGAAGTTCAAGCCTCGCCATTGGATTTGTTTGGGATTAAATGGCATGGAAAGGTTATTTTGGTTCACCACATTTCAATATTATCAAATTTGGTTCAAAAGCACAAAGGATTGATTGGAGAAGTTGTCATGCTTGGACAAGGCTTTGTTCCCATTGGTCACAAATGCATATTTCTCTTAATTCTCAAGATATGGAAGTGGTTGTGGTTGTGGTTGTGGTTGCAATGAGTTCTCATTATCATCCTCAACAACTTATATTTACAAAGCATTTGTGTTGGTACAAGAAGTTTGTTCAAAATTATCAAAGTTCCTCAAAACATTCTCTTGATCTAAGGAGCTAGGGTTTTGAACTTCAAAGAAGTATATCTTGCTCATCTCTTGGTATTTTTGAGTGATTCAAAAGATATCCTTATCTTCAAAGGGTTATCAACAAATCACTTCAAATGTTCCAAGGAGTTTTCATGTGGAAGAAACTTGATGAAGAAGAAAGATTACAAGTCCTCCAGATGAATCCTCAATTTTCCATTTGTGACTTCAAATGATCATAACTTGGTCAATTTTTATCACCTTGATCCCATTATTTTTCCATAATTATCTTGAGGATGTGAACTTTATGCCTTCTTTTATGTGCAAAGTGAGAAAATAGATGGAAGTTGCCTTAAGGATACAAAAGATTATAGGTCATTTCATGATTTGTTTGCAACTTCAACAATCCATAACTCTCTCAATTTTTGGAGATTTTGAATGGTTCAAATCCCAAAATTTCATTCAAGAGGTCTATTTCGTGCCATCTTTTTTGGTCAAGAGAAAAATACAAGTGGAAGGCCATGTTTGGATGCAAGACATTATAGGTCACTTTTGAAGAAAAACTTGAAATATTTCTAAGTATGGAAAGTCAACCCTTTTTCTCCAACTTTGACTCAACACAACTTTCACTTCAAACATCCATTTGAGTCCATTCTTTTTCCATTGTAAAGTTTGTAACCTCATATTTCTAAAGCATCAAGAATATGCCCTAAGACCCCTTGAGCTGAGAATACCATTGGATTGAACTTGGTAACTTGGAACTAAAGTTTCCCCATAAGTCAGAATTTGAAGTCTTTGTTTTGGCTTCTAATCATAAGTTTTCCATGCGTTTATGCCTCTAAACATGTTTAGTGAAGTTCCAGAATTTATTAGCACAACAAAACGCGTGTTTTGGATGAGTTTTGATCAAATTAGAAGTCACACTTTTCTTGTTTGCAACTTCACACGATTTCCCTCCAAACTTCATCATTTCACACGCTTGGACATTCCATTTGATTCCCTATAAATAAAGGGTTATCCCCCATTCATTTCCTCAAGCTTGGATAGCCAGAATCACCCTACCAAACTTGTTCCATAACTCAAAATTCAGCAACTTCGAAATCTATTCTCAAGCTTTTTTCAATCCAATTTTTCCATCAATTCACCTTCCTTGATCTTCCCTGAAGCTAACCATATAATTACATTCAAGAATCGTGTCCTATATTGCTCCATAGAAGTCCAGTTTCAGAGCTCTGCAACTCAACTTCAATAGGAAGTTTCCTTCATCAATTCTTCAAAACTTTGATATCATTGTGATGCTCTTGTTGCCCTGGTTCTAGTTGTAACACTTGTTTTTTACTGGAAACACGTTTTGACCATGAAATTTCAAATCCCTTTTCAAAACTTTCCTTCCAAATTGCTTGAGCTACAGTTTATATAAATTTGTCGCGAGGGTGTGGTTGTCTTCATCTTAAAGAGACAAAAAAAATGGCATAGGTCTCGTGCTCTAATTTTACAGATTGAGCAACCTGGTTTTGGGACTGGCTGGAGGTTGAAGATGACCAATGTTTCATTCTTCAACGAATGAAATAACGTCATTTGGGTTTTTTGAATTTCTAATTTATATTTGATTCAATGCTTTATTCATTAATGACCATGATATGAACAGCACGCCAGATCCCTTGGATTTGATTACTAACGCATTTTGACTCTCATCCAATGATCCACATATTTTTTACTTTTATTTTTATTTCTGATTTTTATATTTAATTGTTTTAAACTTTAAAAAATCATAGAAAATTCATTTTAAGTCCAAAAAATCTGAAAAAATTATGAAAAATATTTTCGATTATTCTCTTTATGATTTTTATTTTTTCACAATTTAATTTTGTGTTTTGGTATTTTTTTATAAATTTTCACTTTATTTGAATTGTTTTAAATGTTTCAAAATACTTTTATGTATTTTTAAATTCTGAAAAAATTATGGAATGATCCAATGATATTGTGACAAATATTGGTGACCTTATTTTATTTTTTGTTTCTGACTTTGTTATTTTTTATCATTTTTGGTTTATTTTACTCATTTCTTTTAATTTTCAAAAATAGTTTCTAACTTTAAAAAATTATCAAAATATTTATAAAATCATTTGAGTCCTTTTCTGATTTTTCTATGGTCTTACTTTTTTATTTCTTGATTAATTTGAACATAGTTGACATTTCTATCTTCTATTTCTATTTTAAAACATTTTTTAAAAAAACTTTTTTGTATATATTAAATGTAATATTATTTTGTGACTATTTTCTGGCTGATCTTGGGTTAAATTTTAATCATGAACTTTATTAACATCATTGGAACCATGGTGTTGAGTCTAACTCCATAAAAATGGATGAATGATTTTAATAATAGTTTGATTAAATTTAATTCAAAAGTGGTTTGTATATTCTCTCCCACCCCTCTTCATCTCATCCCTTTCTTATTGCACTAAGTGTTATTGGAGCATGATCTCTATATCCTCTAATGGGTCTACAACACCTTTGGTCAATGCGGATCACTTAAACATCATTGATCATTAAATGGTACTTATGAGGATTCTAAATGGATGCACCATTCCTCTAATGAGTTCCAAATGCAAGTTTCAAGATGATCATCCAACTAACCACTAATCACTAATAATTGACATTTTATTTTTATGCACTATTTACTTTTAGCATTTACATTTCATGCCATTTTCATCTTTGCTCATTTGAGCATTTATTTTCTTGTCATTTTTATTTTGCTCACTCGAGCTTTTCTTTTCTTTTCTTAAGATACTTAATAATCAATATGAACCATAAAATCCTTAATGATACTTGGACTATTTGGTTACTATCCTTGGCATTATGGAGTATTGGACTTCTTGGACTTAGGATTAGAAACCTTGGCCTATGATTGGAGACCTTGTGACCTTATCTGATCATTTTGTCTGGAGCTCTTGAGGTTTACCTCAATACATTGGGTAGTTTGTTTGTTTTGTGTGCAGGTTATTGAGATTACACTCTTTGTTTGTAATCTGGAACTCACCCGTATACAGCCGTTACTCTGCACAATTTTTGTGAAGACTTAATGCACTTGAAGTTTGGTTCTTTCAAGAGGTCTAGTATCTTTGCTTGCCTAGTTTCAATCCAAAGAATTAGAATTATATCTTGGCTCATAATGTCAAGTATTGGCTTCTTGTTGGTTAAATAGTTCATATCCCTAGCTTTTATCTTATGCTTTAGGATAGTCTCTTCTTCTCCTCCCATCTTCTTTAATTTCAAAAAAATTCTCCTTCCTTTTGAAAACTCTTCTTGTTTTTTAAACATGAATCACTTTCGTAATAAACTTGGACTTATGTCCATGCATTTTCAAAATATTTTCATAAATAAACGTCAATCAACTTTATAATACTTTGTCGTTTTTTGTGAGAAGACTAAAATTCAATCAATCTCATTTCAAGCCATTTTTCCACTTTGGCTTTTTACTTTAAAAAATTTTCTCAAAAGATTGGACTCTTGTCAATCCTTGTAGTGATGCAGACAACTATACTTCTACAATATATAGTGAAGTGAGATATTTTCCACTTGGGTGTTGAGTGAGGCATTGTTGATTTTAAAATCCAACCCATATCCTCCACTTTGATATGATGAAAATTCTCCTTTCTCATGATTGTGGGTAGTGAGTACGTTTTCCACACGGACAATGACGATGGTGTCTTATCTCATAAAATTAACCAATACACTTACATTTTAAAATTTTTAAAGAGGAACTACGTGTACCCTGATCCCCTATTGAAAAGAAGGCGGTACATAGGCACTAAAGGTTCACAACCACGGCGGGTGCAAAAATCATAAAAAATATATATTTCTTTTCTCACCTCCACCATCTATTTTTACATACAACATTTTTCATAGCCAAAATATATAGATTTTACAAAGAGGTTCCTGTGGAGTACCGTAGATGTTTAGGGTGCTAATACCTTCGCTTTACATAACCAACCCCCTTACCTTGAATCTTTCCCCCCTCTCTTTTGGGTTACTCACTCTTTTCCCATTCCTTTGGAAACAATAAAGCGCGGTGGCGATTTTTATTTTTGATCTGTATAAGTCTAGTAAATCCAATGGCTTAGTCTTAAACATTTCTACCGTTACAGCTTAAACTTTGTAGATTTGGGTTTGGTATTAGGAGTCACCATTCCTCCTAAATTCAAAACTCCTACCTTTTCCAAGTATGATGTCATTTCTTGCCGGAAGCTGCATTTGAGATCTTATGTTCGGAAAATTTAACCATACACTGTTGACAAGAAATTATGGTTGCATTTCTTTCAAGAGATTCTGTCTGGAACACAACTAGAATGGTATTATCAACTTGAAGGTGCCAATATCCATACCTAGGAAGATTTGGCTGCAGCTTTCTATAAATAGTATCAACACAATTCTGATTTGGCACCAACTCGCATGCAGCTATAGAGTATGTCCATGGGTTATGAGAAAGGCTATAAAGAGTACACACAGAAATAGAGATCTCTTAAAGGCAAAGTTTAACCTCCTTTGGCTGATAGGGAATTGGTTGACATGTTCATGAGTATGCTAACATGTCATTTCTATAATCATATACTTGTAAGTTCTTCAATCGGTTTCACTAGACTGATATTGACAAGAGAACATGTTGAGAATGGAATCAGAAGCGGTAAAATTTAGGTGGCTACATCTTCAAATACTGTGAAGAAATCTTATAATGGTAGGAAATAATTTGATGTTGTGTACGACCATAAGGGTCATAATAAGAGTGACCACAACTAATCTGTGGGGGCAGTGTGGATCTTTAATCCTGAACCAGTGCAACAACAACAAAATCATCAGCGTAGGCAGGACGCACCTAGAAGACAATTCACAAGAATCAACATGCCATTGGCTCAAGCATTGCAACACATGTTAAAGGCAGAGCTGATTACATTGAAGGATCCTCCTCAGAATCCTAATATTTCCTCTCCTCGTTACAATCCTAATGCAAGGTATGCATATCAGTCCAACAGTCCTGGACATGACACTAGCAATAGTTGGGCTCTAAAGAGTAAGATTCAAGACATGATTGACTCTAAGGAGATTGAATTTGACCCTCCTAAGACTCCTAATGTGATCATTGCACCTATGCCTAATCATGACTAGGGCATTAATGTTACTGATGATGTTTCTTATGTTTCCGATGTGAATGACTTGACTACTCCTCTGACGATTGTTAAGAAGAAGTTGCTGCAAGCCGATTTATTTTCAGATTGCATTGGAAACTTCTACTATTGTGCGTCTCAATCAAATGGTTGTTCCTTACTGAATGAAGGTATTCGGTGTTTGATAGATGACCATGTATTTCTATTTGAGAAGACTCCTTCTGTGGAGAGTATATCCCAAGACGTATCTGTAACTACAATTTCTGGTACTCCTGTAAGGATCACTTCTAAAGATCTTGTGAAGATTACTGCTGAACCAAGAGTTGCTCTTCTGATCATTAGTGCACCTGGGCCAATTCCATATTCCTCTGACAAGGCTATCTGTTGTACTCCAAAATTTTCCCTCCCATTTTCTTCAAGATATCTCCTTATGCTCCTAGAGTTTTCAATTGCTCAAGACTACTCAAGGTTTGATCAGACAAATTCTCCTCCTAAGCAGTTGACCTACAACTAGGGTTTCACTTCTATCCAGTAAATTTGACCTTATAATGCATAAAGTGGATTTAATGGGTCCTCACATGTCTCAAGGGATGCTCATGCCAAATTTAAATTCTTGCATCACAAGTTTGCTCAGTCAATTGCTCAGATGGCTGAAAATCGACTATATTAGGTAAAAAGTCAATTGTGGTCAACATACATCCAAACTTCAATATTTTTTATTAACATCAAGATTTAGAAGTCGCATTCATCATTTGATCAAGGGTTTATCATCATTCATAAAGAAAACTCAAGATTCATCAAAAGTCAAAAATTATTAAATTAGGGTTTTCTTAAGGAGAAGTCAACTGAAATTTGACCAAGCATAACTTCCACATGCTTCATCATATTTTTCTCAACCAAAGCTCATTGTGAAGGAAATTCAATTATCTACAACTTGTTCTCTCTAATCTAAATTCCAAAAAATTCTTAATTTGAAAGATATGGGCCAAAACATTATGGGTCATTTCAAAAGTCAACAAAAAGATACCTTTTGTCAAAGCAATTTACATCAAGATAAAGTATTCAAATGGAAATATGATCAACATAGAGATTGTAGAGGACATCTTGAGATTTCAAAAAAGTCCAAGATCACCTTCAAAATAATGAAAATTGAGAGAGTTATGATTGGTTCAATTTGGTCAATTTTAAGAAAATGCATGAAACCTAAATTGATCAAACTTGAATTTTTGGGCTAATTGGCTGATATTTCAAGGTCCAAACGTGCATAAGGCCTCATTGTGAACCTCTGAACTTATTCAAACACCCGTTGGGTTTTTATTCTATTTATATTTGATTTTATTTATTTAAAATTCAAAATAAATTAGATAAAATAAGAGGCTTTCTTACAAAGGTCTAACCCCACACTTGTTTGACTTAATTCTTCTCTATATATACCATATATTTCAGACAAAAGACCACACGAAACCCTTGCAAGAAACACCATTCCAAAATCTAAAAATTCTCAAAAACTAGGGAAAATCAAGAACCCTAGTCGCAGCCACTTTCAAAGCAAGTCAACCATCTCATTCTATTCTAGAAGTATTATAGGGTAAAATTGGATCGATTGTGATGATTCAAGAGGCCTGAAACTCTCGCATATGTCTCGTCGGTTTTGGTTTTTGCATAAAATTCATGTTGTTATTTTCTTTATGTTTTAATGCATACTAACATCACTAATGTGTTTTTAATAAATAACAATGCAGGATAGACTCATCGTGTGAGCCCCATAACAACTGAACCATTAACACCCATGTTTACACTGTTTTAGGTTGTTTACATCGTACCTCATAATACATCATGAATTAGCCAAAACCAATGTCTCCATTGAATTCGCAAGGCCCAAATTATGGGGTAGGGTACTTTTGAACCATCAATATTGGCTATTTTGTAGGTACATGAAAAGGAGTCGCCGGAGAAGACGACCGGAGCTAAGGCTCTGGCGCTTCTCCGGCCCAGTGATTTGAGTTTGTATTATATTTATTTGTTTCCATTTATATACCAGATTAAACAACAACCCCAGTGATTTGAGTTTGTATTATATTTATTTGTTTCCAGTTATATACCAGATGAAACAACAACCCCAGTGGAAAACGCACGCATGATAAGGCTTTGATGTACAAGGGTGTGGGTTCGATCCCTGCCCTTTGACATTTTTTCATGTTTTTCCATATTTTACAGGTTTTAATATGTAGCATGTTGTTCTCTATTCTCCTAACACAGGCGTGCGCCTGGCGCAATGGCAAGGCCTATTGGTGAAAGAGCAAAGGGCGTGGGTTCAACACCCACCCCTAGAAGTTTGTTTTGTTTTACTTCCAACTTTTTGTTTTTCCTTAATTTCTTCACTAACCCTATTTTCTAACCCTAATTCTTTTAACCTTAATTTATTTTTTATAAACCTATAATTACTTTTTTTAAACCCTAAAAACAATTTGGTTTAGGTTTTTTTTATCATTACCCTTTAATTAATTTAATTAATTAATTCTTTTTTTTCAAATTAAAATTAATTAAATATTTAGGTTTATTTAATTAATCACCATAAATCATTTTCCACAAAAACCCTAACAAACATTTAAACCACTTTTTCCTTATTTCTTTCATTTGTATTTATTTCCCTAGATAAAGTGTATACGACACATTCGATTGTAATACCATAGCTTTATTTTTTGCACTTTTTCCCCATTATGTAATTACTCTGAGTATGTAATAGTTTTAGGATTTATTTTCCACATCTTTATTATGTAACTTCCCCGAAGCCATGTAATAGCGTAGGACTTTTATTTTCCGCACTTTATATTGTTGCTACTATATTCTTTATGCTTTTGCTTAGTAATTAGGGTTTGTATGGAAAGACTAAAACCAAACGCTAGAAAACCCTAAGTTCAAATATAAATAATTGAATTGAACGCATTTGCACACTTGCACCTTTAGGGTAACCTCTCTTTGTTGCCTTCAGATTAAAGGGTCATGTCCCTCGAAAGTGGGGACGCTTTAGCAAAATACCCTCGATACAAAAGATCATAGTCCCTCGATGACCCTTCGAAGTTGCCTTTCGAAAAATGATCTAGTCCCTTATGAAATTGCTAGAGCATCCTTACAAGTTATCTTCAATGACCGTACGATGACCCTACGCATGTCCCTCCACGTCCAACGAATTGGGTTTCTGTAATACGGTGGCAAAACTAAGTGTTAATACTGGTTTTGCGTTTGTGTTCGCAAATGTTGCGGTAAGCAAGAGTCGCCACCGTCTTTTATTTTATCCAACAAAGGAAAAGGGAAAAAGAACGGAAAAAACTTTTTTCAAGAGTTTTATGAGTACGGGGGTAGATTATAGAAAGGGAAGGTGTTAGCACCCTTTCTATCCATGGTTTTCCATGGGCTCTTAGGTACTTGCTCATTTTGAAGTTGCTTTTGTGTGTGTTTTGAAAAGCTTTGAAAATGCCTTAGTGCGGAGTTTCACTTTATGGTAACCCTTGTGTCAGTCCTCAAGAGTGTGATAAAGCGTTTTTGAAAACTTTGTTCGAAAAGTGTAAGTGTGAAGAAAACTGGTTGTTTTGAGCAAGTATTTAAGAGTTTCTACATACTCGAAAAAGACTATTCGTTTTCTTATTTCCTTTAGATAGTGCTATCCTACTATTAAGGAGTAGGTAGCTCCACCGTCGGAGTTTGAGGGACAATCGAAAGGGACGATTATGGTCACTTAAGGAAACAGGGCAAGATCTCTTAGTAATTGTCCTAAAGTTCTAAGGTTGCATTTTGTTTTACCGAGGCAAGCCTTCGAAAGGGACTTGCGATCTCTGAATTAGAGGACAATCACTAAGAGGTCTCACGTTCGAGAATAGTTACCGTATTGCCGAGGCAACCAAAGTGGGAGATACCTTAGAGGTGCACATGTGCAAGTGTTTGATTTAGGTTTATTTAATCTTTGCACATTTAGGGTGATCTACCATTTTAATCATTTAATCTTTCCATTCAATCCTATGATCATTCATCTAACAGTTAATAGTAACGAAAAAATAAAATTTGAGAATCTTAAACCTAGCTATTAAAAGGCTTTTGGGAGGGGGTTACATAACCAAACTTGGGGGAAAGCGGTAAATAAAAACAGTAAATAAAAACCTAATTCACAATTATTAGAAACCATTAACAATTACATTAATTGGAAAATAAAATAAAAATAAATAAGCGCACAAAAAAATTAAGACGGGAATAAAGTCTAAGTCCTAAAAAAACTTATCAATTCCAGAGAAAATATTTTTATCAATTTTTTTATGTTAAAAAATATTTGAAAACTTAACCTAAATCTAATTACTTTTTATTTAATAAAAATTACCAAGTTATAATAATCAAATTAATTAATTTTTTTCAGAAACTTAATTTTAATTATAAAACCTAATTCTATTTATTGATTTTTTGTTTTTTTTAATTATTAAAAAAATGAATTTAAGACAATTAAAATAAAATAACAATAAAGAAATAAAGACCAAAAAATAATGAATGAGCCTGGTACTGTTTGGCCAACTGGGAGGTGTGAATTGGAATTTTTGCAAGGCCCAAAGGTGCTGGCCCAATTGCCAGCATACATTCCAGTGTGATCAGCCTTCAGGGAGTGCACCATGGATCTTCAATTATGGAGCATTGGATCTGCTTTGAGATGATCCAAAGGGTGGGATCTGAGGACGTATGATTGTCCTTCTAGGTCATAGGGCATTGGATCCTGCAAGATTTAATAAGAAAACACAAAACTGCATGGACCTGGGATCGAACCCAGGTCCTTCCCTTCACAAGTGTATCTCCTACCAACTGAGCTGGATAGTTATTCATGACTATAATGAAACAAATAAAACATAATATACACTAAGTGTTGTGCCCAGAAAACACGCGTGAATTCAAACTTTCCAATGGGAGATTGACACCTAATCTTCTTCCTCCTGCAACCGTCACTTTAGAGACCAGACTTTTACCTACGGACAAATTCGTCACTATAGGCTATAGTGACAGTTTTTGTCCATAGTTACAAACCTACAAAACTCAAAAATGAAGTACAAGCAAGATAAATCCTAACCAAGGGCATACATCTATTGACTTCATTCTCATGAACACAAAGATACCCTCGATTTGACCCAATTTTACCTCTACATGAAGTTCCCAATTTGGGACCTTGAAGCCCTAACAATGGCTTCGTACGATTCCTGCGTCTATACTCAAATTAAAGCATTCAAATACCTTGTATACATGATAACAAACATAAATATAAAATTGAAACATGTTTATGATGCCATAATTAATGGAATTGAAATCAAAAGATATGCAAATCATGACTATTAAAGGGCACGATTCTTGATGTTTCAGGCTTTGGGAATGCTTACAATGGATTCAGAGGCTCTCCAGGAGTATGTTTTGATACTTGATTGGGACTGAAACAAGATGGAAATGGAAATTCGAGTTTGACAACTTTTGTGTTTTTTTGCCAATTGGACAGGGGTTCTCCAGGTCATGTATCCCTGTTTGATGCTTACCAGAAGCTTGTTTATATAGAAGAGGACACGAAAATGCCATGTTTGTAACAGCTATGGACAAGCTTTTGAATGCCATGAATGCCCATTTGTAACCTTGGCCAAAGTTAAGGGATTTTGTCCATTTTCAAATTTGAATGTACCTAGACTGAACTGGCCTTTCTGCACACGAAAATTGGGGCCTCAGCATGTACCAAACCAAACCCAAATGATAATGGCTCATATAATTTGCAATAATCTTGATTTATTTGATTTTTAGTTAAATAAAATTAATATAAAATGCAAATAAAATCAAGGCTATACAAAAATGGCCATAGAGGTCCTCTATGGTCTTAGAAATACGCTTGAAGTTCAAGAATTTGAGCCATTACCTTAAAAATTCAAATTTGCCCAATGCATATTTCTTGAAATTTCCCAAGTTTTCCCAAATTGGGCAAGACATAACTTGATCAATTTTTATATCATAATAATGATCTGGTACTTTTTGGAAAGCCCGAGATATCTACTTCAATCCCTCTTATGATCAATTTTGCTTTTGAAGATGTTATCTTGATGTTAAAGGTCTTGGAAAAAAGTGGCTTTTATTGACTTTCTAAAAATGACTTGTAATGTATGAACGTGTATCTTTCAAATGGTGCATTTCTTGGAATTCAGGGCTGAAGAGAAGTTGTAGGGAATTGGATTCTCTTCAAAATAAGATTTGGTTGGAAACTTTCTGATAAATTATGAGAAAGTTATGTTTGGTCAAAGTTTGGTTGACTTTTCCTATAGAAACCCTAATTTGCTATTTTTTACATTTAATGAATTAGGAGCATTTCTTGAGGAGTCATGATCAACCCTTGATAAAATTATGGATATCACTTCAAAATGTTGATGTTGACCAAAAATCTTGAAGTTTGACTGTTTATATGTCACAGTTGACTTTTGACCTAGCATAGTTGATTTTCAAATACTTGAGCAATTGTCTGAGCAAACTTATTGAGCAAAGCATGAAACTTGGCATGGATGATCTTGAGGACTTATTAGGACCATGGGAAGCATTTGAGACCATTGGAGCTCAAACATCTTAATGAAAATGGAAACCCTAGTTGGGGGTTCATTGCCTTAGTAGGAGAGTTGTCTGGTCAATCCTTGGTCCACCTTGAACAATTGAGAACCTCTAGGGGTATGTATTGTGTGAAAATGGGAGGGAACATTTTGGGATACAATAGCTTCCCCCGTTCAATCTTCTTAAACTTGAGGATGTAGATTGGTTGGTCTTCCTTTCGTGATCTGAAGGTGGAAGATGATTGAACACTAGAGTTCCCAGAAATTTGCACTCGCATGAAGTGAATGTCGATTGACAATATCGGGAATGGGCTTACAAATGCCATTTGGCAGGCGATGGCGAATTGTCGAAGATGGGCTTAAAGATGCCATCCAGAAAAGATATTGGTTGCATAAGAGATTCCTTTGCGAGAATTCTTGTACCTGCCGTTGAGGAGGACTTCACCGGGGAATGTCAGTCTCTGTCTTGGGGAATAGAGTTTAGGAGCTTCAGTTGCCCGTTACTCTACTGGGGATTCATCTCTTTATTTGAAGATAAGGAAGTGAACTGCTATCTGGTCGAGTTCGGGTTTTACGGCGACTTACTAGGGAATATGAAATCGATTGTATCTGGTCGGGTCCAAGATTTACAGTGTTGTAAACTGTTGTCCAGAGATAAAAGAGAAGGAACATGTATAGGGCTTTCTCAGGACACGTCCATGAAAAACTGCGTCAGGTAATTCATGAAAAAGGATCCTAGATAGTAGGGCTATGAGAAGGAACCTGGGTGGTAGGGTTACTTCGAAATAAAGCCTGGGTAGTAGGGTTGTGAGAAGGAACCTGGGTAGTAGGGTTACTTCAAAATAAAGCCTGGGTAGTAGGGCTGCTTCGGAATAAAGCCTGGGTGGTAGGGTTGTGAGAAGGAACCTGGGTAGTAGGTTACTTTGAAATAAAGCCTGGGTAGTAGGGCTGCTTCGGAATAAATCCTGGGTGGTAGGGCTGCTTTAGGATATGTCTGGGTAAAACTACATCGGGAAATTGTAAGAAGGAACCTTAGTAGGTTTGCTTCATGATGAGTTCGGGTAAAACTACATCGGGAAATTGTAAGAAGGAACTTGGGTAGGGTTGCTTCAGGATGAGTCTGGGTAAAACTACATCGGGAAATTGTAAGAAGGAAACTGGGTAGGGTTGCTTCAGGATAAACCCAAGTAAAAATACATCTGAACCAAGAAGGAACCTAGGTAGGATTGCTTCATGATGAGTTCGGGTAAAACTGTATCGGGAAATTATAAGTAGGAACCTGGGTAGGGTTGCTTCAGGATGAGTCCGGGTAAAACTACATCGGGACATTGTAAGAAGGAACCTGGGTAGGGTTGCTTCGGGATAAGTCTGTGTAAAACTTTAGAAGGAACCTAGGTAGGGTTACTTCAGGATAAGTCCGTGTAAAACTTCAGAAGGAACCTGGGTAGGGTTACTTCGAGATAACTCCATGTAAAACTTCTGAAGGAACCTGGGTAGGGTTGCTTTGGGATAAGTCCGTGTAAAACATCAGAAGGAACTTTGGTAGGGTTACTTCGGGATAAGTCTGTGTAAAACTTCAGAAGGAACCTGGGTAGGGTTACTTCGGGATAAGTCCGTGTAAAACTTCAGAAGGAAGGAGAAGGAATCCGTGTAAGATTGCGTCATGAATAGCCCGTATAAAGCTGTATTTGGAAGTCAAAAGAAACCCGTGTGAGATTGCTTCCTGACGAGCCCGTGTAAAGCTGTGTTTCAGAAGTAGAAGGAGAAACCCGTGTAAGATTGCTTCGTGAAGAGCCCGTGTAAAGCTGTATTTGGTCGCGCAGACAATTACTCTGCTTGGTTTCACGAGCTAATCTTGGACCTATTGGAAATTGTTGATGATAAATATCTGCTGATTGATCTTTCCTAAAAAAGTAAAGAGTTAGCTGTATGCAATGTCATGATGTATGAAATGCATTGTGTAATGATGTTCTCAACATAAATGAGATTGTGTCGTATGCATTTGTACTGCATATGCTATGACATTTGTAGAATGATCTACGAATGCAATATGTGAATGTATCAATTGTTCTATTGCAGCATTGTTGAATTAGGGAACATAAATTCCTGATTGCAGTTGGCAATGAAGAATGTAGGTCTTCGGATTTTGTTAAAACTGAACTACTGGGAGACGATCTTCCGCTGCTAGAGGAATAAAATCTGTTGGAGAAGTAAAGCTATGTGCACTGCTTGAGGATTTTTTGAAATCCTATTGGGGAATCCTGAGAAGTTTGAAGATTTCATTGGGGAAAACCTGATGTTGAAGTAGTAGTCAGAAATTCATGTTCTGCCGGGGATACAAGAACACCTGACATCACTAGGTTGTAAACTGAGGATATAGCGGCGAACTTGTGTAAGATGCCCCTGCCTCTGTACCTGCTGGAGAAAGTACCTGCAAAGACTTTGTGGATGGTTGAGTGGCATCCCAACTCCTGGGGTGCTTCGTAAATGCTGATCAGGATGATAAACCTTCTACTGACTAAACAAGTGACGAGATAACGGGACGTAGTCGTACGCTTTAATCCCTAACTTTTGCCTGAACTGTCTTTTCAGATTTTTAGTCCACCGGGATACCCTTTTTTGCCCAAGCCGCCTTTTCAGGTTTTCGACTTGCCGATTGTACTTTTTTTGTTTTTATCCCTAATTTTTGCCCGAACCCTTTTGGTTCGCCGGGATGCCCTTATTTTTTCCTAGGCCAGTCAACCTAGCGGGTCCTTGTTCATGCGTAATGTTTCCCGACTATGTCCATGTTCACCGAGTACAAAGAATTGTCACTGTCAATAGTGGTAAGTGTTGCCATACTTCCAGAAGATGTTTGTTTGATCATACAGGATTCATTGTTGGGATTCATACCCAATGCCCCAAGTGATTCAGTTGGAGACCTGCCACTGGCTATTTAGCATCTTTGAGAGATTCCTTGAATCTTGACTTGACTGACCCAGATGATGGAAAATTATCATGCCGTGCCCCTTTGGTTGGAAGTGTTTTTCCACTTGAGGTGATCCTTTTCATTGAGAAGGTTTTTATTCACTGAATATTCATTGTGTGAATTTCTCTGCCATTTGAACAATTAACCATGTGTGAACACTGTTATTTAAAGAATGCAAAACTCATGTATGTCTTGAAAAAAAATTTGAAAATGTGTTTTGTGTAGTAAAACAAAATTTGCAAGAATGTGATATCAACTCAGGATTTGTAGCAAGTCCTACAGGAGTCAGGATACCTTTGTAACAGTATGCTCTCAAACTAACACATGCTTCAGCTAGGACTTTTAAGGATTATAACGTAGCCTGGTTCACGGTTTAAGAAACAAAGGATAAAGGCTCAAAATTTATTTGTACCCACCTGTTCTTCATGATGCTCTTCAGTCCTATGCTCAGTCAATTGTGCATTTTGAATCCCAATTGAGTTTGGCTTCTTGTCCTTGATATTCTGGTGATAGTTCAACAATTGAATGTTTGTTTGAATAAGGCGGTAATTTTTGTAACCTTTTCTTTCTTGATTTTTCTATCCTTGTCTTTTTCCTGAACTGTTTCTTTTGTGATTACAGTCAACGGGATGCCCCAGTTTTTTCTTAAGTCTCCTTCATATGTTTTGACTTAACGGGCTTTTCTTTTGAAAAATAATGACTGTCTTCTTTGATGATTATGCGGAACCATCACCGTCTTTTAACTTGAAGGGACGTCTTCGATTCTGTTCATTGTGTACGAAGCGGAAGATTACGACTGAATGCGCGTCTGAATTGACTGAGAAACTACCCTGCCCCAGGTTATGATTAAGGGTTTTAATTTGCGTGAAAAGAAAAACTCCTACTTATTTGGCTCAAAGGGGTTGACTAGGGATTATCTTCCTTATAACTCCACTGTTTGGGATTTGAAACAACGCATGTACATCGTCAGCAAGGTCTATTCAAAGGCACGCTGTATGGATTGTGGTATCGTTTTCGTCATCCTCCCTCTAAAGGCTTAGAGCTTTTGATCGAGAGTTAAATATCACGAAAAAGAAGTATAAAGGAGTTTAAGCATAATGAAAAAAAATTAATTCAAGACAAACATGTGAAATGCATTAATGAAATAACAAAGTTTTAACATGACAATAATTTTTTGAATAAACCAAGAAAATACGACTTGAGAATTCAAATAAACAAAAATGCTTTCAATCCTAGCCATGATTTGGCATGGGAGCAGTGATCACGATGGGAGTCTCAGGAGGATCGAATTCAATCTCCTTGGCGTCAATCATATTCTGAATCTTGTATTTCAGCACCCAATAATCGTTAGTATCGTGCCCTGGACTGCCAGAATGATAAGCACACCTTGCATCAGGATTGTAGTTAGGATAGGAAGTCTTAGGGTTTGGATGAGAGCTTATCACTGTAATTAGATTCATCTTCGACATGTGTTGCAATGCTTGTGGAAATGGCATGTTGATTTGGGTGATTTGTCTCTTAGGATCATCTTGCCTTTACCGATTACCTCATTGTTGTGGTCGTTGCACACGTGCTGAATTAGAGACCAACACTGCCCCCACAGATTGGTGGTAGTTTTCCTTATTACGACCCTTTTGGTTGTGCACAACATTAGCTGCCCTTTTACAACCAAATGGCTTCTTCTCAGTATTGGAAGATGTAGTCATCAGGATCTTCCCGCTCCTGATGCCACTTTCGATCCTCTCTCTAGTCAGAACCATCTCTGTGAACCCGGATGAGGAACTCACAATCAGCAAATTGAAGAAATGGCCTGTCAGAGTACCCATGAACATATCCACCATTTCCTGATCAGTTAGATGAGGTTGAACCCTGCCATCTAGATCCCTCCATTTTTGTGCATATTCCTTGAACTCTTCTCTCGAGCCCATGGACATATTCTGCAGTTGCACTCGAGTTGGTGCCAGGTCAGCATTGTATCGGTACTGCTTATAGAAAGCAGTAGCCAGGTCTTCCCAGGTATGGATGTACGTTCCTTCTAGCTGATAAAACCAATCCAGTTGAGTGTCATCCAAACTTTCTTGGAAGAAATGGACCCATAACTTTCGGTCAGCAGTGTGAAGCTGGATCTTTCTGACATATAACCTCAAGTGAAGCTTGGGACAGGAAACACCATCATATTTTGTGAAGATGGGGACCTTGAACTTAGGTGGGATGAGCACCCCTGGAACCAAACCTAAATCTTCGAAATCCAGACCGGGCACCCTTTGACTCTCCATGGCATTGAGCCGATCCTCCAGCCGTTTGTATTTATCGTCAGCAGGAGGATATTGCTCCTCAGAGTAGTCAGGTTCATCTTCTTCAAATGTTGGATTTTTGTCTCCTTCATTTGATTCCTCGTCTTCTTCCTCTTTATTATCCCCTACCTTTGATGGAGTTTCAAAGTCTAGAGCTCGGTTAGCTGGTCTTCTTCTTCCCACACTCAAAACAAGAACTGGTTTCTTTGCCTTCTTAGCCTTCTTTTTAATGATCAGAGCTTTCAGGTCTTCTTGCCCCTGGGTCAGAGTCAGGAACATTTGTTGGAACTGAGCATTTTGAGCTTGAAGGTCTTTGGTTGTTTGTTCAAGAGCCATTTCTTCTTACTGAAATAAACAATGAAGGGATAAGAAGCTTGAACCTGAAGTACCTGTTATGCAATGACATGTATGATATGCGTATGCAATGTTTTCAAGGACTCGCGAGGTAAACAAGAAGATTTCAGCAGTTGAAGTTTGCAGTTTTGATTGAAGAACTTCGTATCATTGAAGGTCTTTCTACAAAAGTCAAGCTCACCATATCAAGTGGGTCATAGCCCCTGACTCAAGTTGTTGAGTTTTGATCTTTTAACGGCATTGGCTAGAGGAAAATAAATCCCCTTACCCCTTGCTAGACGTCTGATTCATCATAACCTGCATCACAAACCCTTGAGATCCTTGAAATGGTTATGGAAATGTTCTGGCATGATGTTATGATGTATATGTTATGCGTTAAGCAAAAGTGTAAGGTTATGTAAGCAAGTAAACCCTGCAAGGAATCCAAGTTATTGGATAATCACTGTAAACAAATCCTGCAAGGAAATTATGTTGTCAGATAATAAAACCCTGTAAGTAGTTCAAGTTGAAAGCAAACAAGCCACACAAACAGCCTTAGGTTTAGGCTTGCATGGGTTTTAAGGTAGTACCCTCTTGAAGTTGGATTGGTTCAACTTGTCCTATAATAGTAACTGGGTTCTAAGGGATCTCAATATCACCGATCTTTCCACCAAGTTTCGTTCTGATAGACAGTTGACTTGCCACCAAACAAAACTCCAGAGTCAAACCTCAATGTATGTAGCATCGAGTATCAACCGACTTTGGGTTTACACCAAAGACGGCTATCTCACTATGTCCTAAAAAGCCAAGTTGGTCAATTAAGGTGCTAAGGTCAGTTGACGCTTTATAATACCATGCACTGGACCCATATTCTCCTTGATTACTCAAGGGCTACCAGTACACACCAAAGTATCGTATCAACGTAGCTATTGTTTCAACCGTGTCGATATACCTCGCACAGCTCCCTCACAGTTTATTGCTACTTACCTAAAAGGATTTCCCCGATCCGAGTTTAGGATCCAAACAACCCAAAAAGATACCCTTAAAAGTAAATCAAACAAGACAAGCCAAAGAAGCAATTAAAATGACCTAGATCCTAAAGAAAACCCCACTTTATGAGTCAATCCCCAACAGAGTCTCCAGTTCTATAATACGGTGGCAGAACTGACTGTTAATACTAGTTTTACATTTGTGTTCGCAAATGTCGCGGTAAGCAAGAGTCGCCACCGTCTTTTATTTTATCCGACAAATGAAAGGGGAAAAAAAATAGAAAAAACCTTTTTCGAGATTTTTCTGAGTACATGGGGTAGATTATAGAAAGGGAAGGTGTTAGCCCCCTTTCTATCCATGGTTTTCCATGGGCTCTTATGTACTTGCTCATTTTGAAGTTGCTTTTGTGTGTGTTTTGAAAAGCATTGAAAATGCCTTCGTGCAGCGTTTCACTTTATGGTAACCCTTGTGTCAGTCCTCAAGAGTGTGATAAAGCATTTTTGAAAACTTTGTTCGAAAAGTGTAAGTGTGAAAAAAATTGGTTTTTTTGATCAAGTATTTAAGAGTTTCTACCTACTCGAAAAAGACTGTTCGTTTTCTTATTTCCTTTAGATAATGCTATCCCACTATAAAGGAGTATGTAGCTCCATCGTTGGAGTTTGAGGGACAATTGAAAGGGACTATTATGGTCACTTAAGGTAACAGGGCAAGATCTCTTAGTAACTGTCCTAAAGTTCTAAGATCGCTTTTTTTTTTACCGAGGCAACCTTCGAAAGGGACTTGCGATCTCTGAATTAGAGGACATTCACTAAGAATTCTCACATTCAAGAATAGTGACTGTATTTCCGAGGCAACCGAAGTGGGAGATACCTTAGAGGTGCACAATTACAAGTGTTTGATTTAAGTTTATTTAATCTTGGCACATTTAGGGTGATCTACCGTTTTAATCATTTAATCTTTCCATTCAATCCTATGATCATTCATCTAACAGTTAATAGTAGCGAAAAAATAAAATGCGAGAATCTTAAACCTAGCTATTACAAGGCTTTGGGGAGGGGGTTACATAACCAAACTTGGGGGAAAGCGGTAAATAAAATTAGTAAATGAAAACGTAATTCACAACTATTACAAACCATTAACAGTTACATTAATTGGAAAATAAAATGAAAATAAATAAGCGCGCAAAAAAATTAAGACATGAATAAAGTCTAAGTCCTAAAAAAAACTTATCAATTACAGAGAAAATATTTTTGTCATTTTTCTTATGTTAAAAAATATTTGAAAACTTAAGTTAAATCTAATTAATTTTTATTTAATTAAAATTATCAAGTTATAACAATCAAATTAATTAATTTTTTTAAGAAAATTAATTTTAATTATAAAACCTAATTTTATTTTTTGATTTTTTTGATTTTTTAATTATTAAAAAAATGAATTTAAGACAATTAAAATAAAATAACAATAAAGACCAAAAAATAATGAATGGGCCTTGTACTGTTTGGCAAACTGAGAGGTGTGAATTGGAATTTTAGCAAGGCCCAAAGGCGCTGGCCCAATTGTCAGCGTGCATTCCAGTATGATCAGCCTTCAGGGAGTGAACCATGGATCTTCAATTCTAGAGCATTGGATCTGCTTTAAGATGATCCAAATGGTGGGATCTGAGGACGTATGGTGGTCCTTCTGGGTCATAGCGCATTGGATCCTAAAATATTTAATAAGAAAACACAAAATTGCATGGACCTGGGATCGAACCCAGGTCCTTCCCTTCACAAGCGTGTCTCCTACAAACTGAGCTGGACAGTTGTTCATGACTATAATGAAACAAATAAAACATAATGTACACTAAGTGTTGTGCCTAGAAAATGTGCGTGAATTCAAAGTTTCCAATGGGATATTGACACATAATCTTCTTCCTCCTGCAACCGTCACTTTAGAGACCAGACTTTTACCTACGGACAAATTCGTCACTATAGGCTATAGTGACATTTTTTGTCCATAGCTACAAACCTGCAAAACTCAAAAATGCAGCACAAGCAAGATAAATCCTAACCAAGGGCATAGATCTATTGCATTCATTCCCCTGAACATAAAGATGCCCTTGATTTGACCCAATTTTACCTCTACATGAACTTCCCAATTTGGGACCTTGAAGCCCTAACAATGGCTTCGTACGATTCCTGCGTCTATACTCAAATTAAAGCATTCAAATACCTTATATACATGATAACAAACATAAATATAGAATTGAAACATGTTTATGATGCCAAAATTATAAGAATCGAAATCAAAAAGATATGCAAACCGTGACTGTTAGAGGGCATGCTTCTTGACGTTTTAGGCTTTGGGAATGCTTGCAATGGCTTCAGAGGCTCTACAGGAGTATGTTTTGATACTTGTTTGGGACTGAAAAAAGCTGGAAATGGAAATTCAAGTTTGACAACTTTATTGTTTTTTTTTGCAAATTGGACAGGGGTTCTCCAGATCATGTATCCCTGTTTGATGCTTACTAGAAGCTTGTTTATATAGAAAATGATGAGAGGACACGAAAATGCCATGTTTGTAACAGTTATGGACAAGCTTTTGAATGCCATGAATGTCCATTGGTAACCTTGGCCAAAGTTAAGGGATTTTGTCCATTTTAAAATTTGAATGTACCTAGACTGAATTGGCCTTGTTGCACACGAAAATTGGGGCCTCAACATGTACCAAACCAAACCCAAATGATAATGGCACATATACTTTGCAATAATCTTGATTTATTTTATTTTTAATTAAATAAAATTAATATAAAATGGAAATAAAATCAAGGCTATGCAAAAATGGTCCTAGGGGTCCTCTATGGTCTTAGAAATATGTTTGAAGTTCAAGAATTTGAGCCATTGCCTTAAAATTCAAATTTGCCCAATGCATATTTCTTGAAATTTCCCAAATTTTCCCAACTTGGGCAAGCCATAACTTGATCAATTTTCATCTCATGATGATGATCTAGTACTTTGTGGAAATCCCAAGATGTCTACTATAATCCCTCTTTTGATCAATTTTGCTTTTGAAGATGTTATCTTGATGTTAAAGGTCTTGGAAAAAAGTCGCTTTTATTGACTTTCTAAAAATGACCCTTAATGTATGAACTTGTATCTTTCAAATGGTGCATATCTTGGACTTTAGGGATGAAGAGAAGTTGTAGGGAGTTGGATTCTCTTCAAAATGAGCTTTAGTTGTAAAATTTATTATAAATTATGAGAAAGTTATGCTTGGTCAAAGTTTGGTTGACTTTTCCTATAGAAACCCTAATTTGCTATTTTTGACTTTTGATGAATTAGGAGAATTTCTTGAGGAATAATGATCAACCCTTGATAAAATTATGGATATCACTTCAAAATGTTTATGTTGACCAAAAATCTTGAAGTTTGACTGTATATAGGTCACAGTTGACTTTTGACCTAGCACAGTTGATTTTCCAATACTTGAGCAATTGTCTGAACAAACTTATTGAGAAAAGCATGAAACTTGGTATGGATGATCTTGAGTACATATTAGGACCATGGGAAGAATTTGAGACCATTGGAGCTCAAACATCTTGATGAAAATGAAAACCCTAGTTGGGGGTTCATTGCCTTAGTAGGAGAGTTGTCTGGTCAATCCTTGGTCCACCTTGAACAATTGAGAACCTCTAGAGGTATGTCTTGTGTGAAAATGGGAGGGAAAATTTTGGGGTACAATAGTTTCCTACTAACTAATGGTACGGATAACACTATCTAAAGGAGAAGTAAAAGTACAAGAACGACCTTGAGTGAGTAGATACTTTTAATCGCTTGCTTACAAATTTTCCTAAAACAAAACATTTCTCACATCACACTTTCAAAAAACAAATATTTTCAAACAATTTGTATGAGTTCTTGAGGACTAATACAAGAACCATTACAAAGTTCGTATTACAAGGGCATTTTCAAAATATTTTCAAACACACACACAAAAAGTAAATTTTCAAAAGTGAGCTAGCGATTAAGATCCCGTAGATGACTACAGATGAAAATGGTGTTAACACCTTCCCTTTTCATAACCGACCCCCTGAACTTAAAATATTCAAGGTCTTTCCTGTTCTTTCACCCATTCCTTATAGGATAAAAGAAAAGTCAGTGGAGACTCTAGCTATCTGCAACTTTTGTGATAAAATGTAAAACAAGTCAATTCTCCCACCGTATTACAGGACTAGTGACTCTCTTGGGGATTTACTTAAAAAGAGGGGTTACCTTATAGTCTAGATCACTTTATTTTCTTTATTTGTTTTCATTGCTTGCTTTATCTTTAAGGGTTGCTTGGGTTTAAATTCTTGCAAAGATCCTACACCCGGATCTAAGGATACCTTAGGTAAGTAGCAATAAATCATGGAAATTGTACAGCATAGACCGATATGGTTGAAGTGATGGATACATTAGTGTGACACTTTGGTTTGTACAGATGTTCCTTGAGTCAGTCGAGGATAACATTGGGCTGCCGCGTGGTGTCATAAACACTAACTGACTTTTAGAACCTTAATTGACCCATCTTGGTCGTTAGAAGGTAGTGAGATAGCTGACCTTGGTGCAGTCCAGGGTTGGTTGATACTCGATGCTACACTCTTTGAGATTCAACTTGCGGGATGTTTTGGTGGCAAATCAATTGTTGTACTAAAATAAAACCTTCAAGAAAGATCCGTGATATGAGATTCCTAAAACCCGGTTACTATTTTAGGACAGGTTGAGCCAACTTAAATTCAAATAGAGAAGGGTATTTACCTACGGACCCCATGCAAGCCTTTAAACCTAAGGCTCTTGCGTGATTTTTTTATGTTTGCTACTTGCTTAAACATTAAATCACAACATCATAACATCATGACATGGCATTCTTCACTAACCATTTCAAGGATCTTAGGGACCTTTGATGCAAGTTTATCATGAACCAAACTTCTAGCAAGGGGCAAGAGGATTTATTTTCCTCTAATCAGGTGTCGTCAAAGATCAAAGTATTTTCCCTTAAGTCAGAGGCTAGGACCCACTCGACAAGGTGAGCTTGATTCTTATAGAAGGACGTTAAAAAACAAAGACGCAAAGTTCTTCAGCTAAAGCTGCAGCCGAATTCAACTTCTAACATTTCATATTTGTTTATCCCGCGAGATCCTTGAAAACATTGCATATGAATATACATACTATACATATCATTACATAACAGGTTTCCAAGACAAGTTTTCTCATCTTCTTGCTGTTTACTTCAATAAAAGATGGCTCTCGAACAAACAGTCAAAGATCTTCAGGCCCATAATGCCCAGTTCCAACAAATGTTCCTCAATTTTTCCAAGGGGTAGGAAGTGCTGGAGACCCTCATCACCAAAGAGAGGAAGACAAATACAAGGAAACCAATCGGCATTCTCAACATGGGAAGAAGGTTCAGAGGTCCTCCCAAGCAAGCTCGAGACTGTGATATTCCATCAAACGAAGATGACAACCAGGGTGAAGATGGTAAGAGTGTGAAGGATGAGAAAGGAAGAAACCTTGGTTTTGGCCAATATTCTGATGAAGATGAAGAAGAATATTTAGACGAACAATATCCTCCTACTGATGAAAAATACAAACAATTGAAAGATCGTTTAAATGCTATGGAGATCTAGAGGGTGTCTAGGTTCGATTTTGAAGAGCTGGGTTTAGTCTCAGGAGTTGTCATTTCTCATAAACTCAAGGTCCCTACTTTTGCAAAGTATGACGGTGTTTCTTGCTCAAAGCTTCATCTGAGGTCATATGTCCGGAAGATTCAACCACACACTGCTGACAGGAAGTCATGGGTGCATTTCTTTCTAGAGACCTTGTCTGGGACATAGTTGGAATAGTTCTATCAACTAGAGGGGACCAATATCCGTACTTGGGAAGATTTGGTTGTTGCTTTCTACAAACAATACCAATACAATGATGATCTTGCACCAACTCGTGTGCAACTACAGAGTATGACCATAGGCTCGAACAAAGTCTTTAAAGAGTATGCCCAGAAATGGAGAGACCTAGCAGGAAGAGTTTAACCTCCTTTGTATGATAGGGAGTTTGTTGTTATGTTTATATGAACTTTGACAGGCCCTTTCTGCAATCATCTAATCAGAAGCTCTTCATCCAGATTCACCGAGCTGGTATTAACAGGGGAACATGTTGAAGATGGAAGCGAAAGTGGGAAAATTCAGGTGGTTGCGTCTTCAAGTACTGTGAAAAATATTTTTGTACCCCAAACTTTTCCCTCTCATTTCTCAGAGGATCATCCTAGACCCTCAGGTTTGCTTCTGGCAAGTTTCAAGTCTCAGATTACAACTTTCTCTAGAAAGTCATTCATAAGGGCAAAATGATCAAAAGACAACTGAAAAATCAAACTTTGACTTTTGGATCAAAAATCAAGTTTCAACAATCATATTTCATCGGGACATGAAATTGGTTCATTAAAAATCAGAAGTCAGAAATTACTTTGAAAAATCAAATTTCTAAACATTTAGAAAATTTTCTAAGTGTTGAGAGAATATGATACTTCAGCACTTCTGGGTCAGCCTTCACGCAAGCGCAATCATAATTTGCAAACATGGTTCAGAACATGACTCTTCAATCAGAACATATGGAAACTGCATCCTTCAATCAGAATGTGACTCTTCAGCATATGGAGGCTATGTACCATGATTCGATCAGAGACTCACCCTTTGAATCTCACTCTAGTCTTCTAAGATCAGAACATTACCAAATCCCAAAACCTCGTTTGAGCAACCTGCTGTGATGCTATAGCACAGTCCTGCATCCAGCTGCCACGACACTCTAAAGTGTTGTTGATCTGGTCCACGCCTACACTTTCTCAAACCCCATAATTGCACCAAATTAGCATAAGAAAGCTGTGTTTAAAAAGCAATGGAACAGTATGCCAAAAAGGTTAAAATCCCATTTGTTCCCCCCCCCCCCCCCCCAAACCACAGCAAACTCACCTATAAATAAGTTTCTCCATCACACATTCAAAGGGGCTGGCTTTCGGGAAGAGATAATTATCAAAGAGAGAAAAGAAAACAGAAAAACATTCATGAACCCTAAATTCCTAAACAAAATCAAAACCTTTGTTCTTCCGTTTGAATCAAAGAACATAACATTTCTTGTTTCGTTGTTCTTGCTGACTCCATAACATCTGAAGGCAGCAGCTCAAGTCCCAAACACACACTCTAGATTCAAGGTAAGTCTTTCTGACTTTGAATCTTTTCATTCAGAACATCATTAAATATGTAAATATCATAGTATTGATGATGTCCATATCATTGCATAAATAGAAAAAACTGTGGATTAGAACTTCTTGAACAAAGCTAGGCTCATAATTATGATTATAACTTCTATGAATTGTTGTGATTTTATATTTATGATTTTCTGTTGTTAAGAACTGAATAAGTTGCTGATGAGTTGATTAATGTAAGGAAGGAGTTGAAGTGTAACACAGAACTTCGGGGTCTTTCTTTCCCATTGTTTTAGCACAACACAAAACTTATGATTTTTACTCATTGTTTAACACAACACAGAACTTCTGATTTTCACTCAATGTTTAACACAACACAGAACTTTTGATTTTTACTCACTGTTTAACACAACACAGAACTTCTGATTTTCACTCACTAACACAGAACTTCTGACTTTTTGCTCAATGTTTAACACAACACAGAACTTATGATTCTTTCCCACTGTCTAAACACAACCCAGAACTTCTATTTTTTCCCTCTAACGTTTCTTTCAGGATTCCAATAGCATCAACCCAGAACTTCTGATCACCTCTAACGTTTCTTTCTGAACTACAGAATGCCTAGCATCAGAACTTCTGGTCCCTTTCCTTTTGTTTTCAGCAACATGTTGATCATGATTTTGTTATCTTGCTTGTTTCTTGCTTGTACTTATTATTTTCAGTATTAATATTATTTTTATTAAAATAAAAAGGCTTAAAAAATCATTTTTATTTTTATTAGATAATTATTCTTTTTTCTTTTATTAAGACATAAAAAACCCATTTTCAGAACAAGTCCTTTCCTTTCCTTATATTGTACAATTCAATATGGTTGTAATAGATAATTAGGATTTAAATTCTTACAAATCTCCATTTGTAAATATGTATCCCCATCCCTGAAATGATGTAGTAGCTTAGAATTTATTTTTCAGCATTTTATTTATTTCATACATTGTTAGTAATTATAGTGTATGGCAAGATAAAATCAACAAGTAGATTACCTTTAAATGTAAGATAAAATGCATGCACTCAAACACACTTGCACACTAGCACCTCTAGGATAATCTCACTTTGTTTCTTTTCGGGAAATAGTCATGTCACTCGAATATGGGTGTTTTAGCAAAGACCCTCGATAAAAGATCGTAATCCCTCGATGATCCTCAATGTTGCCTTCGGTAAATGATCTAGTCCCTAAACAACATTGCTAAAATGTCTCATAAGTTATCTTCTATGACTATACAAACGTCATGCACTCGTCCCTTCATATCCAACAATGGGGATTCTTACCAAATCAATGGTAAGATAGCAACATCTAAAGGAGGAGGAAAAGAACATTAATAAATTTTGAGTAGGTAGGTTGCTCCTAGTTGCTCGCTTGCTCACAACAAAAATATTTTATACACCAACGCTTTCATTTTGAAACATTTTCCAAACAACACTTTGTACGTGTTCTTATAGAAACAAGGGCCTTTATAAAGAACCCTTTTCAAAATACTTTCAAAATCCACAAGCACATTTTCAAACAAAAGTAAGTGATCTAGCAAGCAACTAAGAGCCTGTAGATAACTGCAGATGAAAAGGGTGCTAACACCTTCCCTTTTCATAACCTACCCCCCGAACTCAAGAAATAATATCGAAAGGTCTTTCATGTTCTTTTCAAATCTTTCCTCATTGGATAAAAGAAAAGTTGGTGGTGACTCTTGTTATCCACAACAATTGCGATCAAACGCAAAACCACCAAGTTAGTTCTCCCACCGCGTTACAGAACTGGAAACTCTGTTGAGGATACTTAAGGGTTACCTTAGGGCTAGATCACCTTTAATTTCTTTTCATTGTTTGCTTTGTTTGCTTTACAATATGGTTCCTTATTTGGGTTTGTTTTGATCCACTATCCGGATCTGGGGCACCTTTTTTAGGTAAGTAGCAAAAAGTTATGGAAACTGTGCGGCGTATACCGACATGGTCTAAGAAATAGCTATGTTAGTGTGACATATTTGTTGGTACCGGTAGCCCTTGAGTAGTCAAGGAGAATACGTGGCCGCTGTGTGGTGTCATGAAGCACTAACTTACTTTAGAACCTTACTTGACCAACTTAGCCCTTAGGAAGTAGTGAGGTAGCCGACTTTGGTGCAGTCCAAAGTTGGTTTATACTCGATACTACGCTCATTGAGATCATACTTTCAGGATATTTCGGTCGCCTTTAAAGTTGTTTGCGCTGAAACAATGCTCGATGAAGAAAGATTATTGATATTGAGATCCCCTAGAACCCAGTTACTATTACTAGGACAGGTTATGCCAACCAAACTTCAAGAGGGTACTTACCTACAAACTCCATGCAAGCCTAAACCTAAGGACTTGTTTGAATTAACTTGTACATATGCGTGTACATAACATCATGACATCATGCAATAGCATTTTAGACTAACCATTTCAAGGATTTTGAGATTCATCTTTATTCTGTTTTGTAGGATATGACTCCCACTCGCAAGAACACAATCCAAGTCAACCTTGTACAAGTACCTTTTTAGCTCAAAGAGTTAGCATCAAGGGTCCCTGAGAATTATATGTTCACCAAAAGACATGGACGACTCCTCAACTTGGTTACTTCAAGTTTGATGAAGATATGATGAAGGTGATTTTCCAGTTCTTTGATTCTTTGCACCATTGATTTACCTTCCCCGATTACCAGCTTGTACCAACTATGGAAGAGTTATCTCAACTCTTGGGGATTCTTATTCTCGATCAACTACCTTTCAACGATACTGTAAGGAATCCAGGCCCTGAAGAGGTTTCCTGAGCTTTGTACTTGCAACAATCCAACGTCACGGCTAATTGGGAAACAAGAAGTGGTGTAAAAGGGTTCTTAGCCAAATTCTTATTGGAAAAAGCTTAAGACTGTTGGGACAATCTGGATTTACAAGCTTTCAAATAAACTTTGGCTCTTCTCATCTATGGGTTGGTACTATTTCCAAATCCTAACCAACTTATAGATGTGAATGCTGTTAAAATCTTTTTATCTCACAATCCAGTGCCTACTTTGTTGGGAGATATCTTGCATTCTCTCCACTCTCGCACCATGAAGAGAAGAGGAACCCTCATGTGTTGTAATCCTTGTTGGCTAAATGGTTTGTTTCGCATCTTCACCGATCTGTTATAAAGAACGAGCAAGGCTTGAGATGGTCCAGTAGGCTGATGTCACTCAGACATTCAGATATCCACTGGTGTTCTCGATCCTTGGAGGATATTACTATCATCGACTATTGTGTGGAATTCCCTAATGTCCCTCTTCTTGGAATTAGGGGAGGTATCACTTACAACCCTTTCTTGGCTCTACGACAGTTCGGGTATGCCCGAAGAGATGGTCCTCATGATGCGCTCATCCAAGGTGTGGTGTTCGACTATGAAAGTAACGATCAAGGCTACCGTCAGAGGTTTATACGAGCTTGGAGGATGGTAAACAAGGTGGACACTAGGACATTGGGGCACAAAAATTCCATTCCCCTTTAGCCTTACCTTAGGTGGGTACGGGCTCGTGCCCAGAGCCTCGCAATGCCTTACCCTTCTATCCTCCCTGTTATCATAGAGCCTGTTGATGAAGGAGATGTCCCATATACTGTCCTTCATCCCAACATGCCTACCTCTCTCGAAGACTTGCAAAGAGATTGGATTCAACTAAAGGAAGAATAAGACACTCTCGAAGCCCAATTTTACGCCAATGAGAAGAAAGTTTTGGAACTCACCAACAATTTCATGAAGAGCGGAGTCTGAACGCCTACATCGTGTCAAAGAGGATGCATTCAACCTTTTTGTATTAGGAGTCTTTGTATTTTATTTCTTTCATTATAAGACCAAAAAGGCACGATGTGCTCAAACTTGGATTTATTGATGCAACGTGTGTTCCTTTTTTGTATAAAGCAAATTTAAATCTCCAATTTCCTTGAAATCATTTGCATATGCATTTTCATTCATCATAACACAAACAGGTTTCTTACAGCAGGTCTCCTTATCTTTCTACTATTTATTTCAGTGGGATGGATATAGAACAGACAATAAAAGATCTTCGGGCACAGAACGCTCAGTTTCAACAAATGTTCTTGACTCTGGTAAAAGGTCAAGAGGAGTTGAAAACTCTGCTGATCAAAGAAAAGAAGAAGAAAGCAAAGAAATCAGTCGGTGTTTTGAATCTGGGAAGAAGGTTCAAAGGACCATCCAGACGGGCTCTAGACTTTGCAACATCATCGGGTGAAGGGGATAATCAAGAAGGGAAAGACAAGGAAGTGAATGACCATCCAGAGTCTGAAGAAGACGAAGAGGTTGATTACTCTGAGGAGCAGTATCCTCCAGCTGACAATAAATACAAACAGTTGGAAGATCGCCTCAATTCTATGGATATCCAAAGGGTACCTGGGTTGGATTTTGAAGAGATAGGACTTGTCTCATGGGTTGTCATCCCACATAAATTCAAGGTCCCCACTTTCGTAAAATATGACGATGTCTCTTGTCCAAAGCTGCATTTAAGGTCATACGTCAGGAAAATTCAACCCCATACTGCCGACAGGAACATATGGGTATATTTCTTCCAATAAAGCTTGTCAAGGACGCAGTTGGATTGGTTCTATCAGTTAGAAGGGACCAATATTCGCGATTGGGAAGATTTGGCTACCAGTTTTTACAAACAATACCAGTATAATGCTGACTTAGCTCCTAATCTGACACAATTGCAAGGCATGTCTATGGGTGTAGGTGAAGGTTTCAAAAATTATGCTAAAAAATGGTGCGATCTCATGGGAAGAGTACAACCCCCTCTATCTGACATAGAATTGGTGGATATGTTCTTAGGCACGTTATCTGGTCCATTCTTCAACCACCTGATCAGAAGCTCTTCGGTTGGATTTACTGAACTAATCATGATTGGTGAAAGAGTAGAAGCAGGTATAAAAAGTGGAAAAATTCAAAGAGATAAATCCTCGAGCACGATGAATAAACCCTTTACGGAAAAAAAGGAGATCAATGTTGCATACGACCATAGGAATCAAAACAAAACTGAATCTCGCCCGACGGTAAGGGCTGTTATGATTTCTAATCCTGTAACAAATCAGTAGTGAAATTATCAATGCAGGCCAGATGCGCTCGTGAGATGATTCACTCGAATAAACATGACCTTGTCCCGAGTTCTGTCACATCTTTTAAAGTCCAGCCTAATGACCCTAAAAGAAGCTCCCAAGAACCCCAATACAGCTTCTCCTTGCTACAACCTGAATGCTCGATGTGCCTATCATTCTAAAATCCCGGGGCATGATACAAACGATTGTTGGGCCTTGAAGAATAAGATACAAGACATTATCGAGGCGAAAGAGATTGAGTTCGATCACCCAGAAACACCTAATGTCATAACGGCGCCAATGCCCAAACACGGTCAAGGTGTCTATGTTGTTAACGATGAGTGTTTTGTTTCCTCTATGAATGATTTGACTACTCCTCTTTTGACCATTAAACAAAATATATTGCAAGTCAGTGTGTTTCCATGTTGTGATGAAAGTTTTTGATTATGTGTGTCTCTACCCAATGGTTGTTTTCTACTGAAGATGGGCTTCCAGCGCCTGATGGCTAACAAAGAAATCATGTTCGAAAAAGTTCCTCTTATCATAAATTCCTGTGAATATGTCTCAATAATCACCATTTCTGACAATCCTTCCAGGGTATCCACCAAAAGACCCGTCCGAATTACATCTATTCCAAAGTATGCTCCCCTAATCATCACCACGCTAAGGCCAATACCATATTCTTCGGATAAAGTTATTCCCTGGAACTATGGGGCTGACGTCTAATACTATGGCGTCAAGAAAGATCTGTTGTCTATCCAAGACAAAGTTGAGAAAGACACTGATCCTGACGTCGTCAATGTCGTTGGGACCAGTAAGATAACAAGAAGTGGAAGAATCTTCTCACCCGAGATCTCTCCAAAGACCATTGCTACTCTTGTATTTATTCCCGCTACCGCTCCTGCCAGCATTCCCAATGATATTCCTGTTGACAATCCAATTGGTATCTGTTGTACCCTAAAATTTTCACTCTCATTTTATCAAGATTTCCCCTTCAATACTCCTTGGACTCCAGACAGATTTAGGGTTTGCTCTACTCAAGACATCTCCTTACACCGTTGACCTGAAATTAGGGTTTGGATTTGCACATGGATTTTTAGACTTCCAATGATCAAAGTGACTTTCATACTTCATGTTGGACTTATAAGATTTCCCCTACCAAGTTTCAAGCTCTAAATTAAATTTTTGCCCAGTCGATTGGATAGTTGACCTAGAAATCAGTTGTATTAGGGAAAAAGTCAACTGTGGCCAATTTACAGTCAAACCTCATGATTTTTTATCCAAATCAACATTATAGGCTCATATGAACCATTTGATCAAGTTTGGACCACAACTTCTCAAGAAATTTGATCAGATCATCAAAAGGGCAAAATGATCATTTTTAGGGTTTTGACTGCAGAAGGGCAATTTCTGATTTTTAACCTAGCCAATGGCAAATTGGATTCAAGCATGGATCCAACGACTCAATGGAATCATCTTTACCTATTCACAAGGTTAAAAAGATCTCAATTTCATTGGATTGACAGATGAATTTTCCAGTCGACTGATCAAAATTCAACTGTACACTGAAAAGTCAAACTTTGACTTTTTGGTCAAAATCAAGTGCCAAGGGTCATTTTTCATCAAAATGTGTCAAAACATGAAACTTTTTCATCAAGAAACCTAATTTTGCAAATTAGGGTTTAAGATTTAAAATTCTCATAACTTAGAAATTTTCTAAGTTATGAAATTTTCTTATTTTTTCCCAACTTTGCCCAACCTTTTCACCATGATGCATTTGGATTCAAACAAAACTTCCAACATGAAAGTTGTATCCTCCACAAAGTCTACAACTTTGATTCACAAATTTTTCCAAAAATATGCTTGGACCTCAAGTTATGATTTTTGGAATAAGGGTTCAAAAACATTCTAACTTAGTGAAATTTTGCCCTAGTTTAGGCAGGATTTTGACCTATCTTCATGGCAATTTTTCACCTAGTTCCAATTGGAATCTCAAAAGGCATTTCAAATATGGATTGTAGAGCTTGTTTCAAGCTTTCCAAAATGTCCAAGAACTCTCCAAAATCATTTGTGGTTAGGGAGAATCCAAGGTTTGAATTTGGAAAAAAGTCACTTTGATCCATGGCTTTTTTCATGTTGCTACAAATTTTAAATTCTATCCAGCCTTACTTGTACTTGCTCACAGGTCTTTAAACCCTACCACACTAAAAAATTGAATGAAAACTCAATGGTTTAAGGCATTATTCTGATCAATGGAAGTTTACACAAGGGTTTAATCCATTTTTGGCAAATAGGCAATTATGTTATTTTCATAAAGCACAACTTTATGCATTTTTGTTTCTCTTGAGCATTGGACATTTCTTTCACAGCAAACAAAGTCCACAAAGATAGGGAAAATCATACCAACTTTGTACAGGCCCTGAGCTAGATGGTACATGCCTTTGCATAGTCACTTCTCATTCTTACTTCAAAACCAAGAAACCTTGCAAAAACCACATAACTTGAGTATCTGATAAAACCAACTCGTATGTCCATTCCAAACAACTTTTGCATATCACATTTAGCCAGAAACACGAGCTTTCCAATCCTTAAACACACTTGAACATCAAAACACCAAGAACTTGCAAAACAGGGAAACTTATGCATTTTGAGTTCCAAAACAAAAACTACTCGTGCGTTTTGCCCCAAAACTCTTCCAACACACTCCACACAACCTATCTGAATTATCCCAATCATTGGCCAGTGACTGTAACTTTGTTTTCAAGCTTCACCATTTTTGAACTCATCTTATGCAGGTTGACTTCTATAGGCTTGTTTAAGCAAACTCAAAGCAAACTAAGCATTGGGGAAGGTCAAAGGAAGTTCAAGCAAGCTCCCAAGCATCTCAGACCTCATTGAAAACCTCCACATTCCCATACTCGTATTCAACTGAAGCATGTATTTTCCAACTTTCTATCTCTCTATTTAGGAATCATTAAGCTTAGGTTTGTGAATAAAAAATATAATACTCATTACCCTTAAGTTGTACATATGCATAGATTTCATTTAAGTTAAATATGTTGAGAGAATTTGATTGATGAACTTTCTGAAAAAGTTAGGTTAGAAACTAGGGCCAGAGAAATTCTCTCTGGTCTTTGAGAGTTAGATTAAGTTCTTTATATGGTTGGAATCGTTTTGAAAAATGTTATAACTTTTGTGTTATGAGTTTTTACTTTAGAGCACGTATGCAGGAGTTAGCCATTTGTACAGGAAGGCGCGCATTTTTTTTGAATAAAGGTTGAAGATGAAGATCAGTTGGTTGGGCTTGGCTATTCCTCACTTTTGGCGTCCCCCAGCTTGCTGATTGCACCCCCTGGCCCCTTTCATTATTTTTTTATATTTTTTCTATTTTATTTACATTTCTGATTTTATTTTATTTTTCTAAACATAAAAAAATTACCAAAAACATTTTCATAAATTTTCATATTTTATTTTGTATTTTTTTATTATTTTTTTCTAAATAAAAAATAGTTTTCTTAAATAATATACTTTTATTTTTCTAAATAAACTTGTAAATACTACAAAAAATATTATACTTTTATTTTCATTATTTATATACTTAAATAATATTTTTTCTAACATATTTTTATTTTTTGACATTTGTATATATTTTTATTTTATTGTACATAGATAAATAATAAATAATATATATATATATATATATATACTTTCTTAAAAACAAATTAGGGTTTTCACCCTTAATAAATATCATGTTTTTTTTCTTATTTTTGACACATTAAATATTTTATTTTTACATACATAAAAATAATACAAAAACATTTTTTGTATATTTATAATATATTGCATATTTATTTAATTGTCCATTTAAATATTTGCTTATTTATTATTTGAACAAAGAATTCAATTTGGATGTAATAGTTAATCTTAGGGCTTTATTTTCTTGCAAATACCCCCCATTCAAAATTGTATCCCCCTCCCCATATCAATGTTGTAATAGTCGTAGATTTATTTTACGCATTTATAACTTTCAAATATGCCATGATGGGGATTAGGGTTTGTATGCAATATCCAAAAATTAAAACAAATTGCTAGACCTAATACAATATGGCCGAGTATGAAGCTTGTATATTTGGTCTCAAGGCTGCAATAGACTTGGGAATCAAATCTTTGGTTGTGTTTGGAGACTCAGCTTTGGTCATCAGTCAGATCAAAGGAGAGTGGGACACTAAACATCCAAATCTCATCCCTTACAAAGAACATGTCCTGACATTGTTACCTCATTTCGAGCAGATTACCTTCGAGCACTTCGCGGGAGAAGAAAATCAGCTAGCAGATGCTCTAGCTACAATGTCTTCCATGTTTAAACTTAACTGGGATAATGAGGCTCCCCAAATTACCATTGAGAGGATGGACGAACCTGCACATTGTCACGAGATTAATACCGAAGAAGTAGTGGACCGACCCTGGTTTCACGAAGTCAAAAGGTATCTCGAGACTCAAGAATACCCTGAAGGAGCTTCAGTCAACGACAAAAAGTTCTTGAGGAGATTTTCTGCCAAGTTCTTCCTAAGCAATGGTATCCTATACAAGCGCAATCATGATTGCGTTCTGCTTCGTTGTGTAGACAAGGTTGAAGCTGAGCAGATCATGGCTGAACCTCATAATGGTACATTTGGCACCCATTTGAGCGGACATACGGTGGCTAAGAAGATTCTACGGGAAGGCTACTACTGGTCTACCATGGAAGCTGACTGTCATCAACATTCCCGTACTTGTCACAAATGCAAAATCTATGCGGACAAGGTACATATTCTTCCAGTTCCTCTCAGTTTCCTAACAGCTCCCTGGCCATTCGCAATGTGGGGAATTGACATGATTGGAGAGATCAAGCCTTAGGCATCCAATGGAAACTGCTTCATCCTGGTGGCCATTAATTACTTTACCAAGTGGGTCGAAGCAGCTTCCTCCGCCTCTTTTACAAATAATATGGTTGCCCGCTTCATCAAGAAGAACCTCATTTGTCGATACGGTATCCCCGACGGGATCATCACGGACAACGGTACAAACCTGAACAACTCTATGATCACCGCTCTATGAGAGCAGTTCAAGATTCAACATCATAATTCATTTCCCTATCGGCCAAAGATGAATGGTGTTGTCGAAGCTGCGAATAAAAATATCAAGAAGATCCTTCAAAAGATGACATTCACCTACAAGGACTGGCATGAGATGTTACTGTTTTCTCTGCACGGGTGCCGTACCACGGCGCGTACATCAACTGGGGAAACACCATTTTCTTTGGTATACAACATGGAAGCCGTTTTACCTATGGAAGTTCAGATTCCTTCCTTGAGAATTATGAAGGATGCTGGTTTGAGTGAAGACGATTGGATTCAGACCCAGCTTGATCAACTTAACTTGATTGAAGAGAAGCGAATTACTGTTGTTTGTTATGGTCAGACGTATCAAAAATAGATGATCAAGGCTTTCAACAAGAAAGTCAGACGCCAGGTGTATCAAGTCGAAGATCTTGTAATCAAGCGGATCATCTTGCTGCAAAGTGATCCCAGGGGTAAATGGACTCCTACCTATGAAGGACCATTTGTGATCAAAAACATCTTTTCTGGCGGGGCTATGATTCTAACCACAATGGACGGCGACGACCTGCCGCACCCTACGAACACATATATAGTCAAAAGATACTACGCATAAACGACCCGACAAGTTGAAAACCCGAAAGGGCGACTTGGGCAAAAATGGGCATCCCAGTGAATCGAAAACCCGAAAGGGCGGTTCAGACAAAAATTAGGGATAAAACAAAAAAATTTGTACACCCGGCAAGTTGAAAACCCGAAAGGGCGAGTTGGGTAAAAAAGGGTTTCCTGGTGGATCGAAAACCCGAAAGGGCGATCCAGGAAAAAGTTAGGGAATTAAAGCGTATGACTATGTCTCGTCGGATCACTTTAAGGACAATCTCTTCTTAGACAAGCTCCAAGTTTTTGATCAATCCAATCATCTGCGGACGAAGCAACAAATGGACAAGATACTCAGAGTTACGAAGGCTATAGCAGAATCGGAACCCCGTGGAATTTTGTTACACATAGCCATCTTTCTTTGTATAAAAATTTTTCAATTTTTTATGACAACATTCTCTTACTAGGATGTATGTTTCCTATGTACAAAATACTTACACAAAGTTAATACAAAGATACTTCAAAGTGCAGAAAACTATTTACCTTTTTACACTTGTGTTTTGTTTGAAAACGTCCAACGATTTATTAAATGAGCATATGCATTTGACTATGATCACTGTTTACAATTAAACAAAATGTGAACAAATAATTACTGATAGGTTGGAAGTATAGGAAGACGTCTTTAGGCTATTCCAAGAGAAATCCCCTGCAATACATCATCCAGATCCTCAACGGAGCTAAAACCTTAAAATGCATATCTCTAGCGGAGTTAAGTTTCAAAATCCCCATCAGAGTTGAGTTTTCAAACTCCTAATCCCCAACAGAGCAAAACTTTGAACTACAAACCCTCAGTGAAGATGAAACTTTCTTTCCCAAACGAAGTCAAACCTTCAAACACTAGTGGAGACCATCCAGTTTCCTCCAATTTCCCCAGAGAGTCACTTTAAAACCAGATAATTCCCCAGAGAATTATTTTAAAACCTTCTTCCTCAACGGAGTCAAATTTCCATACATGATCAAATCAGCACGTCATTAAGATCCCCAGCGGAGATGAAACTTTGAGCTACCAATCCCCAGTGGAAACCATTCAGTTTTCCCCTGATACCCCCAACAGAACGGAGATTCTCATTCTCGAAGTCCCCAGTAGATTGGCATACAACCCAAACTCCTGATCTCCCCAGCAGTATAGCTTCTCCCCACAGAGGTTGTAAAAGATCTTGAATCTCCAACAGCGGTCATGGACTTATTTTCCCCGGCAGTAGTCAAAGATTTTTTGTCTCCAGCAGTCAAGGAACTATTTTCCTCAGCAAGACAGTGAATCAGCTTATATGCGCATACATTAAATTCACATATCATAAACATTGATAAAACACATCTTATTGCATCATACAGTTCATGCAACATAACTTTGTGTTTCAGCTAACTTTTTACCATTTTCAGGATAAACCTAACAGCTATCTGAAACAGATATTCAAAGCACAGAAAACGGCTTAGAGATGCTCCAGACACGGATGCTTTCCTATTTGCTTATTCAAATCAATGTGCGGATTCCTGTTCCAATTATGAAACCTGGATTCGACCAGTTAATATCTTGATTATACTAAAGCCCAGAGATCGACCGTAAAATAGTTGAATCCCCCGCGAGTTTTTGTGAAGCCTGGATGTTGACCAGAGAGCAATACAAGACTGTGAAGCCTGGGTTTTGACCAGATAACAGTAAGGTACACTGTGAAGCTTGGATTTTGACCAAATGACAGTTTACTCAGCCAATTACTTTTAAGCTCGGGTCCAACCGGATATTAGTAGGCCCCAAAATCAAATGGAAACCCGGAGGCTACCGGATAACCATTTGATTTCCTTCTGAAGCCTGGATGTTGACCAGATAGGAAGTAAGGTATCGTGAAGCCTGAATGTTGACCAGATAGCAATACAAGACTGTGAAGCCTGGATATTGACCAGATAACAGTAAGGTATACTGTGAAGCTTGGATTTTGACCAAATAACAGTTTACTCAGCCAATTACTTTGAAGCCCAGAGGTGACCGGATAAAAATTTAATTCCTTCTAAAGCCTGGAGCACAACCAGATAGCAGTTCATTTTCACCTCTTCAACCAAGAGATGACTCCCCAGTAGAATAACAGACGACTAAAGTTCTATTTCTACCACAACAGAGACCAGCATTCCTCGACGTGGTCCTCCTCAACAACAGGTATACAGGCTCTCGCAAAGGAATCTCTTATGCGATCATTTTTCTTGGATGGAATATTTAAGACCATCTCCGACAAGATTCTTTCACATCTTCCAAATGGCATCTTTAAGCCTATTCCCTTAACTACACTCTGACGAGTGCAAATTTACGGGCACTCTAGTGTCCAATCTTCTTTTACCTTCGAGTCATGAAAGGCAAACTCGCCAATCTAACTCTTCCGGTTCAAGAAGATTGTACAGGGGCAGTTGTTGTACCCCAAAATTTTCCCTCTCATTTTATCAAGATTTCCCCTTCAAGACTCCTTGGACTCCAGACAGATTTAGGGTTTGCTCTGCTCAAGACATCTCCTTGCACTGTTGACCTAAAATTAGGGTTTGGATTTGCATAGGGATTTTTGGACTTCCAATGCTCAAAGTGACTTTCATACTTCATGTTGGACTTATAAGATTTCCCCTACCAAGTTTCAAGCTCTGAATTAAATTTTTGCCCAGTCGATTGGACAGTTGACCTAGAAATCAGTTGTATTGGGGGAAAAAGTCAACTGTGGCCAATTTACAGTCAAACCTCATGATTTTTGATCCACATCAACATTATAGGCTCATATGAACCATTTTATCATGTTTGGACCACAACTCCTTAAGAAATTTGATCAGAACATCAAAAGGGTAAAATGGTCATTTTTAAGGTTTTGACTACAGAAGGGCAATTTCTGATTTTTAACCTAGCCAATGGCAAATTGGATTCAAGCATGGATCCAAGGAATCAATGGCATCATCTTGACCTATTCACAAGGTACAAAAGATCTCAATTGCATTGGATTGACAGATGAATTTTCCAGTCAACTGATCAAAAATCAACTGTACACTGAAAAGTCAAACTTTGACTTTTTGGTCAAAATCAAGTGCCAAAGGTCATTTTTCATCAAAATGTGTCAAAACATGAAACTTGTTCATCAAGAAACCTAATTTTGTAAATTAGGGTTTAAGATTGAAAATTTTCATAACTTAGAAATTTTCAAGTTATGAAATTTTCTTATTTTTTTCTCAACTTTGCCCAACCTTTTCACCATGATGAATTTGGTTTCAAACAAAACTTCCAACATGAAAGTTATAGTCCGCCACAAAATCTACAACTTTTGATTCACAAAGTTTTCCCAAAAGATGCTTGGATCTCAAGTTATGATTTTTGGAATAAGGGTTCAAAAACTTTCTAACTTAGTGAAATTTTGCCCAAGTATAGGCAGGATTTTGACCTATCTTCATGGAAATTTTTCACCTAGTTCCAAATGGAATCTCAAAATTCATTTCAAAGATGGATTGTAGAGATTGTTGCAAGCTTTCCAAAATGTCCAAGAACTCTCCAAAATCATTTGTGGTTAGGGAGAATCGAAGGTTTGAATTTGGCAAAAAGTCACTTTGATCCATGGCTTTTTTCATGTTGCTACAAATTGCAAATTCTATCCAGCCTTACTTGTACTTGCTCACAGGTCTTTAAATCCTTCCACACTCAAAAATTGAATGCAAACTCAATGGTTTAAGGCATTATTCTGATCAATGGAAGTTTACACAAGGGTTTAATCCATTTTTGGCAAAAAGGCAACTATGATATTTTCATAAAGCACAACTTTATGCATTTTTGTTTCTCTTGAGCATTGGACCTTTCTTTCACAGCAAACAAAGTCCACAAAGATAGGTAAAAGCATACCAACTTTGTATAGGCCCTGAGCTAGATGGTACAGGCCTTTGCATAGTCACTTCTCATTCTTGCTTCAAAACCAAGAAAACTTGCAAAAACCACATAACTTGAGTATCTGCTAAAACCAACTCGTGTGGCCATTCCAAACAACTTTTTCATATCACATTGAGCCAGAAACACGAGCTTTCCAATCCTTAAACACCCTTGAACAACAAAACACCAAGAACTTGCAAAACAGGGCAGCTTCTACATTTTGAGTTCCAAAATAAAAACTTCTCGTGCGTTTTGCCCCAAACTCTTCCAGCACACTCCACACAACCTATCTGAACTATCCCAACCATTAGCCAGTGACTGTAACTTTGTTTTCAAGCTTCACCATTTTTGAACTCAGCTTGTGCAAGTTGACTTCTATAGGCTTGTTCAAGCAAACTCAAAGCAAACTAAGCATTGGGGAAGGTTAAAGGAAGTTCAAGCAAGCTCCCAAGCATCTCAGGCCTTATTGAAAACCTCCACATTGCCATACTCGTGTTCAACTGAAGCAGGTATTTTCCAACTTTCTATCTCTCTATTTAGGAATCATTAAGCTTAGGTTTGTGAATAAAAAATGTAGTACTCATTGCCCTTAAGTTGTACATATGCATAGATTTCATTTAAGGTAACTGTGTTGAGAGAATTTGATTGATGAACTTTCTGAAAAAGTTAGGTTAGAAACTAGGGCCAGAGAAATTCTCTCTGGTCTTTGAGAGTTAGATTAAGTTCTTTATAAGGTTGGAATCTTGTTGAAAAATGTTATAACTTTTGTGTTATGAGTTTTTGCTTTAGAGCACGTATGCAGGAGTTAGCCATTTGTACAAGAAGGCGCGCGTTTTTTTTAACAAAGGTTGAAGATGAAGATCAGTTGGGCTGGGCCATGCTATTCCTCACTTTTGGCGCCCCCAGCTTGCTGATTGCACCCCTCTGGCCCATTTCATTATTTTTTTTTTATATTTTTTTCTATTTTATTTACATTTCTGATTTTATTTTATTTTTCTAAACATGAAAAAATTACCAAAAATATTTTCATAAATTTTCATATTTTATTTTGTATTTTTTTATTATTTTTTTCTAACATAAAAAATAGTTTTCTTAAATAATATACTTTTATTTTTCTAAATAAACTTGTAAATACTACAAAAAATATTATACTTTTATTTTCATTATTTATATACTTAAATAATATTTTTTCTAACATATTTTTATTTTTTGACATTTGTATATATTTTTATTTTATTGTACAAAGATAAATAATAAATAATATATATATATATATATATATATATATATATATATATATATATATATATATATATATATATATATATATATATATATATATATATATATATATATATATATATATATATATATATATATATATATATATATATATATATATATATATATACTTTCTTAAAAACAAATTAGGGTTTTTACCCTTAATAAATATCATGCTTTTTTTCTTATTTTTGACACATTAAATATTTTATTTTTACATACATAAAAATAATACAAAAACATTTTTTGCATATTTATTTAATTGTCCATTTAAATATTTGCTTATTTATTATTTGAACAAAGAATTCAATTTGGATGTAATAGTTAATCTTAGGGCTTTATTTTCTTGCAAATACCCCCCATTCAAAATTGTATCCCCCTCCCCATATCAATGTTGTAATGGTCGTAGATTTATTTTACGCATTTATAGCTTTCAAATATGCCATGATAGGGATTAGGGTTTGTATGCAATATCCAAAAATCAAAACAAATAGCTAGACCTAATACAATATGACCGAGTATGAAGCTTGTATCTTTGGTCTCAAGGCTGCAATAGACTTGGGAATCAAATCTTTGGTTGTGTTTGGAGACTCAGCTTTGGTCATCAGTCAGATCAAAGGAGAGTGGGACACTAAACATCCCAATCTCATCCCTTACAAAGAACATGTCCTGACATTGTTACCTCATTTTGAGCAGATTACCTTCGAGCACTTCCCGCGAGAAGAAAATCAGCTAGCAGATGCTCTAGCTACAATGTCTTCCATGTTTAAACTTAACTGGCATAATGAGGCTTCCCAAATTACCATTGAGAGGATGGACGAACTTGCACATTGTCACGAGATTAATACCGAAGAAGTAGTGGACCGACCCTGGTTTCACTAAGTCAAAAGGTATCTCGAGACTCGAGAATACCCTGAAGGAGCTTCAGTCAATGATAAAAAGTTCTTGAGGAGATTTTCTGCCAAGTTTTTCCTAAGCAATGGTATCCTATACAAGCGCAATCATGATTGCGTTCTGCTTTGTTGTGTAGACAAGATTGAAGCTGAGAAGATCATGGCTGAACTGCATAATGGTACATTTGGCACCCATTTGAGCGGACATACAATGGCTAAGAAGATTCTACGGGCAGACTACTACTGGTCTACCATGGAAGATGATTGTCATCAACATTCCCGTACTTGTCACAAATGCCTAAGGAGTCCCCAGTAGATTGGAATACAACCCAAACTCCTGATCTCCCTAGCAGTATAGCTTCTCCCCACAGAGGTTGTCAAAGATCTTGAATATCCAACAGCGGTCATGGATTTATTTTCCCTGGGAGCAGTCAAAGATTTTTTGTCTCCAGCGGTCAAGGAACTATTTTCCTCAGAAAGACAGTGAATCAGCTTATATACGCATACATTACATTCACATATCATAAACATTGATAAAACACATCTTATTGCATCATACAGTTCATGCAACATAACTTTGTGTTTCAGCTAACTTTTTACCCTTTTCAGGATAAACCTAACAGCTATCTGAAACAGATATTCAAAGCTCAGAAAATGGCTTAGAGATGCTCCAGACACGGATGCTTTCCTATTTTCTTATTCAAATCAATGTGCAGATTCCTGTTCCAGTTATGAAACCTGGATTCGATCAGATAATATCTTGATTATACTAAAGCCCGGAGATCGACCGGAAAATAGTTGAATCCCCCGCGAGTTTTTGTGAAGCCTGGATGTTGACAAGATAGGAATACAAGACTGTGAAGCCTGGATTTTGACCAGATAACAATAAGGTACACTATGAAGCTTGGATTTTGACCAAATAATAGTTTACTCGGCCAATTACTTTGAAGCCCAGGTCCAACCGGATATTAGTAGGCCCCAAAATCAAAGGGAAACCCGTAGGCGACCGAATAACCATTTTATTTCCTTCTGAAGCCTGGATGTTGACCAGATAGGAAGTAAGGTATCGTGAAGCCTGGATGTTGACCAGATAGCAATACAAGACTGTGAAGCCTGGATTTTGACCAAATAGCAGTAAGGTACACTATGAAGCTTGGATTTTGACCAAATAACAGTTTACTCGGCCAATTACTTTGAAGCCCGGAGGTGACCGGATAACAATTTAATTCCTTCTAAAGCCTGGAGCACGACCTTATAGCAGTTCATTTTCACCTCTTCAACCAAGAGATGACTCCCCAGTAGAATAACAGACGACTAAAGTTCTATTTCTACCACAACAGAGACCAGCATTCCCCGGCGTGGTCGTCCTCAACAACAGGTATACAGGCTCTCGCAAAGGAATCTCTTATACGATCATTTTTCTTGGATGGCATCTTTAAGCCCATCTCCGACAAGATTCTGTCACATCTTCCAAATGGCATCTTTAAGCCCATTCCCTTAACTATACTCTGACAAGTGCAAATTTACGGGCACTCTAGTGTCTAATCTTCTTTTACCTTCGAGTCACAAAAGGAAAACTCGCCAATCTAACTCTTCAGGTTCAAGAAGATTGAGCAGGGGCAGCTGTTGTACCCCAAAATTTGCCCTCTCATTTTATCAAGATTTCCCCTTCAAGACTCCTTGGACTCCAGACAGATTTAGGGTTTGCTCTGCTCAAGACATCTCCTTGCACTGTTGACCTGAAATTAAGGTTTGGATTTGAACATGGATTTTTGGACTTCCAATGCTTAAAGTGAATTTCATACTTCATTTTGGACTTATAAGATTGCCCCTACCAAGTTTCAAGCTCTGAATTAAATTGTTGCCCAGTCGATTGGACAGTTGACCTAGAAATCAACTGTATTGGGGAAAAAGTCAACTGTGGCCAATTTACAGTCAAACCTCATGATTTTTGATCCACATTAACATTATAGGCTCATATGAACCATTTTATCAAGTTTGGACCACAACTCCTTAAGAAATTTGATCAGATCATCAAAAGGGCAAAATGGTCATTTTTAGGGTTTTGACTGCAGAAGGGCAATTTCTGATTTTTAACCTAGCCAATGGCAAATTGGATTCAAGCATGTATCTAAGGACTCAATGTCATCATCTTGACCTATTCACAAGGTTCAAAAGATCTCAATTGCATTGGATTGACAGATGAATTTTCCAGTCAATTGATCAAATATCAACTGTACACTGAAAAGTCAAACTTTGACTTTTTTGTCAAAATCAAGTGCCAAGGGTCATTTTTCATCAAAATGTGTCAAAACATGAAACTTGTTCATCAAGAAACCAAATTTTGCAAATTAGGGTTTAAGATTGAAAAATTCATAACTTAGAAATTTTCTAAGTTACGAAATTTTCTTATTTTTTCCCAACTTTGCCCAACCTTTTCACCATGATGCATTTGGATTCACACAAAACTTCCAACATGAAAGTTGTAGTCCTCCACAAAATCTAAAACTTTTATTCACAAAGTTTTCCCAAAATATGCTTATATCTCAAGTTAAGGTTTTTGGAACAAGAGTTCAAAAACTTTCTAACATAGTGAAATTTTGCCCTAGTTTAGGCAGGATTTTGACCTAAATTCATGGCAATTTTTCACCTAGTTCCAATTGGAATCTCAAAATTCATTTCAAAGATGGATTGTAGATAATGTTGCAAGATTTCCAAAATGTCTAAGAACTCTCCAAAATAATTTGTGGTTAGGGAGAATCGAAGGTTTGAATTTGGCAAAAAGTCACTTTGATCCATGGCTTTTTTCATGTTGCTACAAATTGTAAATTCTATCCAGCCTTACTTGTAATTGCTCACAGGTCTTTAAACCCTTCCACACTCAAAAATTGAATGCAAACTCAATGGTTTAAGGTATTATTCTGATCAATGGAAGTTTACATAAGGGTTTAATCCATTTTTGGCAAAAAGGCAACTATGATATTTTCATAAAGCACAACTTTATGCATTTTTGTTTCTCTTGAGCATTGGACCTTTGTACAGGCCCTGAGCTAGATGGTACAAGCCTTTGCATAGTCACTTCTCATTCTTGCTTCAAAACCAAGAAACCTTGCAAAAACAACATAACTTGAGTATCTGATAAAACCAATTCGTGTGGCCATTCCAAACAACTTTTGCATATCACATTGAGCCAGAAACACGAGCTTTCCAATCCTTAAACACCCTTGAACATCTAACCACCAAGAACTTGCAAAACAGGGCAGCTTCTGCATTTTGAGTTCCAAAACAAAAACTACTCGTGCGTTTTGCCCCAAACCTCTTCCAACACACTCCACACAACCTATCTGAACTATCCCAACCATTGGCCAATGACTGTAACATTGTTTTCAAGCTTCACCATTTTTGAACTCATCTTGTGCAGGTTGACTTCTATAGGCTTGTTCAAGCAAACTCAAAGCAAACTAAGCATTGGGGAAGGTCAAAGGAAGTTCAAGCAAACTCCCAAGCATCTCAGGCCTCATTGAAAACCTCCACATTGCCATACTCGTGTTCAACTGAAGCAGGTATTTTCCAACTTTCTATCTCTCCATTTAAGAATCATTAAGCTTAGGTTTGTGAATAAAAAATGTAGTACTCATTGCCCTTAAGCTGTACATATGCATAGATTTCATTTAAGTTAACTGTGTTGAGAGAATTTGATTGATGAACTTTCTGAAAAAGTTAGGTTAAAAACTAGGGCCAGAGAAATTCTCTCTGGTCTTTGAGAGTTAGATTAAGTTCTTTATATGGTTGGAATCCTGTTGAAAAATATTATAACTTTTGTGTTATGAGTTTTTGCTTTAGAGCACGTATGCAGGAGTTAGCCATTTGTACAGGAAGGCGCGCATTTTTTTTGAACAAAGGTTGTAGATGAAGATCAGTTGGGCTGGGCCTGGCTATTCCTCACTTTTGGCGCCCCCCAGCTTGCTGATTGCACCCCTCTGGCCCATTTCATTATTTTTTTTATATTTTTTCTATTTTATTTATATTTCTGATTTTATTTTATTTTTCTAAACATAAATAAATTACCAAAAACATTTTCATAAATTTTCATATTTTATTTTGTATTTTTTTATTATTTTTTTCTAACATAAAAAATAGTTTTCTTAAATAATATACTTTTATTTTTCTAAATAAACTTGTAAATACTACAAAAGATATTATACTTTTATTTTCATTATTTATATACTTAAATAATATTTTTTCTAACATATTTTTATTTTTTGACATTTGTATATATTTTTATTTTATTGTACATAGATAAATAATAAATAATATATATATATATATATATATATATATATATATATATATATATATATATATATATATATATATATATATATATATATATATATATATATATATATATATATATATATATATATATATATATATATATATATATATATATATATATATATATATATATACATACTTTCTTTAAAACAAATTAGGGTTTTCACCCTTAATAAATATCATGTTTTTTTTTCTTATTTTTGACACATTAAATATTTTATTTTTACATACATAAAAATAATACAAAATTCTTTTTTTACATATTTATTTAATTGTCCATTTAAATATTTGCTTATTTATTATTTGAACAAAGAATTCAATTTGGATGTAATAGTTAATCTTAGGGCTTTATTTTTTTGCAAATACCCCCCATTCAAAATTGTATCCCCCTCCCCATATCAATGTTGTAATAATCGTAGATTTATTTTACGCATTTATAGCTTTCAAATATGCCATGATAGGGATTAGGGTTTGTATGCAATATCCAAAAATTAAAACAAATAGCTAGACCTAATACAAGAGATAAAAGCATGTAAATTGACAACACAATGCACACATGCACCCCTAGGGTTTCATCCACTTGGTTGCCTTAAAATGGCCATGATATGCATGTTGAGTATCTTGGCAAAACAAAATCAAAACAAAAAGATCATAGTCCCTCGATGACGCTATCTTAGTTTCCTAACAAAAATGATCTAGTCCCTCAAACAAAAAACTTGCCAAGATACTTAGCACTATTGCTATCATGGTCAATACGATGACCCGCGCCTGTCCCGTTTAACATCCAAACACAAGGTTGTTTACCAAATACAATGGTAAAACAACAATGTGAAAGGGTTAAAAATGTGTAGGAAAGATATTTGAGTAGATAGGGTAGATGCTCCTAGATACTTGATCAAAACTTGCAAACATCCTTGGTATTTTCAGAAACACATCACAACACAATTTCAAAACATTTTTCCAACAAACTTTCAAACATTGAAACATTTTGCAAAGACAAACACCTTTGTATATATTCAAACAAGAATCATTACAAAGGTTGCCTAGACAAGGCCTCTTTTCAAAACATTTTCAAAACCACACACAAAGCACCATTTCAAACAATTGAAAAGCAAAAGAAAGTGATCTAAACAAGTAATTTAAGATCCCATGGATAACCATGGATGAAAAGGGTTCTTGCACCTTCCCTTTTCATAATCTACCCCCCGAACCCAAGAAAACATCTCAAAGGTCTTTCCTGTGCTTTTTGACCTTTCCTTTGGATAAAATAAAAAGTCGGTGGCGACTCTTGCTAAACCGAAAAATTTGCGAACACAAACGCAAAACCTCAAGTCAGTTCTCCCACCATATCACAGTATCCCTGTGACCAAGAAAAGGGGCAAGGAGGTGTTATCTGAGCCTGTCCAGACAAAGGCGCATCCAGAGGATATTCCTGAAGCTTTTGGGAAGGAGGTAGAAGAGATACTAAAAATAATCAAGAAAAGCGACTACAACATCTTGGAACAGCTGGGGAAAACCCCCTCGAAAATATCAATGTTGGCCTTACTCTTGTGTTCTGAGGCCCATGCCAAAGCCTTGGTAAAGTTTCTAAAGACCGCCCACGTTCCCCAAGAGACTTCCATTGACCAATTTGAGAATTATGTGGCCAGTCTAAATACTTGTAACGGATTGGTCTTTTCTGACACCGACTTGACTCCCAAAGAAAGGAAACACAACGATGCCTTGCACGTCTTTATTGAGTGCAGGGGCACTACGCTAGCCCACGTTTTGGTGGATACGGGCTCATCGTTGAATGTCTTGCCCACAAATGCTCTTGACCGACTAGACTGAGAGGGACTCACTTTAAAGCCTAACAACATTATAGTGAAGGCCTTTGATGGTTATAAGAGGACAGTGCACGGAGAAGTTTACATCCCTATAAAAGTTAGAACTCAGACTTTCGATTCAACTTTCTATGTGATGGATATCCTCCCTTCCTATTCCTATCTATTGGGCCGACCATGGATTCATCACTCTAGTGCCGTCACCTCTACATTACATCAGATGTTGAAGTACCCAATCCAGGGAAAAATCATCACTATCCATGGGGAAGAGGAATATATGGTCAGCCACCTGAACTCTTTCAGGTACGTGGAAATGGATGTTGAGTTCATCAAAACTCTGTTTCAGAATTTCAAGGAGGTCCGACAAATAGTTGTGACAACCAAGACTACTACCAAGACTCTAAAGGTTACTAGACTGCCATTGAAAATGGCCTCTCTGGAAGATGCTAGAGAAGTGATTTAAGAAGGTGGATGCACTATCTGGGGTCAACTTCCGGATATTCCTTACAAATCCAACAAATTTGGTTTGGGTTTTACTTCGGAAGCATAAAGAGCTATTCGACGAAAACGCATCAGGGGACCACCTTTACGTATCAGGAATCAGGGAGTCAACACAATGGAAGACAATGATGGCAATTGTGATATGGACGAGTGGATCTTTCTAACCATCAGCGGAGGACTCAACAATTGGGAAGCCAAAGAATTTGTCCTTATTACTTTTATCAAAGAGTAATTGTATTTTAATTTTTTGTCGGACTTGTAATAATTAAACAATTTAGACTTTAAAACCTTGTGTCTTACCCGAGGCACAATGGTTCATTTGTGAGGGTTGTTATTTCATCTTCATATGTCATCAATAAATCATGGACGTTTTTTGCATGCAAATTTTACGCTCTTTATTATTATTTTTCTACCTTTTTATTTTTCAAAGATAGCTATGCTCTTACACACACTCACATATCAAAATGCAGATCCACATCCATTCAGGATACCATGGGTAATGATTCTGCTATGGCCTATCATGACTTTGAAAATCTGATCTACCAAGTTGAAGACGAAGGTGAGGAATATTGTGAGGTACCAGGGGAATTAGCCAGATTATTACAATAGGAAGAAAGGACCATACAGCCCTACAAAGAGCCAGTGGAAACAATTAACTTAGGTACTGAAGAGGACAAGAAAGAAGTCAAGGTAGGTGCCAACCTGGAGCCTAGTGTCAAGAAGCGCTTAACTCGATTACTACATGATTATGTTGAGGTCTTTGCCTGGTTATACAAACACATGCCAGGACTCGACTCTGACATCATGGTCCATCGTCTACCGACAAAAGAAGACTGTTGAAGGTCCACCGCATGCAGCCAGAAATGTCATAATCAAGACTGAAGTCATAAAGCAGTTCAACGCTGGATTCTTAGTTGTCACCTCCTATCCATAATGGGTCGCCAATGTTGTTCCAGTACCTAAAAAGGATGGTAAGGTACGTATGTGTGTGGACTACAGAGACTTGAATAGGGCAAGCCCCAAGCATGAATTCTCACTTCCCCATATCGATATTCTGGTTGAAAACATCGCACATTATAAAGTATTTTCCTTCATGGATGGTTTCTCCAGATACAACCAGATCAAAATGGCAATTGAGGATCTGGAGAAAATGACCTTCGTTACACAGTGGGGCATATTCTGTTACAAAGTTATGCCATTTGGGTTGAAAAATGTTGGGGAAACCTATCAGCGTGCCATGGTATCTCTATTTCACGACATGATCCATCATGAGATAGAAGTCTACGTGGATGACATGATAGCCAGATCTCAAACTGAAGAGGGACACCTAGACCATCTGCAAAAAATGTTTGAAAGACTGAAGAGATACAAACTAAGGTTGAATCCGAATAAATGCACTTTTGGAGTAAGGTCCAGTAAACTCTTAGGCTTCATTATCAGCGAAAAAGGTATCGAAGTGGACCCTGCAAAGGTAAAAGAATTACAAGAAATGCCTGCTCCTCACACTGAGAAGGAAGTTAGGGGATTCTTAGGACGGCTAAACTACATTGCCCGGTTCATTTCCCATCTAACCGCTACTTGTGAACCAATCTTCAAATTACCGAATAAAGATCGGGTGGTGGAATGGAACGACGAATGCCAAGCTGCCTTCGACAGGATCAAAGATTACCTTAAAGAGCCTCCCATTTTGATGCTGCCAGTCGAGGGAATACCTTTAATTATGTATCTAACTGTCTTGGAAAATTCAATGGGGTGTGTGTTGGGGCAGCATGACGAGTCCGGCCGAAAAGAGCATGTAATATACTACCTGAGCAAAAAGTTTACCGACTATGAAACTAGATATTCACTGCTCAAGAAAACTTATTGCGCTCTGGCATGGGCTGCTCGCCGGCTAAGATAGTATATGTTGACTCATACTACCTTATTGATATCCAAGATGGATCCAATTAAATACATATTCGAGAAGCCTGCCCTCTCTGGAAGAATAGCAAGATGGCAGTTGGTCCTGACTGAATACGACATTCAATACACGACCCGAAAAGCAATAAAGGGAAGTGTAATAGCCGATCATCTTGCTCATCAGGATGTGGATGACTATCAGTCCATAAAATTTGAATTCCCGGATGAAGACACTATTATGGTAAACAATTGTGAAGAACTTAGACTGTATGACGGACCTGAACAAGGATCTCGATGGACTATGGTTTTTGACGGAGCTTCTAACGCACTCGGCAACCGCATCGGTGCTGTAATCATATCCCATGAAGGCTATCATACCCCCCTTCACTTCTAGGCTGTGTTTCAACTATAACAATAATATGGCAGAATATGAAGCGTGTATTATGGGTCTCAAAGCTACCATAAAATTGGGAATCAAGTCCTTAAGTGTATTTAGAGATTCATCCTTAGTCATCAGTCATATCAAAGGAGAATGGGACACAAAGCATCCTAATCTCATCCCTTACAAAGAACATGTGTTGACATTAATCCCACATTTTGAGAAAATTACCTTTGAGCATTTTCCATGAGAAGAAAATCAACTAGCAGACGCGCTAGCCACTCTGTCGTCCGTGTTCAAAATCAAGTGGGATAATGAGGCTCCTCAAATCACCATAGGGAGGATGGATGAACCATCTTACTATCACGAGATTGATACCTAATAATTAGTGGACAAACCTTGGTTCCATGAAATTAAGAGATATCTCGAAGCTCAAGAGTATCTGAAAGGAGCTTCAGTCAACGACAAGAAATTCTTGAGAAGGTTTTCTGTTAAATTCTTCCTCAGTAACAGAGTTCTCTATAAGCGCAACCATAACTCTACTTTACTTTGGTGCATAGACAAGAGTGAGGCAGACAAGATCATGGCTGATTTACACGAAGGTACCTTTGGCACTCATTCCTGCAGACAAGGTACACGTGCCTCCAGTTCCTCTAAACGTCCTAACTGCTCCTTGGCCATTTGTGATGTGGGGCACTGACATGATTGGAGATATCAAACCTACAACTTCCAATGGGCATTGCTTCATCTTGGTTGCCATTGATTACTTCACGAAGTGGGTCGAGGCAGCTTCCTTCGCTTCTGTCACCAAGAATGTTATGGCTCGATTCATCAAACAGAATCTTATATGTTGGTATGGTATTCTAGAGAGAATCATTAAGGATAATGGTACCAATCTCAACAATACTATGATCACTACACTATGCGCGTAATTCAAGATCTGGCATCATCACTCTTCTCCTTACCGGCCGAAGATGAATGGCGTTGTAGAAGCCGCTAATAAAAACATCAAGAAGATCATACAAAAAATGACAGTGACCTAAAAGGACTAGCATGAGATGTTACCATTTTCTCTCCACGGTTACCGTACCACGACACACATATCAACATGGGAGACTCCTTTCTCTTTGGTATACAGCATGGAAGTTGTCCTACCAATTGAAGTCCAAATAACTTCTTTGAGAATCATAAAGGATGCGGGGTTGAATGAAGATGAATGGATTCAAACTCGACTTGACCAGCTGAACTTGGTTGATGAGAAGAGCCTTGTGGTTGTCTGTCGTGGCCAAATGTACCAAAAACGTATGATTAAAGCCTCAAACGTATCATATTGCCACAAGGTGATCCCAGTGGCAAATGGACTCCTATATATGAAGGACTGTTTGTGATTAAAAAAAACCTATTTTATGGTGGGGCAATCATCTTAACCACTATGGACGGTGACAACCATCTGCACCCTATAAACGCGGACATAAATAAAAGATACTACGCATAAACAAAGACCAGCTAGGTTAAATAGCCTAGGAAAAAAATCAGGACATCCCGGCGAACCAAAAGGGTTCGGGCAAAAATTAGGGATAAATACAAAAAAAATATGTACACCCGACAAGCTGAAAACCTGAAAGGGCGGCTTGGGAAAAAAAGGGTATCCCGGTGGACTGAAAACCCGAAAGGGAGGTCCAGGAAAAAGTTAGGGATTTAAAGCGTATGACTATGTCCCGTTGGATCATCTTATAGCCAATCTTCTACATTAATCGTCAAGCTCAAACGGTTATAATCAATCCAATCAGCTTCGGACAAAGAAACAAGTGGATGAGGCGCTCAGAGACATGAAGGCTATAGTAGAGTGGGAACCCAATGGGATTATTTCACATAGCTATCTTTTTTTTGTATCATTTTTCATTTTTACGACGACATCCTCTTACTAGGATGTTTGTCTCTTTTACAAAAATACTTATTCAAGTTAATAAAAGGATATTCCTTCGAAAGTGCAAAACTATTTGTCTCTCTTTTACTATTCCTATTTTGTTTAAAAAAACGTCCAATATTTATTTTTGAACATATGCATTTAAATGTAGTTACTGTTTATAAATGAATGCATAAAAAAGGAAAACTAAATAGAAAGACAATTAGTAATGGCTTTAAGAAACAGGACAACATCTATGGGTCATTCCGTAAAACCTCGCAGATACTTTCTATAAACAGAGCAGAAGAAAGAACATCATGTTGCAGGATCATTGCCATATCCCCAGCATGTAGTCTAATGATGCCTTTTGCCTTCATATCCCCGACGGAGCAAAACTTCCAGTTTCCACCTCAAAGATTTCCCAGCAAAAGTCGTCCAGCTTCTCAGGATTTCCCAGCAGGATTTCATAAAGCCCACAAGCAATGCACGGCGTTTCTCTTCCCCAACGGGGTTTATTTCTCTAATTTTGGAAACACAACCATCAATGCTTCAACTTCAAAAAATTATGAAGACTTACACCCCTCATTCCCAACAGCAGTCAGGGATTTATTTTCCCTAATCCAACAACACTACAGCAGAACAGCTTAATTTGTGCATACATTGCATTCATACATCATAACATCAACAACATGAATGCATACATCGCAATCCCATTTATTTTGAGAAACATCATTACATCATGCATTTCATACATCATGACATTACATACAGCTAATTCATTACCTTTTCAGGAAAGAACAATCAACAGAATATTATCATCAACAGATATTTCAACAAGTCAAGGCAATTATCTGTGAACAAATCAATGTTAGATCAATTCTCGAAACAGGACTAAATTGACTATCTACATGACAAATACTCCCTTCATACCTCTGCTGGTTCAATTTAAATCTCTCAACGGTTTATCCTGATTCTTCCTTGCAGACATCTTCTCTGGTTAAGATAAATCACTACAAGATTTATTCTGATTCTTTTCCAGACCCCTGATGGTTCAGTTTAAATCTCTCAACGGTTCACCCTGATTCTTCCCCATAGACATCTTCTCTGGTTCAGATAAATCACTTTAATATTTATTCTAATTCTTTTCTAGACCCCTGCTGGTTCAGTTTAAATCTCTCAACAGTTTACCCTAATTCTTACCCGCAGACATCTTCTCTGGTTCAGATAAATCACTTCAAGATTTATTCTGATTCTTTTCCAGACCCCTGCTGGTTCAATTTAAATCTCTCAATAGTTTATCCTAATTCTTTCCCGCTAACATCTTTCTCTGGTTCAGATAAGTCGCTCCAAGATTTATTTTGATTCTTTTCCAGACCCCTGCTGGTTCAGTTTAAATCTCTCAACGGTTTATCCTGATTCTTTCCCGCAGGCGCTTTCCCCTGGTTCAGATATATCGCCCAAAGATTTATTCTGATTCTTTTCCAGACCCTTACTGGTTCAGTTTAATTCTCTCAACGGTTTATCCTGATTCTTTCCCCAGTAGACATCTTTTCTGGTTCAGATAAATTGCTCCAAGATTTGTTCTGATTCTTGTCCAGACCCCTACTGGTTCAATTTAAAGCCTCTAAATAATTTATCCTGATTCTTTTCAGTAAAAGATTATTCAAGACTTTTGTTAGGTTCAGTTTTAAATCGACCAAAGGTTTATTCTGATTCTTTTCCCAACTGAAGTCAAGCTTAGACTTAGTCTAATTTTCTATCAACAATCACCTCTGGATGGCATCTATAAGCCCATCTCCACTAACTCTCCATCATCTCTCCAAATGGCATCTTTAAGCCCATTCCCTGCACAATCAACCACCACATCATCGAGTTCAAATTTCTGGGCACTCTAGTGTTCAATCATCTTCCACCTTCAAGTCATGAATGACAGCTTCGCCAATCTAACTCTTCAGGTTTAATAAGATTGAACAGGGGCAGCTGTTGTATCCCAAAATTTTCCCTCTCATTTCTCAGAGGATCATCCTAGACCCTCAGGTTTGCTTCTGGAAAGTTTCAAGTCTCAGATTACAATTTTCTAAAGAAAGTCATTCACAAGGGCAAAATGGTCAAAAGCACACTGAAAAGTCAAACTTTGACTTTTGGATCAAAAATCAAGTTTCAACAATCATATTTCATTAGGACATGAAATTGGTTAATCAAAAATCAGAAGTCAGAAATTACTTTTAATAATTAAATTTCTACACATTTAGAAAATTTTCTAAGTGTTAAGAGAATATGATACTTCAGAACTTCTGGGCCAGCCTTCACAGAAGCGCAATCAGAATTTGCAAACATGGTTCACAACATGACTCTTCATTCAGAACATATGGAAACTGCATCCTTCAATTAGAATGTGACTCTTCAGCATATGGAGGCTACGTTCCATGCTTCGATCAGAGCCTCACCCTTCGAATCTCACTCTGGTCTTCTGCGATCAGAACATCACCAAATCCCAAAACCTTGTTGGAGCAGCCTGCTGCACTGCTATATCACAGTCCTGCATCCAGCTGCCACAACACTCCAAAGTGTTGCTTATCCGATCCACGCCTACACTTTCTCAAACCCCATAATTACACCAAATTAGCATAAGAAAGCTGTGTTTAAAAAGCAATGGAACAGTATGCCAAAAGCGTTTAAATCCCATTTGTTTTTCCCCCCAAAACCATAGCAAACTCACCTATAAATAAGTTGCTCCATCACACTTTCAAAGGGGTTGGCTTTTGGAAAGAGAGAGTTATCAAAGAGAGAAAAGAAAACAGAAAAACATTTGTGAACCCTGAATTCCTAAACAAAACCAAAACCTTTGTTTTTCCCTTTGAATCAAAGAATATAACATTTCCTGTTCAGTTGTTCTTGCTGACTCCAGAACATCTGAAGGCAGCAGCTCAAGTCCCAAACACATGCTCCATATTCAAGGTAAGTCTTTCTGACTTTGAATCTTTTCATTCAGAACATCATTAAATATGTAAATATCATAGTATTAATATTGTCCATATCATTGCATAAATAGAAAAACCTGTGGATCAGAACTTCTTAAACAAAGTTAGGCTCATAATTATGATTATAACTTCTATGAATTGTTGTGCTTTTATCTTTCTGATTTGCTGTTGTTAAGAACTAAATAAGTTGTTTGTGAGATGATTAATGTAAGGAAGGATTTGAAGTGTAACACAAAACTTCTGGGTCTTTCTTTCCCACTGTTTTAGCACAACACAGAACTTCTGATTTTCACTCACCGTTTAACACAACATATAACTTCTGATTTTCACTCACTATTTAACACAACACAGAACTTCTGATTTTCACTCACTATTTAACATAACACAGAACTTCTGATTTTCACTCACTGTTTAACACAACACATAACTTTTGGCTTTTTGCTCAATGTTTAACACAACACATAACTTCTGATTCTTTCCCACTGTCTAAGCACAACCCAGAACTTCTGTTTTTACCCTCTAACATTTCTTTTAGGATTCCAATGACATCAACCCAGAACTTCTGATCATCTCTAACGTTTCTTTCTAAACTACAGCACGCCTAGCATCAGAACTTCTGGTCCCTTTCCTTTTGTTTTCAGCAACATGTTGATCTTGTTTTCGTTATCTTGCTTCTTTCTTGCTTATACTTATTATTTTCAGTATTAATATTATTTTTATTAATATAAAAAGCCTTAAAAAAATTTCTTTTTATTAAATAATTATTCTTTTGTCTTTTATTAAGACATAAAAAACCCATTTTCGGAACAAGTCCTTTCCTTTCCTTATATTGTACAATTCAATATGGTTGTAATAGATAATTAGGATTTAAATTCTTGCAAATCCACATTTGTAAATATGTATCCCCATCCCTGAAATGATGTAATAGCTTAGAATTTATTTTTCTTCATTTTATTTTCTTTCATACATTGTTAGTAATTAGAGTGTATGGCAAGAAAAAATCATCAAGCAGATAACCTTTAAATGCAAGATAAAATGTATGCAATCAAACACACTAGCACCTCTAGGGTAATCTCACTTTGTTGCTTTTCAGAAAATAGTCATGTCACTCGAATATGGTAGTTTTACCAAAGACCCTCGATAGAAGATCGTATTCCCTCGATGACCCTCAATGTTGCCTTCAGTAAATGATCTAGTCCCTAAAAGACATTGCTAAAATGTCCCATAAGTTTCCTTCTATGACTATACAAACGTCCCACGCCCGTCCCTTCACATCCAACGATGGAGCTTCTTACCAAATTAATGGTAAGATAAAAACATATAAAGGAGGAGGAAAATAACATTTAAGACGTTTTGAGTAGGTAGGTTTTTCCTAGTTGCTCGCTTGCTCACAACAAAAACATTTTATACACCAACACTTTCATTTCGAAACATTTTAAAACAACACTTTATAAACTTTCTTATAGAAACAAGGGCCATTACAAAGAACCCTTTTCAAAATACTTTCAAAACCCACAAGCACATTTTCAAACAAAAGCAAGTGATCTAGCAAGCAACTAAGAGCCCGTAGATAACTACAGATGAAAAGGGTGTTAACACCTTCCCTTTTCATAACCTACCCCCCGAACTCAAGAAATAATCTCGAAAGGTCTTTCCTGTTCTTTTCAAACCTTTTCTTATTGTGATCAAACGCAAAACTACCAAGTCAGTTCTCCCATCGTGTTACAAATACATTTAACGGAAAAAGGGAAGCTAATGTTATGTATGTCCAGAAGGGTCATGGTAGAAATGATCGCAACCAATCTGTGGGGGTAGTGTTAATTTCTAATCCTGCACCAGTACAACAACATCAACAGGGTAATCAGCGTAGGTCGGACGCACCTAGGAGATAGTTTACCAAGATCAACATACCATTGTCTCAGGAATTGCAATATCTATGGAAAGTAGAGCTAATTACGTTGAGAGATCCTCCTCAGAATCCCAACACCTCTTCTCCTCGGTACAATCCTAATGTAAAGTGTGTTTATCATTCCAATAGTCTCGGACATGACACAAATAGTTGTTGGGCTCTAAAAAATAAGATTCAATATATGATTGACTCCAAAGAGATTGAATTTGATCCTTCTGAGACCCCTAATGTGTTTATTGCATATATTCCTAAGCACGACGAGGGCATCAATGTTATCGAAGATGTTTCTTATGTTTTCGTTGTAAGTGACTTGATTACTTCCCTCATGGCTATTAAGAAGAATTTGTTGCAAGCCAGTTTATTTCTGGGTTGCATTAAAAGATGTTACTTCCGCGCAGCCCAATCCAATGGCTGCAAACTACTGAGAGAAGGTATTCATCATTTAATGGATAACCATATAATTCTAGTTGAGAAGATCCCTTATATGGAGAAATTGTTTCAAGACTTGGAGTTTGAAGACGTGTCTGTAATTTCCAGAACTCCTGTAAGGAATACTTCCAAAGGCCCTGTGAAGATTACGGTCGAACCTAGAGTTGCTCCTTTGATCATTACCGCATCGGGGCCAATTCCATATTCTTCTGACAAGGCTATCCCCTGGAATTATGGAACTCATATTTATTACCATGGTGTTAAGCAAGAACCATTGGTTGTTGAAAGTGGAAATACTAAAGTTACTGATCCCAACATTGACAATATTGCTGGGACCAGTAAGGTTACTAGAAGTGGAAAGGTTTTCTCTCCAGAAATCTCTCCAAAGACTGTTACTACACCAGTTCGTGTTACTGCTACTGAGTCAACTCTTGAGACTCGAGGCAAAGAACAAATGACTGAGCCTGTCCAGACAGAGGCACCAAAAGAGGTTACTGCTGAAGATACCTCCAAACAGAAGATGGAGGAAGTATTGAAAATCATCCAGAAAAGCGACTATAAGATTGTTGAATAGCTGGGGCAGACTCCCTTCAAGATATCCATCTTGTCCCTGTTGTTTTGCTCTGAAGCCTATGCTCAAGCTTTGGTGAAGTTCTTTAAATTTACTCATGTACCACAAGAAATCTCTACTAATCAATTTGAAAATTATGTTTCTAGCTTGACGACTGATAATGGGTTAGGTTTTTATAATGCTGACTTGACTCTGAGGAAGAAACCATAACAAGGCCATACATGTCTCTATTGAATGGAGGGGAACTAACTTATCTCATATGTTGGTTGACACAAGTTCCTTGTTGAATTTTTTACCGAAGGGTGCTCTAGACAAGCTTGATTGTGAAGGGGTTGTGCTAAAACCCAGTGACATTATGGTCAGAGCCTTTGATGGTTCAAATAGGATCATGCACAAAGAGGTGGATCTCCCAATCAAAGTAGGTTCGCAGGTTTTCAACTCTATCTTCTATCTGATGGAAATTCGCTCGGCTTATTCCTGTTTACTTGGACGCCCTTGGATTCATGGGGCAGGCGTTGTTATTTCTACGTAGCACCATAAGTTGAAATATCCCATGAAAGGAAAGATTGTTACAGTTTGTGGTGAAGAAGAGTACATGGTGAGTCATTTGAACTCTTTTAGATATGTTGAGATGGATGGAGAATTCATCAAAACTCCCTACCAGACTTTTGAAGTTATTCCTCGAACAACTAGTGATACTGAAGACGTTTCTGCTATTCCTAAGGTAACCAGGATTCCAGCCAAAATGGCTTCTCTGAAAGACGCTAGAGTTGTGGTATAAGAAGGTGGTTGCAGTACTTGGGGTCAGCTTCCTGATATTCCTTACAAATCTGACATATTTGGTTTAGGTTTCACTAAAAAGGATCAGAGGGTTGTTCGTCGTGCTCGTACTGGAAGACCACCGGTCCGCATCAGCAACAATAGAGTCAACACCGTAGAAGACGCTGATAGTGACAATGACCTATACAGTTGGATCTTTCCTACCACCGGCAACAGGCTCAACAATTTGAAGACATAAGACGTTATACCAATTTCCTTTAGTCATGAGTAAATTATATTTTCTGTTTTATTTCTTTCAAGTTTTCATTATGTAATTTTAAGCAATAACTTTAAGCCATGTGCCTTACCCGGGGCACAACGGTCCATTTGTTAGGGTTATCATATTTCATCCGCATATTTTCACTCAATAAAACATTGGACGTTTGCATTCAAATTTTGCACTCTTTGTCTTTCTTTTACTTTATTACTTTCAAAATAGCTATGTGTTCTTACACACACCCACACAACAAATTGCATATCCATATCCACTATGGATCCCATTGATAACAATTCTGCTATTGCCAATTATGACTTCAAAAATCTGATCTACCAAGTCGAGAACGAAGGTCAGGGAGATTGTGAAGTACCTGGAGAGCTTGTTAGGCTGTTAACGCAAGAAGAAAGAGCCATACAACCACATGAAGAGCCAATTGAGGTTGTGAACTTGGGTACTGAAAAGGACAAGAAAAAAGCCAAGGTAGGTGCCAATCTAAAGGGCAGTGTCAAAGATAGGTTAATCCAGATGTTGCATGACTATGTTGAAAATTTTGGGTGGTCATATGAAGACATGTCAGGGCTTGATACTGATATTGGGGTCCACCGTCTACCAATGAAAGAAGGTTGTTCTCCTGTAAAATATAAGGTTCCCTGTATGCGTCCCGAGATGTCTGAAAAGATCAAAACTGAGGTTATGAAACAGTTCAATGTCGACTTCCTAGCTGTCACGTCCTATCTTCAGTGGGTTGAAAATGTGGTGCTAATACCTAAGAAGGATGGAAAAGTGTGTATGTGTGTAGACTACAGGGATCTGAACAGGACAAGCCCCAAAGATGACTTTCTGCTTTCACATATTGACGTTCTGGTTGACAACACCGCTCAGCACAAAGTATTCTCCTTCATGGATGGTTTCTCTGGGTATAATCAAATCAAGATGGCACCTGAAGACATGGAGAAGACTACTTTTGTCACACGATGGGGCACTTTCTGTTACAAAGTTATGCCTTTTAGGTTGAAGAACACTGGTGCAACATATCAGCATGTTATGGTAGCTTTGTTCCATGATATGATCCATCATGAGATAAAGGTTTACATTGATGACATGATAGCTAGGTCTCAGACTGAAGAAGAACATCTTTACCACTTACACAAGCTGTTTGAGAGGTTAAATAAATACAAGTTGGGGATGAATCCAAACAAGTGCACCTTTGGGGTGAGATCCGTTAAACTCCTATGGTTCGTCGTTAGTGGTAAAGGTATCAAAGTGGATCCTTCCAAGGTCAAAGCGATTCAGGAAATGCCAGCTCCCCGTACTGAGAAGGAAGTCAGAGGTTTCTTGGGACGACTGAACTACATTGCCAGATTTATTTCCTACTTGACTGCTACTTGTGAGCCAATCTTCAAACTTAATAAAAAGACAAAAATAACTGAAACACAACACAATTGCACACAAGCACCTCTAAGGTACGCCCACTTTGGTTACCTTTTAAAAAATAATCATGGGGCAAGAATGTTTTAGCAAAGACCCGTAAAAACAAAAGATCGTATTCCCTCGATGACCCTACAGTTGCCTTCTCGGTAAATGATCTAGTCCCTAAAACAGAATTGCTAAAACATCTCCATCATTGCCTTCGTGACTATAACGTCTCTTTGATTGTCCCTCAAAACATCCAACGACAAGGCTACCTACTCACTAATAGTAGGATAGCATTGTCTAAAGGATACGGAGGAAAATAACTACCTTTTCGAGTATAATAAAGTAGATAGCTATTAGAAGTTTGCTCAAACTACTTTTTGCACTTACACACAAAAAAACTACTTTTCAAAACATTTGCATTGTTAACACTCTTGAGGACCGATACAAGAGTTAAACACAAAGAAAATCACCGCACTAAGGCATTTTTCAAAACATTTTCAAACACAAAGCACAAAAGCATTTTAAAAAATGAGCAAACCTCTAAGAGCCCATGGAAAACAATGGATGGAAAGGGTGCTAACACCTTCCCTTTCCATAATCTACCACCCTTACTCAGAAACATCTCGAAAAGGTCTTTTTCTGTTCTTTTCACCCTTTCCTTTGTTGGATAAAAGAAAAGAAGGTGGCGACACTTGCTTACCGCACATTTGTGAACGAAAAATGCAAAACCAGTAGTATATTAAATAGTCGGTTCTGTCACCGTAAAATGGAACTCGCGACTCTGCTGGGGAATATAAAAAATGGGGTTACCTTAGAGCTTAGTTCATTTTAAAATTGCTTACATTGTGTGCTTTGCTTGCTTTATCTTTAAGGGTTTTGCTTGGGTTGTTTCTATAGATCCTACACCCGGATATGGGGGACATTTTTAGGTAAACAGCAATAGATCGTGGAGACTGTACAACATAGACCGATATGGTTGAAGCGATGGCTGTGTTGGTGTGACACTTTGGTTGGTACCGGTATCCCTTGTGTTAAATCTAGGAGAATATGGGGACGCCGCGTGGTGTCTTGAAGCACTAACGAACCTTAGAATCTTAGTTGAACAAACTTGGCCATTAGAAAGTAGTGAGATAGCCGGTCTCGGTGTAAAGCTGGGAATTGGTTGATACTCGTTGCTACACTCATTGAGATCAGACTTTAGAGATGTTTCGGCCGTAAAAAAAGATTGTTAAGCTGAAATAACTCGATAAAGGAAGATCAGTGATATTGAGACTCCTTAGAACCCGGTTACTATTTCTAAGATAGGTTGAGCCAACTAAACTTCAAGAGGGTACTTACCTACAAACCCCATGCAAGCCTAAACCTAAGGCTGCTTGTGTGACTTGTTTGCATTCATTGTCTAAAAACTTGAATTCTTTGCAGGGTTTACTTGCTTACATGACTTTACACTTTTTGCTTAACGCATAGCATACACAGCATAACATCATGCCACAACATTTCCTTAACCATTTCAAGGATCTCAAGGGTTTGTGATGCAGGTTAGGATAAATCAGACGTCTAGTAAGGGGCAAAGGGGATTTATTTTCCTCTAGCCAATGTCGTCAAAAGATCAAAACACGACAACTTGAGTATGGGGCTATGACCCACTTGATATGGTGAGCTTGACTCTTGTAGAAGGACCTTCAATGATACGAATTTCTTCAAAGCTACAAACTTCAAATGCTGACATCTTCTTGTTTACCCCGCGAGTCCTTGAAAACATTGCATACGCATATCATACATGTTATTGCATAAACAGGTTTCAAAGCAGTGTCCTCATCTTATTCGCTGTTTATTTGAGCAAGTAAAGAAATGGCTCTCGAACAAACAGTCAAAGACCTTCAGGATTAAAACGCTCAGTTCCAACAAATGTTCCTGGCTCTGACCCAAGGGCAAGAAAACCTGAGAGCTCTTCTCGTCAAAAAGGAGGCTAAGAAGGAAAAGAAACTAGTTCATGTTTCGAGTGTGGGAAGAAGAAGACTAGTTAATCGAGCTTTAGATTTCGCAACCTCATCAAAGGGAGGGGATAATCAAGAGGAAGAAGACGAGGAATCAGATGAAGGAGACAAAAATAGAACGTCTGAAGAAGATGAATCTGACTATGATGAGAAGCAGTATCCTCCTGCTGATGAAAAATACAAAAAGCTGGAGGATCGGTTCAATGCCATGGAGATTCAAAGGGTGCTCGGTATGGATTTCGAAGAATTAGGTCTGGTTCCAGGGGTGGTCATCCCACCTAAGTTCAAGGTCCCCATCTTTGCAAAATATGACGGTGTTTCCTGTCCCAAGCTTCACTTGAGGTCATATGTCAGAAAGATCCAGCCTCACACTGCTGACCGGAAGTTATGGGTCCATTTCTTCCATGAAATTTTGGATGGCACTCAACTGGATTGGTTCTATCAGCTAGAAGGAACTGATATCCACACTTGGGAAGACTTGGTTGCTGCTTTCTACAAGCAATACCAATACAATGATGACCTGGCACCAACTCGAGTGCAACTGCAAAATATGTCAATGAGCTCAAGAGAAGTGTTCAAGGAATATGCACAAAAATGGAGGGATCTGGCTGGCAGGGTACAACCCCCTCTGAATGATCGTGAAATGGTAGACATGTTTATGGGCACTCTGATAGGCCCATTCTTCAATTTACTAATTGGGAGTTCCTCATCCAGGTTCACCAAAATGGTTCTGACTAGAGAAAGGATCGAAGGTGGTATCAAGAGTGGGAAGATCCTGATGGCTACATATTCTAATGCTGAGAAGAAGCCATTTGTTGGTAAGAGGGAAGCCAATGTTGTGTCTTTCTAGAAAGTTCGTAATAAGGCCAACAACCACAATCAATCTGTGGGGGCAATACTGGTCTATAAATCTACACCTATGCAACGACACCAACAGGGGAACCAGTATAAAGAGGTCGCCCCTAAGAGACAGTTCACCAGAATCAACATGTCACTATCCCAAGCGGTATAACACATGTTGAAAGCAGGGTTGGTTTCGCTGAAGGCTCCTCTGTGAAATCCCAACACTTCTGCTCCTAGTTACCACCCCGACGAAACGTGTGCATACCATTCTGACAGTCCGAGACATGACACCAATGGTTGCTGGGCTCTAAAGAAAAAAATTCAGGATATGATTGACGCCAAAGAGGTTGAATTCGACCCTCCAGAGACTCACAAAGTGATCACTACTACTAGGCCAAATCATTGAGAACGTCCAGTTCATTTTTATTTTTCATCTGTAATTTCATTTGTTGTTCAAACAATTACTGTTATGCTGAACTTTGGTTTTCCCATTAATGCATCACATATGATTGTCTTGAATAATTTCATTGTCATTTTATTTAAACTGTTTTCTTGCTTCCTTTTTTTGATATTCAACTCTCGGTCAAAAGCTTTGAGCCTTTAGAGGGAGGATGACAAAAACAATACCACAATCTCTACAATATGCTTTTGAACAGACCTTGTTGACAATGTACAGGCGTTGTTTCAAATCCAAAACAATGGAGTTATAAGGAAGATAATCCCTAGTCAATCCTTTTGAGCCAAAGAAGTAGGAGTTTTTCTTTTCACACAAGTTAAAACCCTTAATCATAACCTGAGGCAGGGTAGTTTCTCAGTTAATTCAGACGTGCATTCAGTCGCAATCTTCCACTTCGTACACAATGAATGGAATTGAAGACGTTCTTCCAAATCAAAAGATGGTGATGGTTCCGCATAATCGTCAAGACAGACAGTCATTATCTCTCAAAATAAAATCCCGTTAAGTCAAAACCTATGAAGGAGACTTAAGAAAAAAACTAGGGCATTCCACTGACTGTAATAAAAAAAAGAAACAATTCAGGAAAAAGAGGGAATAACGAAAACAAAAACAAGAGGTTACTACAAATCCTCGACAAAAAAGGTTACAAAAATGATTGCCTTCTCAAACAAACGTTCAAATTCTGAACCATCACTGGAACATCAAGGACAAGATGCCAAACTGAATCGGGATCTAAACGCGCAATTAACTGAGCATAGGACTGAAGAACATCACGAAGAACGGGTGGGTACAAATAAACTTTTAGCCTTTATTCTTTATTTCTTGAACCGTGAACCAGGCCATGCTACAACCCTTAAAAGTCCTAACTGGAGCATAGGTTAGTTTGGAAGCATACTGTTACAAAAGGTATCCTGACTCCTATAGGACTTGTTGTAAATCATGAGTTGATATCACTCTCTTACAAAATTTGTTTTACTAAAAAAATGAATTTTCAAACTTTAAGACAAGCATAAAATTTGCATTATTCGAATATCATTGTTTTCATATTACTATTTGTTCAAACAGCGGACAAATCCACATGACGAATATCTAGTGAATAAAAACTTTCTCAATGAAAACGGTCACCTCAAGTGGAAAGACACTTCCAACCAGGGGGCACGGCATGATCACTGTCCATCATCTGGGGCAGTCAAGTCAAGATTCAAGGAATCCCTCAAGGATGCCAAACAACCAGGGGCAGATCTCCATCTGAATCCCTTGGGGCATTAAACATGAATTCCATCGATGAATCACGTACAATCAAGAAAAATCAATGTTCCTCGGCGGATTTCTTCTCAAAACGACAAAACAAGAATTCCCAACGGAAACATTCTGAATAAAGCAGGTTATTATCTAGAAATAGTTCAGGTACGATCCAAGAACGAATTTCATCCCGACACTTACTCCAGATTCTCATCTAGAAACAGTTCAGGTACGATCAAGAAACGGATGTCATCCTGACACTTACTCCAGATTCTCATCTAGAAACAGTTCAGGTACGATCCAGAAACGGATGTCATCCTGACACTTACTCTAGATTCTCATCTAGAAACAGTTCAGGTATGATCCAGAAACGGATGTCATCCTGACACTTACTCCAGATTCTCATCTAGAAACAGTTCAGGTACGATCCAAGACGGATGTCATCCTGAAACTTACTCCAGATTCTCATCTAGAAACAGTGCAGGTACGATCCGAGACGGATGTCATCCCGATACTTAGTACAGATTATCTCCTAGCAACAGTTTAGGTATGATCCATAGACGGATATCATCCTGATACTTATTAAGATAATCTTCTAGCAATAGTTCAGGTACGATCCAAGACGGATGTCATCCTGATACTTAGTCCAAATTATCTTCTAGCAACAGTTCAGGTACGGTCCAGAGACGGATATCATCCTGATACTTATCCAGGTCATCTTCTAGCAACAGTTCAGGTACGATCCAAGATGGATGTCATCCTGATACTTAGTCCAGATTATCTCCTAGCAACAGTTTAGGTACGATCTAGAGACGAATATCATCCTGATACTTATTCAGATCATCTTCTAGCAACAGTTCAGGTATGATCCAAGACGGATGTCATCCTGATACTTAGTCCAGATTATCTCCTAGTAACAGTTCAGGTACGATCCAGAGACGGGTATCATCCTGATACTTACTCAAATCATCATCTAGAAACGGTTCAGGTATGATCCAGAGACGGATATCATCCTGATACTTATTCAGATCATCTTCTAGCAATAGTTCAGGTACGATTCAAGATGGATGTCATTCTGATACTTAGTCCATATTATCTTCTAGCCACAGTTCAGGTACGACCCAGAGACAGATATGATCCTGATACTTACTCAAATCATCATCTAGAAATGATTCAGGTAGGATCCAAGGGCGGATGTCATCCTGACACTTACTCCAGATTCTCTCCTAGTACAGTGCAGACACGATCTAGAGACGGATGTCATTCTGACACTCATTCAACATATGTTTCAAGTACAGTGAGGGTATGATCCAGAGACATATATCATTCTAACACTCATTCAATACATGTTCAAGTACAATCCCGACATATATCCATCCGCAAAATCTTCAGTAGGCACAGGGGCACAAACATCGTGATGCAAAGTCATTGTTGTATCCTTAGCATACGTTTGTGACATCTATGTTCCCCACATAGAAGAAACAACCAGAGTCTTGGTCTCTTCTTCCCTAAGCAGGAATTAATTTCTCCAATTGCGGAAGTTTATTCCCCAACAGAGTTTATTTCTCTACATCGGTAGAATCTTTCAATAAGCATCTCTCTCCGCAACGTTATCCTCGAGCAGAATCAATTCTCAAGAAGAATCAATTCTCAGGCAGAGTCAATCCCCAGTAGGTTATCCTCAAACAGAAAGAGGAAATCCCCAACGAATCATCTCTATTCATCATCCCCAGCAGAAATGGAGGATTCAGCTTCCCAATACTCTCCAGCAGTAATTCGGGATCTATTTTCCTAGACTTGGAAACATCTCAATAACATCCCATATTTCATACATCATGTCATGTGCATACACATCGCATATAACATAATCTCATTTATTTTGAGAACATCGTCACAATGCATTTCATACATCATAACATTGCATATGACTAACTCTTTTCCTTTTTCAGGGAAAGATCAAATCAACGAACACTGCTACTTATATGGTCGGGTAGTCTTCTCAAAAGCTACGTCTAATGGAGGGCTATTTTCAGCAATTTCCTCAAAAAAATATCCTCACAAGACCTTCTCTGGTTCAGTCAGATCGACACTAAGATCTCTTTGATTTCCATTCCAATTGAAGAAACTGTGAAGCCTGGGTTTCAACCAGATAAAAGTTTAGTTTCTTTAGACACTATGAAGCCTGGATTTCAACCAGATAACAGTATAAGGTGTTGCGAAGCCTGGAATCCGACCAGATAGTAGTCCACCTCTTAAAAGACACTGTGAAGCCTAGATTTCGACCAAATAATAGTATGAAGTGTTGCGAAGCCTGGAACCCGACCAGATAGAAGTTTACCCTGTCAGTTACTGTGAAGCCCGGAACTCGGCCAGATAACAGTCAACAACAATTTAAGACACTTTGAAGCCTGGATTTCAACCAGATGACAGCATAAGGTGTTGCAAAGCCTGGAATCCAACCAGATAGCAGTTTACTATGTCAGTTATTATGAAGCCTGGATTCGATCAGATAGTAGTACACTTCAGATTCAAGTTGAAGCCTGGACCCGACCAGATAACAACTTAATTTCTTCAAATTACCGAAGCTTGGATACGACCAGATAACGGTACACCTCAGATTAAGTTGAAGCCTGAACCCGACCAGATAACAACTTAATTTCTTCAAACTGCAAAGCCTGGGTACGACCAGATAACAGTTTAATCTCATTTCCCCAGTAAGTCACTGTGAATCCTGGAGCACGACAAGATAACATTTATCCTTTTTATCCTCAGCAAGACACTGTAAAGCATGGATCTTGACCAGATAGAAGTTCACTTCCTTCTCTTTAATCAAGAGATGAATCCCCAATAGAGTAACGGACGACTAAAGCTCCTAAAACTCTATGTTCCAAGATAGAGATCAACATTCCTCAGCAGACTCCTCCTCAAATAGCAGGAACGGGAATCCCCACAAAGGAGTATCTCATGAAATCAACAGTCTTCTGGATGGTATCTTCAAGCCCATCTATGACGACTCTCCGTCATGTTCTGTGGATGGAATCTTTAAGCCCATCTCCGACAGTCTCATGTCACCTTTTCCAAATGGCATCTGTAAGCCCATTCCCGATATTTTTCACCAACAGTATCACTTCAGACGAGTGCAAATTTCTGGGCAATCTAGTGTTCAATCATCTTCCACCTTCAGATCACGAAATGCAGGCAAGCCAATCTACATCCTCAGGTTTAAGAAGATTTAACAGGGGCAACTGTTGTACCCAAAAATTTGCCCTCTCAGTTTTTACAAGATCTTCTCTTACATGGGTGGTTACAAACACTTGTTTGAAGAAAAACAAAAAATTTTGAAGTTGGCCAAAGTTCCTTTCGGTTGGCCTCTCCAAAATGCCTTTCGATTGGCCACTCTAAAGTTCCTTTAGATTGGCCTCTCCAAAATGTCTTTTGATTGGCATCCCTAAAATGTCTTTCCATTGGCATGGTAACAGTGTCTTTCGATTGGCATTTCAACAAGGTCATTCGATTGGCATGGTAACAGTGTCCTTCGATTGGCATTTCAACAAGGTCTTTAGATTGTCATGGTAACAGTGTCCTTCAATTGGCATTTCAACAAGGCCCTTCGATTGGAATTCCAAAGGGTCCATTTGAAGAACATGCAAAGGTCCATTCGAAGGAGGTCATCAGTCCATTCGAATGGGAGCTTTTGAAGGAAGCCATCCGCCCATTCGAAAGGGAGAATTTGAAGAAGGCCATCAGCCCATTCTAAAGGGAGCATTCGAAGGAAGCCAGCAGCCCATTCGAAAGGGAGCATTCGAAGGAGGCCATCAGCCTTTCGAAGGGTAACATTCAAAGGTCAGTTACATAATCATTCAAAATACAAAGAAAAGGAGACAAGATCTCATGTGTTTGGCCAATGTTACAATTTCTCTTTCATGGCTTTCAAACACAATCAAGGTTGTTTAAACCTTTGCCTTCTTCTCCCCTCTACCCCATCTATCTAAAGAGATCACCAATGTTGCAAAAAGGGAAGGACGAAAAAAAACATTTGGAGAGAGGCTGCCCAAAAATCCATCAAAGGTTGCCAAAATTTTCCAAGAAAAAGCCACCCCTCAGCAAAAGCAGCAAAGCCCAAAAACCCCAGATCGAAGGTGCTCACCTCCAGCAAGTGCGCAAATTGAAGACTCAACCTGTTGGTAAGAAAGGGTAAATTGTCCAATTTTACATTTGCATAACACATCATTACTTGTTATTACCTTCGATTTTCCATCCTAGACAGGATTAAAAGGCCTGGGTTTGGCACCCAAGTCATGCTCTTCATTTGCTAACATTTACTGCAGACATAGCCTGAAGAGACCAAACGCGCGCAGGATCGAAGGGCCTGGGGTTCGATACCCAGGCCCTGCGTTTTATTTCGCTAACATACTTTTGCAGGCATAGAATCCCAGATCAAAGGAGACACCTTCTCTAGATCGAAGCTGCCCATAGTCCTCCTGGATCGAATAGGACATCTTCTTCCTGGATCGAAGGCAACCCCCTTTCCTCTATCGAAGGCTACTCACGCCTCACTCCCTGGCTCAATCGAAGAAGGCATCTTTCCCAGGATCAAAGGGAAATCCCCTTCCCTGGATCAAAGGTTGTTCATGCCCACTTCCTGGCCCAATCGAAGCTTTCATTCCCTCCCTGGGTCGAAGCTCCTTTTTTTTCCTTGGATCGAAGGATCCCTCTTGCATTTTATTTTTGTTTTTTCATAGACTTCTTTTTAACTTTTTAATTAACATTAAGATAAAAAAATCACAAAAATATTAGGATAGTTGTTTTCCAATTAAATTAATTTTTGTAAATAAATTAATTAATTATTTTAACATCTTTTTTCTTAAAATTAAAATTAAATAGACTTAGGATTTATTTTCTTTTTTACCAAAAAACAACAAAAAGATTTTCTTTTGCTTTTCGCGCGTTTATTTAATTACATATTTCACTATTATTGTATTTGTTTACCGGATGTAATAGATTAATATTAGGATATTTATTGCTTTATTCCCCATTATCCCGTGTATAATGTAAATCTTATCCCCGAAGCATTGTAATAGCTTAGGACCTCTATTTTCTGCATTTTTACTGCTTTTCATATTAACTGCTAGTAATTAGGCTTGTATGATAAGACTAATAATCAAACGCTAGCAAACTTAATAAAAAGACAAAAATAACTGAAACACAACACAATTGCACACAAGCACCTCTAAGGTACGCCCACTTTGGTTTCCTTTTAAAAAACAGTCATGGGGCAGGAATGTTTTAGAAAAGACCCGTAAAAACAAAAGATCATAGTCCCTCGATGACCCTACAGTTGCCTTCTCGGTAAATGATCTAGTCCCTAAAACAGAATTGCTAAAATATCTCCATCATTGCCTTAGTGACTGTAACGTCCCTTTGATTGTCCCTCAAAACATCCAACGACAAGGCTACCTACTCACTAATAGTAGGATAGTGTTGTATAAAGGATAAGGATGAAAAGAACTATCTTTTCGAGTATAACAAAGTAGATAGCTGTTAGAAGTTTGCTCAAACTACTTTTTTCACTTACACACAAAAAAAACTACTTTTCAAAAGACATTTCAAAACATTTGATTTGTTAACACTCTTGAGGACCTATACAAGAGTTAAACATAAAGCAAATTGCCGCACTAAGGCATTTTTTAAAACATTTTCAAACATAAATCACAAAAGCATTTTAGAAAATGAGCAAACCTCTAAGAGCCCGTGGAAAACCACGAATGGAAAGGGTGATAACACCTTCCCTTTCCATAATCTACCCCCTTACTCAGAAACATCTCAAAAAGGTTTTTTTCTGTTCTTTTCACCCTTTCCTTTGTTGGATAAAAGAAAAGACGATGGCTACTCTTGCTTACCGAACATTTGCGAATGAAAAATGCAAAACCAGTAGTATATTAAACAGTCGGTTTTGCCACCATAAAACACTCTAATGTCATATTTACTTAACAAAATTCTCTTCTCCAACACGATTAAATCAAACCAGTTATCCCCAGAAGAGTTGTTATGGTATCTGAAACCTGGACAGATAGCATACCAAAGGAATACCCATCAATTTTATCCCCAGTCAGGGTACGCAAGAACGAAAAATGACTGACTCTCCTTGAATACCTCTATCCTTAACCAGAAGTAGAAGATACCTAGTGGAGTATCCTCAAAGAGAAAAAAGGAATCTCCAGCAAAATTATTCCCAGCAGAAATTGAAGAAACACTTTCTTCATTCCCAGCAATAGTTAGGGATTTATTTTCCCCATCCAGAGTCGTTACAAGAAGCTACCGATACACTTTAATAATATATTGAGTTCATACATCATTCCACAATACATCATAGAACACGCATACTGAAACACATATAACATTCTCATTTATCTTGAGAGCAGCATTGATGCATTACATACATCACGACATTATATAAAGCTAATTTTGTCTTTTCAGGTAAAATTCGCAAACAGACGAATATCATCAGCAATTTTCAAATGGGTCACAGATTAATTCCCGAAATAGGACGGGGAAACTATCTATATGACCCGGCGGTATGAATTCTCGAAATAGAACAATTTTACCAACAAAACGCGAGTCAGAGATTAATTCCCGAAACAAGACAGGGCAACTATCTATACGACCAAGCGGTATGAATTCCCGAATTAAGATGGGTTTACCAACACAAAAGCATGTTAGAGATTAATTCTCAAAACAAGATGGGGAAACTATCTATATGACCAGGCAGTATGAATTCCCGAAACAGGACAGGTTTACCAATGAAGAACAGATTGTAAATCAAATCTCGAAACATGACAGGGCGAATACATGACCAAATGATTTCCCTCAAAACTGAATTCTGAAAAGCATCTCCCTTCAGAGACCGAATTCTGAAAAGTATCTCCTTTAGGGCTTTCGTTCTAAAAAACATTCTTCTTCGGAAATTTTCATTCCATCAGATCAAGTCAAGCATGGACTCATTCAGATACTCCTATCAACGGTCACTTTGGATGGCATCGTTAAGCCCATCCAAGACGACATTCTATCATTTCTCCAAATTGCATCTTTAGTCCCATTGAAGCAATACTATCAACCAACAATGTTACTTCATGCATCGGTGAGTGCAAATTTTTTGGCACTTAAGTGTTCGATCCTCTTCCACCTTTAGATCACGAATGGAAGATGTGTCAATCTAACACTTCGGGTTTAAGAAGATTGAACAGGGGCAGCTGTTGTACCCCAAAATTTGCCCTCCCATTTTCTTCAAGATATCTCCTTATGCTCCTAGGGTTTTCAATTGCTCAAGACTACTCAAGGTTTGATCAGACAAATTCTCCTCCTAAGCACTTGACCTACAACTAGGGTTTCACTTATCTTAAGGATATTTGAGCTTATAATGCCTCAAGTGGATTTCATGGGTCCTCATATGTCTCAAGGAATGCACATTCAAAATTTCATGTCTTGCAACACAAGTTTGCTCAGCCAATTGCTAAGATGACTGAAAATCAACTGTATTGGATAAAAAGTCAATTATGGTCAACATACAGTCAAACTTCAAGATTTTTGGTCAACATCAAGATTTCAAAGTCACATTCATCATTTTATCAAGGTTTGATCATCATTCATCAAGAACACTCAAGATTCATCAAAAGTCAAAAGTTATTAAATTAGGGTTTTCTTAAGGAGAAGTCAACTGAACTTTGACCAAGCATAACTTCCACAAGCTTCATCAGATTTTTCTCAACCAAATCTCATTGTGAAGGAAGTTCAATTATCTACAACTTTGTCCCTCTAAGCTTAAGTCCAAGAAATACTTCATTTGAGAGATATGGGCCAAAACATTATGGGTCATTTCAAAAGTCAACAAAAAGATACCTTTTGTCAAAGCAATTTACATAAAGATAATGTCTTCAAATGGAAAAATGTTCAACACGGAGATTGTAGAGGACAACTTGAGTGTTCCAAAAAGTCTAATATCACCTTCAAATAATGAAAATTGAGAGATTTATGATTGGTGCAAGTTGGTTAATTTTGAGAAAATGCATGAAACCTAAATTGATCAAACTTGAATTTTTTTGGCTAATGGGTTGATCTTTCAAGGTTCAAACGTGCATAAGGTCTCATTGTGAACCTCTGAACTTATTCATACACCCCTTCTATTTTTATTCTATTTATCTTTGATTTTATTTATTTAAAATTCAAAATAAATTAGATAAAATAAGAGGTTTTCTTACAAAGGTCCAAGCCCAGACTTCTTTGACCTAATTCTTCTCTATATATTCCATATATTTCAGACAAGAGACCACATGAAACCCTTGCAAGAAACATCATTCCAAATTCTCAAAAATTCTCAAAAACTAGGGCAAATCAAGAACCTTGGTTGCAGCCACTTTCAAAGAAATCCAACCATCCCATTCTATTCCAGAAGCATTATAGAGTAAGATTGGATCGGTTGTGATGATTCGAGAGGCCCGAAACTCTCGCATATGCCTCGCCGATTTTGGTTTTTGCATGAAATTCGTGTTGTTATTTTTATGTTTTAATGCAAACTAACATCACTAATGTGTTTATGAGAAATAACAATGTCGGATAGACTCATTGTGCGAGCCCCATAACAATTGAACCATGAACTACCATGTTTACACCGTGTTAGATTATTTACGCTGTATCTCATAACACAACATGAATTAGCCGAAACCAATGTCTCCATTGAATTTTCAAGGCCCAAATTAGGGGGGTAGGATTCTTTTGAACCATTAACATTAGCTATTTTTCAGGTACACGAAAAGGAGTCGCTGAAGAAGACGACCGGAGCTAGGGCTCTGGCTCTTCTCCGGCGCTTCTCCAGCCCAGTGATTTGAGTTTGTATTATAATTATTTGTTTCCAGTTATGTACCAGATGAAACAGCCACCCAAGTAGCAAGCACGCGCATGATAAGGCTTTGATGTACAAGGGCGTGGGTTCGATCCCTTCCTTTTAACGTTTTTTCATGTTTTTCCATATTTTGCAGGTTTTAATATGTAGCGCATTTTTTCTGTTCTCCTAACACAGGCACGCACCTGGCACAGTTGCAAGGCCTATTGGTGAAAGAGAAAAGGGTGTGGGTTCAACACCCACCCCTGGAAGTTTGTTTTGTTTTGCTTCCAACTTGTTGTTTTTCCTTAATTTCTTCACTAACCCTATTTTATAACCCTAATTCTTTTAACCTTAATTTATTTTTTACAAACCTAAATTTTTTTTAAAACCCTAAAAACAATTAGGTTTAGGTTTTTTTATCATTACCCTTTGAAAGTGGGGACGCTTTAGCAAGAGACCCTGAATACAAAAGATCATAGTCCCTCGATGACCCTTCGACGTTGCCTTTCGAAAAATGATCTAGTCCCTTACGAAATTACTAGAGCGTCCTTACAAGTTACCTTCAATGATCGTACGATGACCCTACGCATGTCCCTCCACATCCAACAAATAGGGTTTCCTAATAACTAATGGTACGAATAACATTATCTAAAGGAGAATTAAAAGTACAAGAACGACCTTGAGTGGGTAGATACTTTTAATCACTTGCTCATAAATTTTCCTAAAACAAAACATTTCTCACATCACTCTTTCAAAAAACAAATATTTTCAAACACTTTGTATACGTTCTTGGGGACTGATACATGACCCATTACACTGTTCCCCTTACATGGGAATTTTCAAAATATTTTCAAACACACACAAAAAGAAAATTTTCAAAAGTGAGCTAGCGATTAAGAGCCCGTAGATAGTAATGGATTAAAAGGGTGTTAACACCTTCCCTTTTCATAACCTACCCCCCGAACACAAAATCTTCAAAGTCTTTCCTGTTCTTTTCACTCTTTCTTTATTGGATAAAAGAAAAGTCGGTGGCGGCTCTAGCTATCCACAACATTTGTGATAAAATGCAAAGCAAGTCAGTTCTCCCACCATATTATAATATCCCTTAGAATTGTGGAGTTGATGTCTACTACCATGGCGTCAAGCAAGAACCGTTTACCATCAAAGGCGAAAATACTGAAGTTATTGATCCCAACATTTGCAATATTGCTAGGGCTAGTAAGGTTTCCAAAAGTGGAAGGGTTTTCTCTCCAGAGATCTCTCCGAAGGATGTTACTACACCAGCTCGTATCACTACTACTGAATCAACTATTGAGACTCGAAGAAAAAAACAGATGACTGAACCTACTCACACTGAGGCACCCAAATAGGTTACTATTGAAGATACCTCCAAGAAAGAGATGGAGGAGGTGTTGAAGATTATTTGAAAGAGTGACTATAAAATTGTTGAACAGTTGGGGCATACCCCCTCCAAAATATCTATGCTATCCCTGTTATTATACTCCGAAGCTCATGCTCAGGCTTTGGTAAAGTTCCTAAAAAGTGCTCATATACTGCAGGAAATCTCTATTGATCAGTTCGAAAATTGTGTTATTAACCTGACAAGTGATAATGGGCTAGGCTTTTTTGACGCTGATTTAACTCTCGCAGGAAGGAACCATAATAAGGCCCTTCATGTCTCTATTGAATGTATGGGAACTACCTTATCTCATGTGTTGGTGGACACAGGTGTTTCATTGAATGTATTGCCAAAAGTTGTTTCAGACAAACTTGACTGTGAGGGGATTGTGCTAAAACCCGGTGACATTGTGGTGAGAGATTTTGATGGTTCAAAGAGAATATTGCATGGAGAGGTTGATCCTCCAATCAAAGTGGGTTCGCAGGTCTTTGCCTCTAATTTATATGTGATGGACATTCGTCCATCCAATTCTTGTTTGCTTGGACGCCCTTGGATTCATGGGGCAAGCGATGTTACTTCTACTTTACACCAAAAGTTGAAGTATCCCATGAAAGGAAAAATAGTTATAGTTTACAGCGAAGAAGAATACATGGTGAGCCATTTGAATTCCTTCAAGTATGTTTATATGGATGGTGAATTCTTCAAGGCTCCGTGCCAGACCTTTGAAGTTATTCCTCAAACAACCTCTGTTGACAAAGCTGCTCCTATTGTTCCTCAGGTTACCAGGAATCCACCAAAAATGGATTCTCTGAAAGATGCTAAGGGTGTGGTTGAAGAAGGTGGTGGCACTGTATGGGGTCAGCTTAACAATATTCCTTACAAGTCCGACAAATTTGGTTTGGGTTTCACCTCACAAGCTCAGAGGGTTTTCCGTCGTGCTCATGCTAATTCTGGGAGACCTCCGTTCCGCATCAACAATAACGGAGTTCATAACAATCAAGTCAAAGTTGTGGAAGACATTGATAACGACTGCGACTTAGACATTTGGATCTTCCCTACTACCAGCAATGGGCTCAATAATTGGAAGACTGAAGACTTTATACCTATCTCCTTTAGTCATGAGTAAATGCTATATTCTGTTTTGTACTTTCAATTTTTTTGGTTATGTAATTAAATAATAACTTTAAGCCTTATGCCTTACCCGGGGCACAATGGTCCATTTGTTAGGGTTATCATTATTCATCCGCATATTTTCATTTAATAAATCATTGGACGTTTGCATCCAAACTTTGAGCTCTTTGTCTTTCTTTTACTTTATTTCTTTCAAAATAGTTATGTGTTCTTACAAACATCCACACAACAAATTGCAGATCCATATCCACCCTGGATCCCATTGATAACAATTATGCTATTGCCAACTATGACTTCGAAAATCCGATCTACCAAGCCAAGGACGAAGGTGAGGAAGATTGTGAAATACCTAGAGAGCTTGCTAGGCTGTTAATGCAAGAAGAAAGAGCCATACGACTGCATGAAGATCCAGTCGAGGTTGTGAACTTGGGTACTGAAGAGGACAAGAAAGAAGTCAAGATAGGTGCCAACCTAGAAGACAATGTCAAAAAGAGATTAATCCAGATGTTGCATGACTATGTTGAGATCTTTGCTTGGTCGTACGAAGACATGTCAGGGCTTGATACTGACATTGTGGTTCCCCGACTATCGATGAAGGAAGGTTGTCCTCTTATAAAGTAGAAGGTTTGTCGTATGCATCCCGAGATGTCTAAAAAGATCAAAGTTAGGGTTATGAAGCAATTCAATGCAGGTTTCTTAGCTATTACGTCTTATCCCCAGTGGGTTACAAATATGGTTCCAGTATCTAAGAAGGATGGTAAGGTGCATATGTGTATAGACTACAGGGATTTGAATAGGGAAACTCCCAAAGATGACTTTATGCTTCCACATATTGATGTTCTGGTTGATAACACCACTCAGCACAAAGTATTTTCATTCAAGGATGGTTTCTCTGGTTGTAATCAAATCAAGATGGCACATGAAGACATGGAAAAGACTACTTTTGTCACACAGTGGGGAACTTTCTTTTACAAAGATATGCCTATTGGTTTAAAGAACTTCGGGGTAACATATCAGTGTGTTATGGTAGCTTTATTCCATAATATGATCCATCATGAGATGGAGGTTTACGTTGACGACATGATAGCCAGATCTCAGACTGAAGAACATCTCGACCACCTACATAAGTTGTTTCATAGACTGAAGAAGTACAACTTAAGTTTGAATTCAAACAAGTGCACCTTTGTGGTAAGATCCGGTAAACTCCTAGGTTTCTTCGTTAGTGGTAAAGGTATTGAAGTTGATCCCGCCAAGTTTAAAGCCGTGAGCAACCATTTTCTTTGAGTAGTTTTGTATGATGGCAAATATGTGTGATATAAGTATTAATGAATGTTTATTGTGTTTGATCTCTATGAGTGCATGATATGATAATAATGTAGCATGTTCTAAAAGGGTCCAAATGTGTTTTACACATGTATGATGATTTCAGGTCAATACAAAATGCTTTGCATTGGCACATACTTAAGCTAAAATCACAAAAACAATTATGCTTCAATATGAGTCGACTCATTCGCACTTTGCATCGATACATGTCAAGTTCATGCTTCTGGAAAACGTTTTAAAATGCATTGACACATACACTTATGCATCGATACATATCACTTCTTAATTTTGGAAATCAAAAACCAACTCAGTATGAATCGACACATTCACATTTTATATTGACTTGTACGAAATTAAAGGTTCTGGATTATGTATGGACAACAGTTTGTATCAATACATAATGGCTTGCATCGACTCATTTCTTGGTTGCATCGACACATTTGTATTTTACATCGACTCATACACATTTTTTCTTTTTGTAATATGTCTTGATAACAATATGTATTGATACATAATGCATTGTATCTACTCATCCCATGTTTTGTAACTAACATGTGTCGACTCATATCAGATATGCATCGACTCAAAATGCAGTTTTACTTCTAACATTTTTCTGTTACATATATAAGTCAGTTTTGTAGTTCAATAATACACAGGTGTCACAAATTCAGTTGGTGTGCATATACTTTTCTGAGCATTAGAAACCTGAAAGATACTTCATCTTCATCATCTTCTCAATCATCTTGGTTCAATAACATCAAAACATAATCATTTTTGTTCATTGGATCAAGGGATCTTAGATATAACGTTCAGCGGTATGATCGGTGATCTTAGATGAGTTGAAGATTCAGAAGGGGGTTTCGAGGAAAAACCAGAGGGTTTATCCTTCAAGAATAAGCGTTTTCATGCGGGTTTGTCAGTCACGATTGTACATGTCAGATTGAGTCGTAGCGTAGGGTTTGGAAATCGGGGCGATTTCACAAACAGGTCGTGGAAGTGGAGGATTGACAATGGATCTTGCAGGTGATATCTTGATCAACTAAAATCAAGTGAAGGTCCATACAAGAAGAAGAAGATCTTAGTGATAGGTTTTATCTTTGTATTATAACCTTGTAAACAACATTCAGCACATTGAAATAACAAGTCTCAATTTCTGTTTGGAATTGAGAGGGAGACGTAGCCACACGCGAGGACGACAGTGGGGAACTTCCTTACCAAACTTCCCGTGTAACCTTTTCTTTCTCTCTTTATCTTTATGTTTTATGAACTTTTATGATTCAATCGGTCTGTTGGTTTTTCTGTTCAATGATACAATAGTGGTACAAACTCTTTTGCTAAACCACCATTATTGTTGATCATCGAACAAGCATACGCCAATTGTTCGACAAAAGTGCTTGCAAGTTTTTTTTCATTGGAAATAGCGTTCCTATGATAAGAGCATTTAAACATTCATTGATTTGTGTTAAATTTCATCTATTTCATCTTAATAAAAATCCAGAAAGTTTATCGTATGCGGGACTGTGTTTTTCCACTGTTTTTAATCAACTTTGATAAAATATTTTAAATCCTTGAATAATAAGGAGGTGATCTATTCACCCCCCCCCCCCTCTTGATCACTTGCCACGCCGTCTAACAAGTGGTATCAGAGCACCGGTTCGCTGGCGCTTTGTGTTTACTAGTAACACTATGGATTTTGAACCAATGGGGGCGTATAATAGAGCTTCTATTTTCAATGGTGAAAACTATGGCTACTGGAAAGACTGCATCTGAGTACACATATATTCCATTGACAGGAATGTATGGACTTCTATTCAAAATGGTCCTTTTAAAATTACCATGAGGAATGATGCAGGTGTTATGGTACCTAAACCTGAGGAATAATGGGATGAAAAAGATGAAAAGAAGTGGTCGAGAAATTGGAGAGGCCGAAATATGATAATTTCAGCACTTGGTGTTGATGAGTATTATCGGGTGTCTCATTGCATGACTACTAAAGAAATGTGGGATTATTTAGAAATTACCCATGAGGGCTCTACTGAAGTTAAACAGTCCCGCATTTACACACTAAATCAAGAGTTCGAGTTCTTTCGCATAAAATAAGGAGAATTTGTCTCCGACATGCAAAGGAGATTCGTTCATCTCATCAGTCGTTTGAATGCACTTGGAAAACCTGTTTCCAATGAAATTTCTACTAATAAGATTCTGATATGTCTTAGCATGAAATGGAAGCCTAAAGTAACAGCTATCAAGGAAGCCAACAACCTCACTACGGTTACCATCACATCTTTGTTTGGCAAGTTGGAAGAACATCAACAAGAACTGGAAAGTCTTGAAAAGCATGAGAACAAGAGTAAAAAGGAGAAGAATAGAGACAAGGAGGGTGAGAAGAAGTCAATAGCTCTTATGGCTTCTAGCTCCAAATCCTCACATATAGAACAAAATGATAGTGACTCAAGTAGTGACAAAGATTCGGATGATGAAGAAATGGGACTCTTTGTTCGAAGATATAATAGGTTTATTCGAAAGAATGGAATCAAGCACTCTGATAAGAATCTCATAAAGTTTCGAAAACAGTCCAAAGAGCCAAGACAAGAAGAGAATAAGAAGCATCGAAGTAAAGGATATTGCTATAATTATGGTAAAGTTGGGCTCTACAAACCAGAGTGTTCAATGATGAAAAAGGACAAAGGAAAAGCTCCACCAAAGAAGTTCAATAGACAAAGAAGAGCTTACATTGCATGGGAAAGCGAGAGTGATTCATTAAACGATGACATCTCAAGTGATAGTGATGAGACTGTAGACTTATGTCTCATGGCGCATACCAAAAATCAGTCCTACCACAAGAAGAAGAACCACAACAAGAAAGTAAGGCAAACCTACTATAACAATTTTTCTTCTGTCTTTTTCTAAACTGAAAATAGCTTTTGAAAAACTGTATAACAAAGCTGTAGACACTTTTGAGAGGTTATCCTTCGATAAACAAATATTTTCCTTTTTGGAGGGTAAAATCTATAAATCTGAAAAAGACTTAGAGTATCTAAAAGCTAGTATTGAAGAAAGTTCAAAAGATAAGGATGTTAAAGGATGTATTCCAAGAAGGGAGTGTAAAGTTTGTCATATTTCGCAACAAGAGGTTAGAACTCTTAATGCCAAATTGGAAAAAGCTTTACAACCCAAGGTTACTTTTGTCGTTGGTCCTAGGATTTTCAAGAAAACTTTGAATCCACCATATGCAAAATATTCTTTTGTAGAAAAGATTCCAAAAGATTCAATGAGAAAAAGTAAGAAAATCCATCATCATGGTTTATGTCATTATTGTTGTCATGTTGGTTACACCATTGAGAAGTGCAAGTTTAGGATATTTCTTGTTCCTAAGGGCATTTACCGATGGTGGCCTAAAGGAAACCATGTTACCACTTACCCACACGGACCTAATGAAAATTAGGTACCTACCTCTCTCTTTTGATATTGTAGGATAAGTGTCTTACATCCATGGATAGAAGATGGTTTCTAGACAACGAATGCTCAAGGCACATGACAGGTGAAATATCGCTTTTCATTGGATTCAGAGCAAAGAAGAAAGGATATGTTACTTATGTTGACAATAACAAAGGAGAAATAGTCGGTAAAGGTAGTGTAGGTAATCCCTCTACCACTACTATTTCTGATGTCCATTTAGTAGAGGGGCTTAAACACAATTTGTTAAGTATTAATCAATTGTGTGACAAGGGTTAGAAAGTTAATTTCACAAACACTTCCTGCATAATTGAACATACTGAACAGAATATTGTGTTTAAGGTTATTAGAGTAAACAACATCTATATGCTTGATCTTTTTGATGTATCGTTAACAAGCACTAAGTGTCTAGTCACCTTGAATGATGATTCTTGGCTTTGGCATAGACGGCTAGCGCATGTCAACTTTGATTTGCTTAATAAGGTTGTAACTAAGGATCTAGTAGTCGGTCTTCCAAAAATAAGATTTTCAAAAGATCACCTATGTGACACGTGCCAAATGGGAAAGCAAACAAGGGTCTCTTTCAAATCTAAAAATATGATTTCTACTTCACGATCCCTTGAGCTTCTCCATATGGACCTCTTTGGACCTTCTAGGACAAAGAGACTAGGTGGAAATTACTATGTTTTTGTAATCGTTGACGGCTATTCTAGATTTACTTGGACTATATTTCTTCATAGAAAAGATGAAACATTTTCTGCTTTTAAGAGTTTTGCAAAATTGTCCCAAAACAGAATGGAATCAAAAATAGTTACAATTTGAAGCGATTATGGAGGTGAATTTCAAAACCATCTCTTTGATAAGTACTGTTAAAAGCATGACATTGAGCATAACTTTTCAGCCCCTCGAACTCCACATCATAATGGGGTTGTGGAGCGCAAAAATAGCGTTTTAGAGGAATTGGCAAGAACAACACTCAATGAGGGTGGATTACCAAAATAATTTTGGCTTGATGCGATTAGCACAACTTGTCATGTTTTAAACAGAATATTAATCCGTCATATTTTGGATAAAACCCCTTAGAGCTTTTAAAAGGAAGAAATCCAAACTTGTCACACCTTCACGTATTCGATTGTAAGTGTTTTGTTTTGAATAATGGTAAAGAAAACCTTGGGAAATTCGATGCAAAAGTAGAGGAAGGTATCTTTCTTGGATACTCACAATCAAGTCAAGCATATAGAGTGTAAAGTGTTTACTTACTATTGAGGAGTTAATCCATGTTTCTTTTGATGAGTCTTATCCGAAAGATGTCAGAAAAGGTATTTCTTTTGATGGTGCAGGTGTATCTACAAAAGACATACTCAAGGAAACTGTTGAGGAAATAGATCAGTCCAAAACAATTGACAATGAGGAGGAGGAAGATACTAGTCATGCAAAAGATGAGGAAGAAGGGGAAGTGGAAGTAAATGATCTTCCACCATCTTGGAAATCCTCAAAAGACCATCCTATTGACAACATATTAGTATACATTTCAAAAGTAGTGATGACTCACTCTAAGATAAGTAATTTTTGTTATCACTTCGCTTTTGTTTCACAAGTAGAGCCTAAAAATGCCAAAGAGGCCTTGATTGATTAATTTTGGCTAATGGCCATACAAGAAGAGCTTAATCAATTTAAAAGAAATGAAGTTTGGGAACTTGTCCCTCATCCATGAGACCATCATATCATAGGTACTAAGTGGGTTTTTAGAAATAAGCTTGATGAAAATGGAGAGATAACCCGGAATAAGGAACTTTTAGTGGCACAAAGATATAACCAAGAGGGGGGCATTGACTATGAGGAGACTTATGCTCCAGTTGCTCGCCTTGAAGCTATACGTCTCTTTCTCACTTATGTTTGTTTTAAGAATTTTAAGCTTTATCAAATGGACGTAAATAGTGCTTTTCTAAATAGTGTCATAAATGAAGAGGTATACATCTCACAACCTCCTGGTTTTGAGAGCAATGAATATCCAGATTATGTTTTCAAATTAAAATGAGCATTGTATGGTCTTAAGAAAGCTCCTCGGGCTTGGTATGAAAGACTTAGCAAAGTTCTCCTTGATCATGGATATTCAAGAGGTAAAGTGGATACCACTCTCTTCATTAAACGTAAAGGAAAGCACATTCTTTTAGTTCAAATATATGTATATGATATCATTTTTGGTTCAACTAACATACATTTGGTCGAAGATTTTTCTAAGGTTATGCAAGGTGAATTTGAGATGAGTCTCATGGGGGAGCTAAACTACTTCCTCGGTCTCCAAATAAAGCAGCTCGATGAGGGCACGATTGTGTGTTAAACAAAATCCTGCAGAGAGTTGCTTAAGCGCTTTGGAATGAACGACTCAAAGTCAATCGACATCCATATGCCTACCAACGGGAACTTAGATAAAGATGAACATGGTAAGAGTATAGATGTCAAGAAGTATATAGACATGATTGGATCCCTCCGGTATCTTAATGCATTTAGGCCTGGCATCATGTTTAGCATTTTAATGTGTGTACAATATCAATCAGATCCTAAGTAATCCCACTTAAATGTTGTCAAGCGTATACTTAGGTATCTTCATTTTACATCTAAGTATGGGCTATGGTATTCCAATGGAAGCGATTGTAGCTTAGTAGGTGTGATACGGTGGGAGAGCTGACTGTTATACTGCTTTTGTGTTTTGTGTTTGCAAATGTTGCGGTAAGCAAGAGTCGCCATCGACGTTTCTTTTATCCAACAAAGGAAAGGGTGAAAAGAACAGAAAAAGACCTTTCGAGAGTTTTCTGAGTAAAGGGGGTAGATTATGAAAAGGGAAGGTGTTATCACCCTTTCTATCTGTAGTTTTCTATGGGCTATTAGATGCTTAGCTCATTTTAAAATACCTTGTGATTTGTGTGTTTTTGAAAAGTATTTTTGAATTTCCAGTAGTAAGGTAACTTGCTTTATGATAACTCTTGTATTAGTCCTCAAGAGTGTTGATAAAGCATTTTGAAAATGTTTTTTGAAAGAAGTTTTTGTGCAAGTGTAAAAGTTGTTTGAGCATAGCATCTAGGAACTATCTACTTTTACTCGAAAGGTTGTTATTTTCCTCTTTTCCTTTAGACAGTGTTATCCTACTATTAGTGAGTAGGTAGCCCTAGTCGTTTGATGTTTGAGGGACATTCAAATGGACGTTTATACAGTCACTCAGAAAACTGGGCAAGAAACTTTAGTAACTAACCTATGGTTTTACGATCATTTTTTTACCGAGGCAAAGTCGAGAGGATCATCGAGGGACTTATGATCTTTAAACCGGAGGGTAGCCACTAAAATCTCTCACGTTTCAAGAGTTGTGACTGTTTTTCCGAAGGCAACCAAAGTGGGATACCCTAGAGGTGTACATGTGCAATTATGTTGTATTCAGTTATTTATATTTGCATTTAGGTTTGCTAGCCTTTGATTTTATGTTCTTTCCATACAATCCTATTAGTCATGCATCTAGACAGATAATAATTTACAGTAATTAAAAGTGCGAAAATGTAAATCTAGCTATTACAAGGCTTCTGGGAGGGGATTATTTACATGTCCAAAATAGGGAATAAAGCAGAAAAATAAAAGTCCTACTTTAAACTATTACAACCATGAAGCAGGTACAATAATATGAAAAATAGAATGCATAAGATAATAACACGCACGAAATGAAAATAATGTCTAAAACCTAAAAAGAAAAAATCTTTTTGTTTGTTTTTGATCATGGAAAGAAATTTTATTTAAAATACTAAGTCTATTTATTTTTAAATTAAGAAAAGGGTTAAAATAATTAATCAATTAATTTACAAAATTAATTTATTTGAGAAAATACTAACCTAATATTTTTTGTGATTTTTTTTATCTAATTTTACAATGTTATAAAAAAACATAAAATAATTAAAAACAAATAAATAAAACAAAATAAATAAAAAAGTAAATGGGTCGGGATAGTAAAAGTAACACGGGGGGTAAGTTTAAAAAATGCAGGCCCAGATCAAGAAGAGGCTCGGGGTGCCTTTCGATCCAATGAGGGAAGCTATATTTCGATCCAACGACGGAGGTTATCTTTCAATCCAATGAGGGAGATTGTCTTTCAATCCAATGAGGTAGGTTGTCTTTCGACCCAATGGGGGAAGTTGTTGAAAGTGCATGATGGACTGCACGTTGAGGGTACTGGATCTAGATTGATGGGGTCTACTAGTGTTGACCACAAGGTGAATGGCGTGCACGTTAGACCTACAAGCATGGGATCTGGAATACCATTGTTAGAAAAAACAAAATGCATGACCTGAGTGTCGAACCCAGGTCCTTCCCCTTAATTCAAACCCCGACCTAATTCAAACCCCTGAGTCCAAATCTGAAACTATTTTGTCCTGAAACACCATGAATCCTGAGATTCGAATGAACCAATTTCAAATGCCCTAGCAATGGAATTTTGTGTTTTGGGCACTGAAACTCACATGAATTACGTTAAAACATTCATAAATAATGACAATAACATGAATATGCGATCGAAAGAGATTTAAATTAAAGGTTAAACGAGTTTGAGATCCAAAATTTTACCAAACAAAAGGATCGAATGAGCGTGTTTCTGGGTGCGTTTGAATTTCTTAAGGCCTGGGAATCACTCCTGTGACCTTCAGGGGGTGAATAGCGGACTTGGTTTGGACTGAGGAAGCTTACACTATGCTTTTCGAATTTGAAAGTTTTGATGTATTTCTTTGTGATTTTTGATAGGCGATATCCCACCCCTTTGCTTGCACTTTGGCTCTGTATTTATAGAGGAGTAGTGGTGAACGAATATGGAATGAATCAACCATCAACTATGGCTTTGAAAGCAAGATCATCAGATTTAAAAATTTGCCATAATCAAAAGATTTAAAAAGTTGCCATTTTGAGATATTTCATGCCATTTCAAACTTTGAGTGAACTTGGACAGGTTTCATCCCATTAGGTGTTCATTTTGACTTGCATATCCATTTCATATCAATTGATCCTTTCGAAAAGCTCCCAAGCCTTTTCTTTTTTATGGCTCTGAGGTCCAATTTGAATTTCTCAAGGCTTCATCATCATGGCTTCTTCGATTAAGTCACCATCTGCATCGATTGCCTGACTTGGAAACATCAGCCCAATCAAACAGTTCTTGCTTCTTTTGATCTCCTTTCACTCAATTTGACCAATCTAAGTATCACCTCTTCCTTTTGACTGGTTGATGCTTCGTTCTACTCCTTTCAATCTCCTTTCACTTAATTCGACCAATCGAAGTATCACCTCTTCCTTTTGACTGGTCGAAGCTTCGTTCTGCTCCTTTCGATCTCCTTTCACTTAACTCGACCAATCAAAGTATAAAAGCTTTTGATTTTAAAATATTCTTCTTTTCGAAGCACCAATGCAATCAACATGGCAGTCGAAGTATCTTTCCTTGTAATGCTTTGAATAGCCTATATTTCAATAGTTCGAAAATGAACCCTTTGATAATGGTTCAATGTAGTGAAGCTATTTACTACCTCTTAATCAATTGAAGGATTCATAAAAGCCTCCTCACACTTTCTTTCGAACTATTCTTCCTTCGATCATAGTGCTTCGTTGGGCATCAAAATGGACTGCATACTATTGTCGAAGCTGCTTCGATCCAAAAGCTCTTAGGCATATTTTTAGCTTTCAACTTACATCTCATGAAGTTCAGTGCACTTTTATTATTTCTTTAAGCTATGCCATTATGCTGAGGCGTATAGGGTGCCATGGAAATCATTTGAAGCTCTTTTAGAAATTGAGGACCTTAATGAGCATGCCTTGAATAAAGTGGGAGGGCAATTTTTGGGGTACAACAACTGCCCCTATTCAATCTTCTTGAACCTGAAGATTTAGATTGGCTTGCCTGCTGTGATACGGTGGGAGAACTGACTTGAGGTTTTGCGTTTGTATTCGCACTTGTTCGGTTTAGTAAGAGTCGCCACCGACTTTTTATTTTATCCTAAAGGAAAGGTTAAAAAGCACAGGAAAAACCTTTTGAGATGTTTTGTGAGTTCGGGGGGTAGATTATGAAAAGGGAAGGTATTAGCACCCTTTTCAGCCATGGTTATCCATGGGCTCTTAGTTACTTGTTTAGATCACTTGCCTTGATTTTCAATTGCTTGAAATGGTGGTGTGTGTGTGTGTGTTTGAAAATGTTTTGAAAAAGATGCCTTGTCTAGGCAACCATTGTAACAATTCTTTACTCGAATGTTTTACAAAGGTGTTTGTCTTTTCGAAAAGATGTTTCAATGTTTTTGAAAGTTTGTTTTTTGAAAGTGTATTGTGAAGTGGGTTTTGAAAAGTAGGCAAGTGTGTTTTGCAAGTTGATCAAGTAACTAAGAGTTGTCTACCCCTAAATTTACTCAAAGGTTTTTCTCATGTTTTAACCCTTTTAACAGTATTGTTCCACCATTGTATTTGGTGGACAATCTTGTGTTAGGATGTTAACGGGACAGGCGCGGGTCATCGTATGGACCATGAATGCAATGGTGCCAAGTGTCTTTGGCAATTTGCGTGAAGGGACTATGATCATTTCGTTTAGGCAACTTTCGAAAGCGTCAGCGAGGGACTATGATCATTTGAATTGTTTTGTTTTGCCAAAGAAACTCAACATGCAAGCATGGCCCATTTTGGAAGGCAACAAGCGGGATTACCCTAGGGGTGCAAGTGTGATTGTGTATTGATTGTCATGCATTTGTCTTGTATTTAGGTTATCTAGCATTTGATTTTATTTACATACAAACCCTAGGTCTAAACATGGTATATTTGAAAGCGATAAATTGCGGGAATTTAAAGTCTACGCTATTACAAATAAGTATCCGGGAATGGGGGTACAAATATTTACAAATGGGGATGAGACTTATTAGGAGAGTGGTGTCCAAATATATTTACAACCAAATTGAATCGCATTCAATGTAGAATGTAATGTATAGCAATGTATAAGAATAAAGCAATGTAAATGTATCAATGTATTTGTGTAAGTGTATGTGATGGTAGAGGGAATGGGCTTAAAGATGCCATTTGGTGATGGGCTTAAAGATGCCATCTGAAGATGTGACAGGGGGATGGGCTTAGAGATGCCATCTGGAAATTGCTGGTAGGAGGATGGGCTTAGAGATGCCATCTGGAAATGTAATGGATAGTTGTGGAGATGTTAGGACTGTGCAACCCTTGAGTAGTCTTGAACCATTGAAGATGATTCTTGACAAATCTTGGAGAATATGGGAGGGAAAATTTTGGGGTACAACAGTTGCCCCTGTTCAATCTTCTTAGACCTGAGGATGTAGATTGGCTTGCGTGCCTTTCGTGATCCGGAGGTGGAAGATGATTGAACACTAGAGTGCCCAGAAATTTGCACTCGCATAGTGGAGTATCAGCAATGTGATGTCGGGAATGGGCTTATAGATGCCATTTGGAGAGATGATGGATAGGAGGATGGGCTTATAGATTCCATCTGGAGGTGATTGTTGAACTGTATGTCATGGACGAGAATCAGAAAGGTATCCATGTTTTGGAACATCTCTGAACTGGGGGTCTGAATAAGCAATAGATTGACATCGGTATCTGGAAGCATCTGTAAACTGTTTGCATGAGTTTAGCCTGAACAAGCGATAGGTTAACATCCGTTACTGGAGAACCCGTGAACTGTTTTCAGAAGTCTTAAAGCTGAATAAGCAATAGAGCAGCATCCGTTGTTGGGAAGCGTCCGTGAACCGTTTTCAGAGGCTGAAGAATCTGAACAAGCGATAGGTTAATATCCGTTACTGGAGAACCCGTAAACTGTTTTCAGAAGTCTTGAAGTGAGAAGGAACCAGTGTAGGGTTGCCTAATGATGAGTTCGTGTAAAACTGCATCTGAATGAATCTGGAATAAGTATCAAAATGTCTCCATGTCTGGGTCACATCTGAACTATCTCTGGGTGAATCTGGAATAAGTATCAGAATGTCGCCATGTCCGGGTCACATCTGAACTATTTCTAGAAAGACTCTCAGAAGATGATGATCTTTGTCTGTCGACTGATCTTTCATGAAAAGGTAAGGAGTTAGTTGTATGCAATGTCATGATGCATGATGCAATGTATGCTATATCAATGTTTATGATATGAATGGGATAAATGTGCATGTAAGCTGATGAGCTGTCTTGCTGAGGATAGATGAATCCTGGATGGCTGAAGATAAAAGAATCTTGATTACTGTCGGGGAAAATAATTCCTTGGCTGCTGCTGGGGAGGGCAAGAATCTTTCTATTGCTGAAAATGAGAAGTCCTGGGACCGCTGTTGGGGAATCCGGAGCTTGGGTTGTATGCCAATCTACTGGGGATTCTTGTCTTGAGGGGATCTTCACTGGAGAATATTCGAATATTCTGTGAGGACCTGAGAATGAGAGTCTTCATTCTGCTTGGGGATTGATAGTTAGAAGTTTTAGCTCCGCTGGGGATTGCAAGAATCCTTTGATTGTTGCAGGCATTGATCAAGGATCCTGTGTAAGGTTTCTTGATGATGAGTCCGTGTAAAAACCGCATCTTAATTTGAGAAGGAACCGGTGTAGGGTTTCCTGATGATGAGTCCGTGTAAAACTGCATCTAGGTTTGAAAAGGAATCGGTGTAGGGTTTCCTGATGATGAGTCCGTGTAAAACTGCATCTGGTTTGAGAAGGAACCGGTGTAGGGTTTCCTGATGATGAGTCCGTGTAAAACTGCATCTGGAGTTGAGAAGGAACCGGTGTAGGGGTGCTTCATGACGAGTCTGTGTAAAACTGCATCTTGGATTTTGAGAAGGAACCTGTGTAGGGTTGCTTCATGATGAGTCCGTGTAAAACTGCATCTTGGATTTGAGAAGGAACCGGTGTAGGGTTGCTTCATGATGAGTCCGTGTAAAACTGCATCTTGGATTTGCGAAGGAACCGGTGTAGGGTTGCTTCATGATGAGTCAGTGTAAAACTGCATCTTGGATTTGAGAAGGAACCGGTGTAGGGTTGCTTCATGATGAGTCCGTGTAAAACTACATCTTGGATTTGAGAAGGAACCGGTGTAGGGTTTCTTCATGATGAGTCCGTGTAAAACTGCATCTTGGATTTGCGAAGGAACCGGTGTAGGGTTGCTTCATGATGAGTCCGTGTAAAACTGCATCTTGGATTTGAGAAGGAACCGGTGCAGGGTTGCTTCATGATGAGTCCGTGTAAAACTACATCTTGGATTTGAGAAGGAACCGGTGTAGGGTTGCTTCATGATGAGTCAGTGTAAAACTGCATCTTGGATTTGCGAAGGAACCGGTGTAGGGTTGCTTCATGATGAGTCTGTGTAAAACTGCATCTTGGATTTGAGAAGGAACCGGTGTAGGGTTGCTTCATGATGAGTCCGTGTAAAATTACATCTTAGATTTGAGAAGGAACCGGTGTAGGGTTGCTTCATGATGAGTCCGTGTAAAACTGCATCTTGGATTTTGAGAAGGAACTTGTGTAGGGTTGCTTCATGATGAGTCTGTTTAAAACTGCATCTTAGATTTAAAAAGGAACCGATGTAGGGTTGCTTCATGATGAGTCCGTGTAAAACTGCATCGGGCTTTGAGAACGAACCAGTGTAGGGTTTCCTGATGATGAGTCCGTGTAAAACTGCATCGGGTTTTGAGAAGGAACCGGTGTAGGGTTGCTTCATGATGAGTCCGTGTAAAACTGCATCTTGGATTTTGAGAAGGAACCTGTGTAGGGTTGCTTCATGATGAATCCGTGTAAAACTGCATCTTGGATTTGAGAAGGAACCTGTGTAGGGTTGCTTCATGATGAGTCCGTGTAAAACTACATCTTGGATTTGAGAAGGAACCGGTGTAGGGTTGCTTAATGATGAGTCCGTGTAAAACTACATCTTGGATTTGAGAAGGAACCGGTGTAGGGTTGCTTCATGATGAGTCCGTGTAAAATTACATCTTAGATTTAAAAAGGAACCGGTGTAGGGTTGCTTCATGATGAGTACGTGTAAAACTACATCTTGGAACAGGTGATGAAGGAACTGTTGAACACTTTTGACATTCGAATGCCCCAAGTGATGGTGAAGGAGTCTTAAATCAGATTACTCTGCGAATTGAGAGATTTCTTGAAATCTTGAATGGACTGCCCCAGGTTAACTAAACTTTGAAAGATCTGTTGAAACCTTGACCGGACTGCCCCAGGGGTGCTGGATAGTGACATGTCATGCCCCTTATTGATAGGAGATTTGTCGTTGGAAGTTTCATCCTTTTTGAAGTGATTTGGTTCACTGAGAGAGCTTTCGTTCATCGGATATTCGTTGTGTGAATTTCTCCGCTGTCAAACAAATAGCCACATGCAGACAATGATATTTGAGCAATGAAAAGTTTATGTTTGTCTCGAAGTTTTGAAAAATGCGTTTTTTAGCAGAAAACTTTTTATAAGACAAATTGAACACAAGATTTAGAGCAAAGCCTTACAGGAGTCAGGATACCTTTTGAAACTGTATTCTTTCGAACTAACCCATGCTTCAATTAGGACTTTTGAAGGGTTGTAACGTGGCTTGGTTCACGGTTTAATAAACAAAGGATAAAGGCTCAAAGTATATTTGTACCCACCCGCTCTTCGTGATGTTCTTCAATCCTAAGCTCAGTTAATTGTGCGTCGCACTCTTATTCGAGTTTGGAACGACTTTTGGGTGATGGTTCATCAGTTGAATTTGGAGGGCAGTCATCCTCTCCTTTTTTCTTTTTCAACATTTTTTCATGTTGTTGAGGATTTGTAATGACCTCTTTCTTTTGATTTTGATTTGTTATCCCTAACTTTTACCTGACTGTTCCTGTTTTCGAGATTACAGTCAGCGGGATGCCCCAGCTTTATTAAGCCTCCTTTATAGGTTTTGGCTTAGTGGGCTTTTCTCTTTTGAGAGGTAATGACTGCCTATGAGATAAGGAACCATCACTGTCTTTTGATTCCAAAGGAATGCTTTTTGTTGATGTCGTTCGTTGTATTACGAACTGAGAGTTTGAAACTTTAATGCGCACCTTTTTTCGAATTAACTGAGAGACTACCCTGCCCCAGGTTTATATCAAAGGTTTTGATTGTTTAGAACAGAAAACTCCTACTTCTTTGGCTCGAAGGGGTTGACTAGGGATTATCTTCCTTATAACTCCAGTGTTTGGGAATTGAAAGAAATGCCTGTACATCATCAGCGAGGTCTATTCAAAAGCATACTGTATGAGATTACGGTATTGTTTCGTCATCCTCCCTCTAAAGGCTTGCATCTTTTTATCAAGAGTTAAACATCATAAAGAAAGTAGATAGCATAGTTCAAGTGTAATGAAAATGAGTGGATCAAATCAAGACAAACATATGCAATGCATTAATGAAACAGAGTTTGACATTAACAGATAATTGTCTGAATAACAAAAGATATTACAACTTTGAAAATTCAAATGAAAGAAAGACATTCTCAATGATTTGGCAAAGGAGCATTGATTATGCTGAAGACTCCGGGGGACCAAACTCGATCTCCTTGGCATCAATCAAATTCTGAATCTTGTACTTCAAAGCCCAACAATCGTTAGTATCATGCCCGGGACTGTCAGAATGATAAGCACATATTACATTAGGATTGTAATTAGGAGATGAAGTCTTGGGGTTTGGATGAGGCCCTATCAATGCAATAAGATTCATCTTCAACAAGTGTTGCAGTGCTTGAGACAACGGCATGTTGATGTTGGTGAACTGTCTCTTAGGCTCGTCTGGCCTTCGTTGACCCCCCTTTGGTTGTTGTCGGCGTGACGTAGAACCAGAGATCAGGATTGCCCCTGCATGTTGATCATGACGACCCTTTTGACTGTTCGCAGCATTGGACTCTTTCTTTCCGTTGTAGGGAATTATCTGAGTATCCGGGGATGTAATTCCTTGGATCTTTCCACTTTTGATGCCAGCTTCGACCCTTTCACCGGTCAGTACTAGCTCAGTGAACCCGGCTGAGGAGCTTCCAATTAAGTGATTGAAGAAAGGCCCCGTCAAAGTTCCCATGAAGATGTCAATCAGCTCCCTATCAGTTAAAGGAGGTTGCACCCTACCAGCCAAATCTCTCCACCTTTGAGCATACCCTTTGAAGTTCTCGTCAGAACTCATGGTCATGTTCTGCAATTACACACGAGTTGGTGCAAGATCAACATTGTACTGATATTGTTTGTAAAATGCAGTAGCCAAGTCCCCCCAGGTATGGATGCGAGAACTCTCCAATTGATAGAACCACTCGAGTTGAGTCCCTACCAGGCTTTCTTGGAAGAAATGGATCCAAAGCTTTGGATCAGCTGTGTATGGTTGAATCTTGCGGACATAAGATCTTAGATGCATGTGAGGGCAAGAGACTCCATTGTACAGGGCAAAGGTAGGGACTTTGAACTTTGGCGGAATGATCAATCCAGGAACTAAACCCATGTCTCCTAGATCCAAGCCAGGTATTTGTTGAATCTCCATAGCGCTGAGGCGATCCTCCAACTGTTTGTACTTGTTATCAGCGGGAGAACATTGTTCCTCGGAGTAGTCAACTTCAAACTCATCAATCTCCAAATTGTGGTCCTCTTCAAGACTATCCCCTAGGTTGGATGGAGTTGGAAGATCTTGGGTTTTAGGTCTTCTCCTCAAGTTCAGGATGCTCGCTGCTTTCTTGGACTTCTTCTTCTTGTCTTTGAGAAGGAGAGCTTTCAGATCCTCTTGCCCTTTACTCATAGCCAGGAACATCTGTTGGAATTGAGCGTTTTGAGCTTGGAGATCTTTCACCGTTTGTTCCATATCCATCTTACTGAAATAAACAGCAGGAAGATAAGGAGGCCTGTATGGGAGAAACCTGTTATGCAATGATATGTATGATATATGCATGCAATGTTTTCAAGGATCTCTTGGGGTAAACACAAGAGAATGTTAGAGGTTGAACTTCGGTCTTTGATTGGAGAACTTTGCACCGGTGGATGTCTTTCCACGAGAATCAAGCTCACCATGTCGAGTGGGTCATAGCCCCTGATTCAAGTTGTTACACTTGATCTTTGATGGCATTTGTTTAGAGGAGAAAACCTCTTGCCCCTTGGTAGACGTTTGGTTCAACGTGACCCTGCATCAAAAGAACCCTCGAGGTCCTTGAAAAGGTTATCGAAAATGCTATGGTATGATGTTATGATGTTATGTACATGTATGCAAGTAAGTGTATATACAGGTAATCATATTCACACAAAGCAAACAAGTCCTTAGGTTTAGGCTTGCATGGGGTTTGTAGGTAAGTACCCTCTTGAAGTTTCGTTGGTTAAGACCTGTCCTATCAAAAGTAATCAGGTTCTAGAGGATCTTAATATCACTGACTATCCTCAATCGGTCATAACTCCAACATCGCAATCTTTTCTTGCAGCCAGAACCATCGCGAGAGTTTAGCCTCAATGAGTGTAGCATACTGCTACAGTTCTATGGCCAAGTTGGGTCAATTTAGGGTTCTAAGGTCGGTTGGTGCTTAATGACTCCTCAGAAGACCCATATTCTCCTCGTTGCAACACAAGGGATATCGGTACAGACCAAGGTGTCAAACCAACGTAGCCACTGCTTCACCCGTGTCGGTCTACGCCGGACAGGTCCCTCACAGCTTATGCTACCTAAAGGGTTTTCCCCAGATCCTGGTTAGGATCTATGAAACTCCGGTGCAAAGCCCACAAATATAAAAGCAAACAAAGCAAGCAATTGAAAACAAGAGTGGTCTAATCATAAGGTACACCTCACTTATTAAATTTCCCTAGCAGAGTCGCCAGTTCTGTGATACGGTGGGAGAACTGACTTGAGGTTTTGCGTTTGTATTCGCACTTGTTCGGTTTAGCAAGAGTCGCCACCGAATTTTTATTTTATCCTAAAGGAAAGGTTAAAAAGCACAGGAAAAACATTTTGAGATGTGTCGTGGGTTCGGGGGGTAGATTATGAAAAGGGAAGATATTAGCACCCTTTTCATCCATGGTTATCCATGGGCTCTTAGTTACTTGTTTAGATCACTTGCCTTGATTTTCAATTGCTTCAAATGGTGGTGTGTGTGTGTGTTTGAAAATGTTTTGAAAAAGATTCCTTGTCTAGGCAACCGTTGTAACAATTCTTTACTCGAATGTTTTACAAAGGTGTTTGTCTTTTCGAAAAGATGTTTCAATGTTTTTGAAAGTTTGTTTTTTGAAAGTGTATTGTGAAGTGGGTTTTGAAAAGTAGGCAAGTGTGTTTTGCAAGTTGATCAAGTAACTAAGAGTTGTCTACCCCTAAATTTACTCAAAGGTTTTTCTCATGTTTTAACCTTTTTAACAGTATTGTTCCACCATTGTATTTGGTGGACAATCTTGTGTTAGGATGTTAACGGAACAGGCGCGGGTCATCGTATGGACCATGAATGCAATGGTGCCAAGTGTCTTTTGCAATTTGCTTGAAAGGACTATGATCATTTCGTTTAGGCAACTTTCGAAAGCGTCATCGAGAGACTATGATCATTTGAATTGTTTTGTTTTGCCAAAGAAACTCAACGTGCAAGCATGGCCCATTTTGGAAGGCAACAAGCGGGATTACCCTAGGGGTGCAAGTGTGATTGTGTATTGATTGTCATACATTTGTCTTGTATTTAGGTTATCTAGCATTTGATTTTATTTACATACAAACCCTAGGTCTAAACATGGTATATTTGAAAGCGATAAATTGCGGGAATTTAAAGTCTACGCTATTACAAATAAGTATCCGGGAATGGGGGTACAAATATTTACAAATGGGGATGAGACTTATTAGGAGAGTAGTGTCCAAATATATTTACAACCAAATTGAATCGCATTCAATGTAAAATGTAATGTATAGCAATGTATAAGAATAAAGCAATGTAAATGTATCAATGTATTTGTGTAAGTATTTGTGATGGTAGAGGGAATGGGCTTAAAGATGCCATTTGGTGATGGGCTTAAAGATGCCATCTGAAGATGTGACAGGGGGATGGGCTTAGAGATGCCATCTGGAAATTGCTGGTAGGAGGATGGGCTTAGAGATACCATCTGGAAATGTAATGGATAGTTGTGGAGATGTTAGGACTGTGCAACCCTTGAGTAGATTGAACCATTGAAGATGATTCTTGACAAATCTTGGAGAATATGGGAGGGCAAATTTTGGGGTACAACACCTGCCTTTCGTGATCTGAAGGTGGAAGATGATTAAACACTAGAGTGCCCATAAATTTGCACTCGCGTGAAGTAACTCCGTTGGATGATGATATAAGGAACGGGCTTATAGATGCCATTTGGAGAATATGATTGAGAGTTGTCGGATTTGGGCTTAAAGATGCCATCCAAAATACATGTTGAATTCATAAGAGGTCTCTTTATGGGGATTCATGTACCTGTTGTCTAAGGAGGACTCCACTGGGTAATGTTGATTTATGTTCTTTTGCTTGAGGAAAACTCTGTAGGGAATAGAGTCTAGGAGCTTTAGTTGTCCATGGCTCTACTTAGGAGTTATATCTGGACTGGAGAGATGAAAGTTAGTTGTTTATCCGGTCAAAATCCAGGTTTCACAGTAACTTGCTGAAGATAATAATGTTGATTGTTATCTCGTCGTATTCCATGCTTCACGGTAATTTATTGGGGAATATGAAATTAATTGTTATCTGGTCGGTTTCTAGACTTTATAGTAATCGAAGATGTTGAACTGTTATCTAGTCAGGTCCAAGCTTCAGAAACTAAGTTCTTATCTGGTCGAGTATAGGCTTCAACTTAAACTTGAGGTATATTGTCATCTAGTCGGGTCCAGACTTTACAGTGTTGTAAACTGCTATCTGGAGATATATGAGAATGAGCCTGTGTAGGATTGCTTTAGGATGATCCCGTGTAAAGATGCATCTAGAGATTATGAGAAGGAACCTGTGGAAAATTTCTTCAAGATGAGCCTGTGTAAAGCTGCATCTGAAGGTTGTGAGAAGGAATCCGTGTAAGATTGTTTCAGGATGAGCCCGTGTAAAGCTACATCTGGAGGTATTTAGAAGGAGCATGTGTAGGGCTGCTTCATCTAGTCGTGTAGATAGTTGCCCTGTATTGCTTCAGGAATTGATCCACAGTCATTTGTTCACAGATAGTTGCCCTGTCTAGTTTCAGGAATTAATTTGGAACTCTTTTTGTTGGTTGTTGAGATAGTTGCCCTATATGGTTTCAAGAACTAATCTCTAACCTGGTCTTGTAGATAGTCACCCCGTCTTGTTTCGGGAATTGATCTACAATCAGTCATTCACGGATAGTTGCCCTGTCTAATTTCAGGAATTAATCTGGAACTATTTTTGTTGGTTGTTTAAATAGTTGCCATGTCTAGTTTCAGGAACTAATCTCTAACCTGGTCTTGTAGATAGTCGCCTCGTCTTGTTTCTGGAATTGATCTACAATCAGTCGTTCACAGATAGTTGCCATGTCTGGTTTCAGGAATTAATCTGGAACTTTTTTGTTGGTTGTTGAGATAGTTGCCCTGTCTGGTTTCAGGAAATAATCTCTAACCTAGTCTTGTAGATAGACGCCCCGTCTTGTTTCAGGAATTGATCTATAATCAGTCATTCACAGATAGTTTCCCTGTCTGGTTTCAGGAATTAATCTGGAATTGTTTTCTAGTTATTGAGATAATTTCCCTGACTGGTTTTAGGAATTAATCTCTAACCTGGTCTTGTAGATAGTCGCCCCGTCTTGTTTCAGGAATTGATCTATAATCAGTCGTTCGTAGATAGTTTCCCTGTCTGGTTTCAGGAATTAATTTGGAACTTGCTTTTGCCGGTCGTTGAGATAGTTGCCCTGGCTTGTATCAGGAATTAATCTTTGACCTTAGAGAAATAAAGATAGTTTCCTCGTCTTGTTTCGAGATTTAATCTTCAATCTGCTCATGTAGATAGTTGTCCTGTCTTGTTTCAGATATTAATCTACAATTAGTTGTTCACATATAGTTGTCCTGTCTTGTTTCAGGTATTAATCTGGAACTTGTTTTTTGTTGGTCGTAAAGATAGTTGCCCTGGCTTGTTTCAGGAATTAATCTCTGACCTTAGAGAAAGAAAGATAGTTTACCCGTCCTGTTTTGGGAGTTAATCTTCAATATGTTCATGTAGATAGTTGTCTTTACTTATTTCAAGTATTAATCTATAACCAATTGTTCACAGATAGTTGTCCTGTCTTGTTTCAGGTATTAATCTGGAACTTGCTTTATTTATTGGTAAACTCGTCCTTCTCTGGGAGTTCATACCACCTGGTCATGTAGATAGTTTCCCCATCTGGTTTAGAGCATTAATCTTTGACCTTCTATATTTGTTAGTAAACTCGTCCTGCTCCGGGAGCTCATACCACTTGGTCGTGTAGATAGTTTCCTTGTATGGTTTTGGGCATTAATCTTTGACCTACTATATATAAGTTTATAGTATTTGTCTGTTTGCAAATTCAACCTGAAAAGGTAAAGTCAGTTTCATGCAATGTCATGATGTATGAATTGCATGATGCTCTCAAAATAAATGAGAATGTTATATGCGTTTCAGTTATGCATATGCTACAATGTATTGTAAATGTTGTATGATTGTAATATATGAGTGTACAGTTGCTCTTTATGGTGTTGTTGTACTAAGAGAAGATAAACCCCTGACTTCTATTGGGGATGAAGAATGTGAGTCTTCAAATTTTGTTACAGTTGAAATGCTGGGAGATGGATTTCCGTTGCTAGAGAAATAAACTCTATTGGGGAAAGGAAACTCTGCAAACCGCTTGGGGATTTTATGAAGTTCTGTTTGGGAAAGGAAACTCCGCAGACTTCCTGGAGATTTTTGTGGAGCTCTGTTGGGGAACCCAAGAAGTTTATGAACCATGCTGAGGAATTCTTTCAGATGCTGTAGAGATGATTGGAGATCCTTGCTCTGCAGGGGGTATTGGAACACCTGACATCATTAGGTTGTATGCTGAAAATGTAGAAATGACTTTGTAGGAAGACGTCTATGTCTCTGTACCTACTGGGGAACGTATCCTTACTGATGATGAGCTCTGCGAAGATAGTCCCCTAGGGGTGATTACTCTGAGGGAATTTTGTGGATGGTTTGAATTTTATCCCAACTCCTGGAGTCTTGAGTAAATTTTAATCAGAGTGACAAGCCTTCTACTGATAGACGAGTGACGAGATGATGGGACATAGTCGTACGCTTTAATCCCTAACTTTTGCCTAGACTGACCTTTTAGATTTTCAGTCCACCTGGATACCCTTTTTTTCCCAAACTGCTTTTCAAGTTTTCGACTTGTTGGGTGTACATTTCTAATTTTTTTCTCGAACCTCTTTGGTTCGTCGAGATGCCCGTAATTTTTCCTAGGCCATTCAACCTAGCGGGTCTTTTTTCATGCGTAGTATTTTCCGACTATGTCCGTGTTCACAGGGTGTGGAGAATTGTCATTGTCCATAGTAGTAAGTGTTGTAGTACTGCCAGAAAGGTGTTTGCTTGATTGTGCGTGATCCTTTGCTGGAACTCATGTCTAATTCCCCAAGTGATTCAGATGGAGGTCTGCCCTGGCTATTCGGCACTTTTGAGAGATTCCTTGAATCTTGACTCGACTGCCCCCAGATCAGTTGGGCACCATGTCATGCCCCTTGATTATGAAAAGCCTGTTACTGGAAATGTCTTTCCATCTGAGGTGATTACGTTCATTGAGAGGATTTTCGTTCATTGAATATTTGTTGTGCAAATTTCTATGTTGTTGAACAATTAGTTATATGTAAACAGTGGTATTAAAAATGCAAAGCTTATGTCTGTCTCGAAGTTTTGAAAATGCATTTTTTTAGTAAAACAAAATTTTCAAGAATGTGATATCAACTCAGGATTTATAGCAAGCCTTACAGGAGTCAAGATACCTTTTCGTAACAGTATGCCTTCAAACTAACCCATGCTTCAGTTAGGACTTTTAAGAGTTATAACGTAGCCTGGTTCACGGTTTAATAAACAAAGGATAAACGCTCAAAATTTATTTGTACCCAACCCGTTATTCGTGATATTCTTCAGTCCTACACTCAGTTAATTATGTGTTTAGATCCCAATTGAGTTCTAGAATCTTGTCCTGATGCTTGGTGATGGTTCAGCAATTGAATGTTTGTTTTGAGAAGGCAATCATCATTTTTTTGTAATATTTTTTATGGAGGATTCGTAGCAAACTCTTTTTTTTAAATTTTATTATCCCTACTTTTTCCCTGAACTGTTTCTTTTGTGATTACAGTCAGCGGGATGCCCCAGTTTTTTTTCTTAAGTCTCCTTCATAGGTTTTGACTTAACGGGCTTCTCTTTTGAGAAATAATGACTGTCTGTTTCAATGATTATATGGAACCATCACCATCTTTTGTTTTGGAAGGATACCTCCGACACTACTCGTTATGTACGAAGGGAAAGCTTGTGACTGAATGCACCATTGAATTAACTAAGAAACTACCCTGCCCCAGGTTATGATTAAGGGTTTCAATTTGCATGAAAAAGAAACTCCTACTTCTTAGGCTCAAAGGGGTTGACTAGGGATTATCTTCCTTATAACTACACTGTTTAGGATTTGAAACAATGTATGTACCTCGTCAGTAAGGTCTATTCAAAAGCATAACGTAGATATTATGGTATCATTTTTGTCATCCTCCCTCTAAAGTCTTATAGCTTTCAATCAAGAGTTGAATATCACAAAAAGGAAGTAAAGGCATAGTTTCAGCATAGTGAGAACAAATGGGTTAATTCAAGACAAAAATATGCAATGCATTAATGGAATAACAAAGTTTGACATAAATAAGTGTTTGAACAATCAAAAGAAAATTAAAATTTGACATTTCAAATGAAACTAAATGCTCTCAATCTTGGCCATGATTTGGCATGGGAGCAGTGATCACATTGGGAGTCTCAAGAGGGTCAAATTTAATCTCGTTGGCGTCAATCATATTTTGAATCTTGTATTTCAGCGCTCAAAAATCGTTAGTATCATGTCCAAGACTACCAGAATGATAGGCACACCTTTCATAGGGATTGTAGTTAGGAGAAGAAGTTTTGGGGTTTGGATGAGGTTCTATCAATGTAATTAGATTCATCCTTAACATGTGTTGCAATGCTTGAGACAACGGCATGTTGATTTTGTTAAACTGTCTCTTGGGCTCGTCTTGCCTTTGCTGATTACCCCGTTGTTATTGTCGCATTGGTGATGGATTAGAGATTCGTACTTCCCCCACAGATTGGTTGAAGTTACTCTTATTATGACCCTTATGATCGTACACAGTACTGGACTCCTTCTTTCCATGGTATGGTCTCTTCTGAGTACTTGATGATGCAGTCCCCTGAATTTCACCACTCCTAAGTTTATTTTCAACATGCTCCCGCATGAACATGTCACCCAACTCCTTGTTCGCCAAGAGAGATTGATCATTGATTAGGCCCCAAGCTCTAACAGTTTACCCCAGACGGTCGTATCTGTCTTGATGAAGCTATCTAATGAGAACCCTTAAATCTTCTTGTTCCCGAGCTAAGTTTTGGATAAGAGCCATTTGTTCTAACATCTGGGTTCTCATCATTTCCATCTCAGCTTACAGTTGTTCCAACTAGTCATCTTTGTTGTTGTCAGGATTTTTCTCGGTCAAGTTTCCAATGAGGAGTGCTTTCAATTCTTCTTGCCCCTTGGATAAATTTAGGAACATTTCTTTGAACTGGGCATCTTGAGTTTGGAGATCACTGTCATTTTGTTTGAGAGCCATTTTCCTAGCTGAAATAGACAGCGAGAAAATGAGAAACTTGTACTGGAAGACCTGTTATGTAATGACATGCATGCAATGTTTTCAAGGATCTCATGGGGTAAACACAAGAAGTTGTTAGAATCTGACTGCAGCTTTGATTAAAGAACTTCATATCGTTGAATCAAGCTCACCGTGTCGAGTGGGTCATAGCCTCTGACTCAAGTTATCGCGCTTTGGTCTTTTGACGGCATTGGCTAGAGGAAAATAAATCCCATTTCCCCTTGATAGACGTCTGGTTCATCATGACCTGCATCACAGACCCTTGAGATTCTTAAAATGGTTAAGGCAATGATATGGCATGATATTATGATGTGTATGCTATGCACCAAGCAAAAGTGTAAGGTAATGAAGACAAGTGAGTCTCGCAAGAAGTCCAGGTTATTAGATAATGACTACAAACAAGCCCTGCAAGGAACTCACATTGTTAGATAATGGATACAAACAAAACCCTGCAAGGAGTTCAAGTTGTTAGATAATGAAAACAAGCAAGTCACACAAATATCCTTAGGTTTAAAGGCTTGCATGAGGTTTAAAGGTAAGTACCCTCTTGAATTTTAGTTGGCTCAACATGTCCTATTAATAATAATCGGGTTCTAAGGAGTCTCAATATCATTGACCTTTCCGTCAGGCATTGTTTCAGCTCAAGCGCCGCAGTATTGCGGCCAAAATATCCCGAAAGTCCAGTCTCAATGAGTGTAGCATTGAGTATCAACCAGTCTTCGGTAGGAACCAAAGTAGGCTATCTCACTACTTCCTAATGGCTAGGATGAGTCGATTAAAGGTTCTAAAGGTAAGTTAGCGCTTAGTGACACTATGAGGAAACCTAATGTTATCCTCGACTTACTCAAGAAACATTAGTACAATCCAGAGTATCGCGCTAATGTAGCCACCATTTTGTCCGTATCGGTCTACACCGTACAGCCTCCATGATTTATTGTTACTTACCTAATAAGGTGCCCCAGATTCGGGTGTAGGATCTTTAGTAACAACCCAAACAAGCCCTCAAATTTAAAGCATTCAAAACACATAATGAAAGCAAATTAAAATGAACTAAGCTCTAAGGTAACCCCACTTTATAATGTATTCCCCAGTAGAGTCGCTGGTTCTGTTATACGGTGGGAGAACTGACTGTTATACTTGTTTTGCATTTTGTGTTTGCAAATGTTGCGGTAAGCAAGAGTCGCCACCGACTTTTCATTTATCCAACAAAGGAAAAGGTGAAAAGAACATAAAAAACCTTTTGAGAGTTTTTTGAGTATGGGGGGTAGATTATGGAAATGGGAGGTGTTGACACCCTTTCCATCTGTAGTTTTCTGAGGGCTCTTAGATGCTTAGATCATTTTGAAATACTTTGTGCTTTGTGTGTTTTTGAAAAGTATTTTTGAAATGCCAGTAGTAAGGCAACTTGCTTTATGATAACTCTTGTATCAGTCCTCAAGAGTGTTGATAAAGTGTTTTGAAAATGTTTTTTGAAAGAAGTTTTTATGCAAGTGTAAAAGTTGTTTGAGCATAACATCTAGGAACTATCTACTTTTACTTGAAAGGTTGTTATTTTCCTCTTTTCCTTTAGACAGTGTTATCCTACTATTAGTGAGTAGGTAGCCCTAGTCGTTGGATGTTTGAGGGGCATTCGAAGGGACGTTTATACAGACACAAAGGCAACTGGGCAAGAAACTTTAGTAACTAACCTAGGGTTTTAAGATCATTTTTTACCGAGGCAACTCCGAGAGGGTCATGAGGGACTTATGATCTTTAAACTGGAGGGTAGCCACTAAAATCTCTCACGTTTCGAGAGTTGTGACTATTTTTCCGAAGGCAACCAAAGTGGGATACCCTAGAGGTGTACATGTGCAATTGTTTTGTATTCAGTTATTTATCTTTGCATTTAGGTTTGCTAGCGTTTGATTTTATGTTCTTTCCATACAATCATATTAGTCATGTATCTAGACAGTTAATAGTTTACAGTAATTAAAAGTGCGGAAACGTAAATCTAGCTATTACAAGGCTTTGGGGAGAGGATTATTTACATGTCCAAAATGGGGAATAAAGCAGAAAAATAAAAGTCCTACTTTAAACTATTACAACCAGGAAACAGGTACAATAATATGAAAAATAGAATGTTAAAGTTAATAATACGCGTGAAATGAAAATAACGTCTAAAACCTAAAAAGGAAAAATATTTTTGTTTGTTTTTGATCATGGAAAGAAATTTAATTTAAAATCCTAAGTCTATTTATTTTTAAATTAAGAAAAGGGTTAAAAAAAATTAATCAATTAATTTACAAAATTAATTTATTTGAGAAAATACTAACCTAATATTTTTTGTAATTTTTTTATCTGATTTTACAATGTTATAAAAAATATAAAACAATTAAAAGCAAATAAATAAAACAAAATAAAAAAAAATTAAAGGGGCCACGATAGTAAAAGTAACAGGGGGTAAGTTTAAAAAACGCATGCCCAGATCAAGAAGAGGCCCAGATTTCCTTTCGATCCAATAAGGGAGGTTGTCTTTCGATCTAACGAGGGAGGTTATCTTTCGATCCAATGAGGGAGGTTGTCTTTCGATCCAACGAGGGAGGTTGTCTTTTGATCCAATGAGAGAGGTTGTTGAAAGTGCATGATGGACTGCACGTTGAGGGTACTGGATCTGGATTGATGGGGTCTACTGATGTTAACCACGTGGTGCATGGTGTAAACGTTAGACCTGCAAGCATGGGATCTGGAATACCATTGTTAGAAAAAACAAAATGCATGACCTGGGTGTTGAACCCAGGTCCTTCCCCTTAATTCGAACCCCCCCTAATTCGAACCCCTGAGTCCAAATCTGAAGCTATTTTGTCCTAAAACACCATGAATCCTGAGATTCGAAGGAACCAATTTCAAATGCCCTAGCAATGGCATTTTGTGTTGTGGACACTAAAACTCACATGATATACGTTAAAACATTCATAAATAATGACAATAACATGAATATGCAATCGAAAGAGATTTAAATTAAAGGTTAAACGAGTTTGAGATCCAAAATTTCACCAAACGGAAAGATCGAATGAGCGTGTTTCTGGGTGCATTTGAATTGCTTAAGGCCTGGGTATCACTCGTGGGACCTTTAGGGGGTGAATAGTGGACTTGGTTTGGACTGAGGAAGCTTACACTATGCTTTTCAAATTTGACAGGTTTGATGTATTTCTTTGTGATTTTTGATAGGAAATCTCCCTCCCCTTTGCTTGCACTTTGGCTCTGTATTTATAGAGGAGTAGTGGTGAACGAATATGGCATGAATCAGCCATTAACTATGGCTTTAAAAGTAGGATCATCAAATTTGAAAAGTTGCCATAATCAAAAGATTTGAAATGTTGCCATTTTGAGATATTTCATGCCATTTTGAACTTTGAGTGAACCTGGACAGGTTTCATCCCATTAGGTGTTCGTTTCGACTTGCATCTCCATTTCACATCAATTGATCCTTTCGAAAAGCTCCCAAGCTTTTTCTTTTCGATGGCTCTGAGGTCCAATTCGAATTTCTTAAGGCTTAATCATCATGGCTTCTTCGATTAAGTCACCATCTACATTGATTTCCTGATTTGGAAACATCAGCCTAATCGAACAGTTCTTGCTCCTTTCGATCTCCTTTTACTCAATTCGACCAATCAAAGGATCACCTCTTCCTTTTGACTGGTCAACACTTCGTTCTGCTCCTTTTGATCTCCTTTCACTCAATTTGACCAATCGAAGTATCACCTTTTCCTTTTGACTGGTCGAAGCTTTATTCTGCTCCTTTCGATCTCCTTTCACTCAATTCGACAAATTGAAATATCAAAGCTTTTGAATTTAAAATCTTCTTCTTTTCGAAGCTCCAATGCAATCAACATGGCAGTAGAAGTATCTTTCCTTGTAATGCTTCGAATAGCCTATATTTCAATAGTTTGAAAACGAACCCTTTGATAATGGTTCAACATAGTGAATCTCTTTACTAGCTCATCATCAATCGAAGGCTTCATAAAAGCCTCCTCACACTTTCTTTCGAACTATTCTTCTTTCGATCATAGTGCTTTGTTGGGCATCAAAATAGACTGCATAATGTTGTCGAAACTGCTTCGACCCAAAAGCTCTTATGCATATTTTCAGCTTTCAACTTACACCTCGTCAAGTTCAGTGCACTTCTATTCTTTCTTTCAGCTATGCCATTATGCTGAGGCGTATAGGGTGCCATGGAAATAATTTGAAGCTCCTTGAGCAATTGAGGACCTTAATGAGCATGCCTTGAATAGAATGGGAGGGAAAATTTTGGGGTACAACAGTAGGTTACTCTGATTCTGATTTTGCTGGCTGCAAATCAAATAGGAAAAGCACTAGTGGCACATGTCATTTGTTTTCAAACTCCTTAGTGAGTTGGCATAGTAAAAAGCAGGTTATTATTGCATTGTCAATCGATGTGGCTGAATAGATTACAGCCGGTAGTTGTTACGCCTGGATTTTGTGGCTAAAGCAACAACTACAAGATTTCGATATCCAATTAAAATGTATTCCAATAAAATGTGATAACACAAGTTCTATAAACCTAACTAAGAATCTTGTTTTACATTCACGCACTAAACACGTAGAGATTAGGCATCACTTTCTTCGTGATCATGTTGAAAAAGAGGATGTTGTGTTTGAGCATGTTGATTCTAAAAATCAACTTGCAGATATTTTCATGAAACCACTAGCTACGGAACCTTTCTTCAACATTCGTCGGGAGACAGGGATTTTAGATCTCTCTTACTTGATGTCTTAAGCATGCATGTACCTTAATTATATATCTCTCACCATGCTTTTGAGATGTGTTCTAGCTTTCGTACGTGCGTCTCAACTGTTCATCAACTAAGGTAATATTGTTCCTTTCTTTATCTCGCTGGAATTCTATGATTACCTTTTTTTTATGTTCCATTAATATTGTCTATATGTTTTCTATGCATAAATTGTTTTAACTTTGACATAAGCTAATTTCATTTCATCATTATGGATGCATAATCATCATTAGATAGCTCATATTGCATAAACATATAGTTGCTAATGGGTCTCATATCCAACTGTCCATCAAAAACTATTAAAAACTAAGTTTTTTTCTGTGTTACTGATATGAGTCAGCTCATACATGTATGAATTGACCTATATTGAAGAAAATTGTTAAAACAGAAATTGAGATCGGTTTCAGGTTGATGCATAAGTGTTTGAGTCGACACATATTGATAAGGATTACTGAAACAGAAACTACCATTTGTTTCTGGTTGATACGTAATTTTTTTAATTCGTTTTTTTAATTGTTGCAGTATGTGTCGACACATTCGTGCTTCGTTACGACACATGTGGCTTTCTAAAATCATTTTTTATATGTATCTACTCATATAGTTTCACATCGACTCATACTGACTATTTCTTTTTTATTTTTTTTCTGTTGGATTTGGGTCGACCCATCAGCCTACTTTATATCTTGTAATCATTATAAACATATCATACATCTCATAACTATTCGGCTAACCCTAACTCTCATTCATCATCTTCTTCATCTATCACGCATCATTTACTTTATCTCCCACTACATTTATCTCAAGTTCCTAGCACACATTTCTTCATCAACAATCATGCCTCATAAGACAAAGAGAAAGGGAAAGGTTGTTGCAGGACCATCTGGTTCTGGTATCAATCCAAAAATCCCTCCAAATGCCTTAACGATTATGCATCCTGCTACAGTAGAGAATTTTGAAAAATCGTTCAAGACAAGGTTAGTAATGAAGCCTCACATCTTTAACAAGGCAGAGGTCTTATCTCTTCACATCACAGATGTATGTGATCTTCTTGATGCTCAAAAGTTAGGATCGTTCTTAACTGTTAAAGAGGATTATCATGAGGATTTCATTCGGGAACTTTATGCTGGTTTAGAGACACGTCGAGGTTGGTCATTTAAGGTACGAATTGGAACTAAGAGGCACGTTTTTTAGGCTAACCATTGGCAAACTATGTTTGGTATTCTATTTGATATGACAGTGTTGAAAAGCTATCATGATCGGAGTTTTGATACTGATTTTCAAGAGGAAGCCTTCCTAACATCAATTCTGAAATTGGAAAGACCTCTTGGTGAGAATGAACATATCACAACCAGAGCGATCAAGAGCATTCTTAGAATGCTTCATTGGATCGTTTCACACAATTTGCGTCCAAGATCTGGTTGTCATTCTAGGTTGGATAGAGTAGATATTCACCTCTTGCATATTCTTCAAAATATGGTTGCACTAAATTAGCCCAACTACTTTGTCAAACGCATGTTCCTCATGCACAATAACCAGAAAAACACTGCTCTAGGGTACATAGCTCAGATAATGAGGATTATCAAATTCTGGAATGTGGAAATACCTCTTGTCCCTCTAGTTTATCCCACTACTACCTAAGAATTCAACAGGGTCACTTTGTCTCACATGGGATATCGGTGGGATAAGAATCGTCAATGCCTCTATTTCAAAGAGAAAGGCTCCAACACAAGGGTGTATAACTTTGATGTGCCCTCTGAACAAGTGTATATGGATGAGGAACCTATCGATGAAGAAATGCATGATGTTAATGATGATGCCCAACTTGAGGCAAATTCGGATGGTGCTAACACCGGTTGGGGTGACTGGGTCCCAAATAGGTGGTCTCCGACCAACTATCAGTATGATCCATCTATCCTGCCTTACACTGCTGCTGCTGCAGGTTCTTCCTCAGTGGCTCCTGCTTATCTTACTAAGATGTTCCAACAAATGGAACTTGCAAATCAAGCTCGCCATGAGGAGGTGCGAAGTTGGCACATCCAGCAGAATGAGTGGCATAAAGAACACTGGGAGTGGCATGAGGAGCACACTCGGGTGTAATAGAACCAGCACTCATAGCATAAAGATTTGGTAAAGTGGCATCAAGTGTTCTATAATGAGATGGCGGGTTTTGTGGATGATTGTTACGACAACCCTGGCATCATGAATAACTTCAAAAATGATGAAGTCCAAAATAGGTTTTGGCAATACAGCTTCATGGGTCAGAATCCGGATCAGAATCCATTTCCGCCACCTCCACGCTGCAATTTTGGAGATGCTGATGAATCTTGTGGTGGCCATAATCCTTGATAATATCATATCATTCATTGCATAGCATTTGTCTTCATGTTCTTAGTTCATTTCAATTCCTGTTCAGACATTGTTTTCTTTTGATTCAACTTATGTAATTCACAACTTTCTTAGTTAATACTTTCACTTTGCTTAAGAAGTCAAGGTTGTGAAATTGGGTACTGAAGAGGACAATAAAGAAGTCAAGATAGGTTCCAACCTAGAAGACAATGTCAAAAAGAGGTTAATCCAGATGTTGTGTGACTATGTTGAGATCCTTGCTTGGTCGTACGAAGACATACCAGGCCTTGATACTGACATTGTGGTTCACTGACTATCGATGAAGGAAGGTTGTCCTCTTATAAAGCAGAAGGTTTGTCGTATGCGTCCCGAGATGTCTAAAATATCAAAGCTGGGGTTATAAAGCAGTTCAATGCAAGTTTCTTAGATGTTACGTCCTATCCCAAGTGGGTTGCAAATGTGGTGCCAGTACCTAAGAAGGATGGTAAGGTGCGTATGTGTATATACTAGAGGGATTTGAATAGGGTAACCCCCACAAATGACTTTATGCTTCCACATATTGTTGTTCTGGTTGACAACACCGCTCAGTACAAAGTATTTTCCTTCATGGATGGTTTCTATGGTTATAATCAAATCAAGATGGCACCTAAAGACATGGAAAAGACTACTTTTATCACACAGTGGGGCACTTTCTGTTACAAAGTTATGTCTTTTTGTTTAAAGAACGTCGGGGAAACATATCAGCGTGTTATGGTAGCTTTGTTCCATGATATGATCCATCATGAGATGGAGGTTTATGTTGACGACATGATATCCAGATCTCAGACCGAAGAACACCTCGACCACCTACATAAGCTGTTTGAGAGACTGAAGAAGTACAAGTTAAGGTTGAATTCAAACAAGTGCACCTTTGTGGTAAGATCCGGTAAAATCCTAGGTTTCTTCGTTAGTGGTAAAGGTATTGAAGTTGATCCTGCCAAGTTTAAAGTTGTGAGAAACCCTTTTCTTTGAGTAGTTTTGTATGATAGAAAATATGTGTGATATAAGTATTAATGAATGTTTATTATGTTTGATCTCTATGTGTGCATGATATGATAATAGTGTAGCATGTTCTAAAAGGGTCAAAAATGTGTTTTACACATGTATCATGATTTCAGGTCAATACAAAATGCTTTGCATCAAAACATACTTAAGTTAAAATCACAAAAAAAATTATGCTTCAGTATGAGTCGACACATTCGCACTTTGCATCGATACATGTCAAGTTCATGCTTCTGAAAAACATTTTAAAAACCTTTATGCATCAACACATGCACTTATGCATCGATACATGTCACTTCTTGTTTTTGGAAATCAAAAACCAACTCAGTATGAATCGACACATTCGCATTTTGTATTGAATCATACTAAATTAAAGGTTTTGGATTCTGTGTGTACAATATTTTGTATCGATACATAATGGTTTACATCTACTCATTTCTTGGTTGCATCGAAACATTCGTGTTTTGCATCGACTCATACACATTTTGTCTTTCTTTAATATGTCTTGATAACAATATATATTGATACATAATGCATTGTATCAACTCATCCCACTTATTGTAACTAATATGTGTCGACTCATATGAGATATGCATCGGCTGATACTGCGGTTTTACTTCTAACATTTTTCTGTTACATATATAAGTCAGTTTTGTAGTTCAATAATACACAGGTGTCACAAATTTAGTTGGTGTGCATCTACTTTTCTGAGAATTAGAAACCTGAAAAATACTTCGTCTTCATCATCTTCTCAATCATATTGGTTTAACAACATCAAAACATAATCATCTTTGTTCATTGGATCAAAGGATCTTAGAGATAACTTTTAGCGGTATGATCGGTGATCTTAGCTGAGTTAAAGATTCAGAAGGGGGTTTCTAGTAAAAACCAGAGGGTTTGTTCTTCAAGAACGGGTATGTTCTTACGGGTTTGTCAGTCACGATTTTACAGGTCAGATTCAGCCGTAGCGTAGGGTTTTGAAATCGGGGTGTGTGATAGGGTGGGAGAACTGACTTAGGTGTTTTGCGTTTTATCGCAAATGTTGCAGTTAGCAAGAGTCGCCACCGAATTTTCTTTTATCCAAAAGGAAAGTCTGAAAAGAACAGGAAAGACCTTTGAGATTGTTTCTTGAATTCGGGGGGTAGATTATGAAATGGGAAGGTATTAGCACCCTTTTCATCCGTAGTTATCTACGGGCTCTTAGTTTCTTGCTAGATCACTTGCTTTTGTTTGAAAATATACTTTGTGTGGTTTTTAAAAGTATTTTGAAAAGGCGCCATCGTTTAGGAAAACTTTGTAATAGTTCTCATTCGTAAGAACGTATACAAAGTCTTGATCTTTTGAAAATGTTTCAAGTTTGAAAGATATTTTGAAAGTGTTGGTGTTCGTTTTGAAAATAGCAAGGATGTTTTGATTTGAAAATGAGCAAGCAACTAGGAACATTCTACCTACTCAAAAGTCTTTCTTATTTATTTCCTCTTTCCTTTTACATTGTTATTTTACCATGGATTGGTAAGTAACCTTATCTTTGGATGTAAAAGGGACATGCAAGGGTCATCGTATAGTCATGAATACCAATGTTGTAAGATATCTTAGCATTTTATTTAAGGGACTAAGATCATTCGTAAGGCAACATTTGTAGCGTCATCGAGGGACTATAATCTTGTATTTTTGTTTGTTTTTTCTAAGACGTCTTACATGCGTATTATGACCATTTATTTCTCAAGGAAACAAGTGGAGTTAACCCTAGAGGTGCAAAGTGTGCAAGTGTATCTTTTTCATGCTTGATTTTCTTGAATTAGGGTTTGCTAACTTGTTGATTTTAGTCTTTCGATACAACCCCTAATTTAATAGCATTTATATAAAGCGATAAATTGCAGAAAGTAAAATTACTAAGCTATTACATCATTAGGGGAAGGGGTGTACAAATTTACAAATGGGGATTTGCAAGAAAATTAAACCTAATTATCTATTACAACCATATTGAATGTTGTACAAAATTGAAAAGAAAATAATGCAAGAATGTAAATGAAAAAAGAAATGATTTTGTTTTGGTTTTTAAGTGTTTTAACCTAATGTCTAAGAAGGAAAAATAATTAATTAAAGATAATAATATTAAACCTAAATTAGTTAAGAAAAGAAAATTAGGTTAAAAAAAGTATTTTTTAGGGTTTTTTATATGAAAGGTTTTAAGTTAATAAAAATGAAATGAAAATTAATTAATTAAAAGAAACCTAAGTTCTAAATTGATTTTAATTTAAAAGAAAATAATATAATAAATAAACCTAAGTCTAAATATTTATTAAAAAAAAGAAATTTGTTTTTTTAAGAAAAATGTTTTTTTGGTCTTTTTGCATTTAGAGAAAATGAAATAAATAAGTGTAAATAATAAATAAAAATATTTTTATATTTTTTTCATTAAATAAAAATAATAAAAATAAAAATAATAATAATAATAATATAATAAAGAAAAAAGAAATAAAATATAATAGAAAAAAAAAGAAATAATAAAAGAAAATGGTTCAGAGGTGCAAAAGTAGTCAAGGGGTTAAAAAAGCAAAAAAAAAAAGTGAAAAGCCCAATGTGGAGGCCCAAGCGCTGCTTGCTGAAACAAAAAAGAGTGAAAATGTGAAAAATGAACAAAAGGTAGCGCGCTGGGTGTTAAACCCATGCCCTCTTGGTTACCAGTGCACTGCCTTACCACTGGGGTGGCTATACATCTGTTTACTTATATCAAACCATAAATATATATTAGAAACATCTTCCTGAAGATAGCTTCATCTTCAACATCACGTCTAGCCAGACCACCTGCATCTTGTTCATTTCTCATCCATTTGCAAAAGTGTAAACATAAATCTTATGGAAAATTTCCTCACGATTTTAGAAATGTAAAGCATTAAAACTATAGATCAAAGACAAACATGAATTTTATTGGCCCTAATCTGAAACCTAAAAATTTCAGAAATTTCAAATCCAAAATTCTCTAAGCTCAAACCATATAAATGCAAATTATGGATATGTACAGCTTCGTGGGAATGAGGTGTACATTTTATCTTTGAAAATGAAAGCTTAACAATGCCTATATGAGGAGTTCAAAAATCATAAAACTCACCTTGCAAGAGGGTATCGTGTTTTGAGTTGGAGCAGATTTCAATGAGTTCTAGTGATTGGGTTAGCTTCCTCAAGTTCCCAGGAAGCTAATGTGATGTTTGGCTTGAGCTGAAAGTGGATGAGGAGTTCTGGAAAAATCAAGTTGCAGACCCCTGTTTTTGAAAATGGAACTTGATGATGGATGTGTTACAGTTGGGCAAAAGGCCTTTGGATGGTTTGTATTTGATGTTTAGAAGCTTTAGGAACCAAAAGGCTTGGAAACGCACGAGGGAAATGTAAGTTTCAAGTTTTTGGTCAGATTGTGCAACAATGGAATTTTTGTGTGTGATTCTGAGTTCTAGGGAGTTTGAGGGCTTTTGTATGCGTGTGGAAGCTTGCAAATGACTTGTATATTTATAGGCAAGAGGTCTTGTATGTTACAACAAGCCAGAACTTGTAATCTCAATTTGTAGCATCTTTACTTTTTTTGAAGCAATGTTGAAACATCTTGTTCCAAGGTATGGTACAGGGCTGCATAGAGTGGTTAGTACTTTAGACATGCTTGCTTTTGGTTTATATGGTTTATGTGTGCAGAAAGAACAAGTTCAATTCTCAAGGAGAGTAGACTTTGTGATTAAAGCCACTTTTCAAGAATAGCAATGGTGCCTTTCTTCTAAAAATGGAGATGCAACTTGGATAATGGTTCAAATTCTTGGACAATGGATCAATATGTTGTGTAAACATTTAATTAAGGAGTGAATTGCAAGTTAGAAGCCTTCAAAGTGAGATTATGCAGCATGGCTATGTGATTTGGTCCATTGTGCATCACAAATTCTGCCTTGTAAAACAACTTGAAACCCTAACTTCTTGCCTTCGATTCTCCTTGCTAAAAAAATATCTCAAGGAGTACTTTGACATTTTGGAAAGCTTTTAATGTTCTCTACAATCACTCTTTGAATCACTTTTGCAAAATCCAAATGGAACTATGTGAAACTTGGCCCAGAAATTAGGTCAAAATCCTGACCAAAATGCTCAAAATTTCACTAAGTGTTTTAGTTTCATGAACATGATTTCATGGATTAATAACTTAAAATCCATATATTTATAGGAGGAGTTGTGTTCATATATGTTTTAGATCTCATTGAGATCTACAACTTTCATGTTGAAAGTTTCCTTTGAATCATCTTGCATCATGGTGAAAAATTGGCCCAAAGTTGTGAAAAAATATGAAGTTTTTAACACTTAGAAAAATTTCTAAGTTTGGAAATTTTGACTTTTCAAAATGAACTCTTGACTTTTTCATTTCTTGATGAACAAGTTTCATATTTTGACATTTTTTGATGAATTGTGATCTTTGACACTTGATTTTGACCAAAAAGTCAAAGTTTGACTTTTTAGTGTAGTTAACTTTTGATCAGTTGACTGAAAATCAACTATCAATCAATTGATCTTGAGGGAAGTTTTGAGTCATACCATTAGGTAACAATAATGCATTTGAAACCTTGAGATCATGTCTCAAACCAATTAACCATTTTCTAGGTCAAAAATTAGAAATTGCCCTTTCTCAGTCAAAACCCTAATTTTGACCATTTTGCCCTTTTGATGATCTGATCAAATTTCTTGAGGAATTGTGGTCCAAACATGATCAAATTACATATATGAGTTCATAATGTTGACATGGATCAAAAATTATGAAGATTGACTGTAAATTGACCACAGTTAACTTTTTTCTAATACAACTGATTTTTAGGTCAACTGATCAATTGCCTGAGCAAAAATGTGATCCAAGACTTGAAACTTGACATGAGAAATCTTGAGAGTACAAAGTGATCCATGATAGTCATATGAGACATTAAAAGTTCATTTCTCCTTGTGCAATCTCAAACCGTAATTTTCAGTCATTAGTGCTTAAAGAGGTGTCTTGAACTGATCAACCCTTGTGCAGTCTTGAACCAAAGGAGATCTTGTGAGAAAATACTTGATAAAAGAGATTTAAAATTTTGGGGTACAACAGCTGCCCATGTTCAATCTTCTTAAACCTGAAGAGTTAGATTGGCGGATCAGCCATTTGTGACTTGAAGGTGGAAGATGATTGAACACTAGAGTGCCCATAAATTTGCACTCGAAGATGAATTGTGAATGGGATTATAGATGCCATTTGGAGGAATGGTGGTAAACACTGGAAGAAATATCAGTACAAATCTTTTATTGATTTATACTAAAACTTGATGTTTTACCTGTGAGAAAAAGAGTTAGTAAAAGTGCAGATGGATGCATGATGTTCACAAGATGAATGAGATCATGTTAAATGCATTTTGTATGTACATGCTATGATGTATGAATGTGAGATGTTTGTTTTTGTCCAGGAAAATAAATCTCTGACAGTTGCTGAGGAGTTTTGGGAAGTTGATTCCCGGATTTTTGTTGGGGATGAAGAATATACATATCTTCAAACTTTGTTGAAATGATGCTTCTGCTGCGGAATATCTCTTGAATGTTAGTTGTTATCTGGTCGGATCTAGGCTTCACAATTTACTGAGGATGAAGTAGTCAACTGCTATTTGGTTGAATCCAGGCTTTGCAAAAAAATTCTTGGAATTGAATTATTATCTGGTGGATCTAGGCTTCACAATAACTTGCTGGGGTAGAGGCAAACTAAACTGGGGAAAATAAGTTAAACCTTGGTCTGGTTGAGTCCAGGTTCTTCTATATTTTGAAGAGTTAAACTATTATCTGGTCGGGTCCAGGATTTAGTAACTCAAACTGTTATCTGGTGGGGTCCAAGTTTTAGCAACTTACTGGGAATAATGGTAAACTCTACTGGGGAAGAGGAGTTTTGCTAGTGATTTTGTAGGAATTAAACTATTATCTAGTCGGGTCCAGGCTTCAGCAATTTTAAACTTAAGGTTAACTGGTGTCTGGTCAGGTCTAGGTTTTAGAAACTCAAACTGTTATCTGGTCGGGTCCAGGTTTCAGCAACTGATAGAATCAAACTAATATTTGGTCAGGTCCAGGCTTTATAGTAGCTTTTGGAGATAGTAAAGGTTTTGTTGACGACTTTACTGGAGATTAGGGGTTTTGGTCCTCCGATTTGTAATAATCTAAAAGGAAAACTCGAACTGGAGAGTGTAGACTCAGTCGGGGAGAATATACTCAGCTGGGGATATACTCAGCTGGGGATAATAAATTCAGCTGGGGAAGTCAGACTATGCCGGATGTGATATGGTGGCAGAACCGACAATTAATACTGGTTTTTCATTTTGCATTTTTTGTTTGCAAAATGTCGCGGTAAGCAAGAGTCACCATCGACTTTTATTTCATCCAATCATGGAAAAGGAAAAAGAACAGAAAAAACCTTTTTTCGAGATATTTTGAGTACGGGGGGTAGATTATAGAAAGGGAAGGTGTTTGCACCCTTTCTATCCATTGTTTTCCATGGGATCTTAGGTACTTGCTCATTTTACAAATTGCATGTGTGTGCTTGTTTTTGAAAATGTTTTACTTCGTGATAACCCTTGTATCAGTCCTCAAGGGTGTGGCGAAGTTTGTTTTGAAAAATTGGTTTTGAAAGGTGTTTGAGTGAAAAGTTTTATTGAGCAAATACTTAAGATTCTACCTACTCGAAAAAAGATTGTTCGTTCTCGTTTCCTTTAGACAGCGCTATCTTACTATTTAAGGAGTTGGTAGCCCCGTCGTTGGAGTTTGTAAGGGACGTTCAAAAGGGACAAGTACAGTCACCAAAGCAACAGTTAGAAAACTTTAGTAGTAACCCTAGAGTCTTAAGATCTTTCCAAGGCAACATTCGAATGGGACATTTTGATCTTTTAGACTGGAGGGCAACCACTAAAATCTCCTATGCTTAATGACTGTTTACCGAAGGCAACCAAAGTGAGGCAAACCCTAAGAGTGAATGAAATTCTGGCTGCAGATACTCAATGTCACGTTCAATGTTATGACACCGTATCTGACTTACTATATGACAGTAAATACAAAAGCAATAAAGAACACAGTCAATTGTTTACCCAGTTCAGTGTGCAACAACACCTACTCTGGGGGCTACCAAGCCAGGGAGAGAATCCACTATAAGAGATGTTAATTCAGGAATAAACCAACCAGTTTATCTCCTTCACTTAAGACCTACCCAATGCAATTCTAATCTAAGTACAACTTAAACCTGAGTACCAAATCACTCCCCCTCAATCACAGCAGTGATACATAAACTAATTTGACTCAATAATTGATGAAGACACTCTTCAAAAACAAGCACTTGATTAAGCTTCACAGCTTTTTAATCAAGCAACACAATCACTCGTGCTTCACAGCTTTGAGTGATGCACACAACTAACTTGACTCTGCTTCACAGCTTTAGTCAAGGAACATTCAAACACTCTTGCTTCAAAGCTTAGAGTGCTACACAACCCTTACAAATAGAAACCTATTCCAAGGCACTTATCACAATGATAATTGCTTGGAGTACAATAATCAAATCTATACAGATTACAAAATTGATCTTCTAATCAATCAAGAGTTCTCTTGAAAAACAGCAGCTCTGTTGAATATATAGCAGCTGCAACTTCAGTTAGGGTTTCCAAAAACCTAGGGTTAATTCCGTTTGACCTAAAGACCAGGTCACAGGACTTTATTAACCAGGTTAGGGTTGAGCTAGGTTACCCCTCAGAAAACGCAGGATTCTGTTCAGAAAGGACTGAGTTATTTCCTGAAAAAACTCAGACTTATCCAATCCTGCAATCCTGTTAGTTCAGAACAGGATGTCATAACATCTGTTATGACATCTGAGAAAACCTGTCTACTGATTTAGCAAAATGTGATCATTTTGCAAAAATGCTCAGATACACACTTATAAGCATCAGTATTTGAATTACAATATTTTTCTGCAAAGGTACCTAATGAACCAGTACAAACTGAACTAGAATGTTATGACATCAGTCATGACATTCACACATACACTTGGGATTTACCAAAAATTCAAGCCAATACCTAAACACCTACAGTGAACATGTGCATGTGAATTTTTCAGTTATTTAGTCTTTCCACATTAGGTGATCTACCATTTTAATTTCAAGTAATCTTCTCATACAATCCTATTAACCATGCATCTAACAGTTAAATATTTTCAGGAATTTAAAGTGCGAAAAATAAAACTAGCTATTACAAGGCTTTGGCAGTTAGATAATCATCTTGACTGAAAATAAAAATGCGGAAGCTTAAAACCCTAATTACTATTACAACCTCGAAACAGTTACAATAGTAATAAAAAGAATTAAAATACACGCGGAAAATTAAATGCGACAAAAAATTGAAAACCCTAAAAATCTAATTGAAAAAATATTTAAGTTATTTTTGAGAAAAGACTTAATTAGGTTATGTACAACTAAAAACCTAATTCTAATTTTTTTTTAATTATAAAAAGAAATTAACCTAATTTAAACTAAATTAAACAATTCAAGAAAATAAAATATTTTATAAAAAAGATTTTATGTCTTTTTTGTGGTATTTATTTGAGAAAAAAACAATTTAATTACAAATTTAAAACCTAATTTCTAACTAGTTTTATTTACAAAAAAAAAGAATTAAATTAACGTAGTTTCTAATAAATTAATTAAAGAAATAAGTATTTCATGAGAAAAATGATTTATTTTGTGTTTTTGTGATTTTTGATTAAATAATAAATAAAAAATTTGATGTTAATTAAATTAATTAAGGAAATAATAAAAGAGTAAAAAATAAAAAGAATAGAAAGAGAGAAGAAATGGGCATGTGTTATGTTGAATAGGGGGGTGTATTGTTGAATTTCCCTGGCCCAATAATGTTGAGCCCAGTCAACGTGCCTGATCCCATGGATTGTTGACTTGAGGGTGCATCATGGTCTCTCATTGCTATGCGTTGGATCTAGCTGAGTGATGCATCAAGTGGTTGAATGGTGATGGCATATGATGGGCATTTGGATGATAGACACACAGGATCTGTAAATGGAAAATAAGAAAACAATTTTGCTGGGACCTGGGATCGAACCCAGGTCCTCGTATTCACCAACAACGCGCCTCACCACTGGGCCAACTGGCTTGTTTGTTATTATACTGAAAACGAAATATAATATGGAAAAATAATTGGTTAATGGACAAAACGCGCGAAATTTCAAATTACCCAATGGTTGATTGCCACGCCACCGTCTTCTCCAAGAATCCGTCATTTTATGCAAAGACCTATACCCACGGATAAACTTCCATGGCTAGAAACCTGTACAACACAAAAACACCTGAAATGTAATATAAATGGAATTAAAGACCAGGGTTCAACTGGTTATGATGTCACGGTCATCATGGTACCTTGTTTGTGATCTAATTTTACCTGTAGCCAAAAACCCCAAAACGCATGTGGAAACCCTAACAATGGCAAGTACAAATATAGGCTTCAAAAATGTAATTAAACTATTCAGTCAGCTTGCAAACATGATAAAGATCAAAAATATGTCAATCAAATGTGCTAATAATGCCAGAATTGATGTAATCGATTTCAAGAAATAAAGCAAATTGTGCGAGTGATAGCATGAATTTTTGTGTGCGAGAGGACTCGCAAATGATCCAGTTAGCTTCAGAGATGCTCTAGGATGCGATTGACAATGTTGGAATGGCTTGAATTGGCCTGTAGTTTGAAATCTGATTCACACTTTTCTTTGAAATTTTGGAGTTTTGTTCTTGCTTTTTCACGACTGCAACCCTTGTCTTATGCCTTGTACATGTTCCATATATATGTTAGAATGAATTAGGGATATAAAACTGGCTTGAATCTTTTGAAATTAAGAAGATTTGATATGATTTTTCTAAATTGAGCCAAATCATTCATTTCTTGTACCAATCAACCCTGATTCATTTTGGTATTGATCTTTCAACATAATTTGATTGCAATCCTGTCAAAAAATCATATCAAAACATATTTTTGCCATTATTTGCCATTTATTTGATTTAATTCAAATTTTAATTAATAAAAAATCATAATAAAATGGAAAATTAAGCAAATAACATGTGGATGTATATTTCGGTCGTGGATCATGCTACAAGTGAGGTTCAAGCATAAAAAGTTAGGCCCATTTGGCAAAAAATGTAATTTTGAGCCCATTTGACTTTTGGCAATTTTGCAAAAAGGGTCAACTTTGACAAGGCATATCTCTTCCAATTTTAACCCTAGAGAGGTGTTCTTGGAATTTTTAGAAATATTAGGATGTCCCCTAAGCAACCCTTTTGGTCTCATCTCAATTTATTCCTCCATGTTCATGTTAGAAGCTTTGACCCAAAAGGTATTTTTGTTGACTTTTCAAAAGGACCCATAATGTAGAAATTCATATCTTTTTATGAGTGCATATTTTGAACTTGGGGGCTGAAGATGAGTTGTAGGGAATTGCATCCTCTTAAAAATGAGTCTTGGATGGAAAATTTCTAACAAAGTATGTGGAAGTTATGCTTGGTCAAAGTTTGGTGTACTTTTCTTGAGAAACCTTAATTTAGCAGCTTTTGGGTTTTGATGAATTTGGAGCATTCCTTGAGGAATCATGATCAACCCTTGATCAAATGATGAAAGTCACTTCAAAATGTTGATGTTGACCAAAAATCTTGAAGTTTGACTGTATGTGGGCCACAGTTGACTTTTGACCTAATATAGTCGATTCTCAAGCATCTGAGTAAACTTCTTGTGCAAGGCCTAAAACTTGACATTAAGGGTCTTGAGAACATATTAGGACTATGGAGAGAATATGAGGTCTTAGGAGTTCACCTATCCTTATGAAAATGGAAACCCTAATTTGAGACACACTGCCTTAGAAGAGAGTTTGTATGGTCAACTCTTGGGCAAACTTGAGCAAATTGAGGATCTCTAGAAGTATGTATTGAGTAAAGTGAGAGGGAAAATTTTGGCGTACAACAGCTTCCCCTGTTCAATCTTCTTAAACCTGGTGATGTAGATTGGCTCGTCTTCCTTTCGTGATCTGAAGGTGGAAGATGATTGAACACTAGAGTACCAAGAAATTTGCACTCGCATGAAGTGACACTTGATTTGTGATATCGGGAATGGGCTTATAGATGCCATTTAGAAGTCGCTGGAGAATTGTCGGAGATGGGCTTAAATATTCCATCCAAGATGTGACGGAGTACCGTCGGAGATGGGCTTAAAGATGCCATCTAGAGGATGTTGATTTCCTAAGATATTCCTTCGATGAGAGTTCCTATTTCTGTCGTTAAGGAGGAATCTGCTAAGGACTGTTGGTATCTGTCTTGGGGGAAATAGAATTTTAGGAGCTTCGGTTGTCTATTATTCTACTGGGGGAATAACTCCTGCTTGAGGAAGCGGAAGTAAACTGCATATCTGGTCAAGGTACAAGCTGCATTGTGACTTACTGGGGAAATGCGAAACTAATCGTGTTTGATAAGGTCCAGGTCTTACAGTGTCGTGAACTGTTGTCTGGAGATAAGAGAGAAGGAACCTGGAAAGTAAGGTTATGAGAAGGAACTTGGATAGTAGGGTTGCTTCGAAATTAAATCCTAGATAGTAGGGCTGTGAGAAGGAACCTGGATAGTAGGGTTACTTCGATATGAAAGCCTAGACAGTAGGGATGTGAGAAGGAACCTGGATAGTAGGGTTACTTCGATATTAAAGCCTGGATAAGGGTTGTGAGAAGGAACCTGGATAGTAGGGTTACTTCGATATGAAAGCCTAGATAGTAGGGCTATAAGAAGGAACCTGGATAGTAGGGTTACTTCTATAAGAAAGCCTGGATAGTAGGGCTATGAGAAGGAACCTGGATAGTAGGGTTACTTCGATATGAAAGCCTGGATATTAGGGCTATGAGAAGGAACTTAGATAGTAGGGTTACTTCGATATGAAAGCCTGGATAGTAGGGTTGTAAGAAAGAACCTGGATAGTAGGGTTACTTCGATATGAAAGCCTGGATAGTAGGGTTGTGAGAAGAAACTTGGATAGTAGGGTTACTTCAATATGAAAGCCTAGATAGTAGGGCTATGAGAAGGAACCTGGATAGTAGGGTTACTTCGATATGAAAGCCTGGATAGTAGGACTGTAAGAAGGAACCTGGATAGTAGGGTTACTTCGATATGAAATCCTGGATAGTAGGGCTATGAGAAGGAACCTGGATAGTAGGGTTACTTCGATATGAAAGCTTGGATAGTAGGGATGTGAGAAGGAACCTGGATAGTAGGGTTACTTTGATATGAAATCCTGGAAAGTAGGGTTGTGATAAGGAACCTGGATAGTAGGGTTACTTCGATATGAAAGCCTAGATAGTAGGGGTGTGAGAAGGAACCTGGATAGTAGGGTTACTTCGATATGAAATCGTGGATAGTAGGGATGTGAGAAGGAACCTGGATAGTAGGGTTACTTCGATATAAAATCCTGGATAGTAGGGCTGTGAGAAGGAACCTGGATAGTAGGGTTACTTCGATATGAAATCCTGGATAGTAGGGCTGTGAGAAGAAACCTGGATAGTAGGGTTACTTCGATATGAAAGCCTAGATAGTAGGGATGTGAGACGGAACCTGGATAGTAGGATTACTTCGATATGAAAGCCTGGATAGTAGGGTTGTGAGAAGGAACCTGGATAGTAGGGTTACTTCGATATAAAATCCTGGATAGTGGGGCTGTGAGAAGGAACCTGGATAGTAGGGTTACTTCGATATGAAAGCATGGATAGTAGGGCTATGAGAAGGAACCTGGATAGTAGGGTTACTTCGATATGAAAGCCTGGATAGTAGGGCTGTGAGAAGGAACCTAGATAGTAGGGTTACTTCGATATGAAAGCCTGGATAGTAGGCCTATGAGAAGGAACCTGGATAGTAGGGTTACTTCGATATGAAAGCCTAGAGAGCAGGGCTGTGAGAAGGAACCTGGATAGTAGGGTTACTTTGATATGAAAGCCTGGATAGTATGGCTGTGAGAAGGAACCTGGATAGTAAGGTTACTTCGATATGAAAGCCTGGATAGTAGGGTTACTTCGATATGAAAGCCTGGATAGTAGGGATGTAAGAAGGAACTTGGATAGTAGAATTACATCGATATGAAAGCCTAGATAGTAGGGCTGGTGGGAAGAAACCTGGATAGTAGGGTTACTTCAAAGCGATAGCGTAGATTAGTTGACTCGTTTGGTTTCAGAACTGAGTCTCCATTAGTCGTCTGTAGATGTGATCTGTATAACTGTTGGATTAGTTGAAGCTAATCATCTTTTCCTGCAAAAGATATCAGGGTTAATTATATGTGATGCATGAAATGCAGGGTGAGATGATGTTCTCAAAATAAATGAGATTATGATGTATATGATATGTATGCGTATGTCATGATGTATGTTCATGAAATGCTATCGGGGTATGCTCACGTCTTAGGAAATTAAATCCCTAACAGTTGCTGGAGATTTGTAAATATTCTGTCAGGAGGAGATGCTGCTTGAGAATAAACTCTGCTGGGAATGAACTTAGAAAATGTATTCTTGTAGCTGAAGTGATGAACTGTGTCGGGGATCGAGCATCTGTATTTGGAGAAATAACCTCTGCTCGTGGGATGAAATTTACTAACTCGCCCGCGATTATGAACCTCAGTTGGGGTGGTTACGTCCTGTTTCGGGAAAGCTGGCATCAATGCCCTTGGATACTTTTACTTTGTGGGGAGCATATGTATCAATAATTATGTTCCCAGGCCGGCTCTATCCCGATACCTGTTGGGCAGAGTAACTGTAGGGTTTGGCACCTCTTGTTTTTGCCCCTGTTTCTAGAATTACGAGTAATTGTCTTTAGTTTCTTACGTAAGTATTTATGAGTAGCAATCATTTTCAAATGCATATATCAAAAATTAATCATTGGACGTTCTTGCAAAACAAAACAGAAAAAGAAAAAAATAGATTGAAGTTTCTTGTGAAAGTGACTTGTATTGATTTTTGAAGTTGGCCTGTAATAAGCATTTTTGTACAAAGAGGTTGATGCTTTAGTAAGAGAACGCCGCCGAAAGATAGAAATTATACAATTTATGTAAAAGAAAGAAAAACAGCTATGTGAAACAACCCCATTGGGTTCCAACTCTGCTATTGCCTTTATATCTTCAAGCGTCTTATCACTTTGCTACTTGGCCGAAGGTTGATCAGATTGGTTGGTGTTGTCTGAGCTTGATAGTCGATGCCGAAGTCTGGTCACAAGATGATCCAATGAGACATAGTGATACGCTTCAATCTCTAACTTTTGCCTGGACCGCTCTTTCGGGTTTTCAGTCCACCGGGATACCCCTTTTTTCCCAAGCCGCCCTTTCGGGTTTTCAACTTGCCGGGTGTACATATTTTTCATTTTCATCCCTTACTTTTGCCCGAATCCTTTTGATTCGTCGGGAAGCCCTTATTTTTGCCTAGGCCAGTCAACCTAGCGGGTCTTTGATTAGGCGTAGTATCTTTTCACTATGTCTGCATTGACAGGGTGATGAAGGTCGTCACCATCCATGGTGGTTAGAATCATGGCTCCTCCCGAGAAAATGTTCTTAACCACAAATGGCCCTTCGTACGTGGGGGTCCATTTGCCCCTGGTATCACTTTGTGGAAGTATGATGCGTTTGATTACTAGATCCCCAACTTGATATTCTTGACACCTGACTTTCTTGTTAAAAGCCTTTATCATTCGCTTTTGATACGTCTGACCATGGCAGATAGCAGTAAGTCTCTTTTCATTGATTAGATTTAACTGATCAAGTCGGGTTCAGATCCAGTCGTCCTTGTTTAAACCCGCATCCTTCATAATCTTGAGAGAAGGTATCTGGACTTTGATGGGTAGGACTGCCTCCATGCCATACACCAGAGAGTAGGGTGTTTCCCCTGTCGACGTTTGTGCTGAGGTACGGTACCCATGAATAGCAAATGGTAACACCTCATGCCAGTCTTTATATGTCACTGTCATCTTCTGCACAATCTTCTTGATGTTCTTGTTAGCTGCTTCAACAGCGCCATTCATCTTTGGCCGGTAGGGGGAAGAATTATGATGTTGTATCTTGAACTGTTTGTAGAGCTTGGTGATCATTTTGTTGTTGAGATTCATACCATTGTCAGTAATAATTCTCTCTGGCACACCATATGGACAGATCATATTGTGTCGGATAAATAGCGCCACGACGTTCTTGGTTACTGTAGCAAAAGAGGCTTCCTTAACCCACTTCGTGAAGTAATCAATAGCTACTAGGATGAAGAGATGTCCGTTGGAAGCGGTGGGCCTAATTTCTCCGATCATGTCAATGCCCCACATTGCAAAGGGCCACGGAGCTGTCAAGACGTTTAAGGGGACCAGAGGTACATGCATCTTATCAACGTAGATTTGGCACTTATGACAAGTTTGAGAGTGCTGATAACAATCGACTTCCATAGTGGACTAGTAATATCCTGCCCGTAGGATCTTCTTAGCCATGGTGTGTCCACTAGAATGGATTCCGAAGGTGCCTTCATGTAAATCTGTCATGACCCTCTCTGCTTCACTTTTGTCTACACACCGTAGTAATGTGGAGTCATGGTTGCGTTTATAGAGGATTCCATTACTTAGGAATAACTTTGCAGCGAACCTTCTCAGAAACTTATTATTGTTGACAGATGCCCCTTCGGGATACTCTTAAGCTTCGAGATACCTTTTGACTTCGTGAAACCAGGGTTTGTCTGCCACTTCTTCAGTATCGATCTCACAGCAGTGTGCTGGTTCATCCAACCTCTCAATAGTGATTTGGGGAGCTTCATTATCCCACCTAACCTTGAACTTAGAGGACATAGTACCTAGCACGTCCGCTAGCTGGTTCTCCTCTTGTGGGAAATGTTCAAAGGTTACCTCCTCAAAGTGTGGGAGAAATTTCAGTACATATTCTTTGTAAGGAATAAGGTTCGAGTGCTTCGTATCCCACTCGCCTTTGATCTGACTTATCACCAGAGACGAATCCCTGAATACACTCAAGAACTTGATCCTAGGGTAGATAGGAGCCCTAAGACCCATGATGCACGCTTCATACTCTGCCATGTTGTTGGTGCAGTTGAAACACAATTGGGCAGTGAACGGAGTATGACATCCCTCGGGGGATATGATTATAGCGCCAATTCCGTTACCCAGTGCGTTTGAGGCTCCATCAAAATACATAGACCATCGGGATCCCTCCTCTGGTCCTTCATCCGGTCCAGGTTCTTCATAGTCAGTTACCAACATGATATTCTCATCCGGGAACTCAAAATTCATGGACTGGTAGTCGTCCACGGCCTGATGAGCCAAATGATCAGCCAATACACTCCCCTTTATTGCTTTTTGGGTCGTATATTGTATGTCGTACTCAGTTAAGATCATTTTCCACCTTGCTATCCTTTCGGAGAGAGCGGGCTTCTAAAAAATGTACTTGATTTGATCCATCTTCGATATCAATAAGGTAGTGTGAGTCAGCATATACTGTCTCAGTCAACGAGCAGCCCATGCCAAAGCGCAACAAGTTTTCTCGAGCAATGAGTATCGTGTCTCACAGTCGGTAAACTTTTTTCTAAGGTAGTATATTGCGTGCTCTTTTCGACCAGACTCGTCATGCTTCCCCAGCACACACCCCATTGAATTGTCTAGCACTGTCAAGTATAATATCAAAGGTCTTCCTTCAACTGGAGGCATCAGAATTTGTGGTTCTTGAAGGTATTCCTTAATTCTTTCGAAAGTATTTTGGCATTCATCATTCCATTTTACCACTTGATCTTTCTTCAGAAGCTTGAAGATTGGCTCAAAAGTAGCAGTCAGATGTGAAATGAACCTGGCGATATAATTCAGGCGTCCCAAGAAACCCCTAACTTCCTTCTCTGTACGGGGGGCTGGAATTTCTTGTATGGACTTTACCTTCACAGGGTCTACCTGAATACCCTTGTCACTGACGATAAAACCCAAAAGCTTACTAGATCTTACCCCGAAGGTACACTTGTTCGGATTCAACCTCAACTTGTATGTCTTCAACCTGTCGAACAACTTTTGGAGATGATCAAGGTGCTCTTCCTCAGTCTGAGACCTGGCTATCATATCATCAACATAGACTTTGATCTCATGGTGAATCATATCATGGAACAAAGAAACCATGGTGCGCTGATAAGTTGCCCCAGCATTCTTCAACCCAAAAGGCATCACCTTGTAGAAGAAGGTGCCCCACTGTGTAATGAAGGTTGTTTTCTCCATGTCTTCAGGAGCCATCTTGATCTGGATGTAGCCAGAAAAACCGTCCATGAAGGAGAAGATTTTGTGTTGCGCCGTGTTGTCGACCAGAACGTCAATGTGAGGAAGTGGGAAGTCATCCTTGGGGCTTGCCCTGTTCTGTTCTCTGTAATCTACACACATCTGTACCTTACCGTCCTTCTTAGGTACCGGGACAACATTAGCAACCCACTGTGGATACGAAGTGACAACTAAGAATCATGCATCGAACTGTTTCATGACCTCCGCCTTGATCTTCTCCGACATTTCAGGGCGCATATCACTGACCTTCTATTTAACCGGCAAACAATCTTCTTTAGTCGGCAGGCGATGTACCACAATATTAGTGTCCAGACCGGGCATGTCTTCATAGGACCAAGCGAAGATCTCAACATAGTCGTGCAACATCTGTATCAACCTCTATTTGACGCTAAGCTCCAGATTTGCACCTATTTTAACCTCTTTTCTGTCTTCCTTAGTACCCAAGTTTACTGTCTCAATCGGTTCTTCATGAGGCTGTATGGCCCTTTCTTTCTGTTGTAATAGTCTAGCAAGTTCTCCAGGTACCTCACAATCATCCTCACCTTCGTCCTCGGCTTGGTTGATCGGATTTTTGAAGTCATAATTGGCAATAGCAGAGCTGTTATCAATGGGATCTTGAGTGGATATGGATCTGCATTATGATATGTGAGTGTGTGTAAGAGCATAGCTGTTTTGATAATAGTGAAAACAGAAAAGAAAAACAGAGAGCGCAAAATTTGTATGCAAGAAAACGTCCAATGCTTTATTAATGATATATGAAATGACAAATAATAGCCCTCACAAGCAAAGCCAATGTGCCTCGGGCAAGGCACCAGGCCGTAGAGTTTTAAATTGTTTATTACAAATCTCAAAACAAGTAAGACAATTATTGCGGAATAAAAGAAACTGGTATAAAGTCCCTAGCCGTCCAGTTACTTGGTCCACCGTTGGTAGTTGGGTAGACCCAGCTGTCGATGTATGAGTCCTCCTTGCTATCTTTAATGGCATTAACTCCCTGATTACTGATGTGTAGGGGAGGTCTTCCAGCCCGAGCGTGTCGCACATCCCTTTGAGCCCCTGTAGTAAAGCCCAAACCAAATTTGTCAGTTTTGTGAGTGAAATCAGGGAACTGGCCCCAATTGGCACACCCATCATCTTTAACTACGGCCCTGGAGTCCTTGAGAGAAGCCATCTTCAGAGGAGGTTTGCTGCTGGTAGTAGTTTCAGTCGATGTTAGGATCTGAGGGACCTCTTCGAAGTTCTGACAAGGAGTTTCTATGAATTCCCCGTCCATCTCTATGTAGCAGAAGGAATTGAGGTTTCTCACCATATACTCCTCTTCACCCCGCACTGTGACAATCTTCCCTTTTAACGGATACTTCAGCATTTGGTGGAGTGTGGAAGTAACTGCCCCAGCCTCGTGGATCCAAGGACGACCCAGCAAACAAGAATACAACGGCCTGATATCCATCATATAGAAGGTGGACCCAAAAGTCTAAGAACCTACTTTGACAGGGATATCCACCTCCCCGTGCACCATTCTCTTCAATCCGTAAAAAGCCCTTACCACAATGTTATTAGGCTTTAACGTCAAACCCTCGCAATCCAACTGGTCCAACGCCTTCTTTCATAGAACATTCAGCAAAGACCCAGTATCTACCAGCACATGAGCCATAGTGGTGCCTCTACATTCAATTGAGACATGAAGAGCATCATTATGCTTCCTTCCCTTTGGTGTCAAATCCACATCTGAACAGCCCAGCCCATTATCTACAGTCAGGCTGGCCACACAATCTTTGAATTGGTCAGCTGAAGTTTCCTGCGGCACATACGCACTCTAGAGGAGTGCAATCAAAGCCTTCGCATGGGCTTCAGAACACAACAGCAAAGACAACATGGATATCTTTGATGGGGTCTGCCCCAGCTACTCGACCATATTGTAGTAGCTCTTCTTAATTATCTTCAGGATTTCCTCTATATCTTGCTTAGAGGCTTCCACGACAATTTTTCTAGGCGCCTCCGTTCGGGCAGGCTCACTTATAATTTCTTTGCCGCGGGTATCAGATGATTCACCGATAGGGGTAATAACTGGAGTAAGATTAGGAACAATAGTGGATGTACTAGCAGGAACAGCAGATGGAATGACAATAGGTTTGTTGACAGTCTTAGGGGAAATCTCGGGGGAGAAGACCCTTCCACATCGGGTAACTTTGCTAGTTCCGACAATTTTACCAATATCAGGATCAGCCTCTTCATCTTTCAAATCTTGTTTGATGCCATGATAGTACACATCGAAACCATAATGCCAGGGGATAGCTTTGTCCGAGACATACGGGACAGGAACAGGAACAGTGATTATCAGCGGAGCAATTCTTGGAGCAGATGTAATCCTAACAGGTCTTCTCGAGGAGACCTTGGAAGGATTGGCAGAAATGGTTATAATGGCAATCTCTTCAGATGGAACAACGGGAGCCAAAGTTTTCTCAAACAAAATTTCTTTGCTTTCTATCAGGCGTTGAACACCTAATTTTAGCAAACGGCAACCAGAAGGTAGAAACGAACACATGTGGCAACCTTCACCACAACCCGGAAATAAACCGGCCAACAGCAAATTCTTCTTCATAGTCATGAGAGGAGTAGAAACTTCATCAATAGAGGTAACGACCAAATCAGTATCAACAGCATTAATTCCACGACCGTGTTTAGGCATGGCAACAGTTATAACATTTGGCTTCTCCGGAGCATCAAACTCTATTTCCTTAGCTTCGATCAAGTCTTATACTTTGTTCCTCATAGCTTAGCAGTCATTTGTATCGTGGCCAGGACTCTCAGAATGATAGGCACACTGAGCATTCGGATCATATCGGAGAGATGTAGTGTTGTACCCCAAAATTTGCCCTCTCATTTTATCAACATTTCTCATCACAAGGCTATTGGAACTCAAGATCAAGCTAGGGTTTACTCTTCTCAAGACACCTCCTTGCACTGTTGACCTAAGTTAGGGTTTGAGTTTGCACAGGGATTTTTGAACCTTCAATGCCCAAAGTGACTTTCATACTTCATGTTGGACTCACAAGTTTGTCCATACCAAGTTTCAAGCCTTGAATCAAATTTTTGCCCAGTGAATTGGACAGTTGACCTAAAAATCAACTGTATTGGGGAAAAAGTCAACTTTGGCCAATCTACAGTCAAACCTCATCAATTTTGACCCACATTAACATTATGAACTCATATGAACCATTTGATCAAGTTTGGACCACAATTCCACAAGAAATTTGATCAGATCACCAAAAGGGCAAAATGGTCATTTTTAGGGTTTTGACTGTACAAAGGCAGTTTTTGACTGTTTGACCTAGCCAATGGAAAATCAAGCTCAACCATGGACTCAAGGACTCAATGGCATCATCTTGACTTATTCAACAAGTTCAAAAGATCTCAAATGTATGGGATTGACAGATGAATTTTTCAGTCAACTGATCAAAATTTGACTGTACACTGAAAAGTCAAACTTTGACTTTTTGGTCAAAATCAAGTGCCAAGGGTCATTTTTCATCAAGATGTGTCAAAATATGAAACTTGTTCATCAAGAAACCCAAAATTGCAAATTAGGGTTTGAAATTGAAAAAAATTCATAACTTAGAATTTTTCTAAGTTATGAAATTTTCTTAATTTTTCCTAACTTTGCCCCACATTTTCACCATGATGAAAATGGATTCAAACAAAACTTACAAAATTAAAGTTGTAGTCCTCCACAAAGTCTACAACCTTGATTCACAAATTTTTCTCAAAAGAAACTTGGATCTCAAGTTATGAATTTTGGAACAAGGGTCCCTAAAACTTTTAACTTTGAGAAATTTTGCTCTAGTTTAGGCAGGATTTTGACCCATCTTCTTGGCCATTTTTCACATAGTTCCACTTGGAGTCTCACGTTGAATTTCAAAGATGGATTATATAGCATGTTGCAAGCTTTATAAATTGTCCAAGAACTCCTCAAACACATTTGTGGTTAGGGAGAATCGAATGCTTGAAGTTGGCAAAAACTCACTTTGATCCATGGCATTTTCATGTTGACACAAGTTGCAAAATCTGTCCAAACTAGCTTTGTACTTGATTACAGGTCTCTCAACCAATTCACACTCAAAAATTAAATGCAAATACAATGGACATTGGTCTTATTCTGATCAATGGAGCTTGGCACAATGAATAAATCCATTTATGGCATAAAGGTAGCACTTCCATTTTCATAAAGGCAACTTTATGTCAACATTGCTTCTCTTGAGCCTTGGACCTCTTTCTTTGCAGAAAACAAGTTCCACAAACTCAAGCAAAGGTACAAGAAACTTGTGGATGCTTGGAGATAGCCTGTACAGGCCTATCTCATATAACTTCACACTTTTCTTTCAAAACAAGTCAACTTGTAAAATACAACACAACTTGGGCATCTGATATAATCAACTCTTGCCAACATTCCAAACAAGTTTTGTGCATTGCCTTGAGCCAGAAACACGAATTGTTGAACCCTTAAGCCTTCCAAAACACCAAGAACTTGCAAAATAGGGAACTCCCTGCAGATTCACGTCCACCACATAAACCACTTGTGTGTTTTGCCTCAAACCTGTTCCAACACCTTCCATTCAACTCACTCAAACTATCCCAAACCTCCATTGCCAACTGTAACTCCATTTACAGTGTTCACCATTTTCATTTCAAGCTTGTGCAGGTTGAGTTCTAGGTGCTGATTCAGGGACATTCAAGACAAGCTAGCTATTGGAAAAGATCAAGTGAAGTTCAGGCAAGCTACCAGACACCTCAAAACTTGTTGAGAAGCTCTGCATTGTCCAGCTCGAATCCAACTAAAACAGGTTTTTCATCACTTCCTATCTCTCTATTTAGGAACATTTAGCCTTAGGTTTGTGAAAGAAAAATGTAATATTCATTGCCATGAAGCTGTACATATGCTTGGTTTTCATTTATATTAAGCGTCCTAAGAGAATTTCATCCATGAACATGCTGAAAAAGCTAGGTCAGATTTTAGGGCCAGAGAAATTCTCTCTGGTCTTTGAGAGTTAGATCAAGTTTTTTATATGGTTAGAATCGTGGTTTAATGCTCTACAAGTTTTATGTTTTGAGTTTTGGCAAAAGATCACAAATACAGGAGTTAGCAGTTTGAATACAGGGCGCGCGTTTTTTTTGTCACAAGGAAGAAGATGAAGTGGAAATGGGCTGGGCTGGCTTGTTTCTGCTTCTAACACCCCCCATTTTCAGTTTTACACCCCCTGGCCCAATTTCTTTATATTTTGTTATTTTTGTATTTTAATTTCATTTCTGATTTTATTTATTTAAACCCAAATATAAAAAATACTTAAAAATATTTTCACATTTTTTTTACATTTATTTGGCATTTTATTCTATTCTTTCCAACATTAAAACATTTTTAATACTTTTTATTATTTGTTTAAATTTAAAAATAATGTAAATAATACTTTTACTTTTATTTTTTATTTCATTCTTACTGGAAATATTATTATAAAATATAATTTATTTTTGTAAATATTTTATTCTATTTTATACATACTTAATATATTTAATATATATATATATATATATATATATATATATATATATATATATATATATATATATATATATATATATATATACTTTTATTTTATTAAATACTTAGAATAAAAATACAAAAATATTACATTTTTATTCTTATTATTATTTATACTAAAAAACACTTTTTTCCAATATATTTTATTTTGTACATATTAATATATTTCTTGTATATAAATAATATAATATATATTATTCTCTTAAAAGAAATTAGGGTTTACCCCTTTAGCAAATAAAATTAATCTTTTTTATTTTATTTTATTTCTTTATATTTTTTTCACATAAAAAATACTTTACATACCTAAACAAATAAAAAATTATTTTTGCCTAATACATTTTATTTAATATTTATTTATTTTTGTTTATTTAAATATTGATGCATTTGAGATTCAATTTGGATGTAATAGTAACTAGGGTTTATATTTCTTGTCAAAATACCCCTCATTCAAAGTTGTACCCTCATCTCCATAATCATGTTGTAATAGCTTAGAATTTAAATTCTCGCACTTTTACGCTTTTAATTATGCCATGATTAGAGAATTAGGGTTTGTATGCCAAAATCAAGTTAACAAATAGTTTGACCTAATCAAAGACAAAAATGCATGAAAAACAAACACAATGCACACTTGCACCCCTAGGGTTACAATCCACTTGTTGCCTTCAAAATGGGCCATGGTATGCATGTTGGGTACTTTGGCAAAACAAAAACAATAACAAAATATCATAGTCCCTAGATGACGTATCTGAGTTGCCTAAACAAAATGATCAAGTCCCTTAAGAAAATTTCCAAAGATACTTGACACAGTTGTTATCATGGTCTATACGATGACCTGCGCCTGTCCTGTTTAACATCCTAACACAAGGTTGTTCACCAAATACAATGGTGAAACAACACTGTTAAAAGGGTTAAAAACATAAGAAAGATCTTTGAGTAAAATAGGGTAGATGGCTCTTAGTTACTTGATCAAAAGCTTGCAAAAACATCCTTGCTATTTTCAAACACACTTCACAACACAATTTCAAAATCCAACTTTCAAACATTGAAAACTTTTCAAAAGACAAAAACATCTTTATATACATTCAAACAAGAATCATTACAAAGGTTGCCACAACGATGGCCTCTTTTCAAAACATCTTTCAAAACCACACACAAAGCACCATTTCAAACAATTGAAGAGCACCATTTCAAACAATTGAAAAGAAAAGCAAGTGATCTAAACAAGCAACTAAGAGCCCATGGATAACCATGGATGAAAAGGGTGCTAATACCTTCCTTTTTTATAATCTACTCCCCGAACCCAAGAAGACATCTCAAAGGTCTTTCCTGTGCTTTTTGACCTTTCCTTAGGATAAAATAAAAAGTCGGTGGCGACTCTTGCTAAACTGAAACATTTGTGAACACAAACGCAAAACCTCAAGTCAGTTCTCCCACCGTATCACAGAACTGGCGACTCTGCTGGGGAAATTCTTAAAAGTGGAGTAACCTTAGGGTTTAGATCACCTTTGCATGCTTATCTTGATTTCTTTGATTGCTTTACATTTGGTTCTCTTGTTTGGGCTTGAAATCCTCTACCCGGATTTGGGAAACATTCATAGGTAAATAGCAATACTTTGTGGAAACTGTGCGGGGTATACCGACATGGTTGAAGCAATAGCTATATTAGTGCGACATATTTGTGAGTATCGGTAGCCTTTGAGTCAATCAAAGAGAATACGGGGCCGCTGAGTGATGTCATGAAGCACTAATGAACTCTTAGAACCTTACTTGACCATCTTGGCCTTTTTTAGGGGTAGTGAGATGACCGGCTTTGGTACAGTCCGAAGTTGGTAGATACTCGATACTACACTCATTGAGGGTTGTTTTCTTGGAATATTTTGGTCGCAAGTTAAGTGGCTAAACCAAAACAATGAACACAGAAAATAATCCAGTGATATTGAGCTCCTTAGAACCCGGTTACTATTTATAGGACAGGTTGAGCCAACTAACTTCAAGAGGATGTTTACCTATGAAACCTCATGCAAGCCTGAAACTAGGATCTTGTGTGATTTGCTTGTACATGTGCTTGTGCATACATCATAAACATCATAAAGCATCATATGTATCCACTAACCATTTCAAGGGTTTGGATCTTCATCTTTGTTCTTGTTTTGTAGGACATGGAATCTCTTCGCAGGAAAACAATACAAGTCAACCTTGTGAGAATCCCTCTTCAACTCAAGGATCTTACTTCCAAGATTCCAGAGAATTCTCCTTTCAGTGAAAGACATGGTAGACTTCTCAGCTTGGTCAACTCCAACATTAAAGAAGACATGGTTAAAGTTCTCTTCCAGTTCTTTGACCTCCTACACCACTGTTTCACATTCCCTGATTACCAACTAGTACCTACTTTGGAGGAATTTTCTCAACTCCTGAGGATTCCTATTCTTCATCAACTACCCTACAACGGTACGGAAAAAGAACCAAAGCCTAAAGATGTTGCTCAAGCATTACACTTGCAACCATCTGATATCAAAGGTCATTGGGAAACCAGAAGTGGTGTCAAGGGTTTCTTGGCAAAGTTTCTGTTTGAGAAGGCATAAGACTGCTGGAATTCCCTAGATCTACAAGCTTTTGAAGAGATTGTGGCACTCCTCATCTATGGGTTGGTCTTGTTCCCAAACCCTGATCAGCTTATAGATGTGAATGCTGTCAAGATTTTCATATCTCGGAATCCTGTACCTACATTGCTTGGGGACATCCTACACTCATTTTACACACGAACAATGAGGAAAAGAGGTGCTCTCAGGTTTTGTACTCCTCTTCTAGCAAGGTGGTTTATTTCTCACCTTCCACAATCAGTTTTGAAGAATGATCAGGGTTTAAGGTGGTCACAACAATTGATGACCCTCACACATTCTGATGTTCATTGGTGTTCTCGGTCCAGAGAAAATGTTATCATCATTGATCGATGTGGGGAATTCCCTAATGTCCCACTACTTGGCATTAGGGGAGGAATTACCTACAACCCCTGTTTAGCTCTGAGATAATTTGGATATGCTCGGAGGGATGGCCCTCATGATATGCTGATTCCTAACCTAGTTTTTGACTTTGACAACGATGCGTAAGGACTTTGACAAAGGTTCATCAGAGCTTGGAGGATGCCCAATAAGGTGGATAGTAAGACATTGGGGCACAAGAATTCCATCCCCCTTGAGCCTTACCTCAAGTGGGTACGAACCCGCGCCCAGAGTCTTATGATGCCATACCCTCACATCCTCCCCGTGATCAAAGAGCCTGTTATGGATGGAGAGGTTCCATACACCCTCCTACATCCAGACATGCCAACATCATTGGAAGAATTTCAAAAGAGTTGGATCCAACTCAAAGAAGAACGGAATACCTTTGAAGCCAACTTCTACGCCAGTGAGAAGAAGGTTTTGGAGCTTACCCGCCGACTTCATAAAGAGGAAACTCTTAACACTTACATCGCACCAAAAAGGATGCGCAATGTCTTTTTACATTAAGAATTTTGTAATATTTTGCCCATGGGGCATTTATGTACTAACAAATTTCTTCTTAATATGACGTGTATTCTTTTTGTTTGCAACAAATTTGAATTTCTGAATCCTTGAATGCATTACATGAATAACATATCATTCATCATACGCATAAACAGGTCTTCACAGCAAGTTTCCTTATCTTTCTGTTGTTTATTTCACCAAGATGGATTTGGAGCAGACGGTTAAGGATCTGCAAGCACAGAATTCGCAATTCCAGCAACTCCTCGTGACCTTAGCAAAGGGTCAAGAGGACCTTAAAGCACTGTTGGAGAAAGAGAAAAAGAAGAAAAAGACAGGTGTGGTTACTATGGGAAGAAGGTTTGAAAGCCAGGCTAGAAAGGCCCTCAAGTTCCCCTCGATGTCTGATGAAGGGGCTGGTAAAGGAAAAGGAGTTGCGATGCCTTCTGAATCTGAAGTTGAAGAAGAAGAAGAGGAAGAGGATGAAGATTACTTCGAACAGCAGTATCCCCCGGCGGATGATAAGTATAAAAATCTTGAGGATCGGTTGGCAGCCATGGAGTTGCAAAGGGTACCTGGTTTAGATTTCGAAGAACTAGGGTTGGTCGATGGGATCGTCATTCCTCCCAAGTTCAAAGTACCTACATTTTCTAAGTATGACGGTTTGTCCTGTCCAAAGATGCATCTGAGATCCTACGTCAGAAAGATCCAACCTCACTCCTCTGATAAGGATCTTTGGGTACACTTTTTTCAAGACAATTTGTCAGGCACACAATTGAACTGGTTCTATCAACTTGAGAGATCGGATGTTCATAACTAGGAAGATTTAACTGCTGCGTTCTACCGACAATACCAATACAATGCTAATTTAGCGCCTACTCGTACTCAACTATAGAGTATGGGTATGGCTTCTAATGAGGGATTTAAAGAGTATGCCCATAAGTGGCGTGATCTGGCTGGAAGGGTGCAGCCACCATTGTCGGATAGAGAGCTGGTTGACATGTTTTTAGGGACCCTGTCTGGCCCATTCTTCAGTCATTTAATCGGGAGTTCCTCTGCAGGATTCACCGAATTAATTTTGACCGGTGAAAGGGTTGAGGATGGCATTAAAAGTGGTAAAATTCAGAAGGATGCCTCCGCTTCCAATGCTATTAAGAAGACCTTCCCAGCCAAGAAAGAAGCTTCTGCTGTGTATTCCCAGAAAAATCAAGGAAGAGTGGAGCGTCGACCAACGGTAGGGGCTATGATGATTCAAAAATATTCAACCGATCAACCTCGCAACAATCAGCCAAGATCTAACCAGCAAAGGGTAGAAAGGCCACAACGGAAATTCACCTGAATCAACATGACACCGGCTCAAGTCCTCCCTCATTTGTTAAAGCTGAATCTCACCAATTTGAAAGAAGCGCCGAAAAACCCCAATACCTCTTCTCCTTATTATAACTCCGATGCAAAATGTGCGTACCACTCTGACAGTGTAGGGCATGATACCAATAACTGTTGGGCTCTTAAAAACAAGATCCAAGACCTGATAGACGCCAAGGAGGTAGAGTTTGATGCTCCTGAAAAACCCAACGTGATATCTGCTCCAATGCCCAAGCACAGTCATAATGTTCATGTCGTTATGAAAGATCTTCATGTTACCAATGTTGCTGACCTTTTGACTCCGTTACCAGTGATTAAAGTGAATTTGATGAAAGCCGGGATTTTCCCAGGTTGTGGAAAAGACTGTTACTTTTGTTTAAACATACGAGCTGACTGCCCAATGTTGAAATCAGGCATCCAACGCCTGATGGATACCCAAGAGATACTATTTCAAAAGAATCATGTTGATACCACCACTCCTGTTACTCTTGCTGCCTTTGATACTACAACCAATGACATTGCCATAATAACCATCTCCGACAATCTTCCCAAGACCTACAAAAGGCCTGTCAAGATTATGCCTGATCCTAAGTTTGTGCCGTTGAAAATCACCATGCCGGGGCCTGTCCCGTATAAATCTAACAAGACGATACCATGGAATTACATAGGAGAAATCTTCTACCATGGTGTCAAACAGATTGATTCAGTCCAAGAGAATTCTAATGATGAAACCCCTGATATAGGGAATATTGCAGGAACAAGCAAGATAACTCACAGCGGAAGGATCTTATCTCCGGAGATTGCTCCTCCACGAGCAGTCTTCGGACCCTCGAAGGCTTCTGTGACTGTCAAGCCATTTGTGCAAAGCCCGATAATTGAAGAATTAGATACTCCTGAAGTTAGACCCTCTATTGATACTAACGATAAGGGCAAGGGGATACTAGAAGCGTCTGTCAGGATGAAGGCTCAGACTGTGGTAATCCTCGAGACCACCCAGAAAGAGATGGAAGAAATCTTAAAGATAATCAAGAAGAGCGACTACGATGTCGTGGAGCAGCTAGGGCAGACCCCTTCCAAAATCTCCATGTTGGCTCTCCTACTCTGCTCAGAGGCCCATGCTAAGGCCTTAATAAAATTTCTAAAGACGGCACACGTGCCTCAAGAAACTTCCGCTGACCAGTTTCAAGAGTGCGTGGCTAGCCTTACTGCCGGAAACGGTCTTGGTTTTTTTTATGCTGATTTGACCCCTAAAGGAAGGAAGCACAATGATGCACTGCACGTCTCAGTAGAGTGCAGAGGGACTACACTGGCCCATGTCCTAGTTGATACTGGTTCATCTTTGAATGTCCTACCGAAGAAGGCGTTGGACAGGCTAGACTGCGAAGGTTTGACTTTAAAACCCAGTAACATCATTGTTAGAGCCTTCGACGGTTCTAAGCGGATGGTTCACGGAGAGGTGGACATCCCAATCAAAGTGGACACCGAGACCTTCAACTCTACCTTTTATGTGATGGACATCCGTCCTTCATATTCATGTTTGGTGGGAAGGCCATGGATCCACTATGCTGGGGCAGTTACCTCCTCTTTACACCAAATGCTAAAGTATCATGTTCAGGGTAAGATTATCACGGTGCACGGTGAGGAAGAGTACATGATAAGTCACCTCAACTCCTTCCGCTATGTGGAGTTGGATGGCGAATTCATAGAAATGCCTTTCCAACATTTTGAAGAAATTTCTCCCGAAGTCGCAGTTGCAAAGACAATGACTGATGTGCCTATCATTTCCAAGCCGGTGTCCCAGATGGCATCCCTCAAGGATGCAGAGGCTGTAATCAAATAAGGAAGGAGTACAGTGTGGGGGCAACTGCCTAATTTTTCTCACAAGACGGACAAGTTCGGACTAGGTTTTACTGCTGCTGGCCAGAAAGCTGTGCGTCGCTCCCGGGCTGGACGACCACCCTTTAAGATCACTCACCATTAAATTAATGTCTTAGAAGGTGATGATGAAGAAGACAACTTTGAAGATTGGATCTTTCCAACAGTCAAAGGAGGATTAAGCAACTGGGAAGTGAAAGACTGCGTTCCCATCACTTTCATCAACCAGTAATTTATCTTTGAACAATTTCTTATTTTGGTCTGTAATAATTAAACAATTCGTACACACTCTTTTCACCTTATGCCTTACCCGGGGCATATAGGTCCATTTGTAAGGGCTTGATTTCTTCATTATCATATGCCATGTTTAAATGAATCATTGGACATTTTCATCTATAAACTGTTGTGTTCATTTTCTTTCCTTTTACATTTTGTTATGTTTAAGGATGGCTATCCCTTACACACACCCACACTCACAAAATGCAGGTACCCATCCACTCCAAATTCCATGGGTGACTATTATGCTTTAGCCTTTGGTAACTCTGAAGATTTGGTCAATCATGCCGAGTACGAAGGTGATGAAGACTATGAAGTGCCTGGTGAGCTAGCCAGACTTCTACAACAAGAGGAAAGGGCTATTCTGCCCCATGAAGAGTTGCTAGAGACCATCAACTTGGGAACAGAGGAAGACAAGAAAGAGGTAAAAGTGGGTGCCAACCTGGAACCAAGTGTCAAAGAGCGCTTAGTGCAGTTGTTGAACGAATATGTTGAGATCTTTCCCTGGTCCTATGAAGACATGCCGGGACTAGATACAAATATCGTGGTTCACCGTCTCCGTACAAGAGAAGACTGTTCACTGATCAAACAAAAAGTCTGCCGAATGAGGCCCGACATGTCTGAGAAGATCAAAGCTGAGGTAATGAAGCAATTCAACACTGGCTTTCTGGCTGTTACTTCCTATCCACAATGGGTTGCTAACATTGTTCCCGTGCCTAAAAAGGACGGCAAAGTCAGAATGTGTGTGGACTACAGGGATTTAAACAGGGCTAGCCCTAAAGATGATTTTCCACTGCCACACATCGACATCTTGGTTGACAACACAGCTCAACACAAGGTATTTTCCTTCACGGATGGATTCTCGGGATACAACCAGATCAAAATGGCCCCTGAAGACATGGAGAAGACTACTTTTGTCACATAGTGGGGTACCTTCTGCTACAAAGTGATGCCATTCGGACTGAAGAATGTCGGGGCAACCTATCAACGCGCCATGGTAGCTTTGTTTCATGACATGATACATTATGAGATTGAAGTTTACGTAGATGACATGATAGCCCGTTCATAGACAAAAGAAGAACACCTTGATCATCTGCAAAAGCCGTTTATCAGATTGAAGGAGTATAAGCTCAGACTGAACCCGAGCAAGTGCACTTTTGGAGTCAGGTCTGGTAAACTTTTGGGATTTATTGTCAGCAACAAAGGCATTGAGGTTGATCCTGCTAAAGTGAAAGCTATACAAGAAATGCCTGCCCCCCGCACTGAAAAGGAGGTTAGAGGTTTCTTGGGATGCTTAAACTATATTGCGAGGTTCATATCTCACCTAACATCTACCTGTGAGCCAATCTTCAAGTTATTGAAGATAGATCAGGTAGTTGAATGGAACAATGATTGTCAAGTTGCTTTTGATAAGATCAAGGAGTATTTGCTGGAACCTCCTATCTTAATTCCACCCGTCGAAGGAAGGTCACTAATCATGTATCTGACTATTTTGGATAATTCAATGGGGTGCGTATTGGGCCAACATGACGAGTCTGGCCGAAAAGAGCATGCCATTTATTACCTTAGCAAAAAGTTTACCGACTGTGAGACTCGCTACTCACTGCTTGAGAAAACTTGTTGCGCTTTGGTATGGGTTGCTCGCCGGCTAAGATAGTATATGTTGACACATACCACCTTGCTGATTTCTAAAATGGATCCGATTAAGTACATCTTCGAGAAGCATGCTTTATCTGGAAGAATTGCTAGATGGCAAATGATCCTGACAGAGTATGATATCCAGTATACTACCCAAAAATCTATAAAGGGGAGTGTACTAGTTGACCATCTAGCTCATCAAGCCGTCGAAGATTACCAATCTATGAGATTCGACTTCCCTGATGAGGACATCATGACATTGGACAACATTGAAAGTAACGGACCGTATGAAGGACCTGAACAAGGATCCCGATGGACCCTGTACTTTGATGGTGCTTCAAATGCACTTGGCAACGGTATCGGTGCGGTACTCATTTCTCCGGAAGGTTTCCATACACCCTTCACTGCCCGACTTTGCTTCAGCTGTACCAACAACATGGCTGAATACAAAGCTTGCATCTTTGGTCTCAAGGCTGCTATAGACTTGGGAATCAAATCTTTGGTCGTATTTGGGGACTCGGATTTGGTTATCAGTCAAGTCAAAGGAGAGTAGGATACTAAACATCCTAACCTTATCCCATACAAAGAACATGTCCTGACATTGCTGCCTCATTTCGAGTAGATTACCTTCGAGCATTTTCCGCGAGAAGAAAATCATCTAGCAGATGCTCTAGCTACAATGTCTTCCATGTTTAAACTCAACTGGGATAATGAGGCTCCCCAAATCACCATCGAGCGAATGGACGAACCTGCGCACTGTCATGAGATTAATACCGAAGAAGTAATGGAACAACCCTGGTTTCATGAAATCAAAAGGTATCTCCAGACTCGAGAATACCCTAAAGGAGCTTCAGTCAATGATAAAAAGTTCTTAAGGAGATTTGCTGCCAAGTTCTTCCTGAGCAATGGTATCCTTTATAAGCGCAGCCATGATTATATTCTACTTCGTTGTGTGGACAAGGTTGAAGCAGAGTTGATCATGACCGAAATACATAGTGGCACCTTTGGCACCCACTTAAGCGGACATACGATGGCTAAGAAGATTCTAAGGGCAGGCTACTACTGGTCTACCATGGAAGCTGATTGTCATCAACATTCCCGTACTTGCCCCAAATGTCAAGTCTATGCTGACAAGGTACATATTCCTCATGTTCCTCTCAATGTTCTAACAGCTCCTTGGCCATTCGCAATGTGGGGAATTGACATGATTGGAGAGATCAAGCCTACGGAATCTAATGGACATCGCTTCATCTTGGTCGCTATTGATTATTTTACCAAGTGGGTCGAAGCAGCTTCCTACGCCTCTGTTACAAAGAATGTGGTTGCCCGCTTCATTAAGCAGAACCTCATATGCCGGTATGGTATCCCCGACAGGATTATCACGGACAACGGTACAAATTTAAACAACACTATGATCACCGCTCTGTGCGATCAGTTCAAGATTTATCATCACAATTCATCTCCCTATCGGCCAAAGATGAACGGTGTTGTTGAAGTCGCGAACAAAAATATCAAGAAGATCATTCAAAAGATGACAGTCACCTACAAGGACTAGCATGAGATGTTACCGTTTTCTCTGCATGGATATCGTACCACGGCACGTACTTCAACAGGGGCAACCCCCTTTTCTTTGGTATACGGCACGAAAGCTGTTTTACCTATGGAAGTTCAGATCCATTCCTTAAGGATCATGAAGGATGATGGTTTGAGTGAAGAAGATTGGATTCATACCCGGCTTGATCAACTTAATTTGATCGACGAGAAGCGACTTACTGTTGTTCGTCATGGTCAAACGTATCAGAAACGGATGATCAAGGCTTTCAACAAGAAATTCAGACATCAAGTATATCAAGTCGGAGATCTTGTAATCAAGTGGATCATATTGCCGTAACGTGATCCCAGGGGCAAGTGGACTCCTACTTACGAAGGACCATTTATGATTAAGAACATCTTTTCTGGTGGGGCAATGATTCTGACCACCATGGACGGCGACAACTTACCGCACCCTGCGAATGCAGACATAGTCAAAAGATACTACGCATAAAATGACTCGACAAGTTGAAAACCCGAAAGGGCGACTTGGGCAAAAAATGGGCATCCCGGTGAATCGAAAACCCGAAAGGGCAGTTCAGGCAAAAATTAGGGATAAAACAAAAAAAATCCGTACACCCGGAAAGTTGAAAACCCGAAAGGGCGACTTGGGCAAAAAAGGGTTTCCCGGTGGACTGAAAACCCAAAAGGGCGGTCCAGGAAAAAGTTAGGGAATTAAAGCGTATGAATATGTCTCGTCGGATCACTTTAAGGACAATCTCTTCACAGACAAGCTCCAGGATTTTGATCAATCCCATCATCGGCGGACGAAGCAGCGAATGGACAAGATACTCAGAGTTGTGAAGGCTATAGCAGAATGGGAACCCCATGGAATTATTGCACATAGCCATCTTTCTTTTGTATAAATTTTTTTCAATTTTACGACAACATTCTCTTACTAGGATGTCTGTCTCCTTTGTACAAAGATACTTACAAAAGTTAATACAAAGATACTTCAAAGTGCAAAAATTTGCTTGCATCTCTTTTCTTGTTACACTTATGTTTTATTTGAAAACGTCCAATGGTTTGTTAAATAGGCATATGCATTTGAGTATAATCACTGCTTACAAATAAAATGAATTGAGAAAGGATAATTACTGATAGGTTGAAGGTTTAGGAAGATATCTTTGTGCTATTCCAGAACAAATCCCCTGCAGTACATCATCCAGCTCCTCAACAAAGCTAAAACCTTGGAGTATATACCCCCAGCGGAGTTAAATTTCAGGATCCCCAGCGGAGCCAGTATATTCTAAACCTTCTTCCCCGGTGAAGTCAAATTTCCAACTATCAATCCCCAGCGGGAACTATTCAGTTTTCCCCAACTCCCCCAAGTTATTTTAAAAGTCTGAGAACCAACCAGATAACAGTTAACTTCTTGTCTTATCCCCGACTAGGATGATTCCCCAGTAGATTGGCATACACCCAAGCTTCTGATTTCCCCGACAGAATAAACACTCTCCCCACAGAGTTATCTCCTAACAGAACGAAGATTCTAGTTCCTGTTTCTCCATTTAAAGCCTCCCAGGTTTTAATTCCCCAGTAGAGATTTTCAGAGTTTTCCTTACTTCCCAGGAAAGTCATGAAGGATTCTCATTCCCTGCAGAAGTTGTCAAAGCTCTTGTTAAATCCCCACAAGTCACCAAGGATTTTCAATCCCCAGCAGTGGTCCCAGGATTTCTCATTCTCAACAATCAAAGATCTTTAATCCCCAAGCAGTTAGCAAGGTTTTCTTATCTTCAACAATCAAAGATTTTTTTGGAATCCCCAACATCGGTTAAAGATTCACTTTCTCCGGCAGCAGTCAAGGATTTCATTGTCTCCAGCTATCAAGGATTTATTTTCCTCAGCAAGACAGCTACCCAGCTTACATGCACATCCATTACATTCATATATCATAAACATTGACGGAACACATTTCATTGCATCATACATATCATGCAACATAACTTTGTGTTTTAGCTAACATTTTGCCCTTTTCAGGATAAGATTAAAAGGCTATCATTAACAATTATTCAGATACAGTATGGATACACCCCAGACACGGCGGTCATTCTATTACTCATTCAGAATTTCAAGTCAAGATACAGTATGGATACACCCCAGACACGGCGGTCATTATACTACTCATTTAGACTTCAGCAATCAGATACAGACTAGATACGCTCTAGACACGGCGGCCATTCTATTTCTCATTCAGATTCAACTATCAACTTCAAGTTCAGATACACTTCAGACACGAAGGTCATTCTGTCACTTGTACAGATCCCAGTTACAGTACGGATATACTCCAGACATGGAAGTCATTCTACTACTCATACAGATCTCAACTTCAGATACAGTCCAGATACACTCCAGACACGGTTGCCATTCTGTCACTCATTCGGAATTTATCCCCAGCACACAGTTTCTCCATTCACAGATGTTTCTCTGTTACCCATTCAAAATAAAGATACACTCCAGACACGGCAGTCATTCTGATATTCATTCAAAGTTCAAATACAGTTACAGCTCGGATACGCTCTAGACACGGACGCCATTCCCTTGCTCATACAAACCCAATCTCCAGATACAACTCAGATACGTTCCAGATACGGATACCATTCTGATGTTCATTCTACTGATCTTCAACAAACAAGTCTTGGATGGCATCTTTAAGCCCATCTCCAACAAGATTCTACCATCTCCAAATGGCATCTTTAAGCCCATTCCCTCAGCAACATTTTGACGAATACAAATTTACGAGCACTCTAGTGTCCAATCCTCTTTTACCTTCGAGTCACGAAGGGCAAAACTTGCCAATCTAACTCTTCAGGTTCATGAAGATTGAACAGGGGCAACTGTTGTACCCCAAAATTTGCCCTCTCATTATCAACATTTCTCATCACAAGGCTCTTGGAACTCAAGATCAAGCTAGGGTTTACTCTGCTCAAGGCTCCTGGAATTTCTTGTATGGACTTTACCTTCGTAGGGTCTACCTGAATACCCTTGTCACTGACGATAAAACCCAGAAGCTTACCAGATCTTACCCCGAAGGTACACTTTTTCGGATTCAACCTCAACTTGTATGTCTTTAACCTGTCGAACAGCTTTTGGAGATGATCAAGGTGCTCTTCCTCAGTCTGAGACCTGGCTATCATATCATCAACATAGACTTCGATCTCATGGTGAATCATATCATGGAACAAAGAAACCATGGCGCGCTGATAAGTTGCCCCAGCATTCTTCAACCCAAAAGGCATCACCTTGTAGAAGAAGGTGCCCCACTGTGTAACAAAGGTTGTTTTCTCCATGTCTTCAGGAGCCATCTTGATCTGGATGTAGCCAGAGAAACCGTCCATGAAGGAGAAGATTTTGTGTTGCGCGGTGTTGTCGACCAGAATGTCAATGTGAGGAAGTGGGAAGTCATCCTTGGGGCTTGCCCTATTCAGTTCTCTGTAATCTACATACATCCGTACCTTACCGTCCTTCTTAGGTATCGGGACAACATTAGCAACCAACTGTGAATACGAAGTGACAACTAAGAATCCCGCATCGAACTGTTTCATGACCTCCGCCTTGATCTTCTCCGACATTTCAGGGCGCATACGACGGACCTTCAATTTAACTGGCAAACAATCTTCTTTAGTCGGCAGGCGATGTACCACAATATTAGTGTCCAGACCGGGCATGTCTTCATAGGACCAAGCGAAGATCTCAACATAGTCGTGCAACATCTGTATCAACCTCTATTTGACGCTAAGCTCCAGATTTTCCCCTATTTTAACCTCTTTTCTGTCTTCCTTAGTACCCAAGTTTACTGTCTCAATCGGCTCTTCATGAGGCCGTATGGCCCTTTCTTCCTGCTGTAATAGTCTAGCAAGTTCTCCAGGCACCTCACAATCATCCTCACCTTCGTCCTCGGCTTGGTTGATCGGATTTTTGAAGTCATAATTGGCAATAGCAGAGCTGTTATCAATGGGATCCTGAGTGGATATGGATCTGCATTATGATATGTGAGTGTGTGTAAGAGCATAGCTGTTTTGATAATAGTGAAAAACAGAAAAGAAAAATAGAGAGCGCAAAATTTGTATGCAAGAAAATGTCCAATGCTTTATTAATGATATATGAAATGACAAATAATAGCCCTCACAAGCAAAGCCAATGTGCCTCGGGCAAGGCACCAGGCCGTAGAGTTTTAAATTGTTTACTACAAATCTCAAAACAAGTAAGACAATTATTGCAGAATAAAAGAAACTGGTATAAAGTCCCTAGCCGTCCAGTTACTCGGTCCACCGTTGGTAGTTGGGTAGACTCAGCTGTCGATGTCTGATTCCTCCTCGCTATCTTCAATGGCATTAATTCCCTGATTATTGATGTGTAGGGGAGGTCTTCCAGCCCGAGCGCGTCGCACAGCCCTTTGAGCCCCTGTAGTAAAGCCCAAACCAAATTTGTCAGTTTTGTGAGTGAAATCAGGGAGCTGACCCCAATTGGCACACCCACCATCTTTAACCACGGCCCTGGAGTCCTTGAGAGAAGCCATCTTCAGAGGAGGTTTGCTGCTTGTAGTAGTTTCAGTCGATGCTAGGATCTGAGGGACCTCTTCGAAGTTCTGACAAGGAGTTTCTATGAATTCCCCATCCATCTCTACATAGCAGAAGGAATTGAGGTTGCTCACCATATACTCCTCTTCACCCCACACTGTGACAATCTTCCCTTTTAACGGATACTTCAGCATTTGGTGGAGTGTGGAAGTAACTGCCCCAGCCTCGGGGATCCAAGGACGACCCAGCAAACAAGAATACGACGGCCTGATATCCATCATATAGAAGGTGGACCCAAAAGTCTGAGAACCTACTTTGACAGGGATGTCCACCTCCCCGTGCACCATTCTCTTCGATCCATCAATAGCCCTTACCATAATGTTATTAGGCTTTAACGTCAAACCCTCGCAATCCAACTGGTCCAACACCTTCTTTGGCAGAACATTCAGCAAAGACCCAGTATCTACCAGCACATGAGCCATAGTGATGCCTCTACATTCAATCGAGACATGCAGAGCATCATTATGCTTCCTTCCCTTTGGTGTCAAATCCACATCTGAAAAGCCCAGCCCATTATCTGCAGTCAGGCTAGCCACACAATCTTTGAATTGGTCAGCTGAAGTTTCCTGTGGCACATGCGCAATCTAGAGGAATGCAATCAAAGCCTTCGCATGGGCTTCAGAACACAACAGCAAAGACAACATGGATATCTTTGATGGGGTCTACCCCAGCTGCTCGACCACATTGTAGTATCTCTTCTTAATTATCTTCAGTATTTCCTCTATATCTTGCTTAGAGGCTTCCACGACAATTTTTCTAGGCGCCTCCATCCGAGCAGGCTCACTTATAATTTCTTTGTCGCGGGTATCAGATGATTCACCGACAGGGGTAATAACTGGAGTTAGATTAGGAACAGTAGTGGATGTACTAGCAGGAATAGCATATAGAATGACAATAGGTTTGTTGACAGTCTTAGGGGAAACATTGGGGGATAAGACCCTTCCACTTCGGGTAACTTTGCTAGTTCCGACAATATTACCAATATCAGGATCATCCTCTTCATCTTTTAAATCTTGTTTGATGCCATGATAGTAAACATCGAAACCATAATGCCAAGGGACAGCTTTGTCCGAGACATACGAGACAGGACCAGGAGTAGTGATTATCAGCGGAGCAATTCTTGGAGCAGATGTAATCCTAACAGGTCTTCTCGAGGAGACCTTGGAAGGATTGGCAGAAATGGTTATAATGGCAATGTCTTCAGATGGAACAACGGGAACCAAAGTTTTCTCAAACAAAATTTCTTTGCTTTCTATCAGGCGTTGAACACCTAATTTCAGCAAACGGCAACCAGAAGGTAGAAACGAACACATGTGGCAACCTTCACCACAACCCGAAAATAAACCGGCCAACAACAAATTCTTCTTCATAGTAATGAGAGGAGTAGAAACTTCATCAACAGAGGTAACGACGAAATCAGTATCAACAGCATTAATTCCACGACCGTGTTTAGGCATGGGAACAGTTATGACATTTGGCTTCTCCGGAGCATCAAACTTTATTTCCTTAGCTTCGATCAAGTCTTATACTTTGTTCCTCATAGCTTAGCAGTCATTTGTATCGTGGCCAGGACTCTCAGAATAATAGGTACACTGAGCATTCAGATTATATCGGAGAGATGTAGTGTTGTACCCCAAAATTTGCCCTCTCATTTTATCAACATTTCTCATCACAAGGCTATTGGAACTCAAGATCAAGCTAGGGTTTACTCTTCTCAAGACACCTCCTTGCATTGTTGACCTAAGTTAGGGTTTGAGTTTGCACAGGGATTTTTGAACCTTCAATGCCCAAAGTGACTTTCATACTTCATGTTGGACTCACAAGTTTGTCCATACCAAGTTTCAAGCCTTGAATCAAATTTTTGCCCAGTCAATTGGACAGTTGACCTAAAAATCAACTGTATTTGGGAAAAAGTCAACTTTGGCCAATCTACAATCAAACCTCATCAATTTTGACCCACATCAACATTATGAACTCATATGAACCATTTGATCAAGTTTGGACCATAATTCCACAAGAAATTTGATCAGATCACCAAAAGGGCAAAATGGTCATTTTTAGGGTTTTGACTGTACAAAGGCAGTTTTTGACTGTTTGACCTAGCCAATGGAAAATCAAGCTCAACCATGGACTCAAGGACTCAATGGCATCATCTTGACTTATTCAACAAGTTCAAAAGATCTCAAATGCATGGGATTGACAGATGAATTTTTCAGTCAACTGATCAAAATTTGACTGTACACTGAAAATTCAAACTTTGACTTTTTGGTCAAAATCAAGTGCCAAGGGTCATTTTTCATCAAGATGTGTCAAAATATGAAACTTGTTCATCAAGAAACCCAAAATTGCAAATTAGGGTTTGAAATTGAAAAAATTTCATAACTTAGAATTTTTCTAAGTTATGAAATTTTCTTAATTTTTCCTAACTTTGCCCCATATTTTCACCATGATGAAAATGGATTCAAACAAAACTTACAAAATTAAAGTTGTAGTCCTACACAAAGTCTACAAATTTTATTCACAAAGTTTTCTCAAAAGAAGTTTGGATCTCAAGTTATGAATTTTGGAACAAGGGTCCCTAAAACTTTTAACTTAGAGAAATTTTGCCCTAGTTTAGGCAGGATTTTGACCCATCTTCTTGGCCATTTTTCACATAGTTCCACTTGTAGTCTCAAGTTTCATTTCAAAGATGGATTATAGAGCATGTTGCAAGCTTTCTAAATTGTCCAAGAACTCCTCAAACACATTTGTGGTTAGGGACAATCGAATGCTTGAAGTTGGCAAAAACTCACTTTGATCCATGGCATTTTCATGTTGACACAAGTTGCAAAATCTGTCCAAACTAGCTTTGTACTTGATTACAGGTCTCTAAACCAATTCACACTCAAAAATTAAATGCAAATACAATGGACATTGGTCTTATTCTGATCAATGGAGCTTGGCACAATGAATAAATCCATTTATGGCATAAAGGTAGCACTTCCATTTTCATAAAGGCAACTTTATGTCAACATTGCTTCTCTTGAGCCTTGGACCTCTTTCTTTGCAGAAAACAAGTTCCACAAACTCAAGCAAACGTACAAGAAACTTGTGCATGCCTTGAGATATCCTGTACAGGCCTGTCTCATATCACTTCACACTTTTCTTTCAAAACAAGTCAACTTGTAAAATACAACATAACTTGGGCATCTGATATAATCAACTCTTGCCAACATTCTAAACAAGTTTTGTGCATTGACTTGAGCTAGAAACACGAATTGTTGAACCCTTAAGCCTTTCAAAACACCAAAACACCAAGAACTTGCAAAACAGGGCACTCCCTGCAGATTCACATCTATCACACAAACCACTCGTGCGTTTTGCCTCAAACCTGTTCCAACACCTTCCATTCAACTCACTCAAACTATCCCAAACCTCCATTGCCAACTGTAACTCCATTTACAATGTTCACCATTTTCATTTCAAGCTTGTGCAGGTTGAGTTCTAGGTGCTGATTCAGGGACATTCAAGACAAGCTAGCTATTGGAAAAGATCAAGTGAAGTTCAGGCAAGCTACCAGACACCTCAAAACTTGTTTAGAAGCTCTGCATTGTCCAACTCGAATCCAACGGAAACAGGTTTTTCATCACTTCCTATCTCTCTATTTAGGAACATTTAGCCTTAGGTTTGTGAATGAAAAATGTAGTATTCAATGCCATGAAGTTGTACATATGCTCAGTTTTCATTTATATTAAGCGTGCTAAGAGAATTTCATCCATGAACATGCTAAAAAAACTAAGTCAGATTTTAGGGCCAGAGAAATTCTCTCTGGTCTTTGAGAGTTAGATCAAGTTTTTTATATGGTTAGAATCGTGGTTTAATGCTCTACAAGTTTCATGTTTTGAGTTTTGGCAAAAGATCAAAAATACAGGAGTTAGCAGTTTGAATACAGGGCGCGCGTTTTTTTTGTCACAAGGAAGAAGATGAAGTGGAAATGGGCTGGGCTGGCTTGCTTCTGCTTCTAACACCCCCCATTTTCAGTTTTACACCCCCTGGCCCAATTTCTTTATATTTTTTTATTTTTGTATTTTAATTTCATTTCTGATTTTATTTATTTTCCCCCAAATATAAAAAATGCTTAAAAATATTTTCACATTTTTTTTACATTTATTTGGCATTTTATTCTATTCTTTCCAACATTAAAACATTTTTAATACTTTTTATTATTTGTTTAAATTTAAAAATAATGTAAATAATACTTTTACTTTTTTTATTTCATTCATACTGGAAATATTATTATAAAATATAATTTATTTTTGTAAATATTTTATTCTGTTTTATACATACTTAATATATTTAATATACTTAGAATAAAAATGCAAAAATATTACATTTTTATTCTTATTATTATTTATACTAAAAAACACTTTTTTCCAATATATTTTATTTTGTACATATTAATATATTTCTTGTATATAAATAATATAATATATTATTCTCTTAAAAGAAATTAGGGTTTACCCCTTTAGCAAATAAAATTAATCTTTTTTATTTTATTTTATTTCTTTATACTTTTTTCACATAAAAAATACTTTACATACCTAAACAAATAAAAACTTCTTTTTGCATAATACATTTTATTTAATATTTATTTATTTTTGTTTATTTAAATATTGTACATTTAAATATTGATGCATTTGAGATTCAATTTGGATGTAATAGTAACTAGGGTTTATATTTCTTGTCAAAATACCCCCCATTCAAAGTTTTACCCCCATCCCCATAATCATTTTGTAATAGCTTAGAATTTAAATTCTCGCACTTTTACGCTTTTAATTATGCTATGATTAGAGAATTAGGGTTTGTATGCCAAAATCAAGTTAACAAATAGTTTGACCTAATCAAAGACAAAAATGCATGTAAAACAAACACAATGCACACTTGCACCCCTAGGGTTACAATCCACTTGTTGCCTTCAAAATGGGCCATGGTATGCATGTTGGGTACTTTGGCAAAACAAAAACAAAAACAAAAGATCATAGTCCCTCGATGACGCTATCTGAGTTGCCTAAACAAAATGATCAAGTCCCTCAAGAAAATTGCCAAAGATACTTGACACAATTGTTATCATGGTCTATACGATGACCCGCGCTTGTCCTGTTTAACATCCTAACACAAGGTTGTTCACCAAAATACAATGGTGAAACAACACTGTTAAAAGGGTTAAAAACATAAGAAAGATCTTTGAGTAAAATAGGGTAGATAACTCTTAGTTACTTGATCAAAATCTTGCAAAAATATCCTTGCTATTTTCAAACACACTTCACAACACAATTTCAAAATCCAACTTTCAAACATTGAAAACTTTTCAAAAGACAAAAACACCTTTGTATACATTCAAACAAGAATCATTACAAAGGTTGCCACAACAATGGCCTCTTTTCAAAACATCTTTCAAAACCACACACAAAGCACCATTTCAAACAATTGAAGAGCACCATTTCAAACAATTGAAAAGCAAAGCAAGTGATCTAAACAAGCAACTAAGAGCCCATGGATAACCATGGATGAAAAGGGTGCTAATACCTTCATTTTTCATAATCTACTCCCCGAACCCAAGAAGACATCTCAAAGGTCTTTCCTGTGCTTTTTGACCTTTCCTTAGGATAAAATAAAAAGTCGGTGGCGACTCTTGCTAAACCGAAACATTTGCGAACACAAACGCAAAACCTCAAGTCAGTTCTCCCACCGTATCACATGTAGTATTTGGATTCTTGGGAGCCTCTTTCAAGGTTTCCAAGTTTGATCTTAGAAGATGAGGTAGCACTTCAGCCAATGTCATGTTGATTTGGGTAAACTGTCGTTGTGGTCTTTCCACTCTTTGTTGTTTGTTGTGTTGTGGAGTAACTACAGGCCTAGGTATCATTACGGCACTTACTGTCTGACGATGTTCAGCCCTGTTTTGGCCCCTCGGGCTATAGATGAAACTGGATTCCTTCTTACCAACAAAAGGCTCTTTACCGAACTCGAAGAGGCATCCTTCTGTATCTTACAGCTCCGAATCCCAGCTTCCACTCTTTCTCCAGTTAGAATCAGCTCAATGAAACTAGCTGACAAGCTGCCGATCAAATGATTGAGAAATGGACCAAATAGCGTCCCCAAAAACATATCAACCAACTCCCTATCAGACAGCGGGGGTTGAACTCTTCCAGCCAAGTCTCTCCATTTCTGCGCATAGTCCTTAAAGCCTTCACTTGCACCCATGGACATATTCTGGAGTTGAGTACGAGTAGGAGCAAGGTTGGCATTATATTAATACTGCTTGTAGAAAGCAGCAACTAGATCTTCCAAATTTCGGACATTGGCTCCCTCCAGTTGGTAGAACCATTCAAGTTGAGTCCCTGACAGACTATCTTGAAAGAAATGAACTCACAGATTTCTATCAGCGGTGTGGGGCTGGATCTTTCTGACATAAAGCGGAGATGGAGTTTTGGGCAGGACACCTCATCATACTTAGAAAAAACTGGAGCTTTGAACTTCTGCGGGATGACCACTTCCGGCACCAACCCCAATTCTTCGAAATCCAGTCCAGGTATCCTCTGAACTTCCATGGCACTCAAACGGTCTTCCAACTGCTTGTATATATCCTCATCAGGAGGATATTTCTCATCATTGTAATCGATATCATTATCAGAAACTGCAGGACTGGGATCCTTCTCTTCTTCCCGATTCTCCCCTTCCTTGGATGAAGAGGTCAGATCGACTTGTCGCTTCAACCGCTCTCCAAACCTTTTACCCATATTCAGAATACCAGCAGCCTTTTTCTTTTTCTTTTTCTCTTTCAGGATAAGGGCTTTCAGATCCTCCTGCCCTTTTTCCAGACTTATGAACATTTGTTGGAACTGGGCGTTCTGCGCCTGAAGGTCCTTGATGGTTTGTTTGGAAGACATTTCGTGCTGAAATAAACAGCGAAGAAAATGAGAAATTTGTAATGGTACATGTACATGCAATGTTATGAATGGGATGCGCATGCAATGATTTCAAAGACTTTGGGAAATTTAAATTTGTAAACCAAGATAAACAAAAAATTTATTAGCTGAATTCAAAGTTCAAATGCCTTTTAGGCGTTACAATTAAAAACAAATCTAAAACTAGAAAAGAAATCAAAATTCCCATGGATGCTTCCTCTTTGTGCCGGGATAGTCATTGAGTCCTCTTTCTTCATGGAGTTACTTTGTAAGCTCTAAAACCTTCCTCTCCTGGTCATAGAACTGATCCCTGTAAGTATCCCGCTCCTTCATCAACTGAATCCAAGACCTCTGTAATTCCCCAAGATCAGTGGGAATATAAGGATAGAGAACCGTGTAAGGAATACCCCCTTCAGTAGTGGATTCCACAACCACTAGTAAAACGGACACATATGGCATCATAAGCTTCTGGGCATGAGCTCTTACCCATTGGAGGTAAGGTTCCATAGGAATGGAAGCCTTTGGCCCCAAAGCCTTAGTGCCAGTTCTATTTACCATTCCCCAAGCTCGTATGAACCTCCGGCGATACTCGTGAGCGTCATCCTCATAGTTGAATACAATGCCCTCGATAAGTAACTCATGGGGACCATCTCTTCAAGCGTACCCAAATTGTCGCAGAGCTAAACAAGGATTGTAGGTTATACCCCCTCTAATGCCAAATAGTGGGACATTAGGGTACTCCCCGCAACGGTCAATAATAGCAGTGTTTTCCATAGCTCGAGAACACCAAAGAATATCCATGTGAGCGAGTGGCATTATCCTTTGTGACCAACCCAAACCTTCTTCATTCTTCAGTATAGACTTAGGGAGGTGATAAATAAACCACCTCGACAATAATGGCATGCAACACATAAGGACCCCTCTTCTTTTCATGCTACGAGTATGGAGAGTGTGCAGAATATCTCCAAGCAAGGTAGGCACAGGGTTGCGAGAGAGGAAGATCTTGATAGCATTCATATTTATGAATGAGTCCGGATTAGGGAATAGGACTAGCCCATAGATTAGAAGAGCCAAGACCTCCCAAAATCCTGAAAATCCATATCATCCCAAAAGAGTTGGGCCTTGTCTATCAGAAACTTGGCTAGAAAAACCTTGACTCCGCTTCTTGTTTCCCAATTGGTTACCACATCAGCCCGTTTCAGATGTAAAGCTGAGGCAATGACTTCTGGCTTAGGAACTTCTTCTAGACCTGTGAAGGGAAATTGTTCAAGAATGCGTATATCCAACAACTGAGAGAATTCTTCCAAGGTAGGCACCAACTGATAGTCTAGGAAGGTGAAGCAGTGGTGCTTGGGATCAAAGAACTGAAAGAGTACACTCATCATCTTTTCATCAAAGTTTGAAGTAACCATGTTGAGAAGTTGATCATGTCTCTTAGTGAATGCAAAAGTTTCAGAAACCCTTGATGCTAGCTCTTTGAGTTGGGAAGGTATCTTCACAAAGCTGATTCAGATAGTGTTACTATGAACGGAAGCCATGATCTGCAAAACAGAACAAAGATTAATTCCCTTGGTCTTTGAAATGGTTAGTGCAATAAGAATGGATGCTATGTTATGATGCATGATGTCATGAGAAACCACAGGTATAGCAAACACATGTATAGAAAACACAGTCAAATCACACAAAGTCCTTAGGTTTAAGGCCTGCATGAGGTTAAAGGTTATACCCTCTTAAAGTTTAGTTGGTTTCAAACCTGTCTTAAAAAGTAATCGGGTTCTAAGGGATCTCAATATCACTGACCATCCTTTATCAGGCGTTGTCTCAGCTCAAGCAATCTTTTCTTGCAGCCAAAATATCCCGAAAGTCTGATCTCAATGAGTGTAGCATCGAGTATCAACCAATCCTCAGCTCTACACCGAGGTCGGCTACCTCACTTCTTTCTAATGGCCAAGTTTGTTCAACTAAGGTTCTAAGGTCCGTTAGTGCTTTACGACACCACGCGGCGGCCCCGTATTCTCTTTGTTTCCCCATGAAGGATACCGGTACCAACCAAAGTGTTACACTAACACAGCCATCGCTTAAATCATATCGGTCTACACCATACAGTCTCCACGATCTATTGACGTTTACCTAATAAGTTCCTCTAGATCCGGGTGTAGGATCTATAGTAACCCAAGCAAGAACCTTTAAGAATAAAGAAAACAAACAAGAAAGCAATTTGAAATGACCTAGATCCTAAGGTAAACCCCACTTTATACATTAGTCCCCAGCAGAGTCGTCAGTTCTGTGATACGGTGGAAGAACCGACTGTTAATACTAGTTTTGTATTTTGCGTTTTTTGTTCGCAAAATGTCGCGGTAAGCAAGAGTCGCCACCAACTTTTATTTCATCCAATCATGGAAAAGGAAAAAGAACAGAAAAAACCTTTTTTCGAGATATTCTGAGTACGGGGGGTAGATTATAGAAAGGGAATGTGTTGGCACCCTTTCTATCCATGGTTTTCCATGGGCTCTTAGGTACTTGCTCATTTTTCAAATTTCTTGTGTGTGCTTGTTTTTGAAAATGTTTTACTTCGTGAAAACCCTTGTATCAGTCCTCAAGGATGTGACGAAGTTTGTTTTGAAAAATTGGTTTTGAAAGGTGTTTGTGTGAAACGTTTTGTTGAGCAAATACTTAAGATTCTACCTACTCGAAAAAAGATTGTTCGTTCTCGTTTCCTTTAGACAGCGCTATCCTACTATTTAAGGAGTAGGTAGCCCCATCGTTGGAGTTTGTAAGGGACGTTCGAAAGGGACAAGTACAGTCACCAAAGCAACAGTTAGAAAACTTTAGTAGTAACCCTAGAGTCTTAAGATATTTCCGAGGCAACATTCAAATGGTACATTTTTATCTTTTAGACTGGAGGGAAACCACTAAAATCTCCTATGCTTAATGACTATTTACCGAAGGCAGCCGAAGTGAGGCAAACACTAGGAGTGAACATGTACATGTGAATTTTTCAGTTATTTAGTCTTTGCACATTAGGTGATCTACCGTTTTAATTTCAAGTAATCTTCCCATACAATCCTATTAACCATGCATCTAACAGTTAAATATTTGCAGGAATTTAAAGTGCAAAAAATAAACCTAGCTATTATAAGGCTTTGGTAGTTACATAATCATCTTGACTGAAAATAAAAATGCGGAAGCTTAAAACCCTAATTACTATTACAACCTTGAAACAGTTACAATAATAATAAAAATAATTAAAATACGCGCGGAAAATTAAATGCGAGAAAAAATTGAAAACCCTAAAAATCTAATTGAAAAAATATTTAAGTCATTTTTGAGAAAAGACTTAATTAGGTTATGTACAACTAAAACCCTAATTCTAATTATTTTTAATTATAAAAAGAAATTAACCTAATTTAAACTAAATTAAATAATTCAAGAAAATAAAATAATTTATAAAAAAGATTTTATGTGGTTTTTGTGGTTTTTATTTGAGAAAAAAACAATTTAATTACAAATTTAAAACCTAATTTCTAATTAGTTTTATTTACAAAAAAAGAATTAAAATAACCTAGTTTCTAATTAATTAATTAAATAAATAAGTATTTCATGAGAAAAATGATTTTTTTGTGTTTTTGTGATTTTTGATTAAATAATAAAAAAATGATTTTTTGATGTTAATTAAAATAATTAAGGAAATAATAAAAGAGTAAAAAATAAAAAGAATAGAAAAAGAGAAGAAATGGGCCTGTGTTATGCTGAATAGGGGGTGTATTGTTGAATTTCCCTGGCCCAATAATGCTGAGCTCAGTCAACGTGCCTGATCCCATGGAGTGTTGACTTGATGGTGCATCATGGTCTCTCATTGCTATGCGTTGGATCTGGCTGAGTGATGCATCATGTAGTTGAATGGTGATGGCATATGATGTGCGTTTGGATGATAGACACACAAGATATGTAAATGGAAAATAAGAAAACAATTTTGCTGGGACCTGGGATCGAACCCAGGTCCTTGTGTTCACCAACAACGCGCCTCACCACTGGGCCAACTGGCTTGTTTGTTATTATACTGAAAACGAAATATAATATGGAAAAATAAATGGTTAGTGGACAAAACATATGAAATTTCAAATGACCTAATGGTTGATTGCCACGCCATCGTCTTCTCCAAGAATCTGTCGTTTTAGGCAAAGACCTAAACCCACGGACAAACTTCCATGGCTAGAAACCTGCACAACTCAAAAACTCACAAAACATAATATAAATGGAATTGAAGACCAGGGTTCAACTGGTTATGATGTCACGGTCATCATTGTACCTTGTTTATGATCTAATTTTACCTATAGCCAAAAACCCCAAAACGCATGTGGAAACCCTAACAATGGAAAGTACAGATATAGGCTTGAAAAATGCAATTAAACTATTCAGTCAGCTTGCAAACATGATAAAGATCACTAATATGTCAATCAAATGTGCTAATAATTCTAGAATTGATGTAATCAATTTCAAGAAATAAAGCAAACTGTGTGAGTGATAGCGTGCGTTTCTGGGCGCAAGAACTCGCAAATAATTCAGTTAGCTTCAAAGATGCTCCAGGATGCGATTGGCAATGTTGGAATGGCTTGAATTGGCCTGTAGTTTGAAATCTAATTCACACTTTTCTTTGAAATTTTAGAGTTTTGTTCTTTCTTTTTCACGACTGCAACCCTTGTCTTATACCTTGTACACCTTCCATATATATGTTAGAATGAATTAGGGTTATAAAATTGGCTTGAATATTTTGAAATTAAGAAGATTTGATATGATTTTCATGCCATAGGTAATCTTTCTAAATTGAGCCAAATCATTCCTTTCTTGTACCAATCAACCTTGATTCATTTTGGTCTTGATCTTTCAACATAATTTGATTGTAGTCCTGTCAAAAAATCATATTAAAACATACCTTTGCCATTATTTGCCATTTATTTTATTTTATTCAAATTTTAATTAATAAAAAATCATAATAAAATGTAAAATGAATCAAATAACATGTGGATGGATATTTGGGTCGTGGATCATGCTATAAGTGAAGTGCAAGCATAAAAAGTTAGGCCCATTTGGCAAAAAATGTAATTTTGAGCCCATTTGACTTTTGTCAATTTTGCAAAAAGGGTCAACTTTGACAAGGAATATCTCCTCCAATTTTAACCATATAGAGGTGTTCTTGGAATTTTTAGAAATCTTAGGATGTCCCCTAAGCAACCCTTTGGGTCTCATCTCAATTGAGTCTTCCATATTCATGTAAGAAGCTTTGACCCAAAAGGTGTTTTTGTTGACTTTTCAAAAGGATCCATAATGTAGAAATTCATATCTTTTTATGAGTGCATATTTTGAACTCGTGGAATGAATATGAGTTGTAGGGAATTGCATCCTCTTCAAAATAAGCCTTGGATGGAAAATTTCTGACAAAGTATGTGGAAGTTATGCTTGGTCAAAGTTTGGTGTAATTTTCCTAAGAAACCTTAATTTAGCAGCTTTTGGGTTTTGATGAATTTGGAGCATTCCTTGAGGAATCATGATCAACCCTTGATCAAAGGATGAAAGTAACTTCAAAATGTTGATGTTGACCAAAAATCTTGAAGTTTGACTGTATGTGGGCCACAGTTGACTTTTGACCAAATATAGTCGATTCTCAAGCATCTGAGCAAACTTCTTGTGCAAGGCCCGAAACATGACATGGAGGGTCTTGAGAACATATTAGGACTATGGAGAGCATATTAGGTCTTAGGAGTTCACCTATCCTGATGAAAATGGAAACCCTAAGTTGAGACACATTGCCTTAGGAGAGAGTTTGTTTGGTCAACTCTTGCGCAAACTTGAGCAAATTGAGGATCTCTAGAAGTATGTATTGAGTAAAATGAGAGGGCAAATTTTGGGGTACAACACAGGGGAAATTTGAACTCGGATGGGGAGTTATGTTATTCGTTGTTTGTTGAGGAAATAAACCTTGTTGGGGAAATAAACCTTGTTGATGAATACTTGGTGAGCTGCTGATGAGGTGTGTTCTTTGAGGAAGAGGTCCACAAGGCTTCTTCTTGTATGATCAACTTAGCTGGGGGAGAGCTTCCAAGAGATTAAGACTTTGGTTGGAGATTATCCTATGTAAAGAGACTTTGTGAGTAACTTTGTTGAGGAGAATGTTAATGAAATAACTCTGTGGGGGCATTCCATATTCATTGAAGAGGTGCTTGTTACTGATTAGGTCATATGTGCCAAACAGTTTTAATTATGTTCATACGCATATGTTCATTCAATTTTAGTTATTGGACAAGTTTGCATTTAAAACAAAGATAGTAAATTTGCACTTCAAATTATATTTGTATTGATATTTTTCCCATGAATAAGTATTTTTGTACAAAGAGACAGAGAGTGGAAGATGATTGAACACTTAGAGTGCATAGAAATTTGCACTTGATGACGTGTTAGCTGATTGTGTAGGGAATGGGCTTAAAGATGCCATTTGGAGAAATGATGGAGATTTTCTGGAGATGGGCTTGTAGATGTCATCCAAACGTGACTGTTGACAAAAAATGGACTAAGTCTGAACTTGATTTCAACTGGAAAAGAATCAGAATAAATCTTTGGAGCGATTTATCTGAAACTAGCAGATGTCTTGTATGTTGTTTGACTAGGAAGAATCAGAATAAATCTTGGAGCGATTTATCTGAACCAGAAATGTTCATTTAGAAAGTATCAGGATAAACCGTTGAGAGGTTTAAATTGAACCAAAAGAGGCCTTGAATACTCTTTAACTGGAGAGAATCAGAGTAGATCTTTGAGCGATTTATCTGAACTAGAGAAAGTGCCTACTAGGAAAGAATCAGAATAAGTCGTTGAGAGATTTATATGAACTAGCATGGATTTGGAGAAGAGTCAGAATAAATCGTTGAGAGATTTATCTGAACCATAGAAGACGTCTGCAGGAAAGAATCAGAATAAACCGTTGAGAGATCTAAACTGAACCAGAAGGGATCTGGAGAAGAATCAGAACAAATCATTGACAGATTTATCTAAACCAGAGAAAACGTCTGCGGAAAAGAATAAGAATAAACCATTGAGATATTTAAACTTAATCGGCATGGATCTGGAGAAGAATCAGAACAAATCATTAAGAGATTTATCTGAACCAGAGAAAACGTCTGAACCAGAGAAAGCGTCTGCGGGAAAGAATCAGAATAAACCATTGAGATTTAAATTGAACCAGCAGGGGTCTGAAGGAAATATTTGTTATGTAGATGGTCGACCAGTCCTTTCTCGGAAATTGATCTATAATTGACTTGTTGAAAATTTGACGATAATTTTATGTTGATTGATCTTTCCTGAAAAGGTGAAGGGTTAGTTGCATGCAATGCCATGATGTATGAAATGCACGGTATAATGATGTTTTTTTCAAAATAAATGAGATCGCGTTGTATGCATCTGTGTTGTCAATGCTATGATGTATGGATGTAATGTATGGACACATTAATTGTTATGCCGCAGTGTTGCTGGAGTCGGGGAAAATAAATCCCTGAGTATTGTTAGGAATGAGGAGTGTAAGTCTTCATATTTTGAAGTTGAAGCGTTGATGGATGAGTTTCCATTTATTAGAGAAATAAACTCTGTTGTGGAAGGGAAACTTCGTGCATTGCTTGTGGACCTCGTGAAATCCTGCTGGAGAATCCTGAGAAACTGGGCGACTTTCACTGGGGAATATTTGGAGCGGTAACTGGAAGTTTTGTTCCGTCGGGGATGTGAGAGCACTTGATACCATTAGGTTGTATATTGGAGATACGTTAGCGATCCTGTAGTGGGATGTCTCGGTTTACGCTCTTGCTGGAAAAAGCACCTGCGGGAGATTTTATGGAATGATCTATAGATATTATCCTATTTCTTAAAGCCATTAGTGATTGTCTTTCTATTTTTTGTTCCCCCCTTTTTTTTGCTCATTTGTAAACAGTAATCACGTTCAAATGGATATGTTCAAAAATAATCATCGGACGTTTTTGCAAACAAAACACAAAAATAAAAGAAAAACAGATAGTTTGGAACTTTCGGAGGAATATCTTTGTATTAACTTGAATAAGTATTTTTTGTACAACGAGACGAACATCCTAGTAATGGAGTGCCGTCGTAGAAAATGAAAATTGATACAAAGAAAAGATAGCTATGTGAAATAATCCCATGGGGTTCCTGTGATACGGTGGCATAACCGACTGTTAATACTGGTTTGCGTTTTGCGTTTTTTGTTTGCAAAATATCGTGGTAAGCAAGAGTCGCCACCGACTTTTATTTCATCCAATTGGAAAGGAAAAAAGTACATAAAAATCCTTTTTCGAGATTTTGAGTACGGGGGGTAGATTATAGAAAGGGAAGGTGTTAGCACTCTTTCTATCCATGGTTTTCCATGGGCTCTTAGGTACTTTCTCATCTTTTTTAAAATTTCTTGTGTATGTGCTTTGTTTTTGAAATGTTTTGACTTCATGATAACCCTTGTATCAGTCCTCAAAGGTGTGACGGAGTTGTTTTGAAAATTTGTTTGAAAAGTGTAAGTGTGAAAAAGTTTGATTTGAGCAAGTACCTACTAGCATCTACCTACTTGAAAAAGGATCGTTTCTATTCTCGTTTCCTTTAGACAGCGATATCCTACTATTGAGAAATAGGTAGCACCGTCGTTGTAGTTGTAAGGGTCAATTCAAAAGGGACGTACGATCACTAAAGCAATATTAGGACACCTTAGTAATAACCCTAGAGTCATAAGATCATATTCGAAGCAACATTTCCGAGGCAACATTCGAACGGGACATTTGATCTTTTTAGACAGAAGGAAACCACTAAGATATATTATACTTAATGATCGTTTACCCTAGGCAACCGAAGTGAGAGCATACCCTAAGAGTGGCATGTGCGAGTGATTTGTTTCAATTATTTATCTTTGCACATTAGGGTTTTCTAACTGCATTAAGTTGTCATGCATTCTTGTCATACAATCCTATTAACATACATCTGAACAGTCAAATATTTGCAAGAATTAAAATGCGAGAAAGTGAATCTACGCTATTACAAGGCTTCGGGGAAGGGGATTAATTACATAGCCAAAAACCCACAAAAGACGATAAAAGAAAATCCTAGATTAAACTATTACATATCGTGAACAGTTACATCAATATTGTAAGAATAATAAACGCGCGCGATGAATCGAATACGTGAAAAATAGGGTTTTGACCCTTGACTAAACCTAATTGTAATTGATTAAAGGCAAAATTATTTTTTGTCGTTTTTGTTATTTGAGAAAATAAAGCTCAATTGAATAATTAAAAAAAAACTAATTACTAATTAATTTTAATTAAGAGAAATAATTAAATTAACCTATTTTTATTTGCAAAAGGGAAACATTTAAATCAAAGAATTAAGCCTAATTTTCTAGTTGATTTTAATTGTGAGAAACAAATTAAAATTGCCTAAAAAATTAAATTAATTAAATTAAATTTGATAAAAAAAACTAATTTCTAATTTTTTTTATTATTGATTTTATGATTTTTATTTTATGAAAAAAAAAAAGAAATAATTTGTGAACCAAAATAAATAATAAAGAAAAGAAATAATAAAAGAAAATTGAATGGGCCTGGATGTTGTTATTGAAAAAGGGGGTGAAAGACTGAATTTCTGGGCCCAAGTGGACAAGAGCCTGTTTGACTTTGTTGGATCCAATGCACTCATTGACTGGAGGCGCATGATGGACCTTCAAGGGAGAAGCCTTGGATCTGGGCGTTGATGAATCAGAGGGCCAGATCTTGATGGTGTATGGTGAGCACCTTGTCCTGCAAAGCATCTGATTGCCTGTGGAAAAATATTAAGAACAAAGCTTGGGACCTGGGAATCGAACCCAGGTTTTTATGTGTATTTCCACCCCCACACTACCATCTGAGCTACATGCTTTATTTGTATATACAGTAATAAACAATTATTATAAAATGAAAACAAAATGTTAAATTTTAAAATGCGCTAAATTCGAATCACCCAACCAGGGGGTGCCACACATCTGTCTTCTTCCTCCACCGTCGCTTTAGGTTTTGTGACCTTTACCTACAGACATCAAGCGTAGGTATAGCCCCTGTCCATTCCAAAAATCCAATACGCGCATTATAAATGAAAACTAATGGTATCAATCAACTCGTTTCAACCTCACGAGCATCATGGTACCATTATCAACGCCCAATTTCTCCTGCATAAGAAACCCCTAAAAACAACGGGAAAAAACCCTAGCCATGGCATCTGCACATACAGGCGTTAAAAATGCAATTGAATCATAGTGTCATGTTGCAAACATCTCAAAGATTATAAATATGCCAATCAATCATGCTAGATATGCCAAAATTAATATGTTCGATTTCAAGAAAATAAGCAAACTGTATGAATGTTATAGGGTGATTCTGAGCGTCCCAGGCCTTGCAAATGATCTTGTTGGCTTCAGGGATGATCCAAGAGTATGAATTAATCTTTTGAAACGCTTGAAACATCCTGTGGAGCAAGATTCGATCAGCACTTTTCCTTGAAAATTTTGAACTTTTTCTCTGCCTTTGCACGCCTCCAGCCTCCTTCTTTTTTTTCTGCCTTTGTTCACTATCTATAATAGAGTGCATTAGGGTAAAAGTTTGCATCAAATCTTTGCCATTTATGAAGATTGATCATTGATTTATTCCTTGCACCAAATCTTTCCAAAACAAGCATTTTCAATCTTTTTTTGTCCATATGAAGCCTTGCACGATTTGATCTTGTCTCCAGTTGGATAATGACTCTAATCATGCACAAAATCTCAAGGTTTAATTGATTTTTGATATTTTCATTATTTTATATTGATTTTATTTGATTTAAATGAAATAAAATCAAAATAAATAACAAAAATAAAAGAATGACAAGTGGAAGGTCTCATGGGTCGTGGATCACATTAAAAACTTAGTGCAAGCATAAAAAGTTGGGCCCATTTAGCAAAAAATGCAGTTTTGGACACATTTGACTTTTGGCAATTTTGCAAAAAGGGTCAACTTGGCCAATGCATAACTCTCACAATTTTGAACCTAGAGAGGTGTTATTGGACTTTTTAGAAATCTTAGGATGTCCTCTAAGCAACCCTTTTGGTCTCGTCTCAATTGAGTCTTCCATGTTCATGTATGAAGCTTTGACCCAAAAGGTGTTTTTGTTAACTTTTCAAAATGCCCTATAATGTCCAAATTCATATCTTCTTGTGAGTGCATATTTTGAACTTGCGAGATGAATATGAATTGTATGGAATTACATCCTCTTCAAAATGAGCTTTGGATGGGTCATATCTGATAAAGTATGAGATAGTTATGCTTTGTCAAAGTTGAGTTGACTTTTCTTGTAAAACCCTATTTTAGCAACTTTTGGGTTTTGATGAATTATGAGCAATCCTTGATGAATCATGATCAACCCTTGATAAAATGATGAATGATACTTCAAAATGAGGATGTTGGTCAAAAATCTTGAAGTTTGACTGTATGTGGGCCACAGTTGACTTTTAACCTAGTGTAGTTGATTTTCAAGCCTTTGAGCAATTGATTGAGCAAACTTCTTCTGCAAGGCTTGAAACTTGACATGGATGATCTTGAGAACATAATAGGACAATGATGATTATTTTGGATCCTTTGGACTCAAGCATCTTGATGCAAAATGAAACCCTAATTTGAGGTAGACTGCCTTAGGAGAGAGTTTGTCTGGTCAATTCTTGGACTTCCTTGAGCAATTTGAGGACCTCACTTGACATGTATTGAGAAATAAGGGAGGGAAAATTTTGGGGTACAACAGCTGCCCCTGTTCAATCTTCTTAAACCCGAGGATGTAGATTGGCTTGTCTGCCTTTCGCGATCTGAAGGTGGAAGATGATTGAACACTAGAGTGCCTAGAAATTTGCACTCGCATGAAGTGATACTTCTCTTGCAATATCGGGAATGGGCTTGTAGATTCCATTTGGAAGTTGCTAGAGAACTGTCAGAGATGGGCTTAAAGATGCCATCCGAAGAGGCATCGATTGCATAAGAGATTCCTTTGCGAGAACCCGTATACCTGTTGTTTGAGGGGGACTTTGCTGGGGAATGTTGGTCCTTGTCTTGGGAGAGAAATAGAGTTTTAGGATCTTCAGTTGTCCGTTACTCTACTGGGGAAGGATTCTTGTTTGGGAAGCGAAAGTGAACTGCGTATCTGGTCGAGGTATATGCTGCACCGCGACTCTCTGGGGGAATGTGAAATCAATTGTGTTTGATCTGATCCCGGTCTTACAGTGTTGTGGACTGCTGTTTGGGGATAATAGAAGAAGAAAACTTGGATAGTAAGGTTATGAGAAGGAACCTGGATAGTAGGGTTACTTCGATATGAAAGTCTGGGTAGTAGGGCTGTGCGAAGGAACCTGGTTAGTAGGGTTACTTCGATATGAAAGCCTGGGTAGTAGGGCTGTGAGAAGGAACTTGGATAGTAGGGTTACTTCGATATGAAAGCCTGGGTAGTAGGGCTGTGAGAAGGAACCTGGATACTAGGGTTACTTCAATATGAAAGCCTGGGTAGTAGGGATGTGAGAAGGAACCTGGATAGTAGGGTTACATCGATATGAAAGCCTGGGTAGTAGGGTTGTGAGAAGGAACCTGGATAGTAGGGTTACTTCGATATGAAAGCCTGGGTAGTAGGGCTGTGAGAAGGAACCTGGATAGTAGGGTTACTTCGATATGAAAGCTTGGGTAGTAGGGCTGTGAGAAGGAACCTGGATAGTAGGGTTACTTCGATATGAAAGCCTGGATAGTAGGGCTATGAGAAGGAACCTGGATAGTAGGGTTACTTCGATATGAAAGCCTGGGTAGTAGGGATGTGATAAGGAACCTGGATAGTAGGGTTACTTCGATATGAAAGCCTGGGTAGTAGGGATGTGATAAGGAACCTGGATAGTAGGGTTACTTCAATATGAAATCCTGGGTAGTAGGGTTGTGAGAAGGAACTTGGATAGTAGGGTTACTTCGATATGGAAGCCTGGGTAGTAGGGCTGTGAGAAGGAACCTGGATAGTAGGGTTACTTCGGTATAAAAGCCTGGGTAGTAGGGCTGTGAGGAGGAACCTGGATAGTAGGGTTACTTCGATATGAAAGCCTGGGTAGTAGAGCTGCTTCGGGATGAGTTTGGATAAAACTACAGAGGTAACCTGGGTAAGGTTGTTCTTATCGCGCTGATGATTACTCTATTTAGCTTCGAGTGTTGATCATGGGCCTGCTGGAAGTTGCTGATAACAATTGTATTTCCTGAAAGAAATACAGGGTTAGTTATGTGTGATGCATGAGATGCATTGTATAATGACATTCTCAAAATAAATGAGACTATGTTATATGTGATGTATGCACATGTCATGATGTATGAACATGAAGTGCTGACATAATAAGCTGAGTCCGGGAAAATAAATCCCTGACTGTTGTTTGGAGAGTGTGAGAAATGGTATTCTTGACTGCTGTAGCAACCATAGTTCCTCTGCTTCTGTTAGGGATGGTGAACAACGATGACTATGCCGGGGGTTTTCCCCTTGGCTGGTAAACATTATGTCGGATGAGACTCTGTCTGAGGATAACTCTGCAGCGAATAACTCTGTTGGAGAGGAGATACTCTGTTAATAGATCTGTTGTCTTGGAGAGATAACTCATCTGGGGATGAATTTCCGTTGCTGGTGATAATGAATTCTGTTGGAGATTGAATTTCCGCTTAAGAGAAATAAACTCTGCTTGGGGAAAAATTTACCGACTCACTCGCAGTTGCGAACCTCAGCTGGGAAGAGTTATGTCCTGTTCGGGAAAGCTAACATCATTGTCTTTGGATACCTTTTACTCGGTGGGGAGTGTATGTACCACTACTCATGTTCTCAAGCTAGCTCTATCCCTGTACCTGATGGGCAGAGTAACTGTAAGGTTTGGGTACTTCTTGTTTTTCCCTGCTTCTATCATTACGAGTAATCGTCTTTTGTTTCTTATGTAAATATTTATGAGCAGCAATTATTTTCAAATGCATATATCAAAAATGAATCATTGGACGTTCTTGCAAAACAAAACACACAAAAAAACAAGTTAAAATTTCTTGTGAAAATGAATTGTATTGATTTTGAAGTTGGCCCATAATAGGAGTTTTGTACAAGGAGGTTGACGTCCTAGTAAGAGGACGCCGCCGAAAGATAGGAATTATACAATTTGTGTAAAAGAAAGAAAAACAGCTATGTGAAACGATCCCATTGGGTTCCAACTCTTCTATTGCCTTTATATCTTCAAGCGTCTCATCACTTTGCTGCTTAGCCGAAAGTGGATCAGATTGATGAGCATCGTCTGAACTTAATAGTCGATACTGAGGTCTGGTTGCGAGATGATCCTATGAGACATAGTGTTACGCTTCAATCCCTGATTTTTTCCTGGACTACCCTTTCGGGTTTTCAGTCCACCGGGATACCCTTTTTTGCCCAAGTCGCCCTTTCAGGTTTTCGACTTGTCGAGTTTACAGTTTTTTTCATTTTGATCCCTTACTTTTGCTCAAACCCTTTTGGTTCACCGGGAATTCGTTGTTTGCCTAGGCCAGTCGACCTAGCGGGTCTTTGATTATGCATAGTATTTTTTTTCACTATGTCTGCATTGACGGGGTGAGGAAGGTCGTCACCATCCATGGAGGTTAGAATCATAGCTCCTCTTGAGAAAATGTTCTTAACCACAAATGGCCCTTCGTATGTGGGGGTCCATTTGCCCCTGGGATCACCTTGCAGCAGTATGATGCGTTTGATCACTAGATCCCCGACTCGATATTCTTGACGTCTGACTTTCTTGTTAAAAGCCTTGATCATTCGTTTTTTATACGTCTGACCATGACAGATAGCAGTAAGTCTCTTTTCATCGATTAGATTCAGATGATCAAGTCGGGTTTGCATCCAATCGTCTTTGTTCAAACCCGCATCCTTCATGATCCTGAGAGAGGGTATCTGGACTTTGATGGGTAGGAATGCCTCCATGCCATACACCAAAGAGTAGGGTGTTTCCCCTATCGACGTTCGTGCTGAGGTACGGTACCCATGAAGAGCGAATGGTAACATCTCGTGCCAATCTTTGTATGTCACTGTCATCTTCTGTATAATCTTTTTGATGTTCTTGTTAGCCGCTTCAACAGCACCATCCATCTTCGGTCGGTAGGGAGAAGAGTTATGATGTTATACCTTGAACTGTTTACAGAGCTCGGTGATTATTGTGTTGTTGAGATTTGTACCATTATCAGTAATAATCCTCTCTGGTACACCATATTGACAGATCAGATTATGTCGGATAAACCGCGCCACGATGTTCTTGGTTACTATAGCAAAGGAAGTTGCCTTAACCCATTTCGTAAAATAATCAATAGCCACTAGAATGAAACGATTCCCGTTAGATGCAGTAGGTCTGATCTCACCGATCATATCGATGCCCCACATTGCGAAAGGCCAAGGAGCTATCAAAACATTCAGAGGGACTAGAGGTACATGCACCTTATCAGCATAGACTTGGCACTTATGAAAGGTCTGAGAGTGCTGATAACAATCAGTTTCCATAGTGGACCAATAATATCCTGCCCGTAGGATCTTCTTCACCATGGTATGTCCACTGGAATGAGTTCCGAAGGTACCTTCATGTAGCTCTGCCATAATCCTCTCGGCCTCACTCTTATCCATACATCATAGTAAGGTTGAATCATGGTTACGCTTATAAAGGATACCATTACTAATGAAGAACTTCCCAGCGAATCTTCTCAGAAACTTCTTATCATTAACAAATGCCCCCTCGGGGTATTCTGGAGCCTCAAGATACCTCTTTACCTCGTGAAACCAGGGTTTATCTGCTACCTCTTCAGTCTGAATCTCACAGCAATGTGCGGGTTCATCCAACCTTTCAATGGTAATCTGGGGAGCTTCATTGTCCCACCTGACTTTGAACATAGAAGACATGGTAGCTAGCGCGTCCGCTAACTGGTTCTCCTCTCTCGGGAAGTGTTCAAAGGTTATCTCCTCAAAATGTGGGAGCAATTTCAGTACATATTCTTTTTAAGGAATAAGATTTGGGTGCTTCGTATCCCACTCGCCTTTGATTTGACTGATCACTAGAGCAGAATCTCTGAATACACTCAAGAACTTAATCCTCGGGTCAATAGCAGCTCGAAGACCCAGGATACTTGCTTTATACTCCACCATATTGTTGGTGCAGTTAAAACATAATCGGGCGGTGAACGGAGTATGACAGCCCTCAGGAGATATAATTACAGCGCCAATGCCATTACCCAATGCATTTGATGCTCCATCAAAATACATAGACCATCGGGATCCTTCCTCAGGTCCTTCATCCGGTTAAGGTTCTTCGTAGTCGGTTACCAACATAATGTTTTCATCCGGAAAATCGAAATTCATGGACTGGTAGTCATTCACGGCCTGATGCGCAAGGTGATCTGCCAATACACTCCCCTTGATCGCTTTTTAGGTTGTGTATTGGATGTCGTACTCGGTTAGGATCATCTGCCATCTCGCTATTCTTCCGGACAGGGCAGGCTTTTCGAAGATATACTTGATTGGATCCATCTTCGATATCAATAAGGTGGTGTGAGTCAGCATATACTTTCTCAGCCGGCGAGCATCCCATGCCAAAGTGCAGCAAGTTTTCTCGAGCAATGAGTATCGGGTCTCACATTCGGTAAACTTTTTGCTAAGGTAGTAAATAGCATGCTCTTTTCAGCCAGACTCGTCATGCTGCCCCAGCACACACCCCATTGAATTATCCAGTACTGTCAAGTATAAGATCAAAGGTCTTCCTTCAACTGGGGGCATCAAAATTGGTGGCTCTTGAAGGTATTATTTGATTTTTTCGAAAGCGGTTTGGCATTCATCATTTAATTTTACCACTTGATCCTTCTTCAACAGCTTGAAGATTGTCTCACAAGTAGCATTCATATGTGAAATGAACCTAGCGATGTAATTTAGACGTCCCAAGAAACCTCTGACTTCTTTTTCTGTGCGGGGAGCCGGCATCTCTTGTATGGCTTTTACCTTTGCAGGGTCCACCTGAATACCTTTATCACTGACGACGAAACCCAGAAGCTTACCAGACCTTACCCTGAAGGTACACTTGTTCGGATTCAATCTCAGCTTGTACGTCTTCAACCTGTCAAACAGTTTCTGGAGATGATCAAGGTGCTCTCCCTCAGTCTGAGACCTGGCTAACATGTCATCAACATAAACCTCAATCTCATGGTGAATCATGTCGTGGAACAAAGTGACCATGGCGCGCTGATAAGTTGCCCCAGCATTCTTCAATCTGAATGGCATGACCTTGTAGCAAAAGGTGCCCCACTGTGTAACGAAGGTTATCTTCTCCATGTCCTCAGGAGCCATCTTGATCTGGTTGTATCCAGAAAAACCAACCATGAACGAGAAGATCTTATGTTGCGCGGTGCTGTCGACTAGAACATCGATGTGAGGAAGTGGAAAGTCATCTTTGGGGCTTTCCCTGTTCAGATATCTATAGTCCACCCACATCCGTACCTTACCATCCTTCTTAGGCACCGGAACAACGTTGGTAACCCATTGCGGATAAGAAGTGACAGCTAAAAATCCCGCGTCGAACTGTTTCATGACCTCAGCTTTGATTTTCTCAGACATCTCAGGGCGCATACGGTGAACCTTCTGCTTTAGCGTAGGAAGGTATTCTTTGGTTGGTAGGTGGTGTACCACAATATCAGTGTCTAAACCAGGCATATCTTCATAAGACCAAGCAAAGATCTTGACATAGTCGCGTAGCATCTGTATCAACCGTTGTTTGACACTAGGCTCTAGATTCGCACCTATCTTAACCTCTTTCATGTATTCCTCTGTACCCAAATTCACTGACTCAACTGGCTCTTCATGAGGCTGTATGGCCCTTTCTTCCTGCAGTAACAGTCTAGCAAGTTCTCCAGGCACCTCATAATCATCTTCACCTTCGTCCTCGGCTTGGTTGATCAGATTTTCAAAGTCATAACTGACAGTAGCAGAATTGTTATCAACGGGATCCAGAGTGGATATGGATCTGCAGTATGATATGTGAGTGTGTGTAAGCGAATAGCTATTTTGATAAAGCCGGAGCCAGAAAAAGGAAAAAAAGGAGCGCAAAATTTGTAATGCAAGAACGTCCAATGTTTTATTAATGATATATGAAATGACAAATAATAAGCCCTCACAAGAAAAGCCAAGGTGCCTCGGGCAAGGCACCGGGCCGTAAAGTTTCAAATTGTTTATTACAAATCTTAAAACAAAAGTCAATTACTGCGGAATAAAAGAAACAGGTATGAAGTCATTCGCCGTCCAGTTGTTCAGTCCACCATTGGTTGTTGGGTAGATCCAGCTGTCGATGTCTGAATCTTCTTCACTATCCTCAATTGCATTAACTCCCCGATTGTTGATGTGTAGAGGAGGCCTTCCAATCCGTGCGTGCCTAACAGCCCTTTGAGCCCCTGTAGTAAAGCCCAAACCAAATTTGTCAGTTTTGTGAGTGAAATCAAGGAGTTGACCCCAATTGGTACACCCACCTTCTTCAATTACAGCTCTGGCGTCTTTGAGAGAAGCCATTTTCTACAGAGGTTTGCCAGTAGTAACTTCAGCTGATGCCGAGAACTGAGGGACCTCTTGGAAATTTTGACAAGGCGTTTGTATAAATTCCTCGTCCATCTCCACGTAGCGAAAGGAATTAAGATGACTCACCATATACTCCTCTTCACCTCGTACCGTGACAATCTTCCCCTTCACCGGATATTTCAGCATTTGATGGAGTGTGGAAGTCACTGCCCCAGCCTTATGAATCCAAGGACGACCCAGCAAGCAAAAATATGATGGCTTGATATCCATTACGTAGAAGGTGGACCCAAAGGTCTGAGAAACCACCTTGACAGGGATGTCCACCTCCCTGTGCACCAATCTTTTTGACCCATCAAAAGCCCTTACCACAATATTACTCGGCTTTAGAATCAAACCTTCACAATCCAGACGGTCTAGCGCTTTCTTTGGCAAAACATTCAATGAGGATCCGGTATCTACCAGCACATGGGCCATAGTGGTGCCTCTGCACTCGATTGAGACATGCAGAGCATCGTTATGATTTCTCCCATTAGCAGTCAGATCCACATCTGAAAATCCTAACCCATTGTCAGCAGTCAGGCTAGCCACACAATCTTTGAACTGATCGGCTGAAGTTTCCTGCGGCACATGCGCAGTTTTGAGGAATGTAATTAAAGCCTTTGCATGGGCTTCAGAACATAACAACAAGGACAACATGGAGATTTTTGACGGGGTCTGCCCCAGCTGCTCGACTACATTGTAGTCGCTCTTCTTGATAATCTTCAAAATTTCCTCTATTTCTTGTTTAGATGTTTCTACAATGATCTTTCTAGGTGCCTCCGTCCGGCAAGGCTCACCTGTTATTTCTTTGCCCCGAGTCCCAGATGGCTCGGAAGCAGGGGTGATGACTGGAGTGAGAACTGGGACAGTAGTTGATGTACTAGCAGAAGGAATGACAACAGGTTTGTGGACAGTCGGAGGGGAAATCTCAGGAGAAAAGAGTCTTCCACTTCTGGTGACCTTGCTTATCCCAACAATATTACTGATATCCATATCGACTTCTTAAGCCCTCAAATCTTGTTTAACACCATGGTAATATACATCAGCACCGTAATGCCATGGGATAGCCTTATCTGAGGTATATGGGATGGGACCCGGAGCGATGATTATTAACGGAGCAATTCTTGGAACGGGTGTAACCCTAACAGGTTTTCTTGAGGAAACCTTGGAAGGGTTGGCGGAAATGGTGATAATGGCAACGTCTTCAAACGGGATCATAGTCTTCTCAAACAAAATTTCCTTATTATCCATCAGGCGCTGAACACCTGTCTTCAATAAACAGCAACCGGAAGGCAGAATTGAACACATGTGGCAACCTTCACCATAGCCCGGAAATAAACCGGCCAATAAATTCTTTTTAACCATCATCAAAGGAGTAGAGATCTCATCCACATAAGTTACAAATGAATCGGTGTCCAAAGCATTGACTCCACGACCATGTTTGGGCATAGGAGCAGTTATAATGTTGGGCTTTTCCGGAGCATCAAACTCAATCTCTTTAGCTTCCAGCAAATCTTGCACTTTATTCCTCAGAGCCCAGCAATCGTTTGTGTCGTGGCCTGGACTCTCAAAATGGTAGGCGCACCGTGCATTGGGATTGTATCTGAGAGAAGCAGTGTTTGGATTCTTTGGAGCCTCTCTTAAGGTTTCCAAGTTAGACTTTAACAGATGAGGCAGAATTTCAGCCAAAGTCATGTTGATGCGGGTAAACTGTCGTTGCGGTCTTTCCACCCTTTGTTGATTGTTGCATTGTGAAGAAACTACGGGTCTTGATATCACTACAGCATTTACCGTTTGACGGTGTTCAGGTCTGCTTTGGCCCCTCGGGCCGTAGACTGCACTAGATTCCTTCTTACCGGTGAAAGGATTCTTTACTGCACTTGATGAAGCATCCTTCTGTATTTTACCACTTCGAATACCAGCTTCTACTCTCTCTCTCTCCAGTCAAAATCAACTCAGTAAACCCAGATGATGAACTTCCGATCAGATGATTAAAAAATGGACCAAATAGCGTCCCTGAAACATGTCAACCAACTCCCTATCAGACAAAGGGGGTTGGACTCTTCCAGCCAAGTCTCTCCACTTTTGAGCATAGTCATTAAAACCTTCACTTGCACTCATAGACATCCCCTGGAGCTGAGTACGAGTGGGAGCAAGGTCAGTGTTATACTGATACTTCCTGTAAAAAGTAGCAGCAAGGTCTTCCCAGTTTCGGACGCTGGCTCCTTCCAACTGATAAAACCATTCAAGCTGAGTCCCTGACAGACTATCTTGAAAGAAGTGCACCCACAAATTTCTATCAGCAGTGTGGGGTTGGATCTTCCTGACATACGAGCGGAGATGGAGTTTTGGACAGGATATTCAATCGTACTTAGCAAAAACCGGAGCTTTGAACTTATGAGGGATCACCACTCCCGATACCAGTCCCAGCTCTCCGAAATCCAAACCAGAGATCTTATGAATCTCCATAGCACTCAGACGGTCTTCTAGCTGCTTGTACTTATCCTTATCAGGAGGAAATTGTTCGTCGTTGTAATCTGTGTCGTTATCAGAAACTAATGGACTAGGGTCCTTTACCCTTTCTTGGTTCTCCACGTCCTTGGATGAGGAGGTCAGATCAGCTGATTGTCTTATCCTTTCTTCGAATCTTCTACCCATGTTCAGAATATCAACCTTCTTCTTCTTCTTCTCTTTCAGAATAAGGGTCTTCAGGTCCTCTTGCCCTTTAGCCAGACTTAGGAACATCTGTTGGAATTGGGCGTTCTGTTCCTGGAGATCTTTGATGGCTTGATTAGAAGACATTTCTGCTAAAATAAACAGTGAAGAAGATGAGAAACCTGTAATGGTGTGCATGATAATGGGATGCATGTAATGATTTCAAAGACTTTGGGAAACTTAAATTTGCAAACCAAAAATAAACAAACTTTATTATACTAACTTGTAAAAGGTTCAACAATGCCTTTAAGGCGTTACAAAGAAGTAAATGGAAAACAAATCTAAAACTAGAAAAAGCAAAATCAAAAGTCCCATGGACGCTTCCTCTTTGTGCTGATGTAGTCATTGATCACTTTTTCTTCCTCGAGCTTCCTGGTGAGCTTCAAAATATTCCTTTCTTGCTCATGGTACTTTTCTCGGTAAGTATCCTGCTCATCCTTCAGCTGAATCCAAGACCTCTGCAACTCCCCAAGATCAGTAGGCATGTAAGGATAGAAAATTGTGTAAGGAATACCATCTTCAGTAGTAGGTTCCACAATCACTGGTAACACTGCTGCATATGGCATCACAAGCTTCTGTGCACGAGCTCGGACCCATTGGAGATAAGGCTGCATAGGAAGGGAAGTCTTTGGTCCTAAGCTCGTATGAATCTTCGGCGATGCCCTTCAGCATCCTCTTCATAGTCGGATGCAATATCCTCGAGAAGTAACCTATCGGGACCATCTCTCCGAGCACGACCAAATTTCCGTAAAGCTAGACAAGGGTTGTAAGTTATACTTCCTCTGATACCAAGTAATGGAACATTAGGGTACCCCCCACAGCGGTCAATAACAGCAACGTCTTCCATAGCTCGGGAACACCAAATAATATATGTATGAGCAAGTGACATTATTTTGTGCGACCAACCCAAACCCTCTTCGTTCTTCAGCACAGACTTAGGGAGGTGTGAAATAAACCACCTTGACAGCAGCGGCATGCAACACATAAGAGTCCCTCTTCTTCGCACGGTACGAGTATAAAGGGCATGCAAGATATCACCCAGCAGGGTAGGCACAGGATTTCGAGAAAGGAAAATCTTGACAGCACTCACATCTATAAAGGAATCCGGATTCGGGAAGAGAACCAACCCATAGATAAGGAGAGCCAAGATATATTCAAAAGACTAAAAATCCAAATTATCCCAGAATAGCTGAGCCTGGTCTATCAGAAATTTGGCTAGAAAACCTTCAACCCCACTTCGTTTTTCCCAGTTGGATACTACATTAGCCCGTTTCAAATGCAGAGATGAGGCAATGTCTGCTGGTCTAGGAACTTCTTCCATACTTGTGAAGGGTACCTGTTCAAGAATGGATATGCCCAGTAGGTGAGAGAACTCTTCCAAGGTGGGAACCAGCTGGTAGTATGGAAAGGTGAAGCAATGATGCACAGGATCAAAGAACTGGAAAAGTACACTCATCATCTGTTCGTCAACATTTGAGGTGACCAGGCTGAGAAGTTGACCATGTCTCTTGATGAACATAGAGGTTTCAGAAATCTTTGACACTAGCTCTTTGAGTTGGGATGGTATCTCCACAAAGTTGACTCGGATAGTCTTTCTACGTGCGGAAGTCATGATCTGCAAAACAGAACAAAGATAAATTCCATTGGTCTTTGAAATGGTTAGTGTAATGAAGCATGTATGTTATGGTATGATGCATGATGTCATGATAAAAACAACAGGTATAGCAGATAACAGACATGGAAAAGGTAAACAAGTCACACAAAATGCTTAGGTTTAAGGCTTGCATGAGGTCAAAGGTAGTACCCTCTTGAAGTTTAGTTGGTTTCAACCTGTCCTGGAAAAAGTAACCGGGTTCTAGAGGATCTCAATATCACTGACCATCCTCCATCGGTCATGGTTTCAGCTTACACAATCTTTTCTTGCGGCCGGAACTATCTCGAGAGTATGGTCTCAATGAGCGTAGCATCGAGTATCAACCAGTTCCCAGCTTTACACCAAGGCCAGCTATCTCGCTACTTTCTAATGGTCAAGTTGGTCAATTAAAGGTTCTAAGGTCAGTTGATGCTTAACGACACCACGCAGCGGCCCCGTATTCTCCTTCTTTCTCCATAAGGGATACCGGTACCAACCAATGTGCCACATCAACGTAGCTACTGCTTCAAACGTATCAGTCTACGCCGTATAGTTCCCTCACAGTCTATTGCTACTTACCTAAAAGGTGTCCCCAGATCCGGGTTAGGATATATAGTAACTCCCAAACAAAACCCTTAAAAGTAAAGCAAACAAAACAATCAAGAGAAGCAATTATGATGAACTAGATCCTAAGATATACCCCACTTATAAAATCCCTAGTAGAGCCGCCAGTTCTATGATACAGTGGCAGAACCGACTGTTAATACTGGTTTGCGTTTTGCGTTTTTTGTTTGCAAAATGTCGCGGTAAGCAAGAGTCGCCACCGACTTTTATTTCATCCAATTGGAAAGGAAAAAAGTACAAAAAAAATCCTTTTTTGAGATTTTGTGTACGGGGGGTAGATTATAGAAAGGGAAGGTGTTAGCACCCTTTCTATCCATGGTTTTCCATGGGCTCTTAGGTACTTGCTCATCTTTTTTAAAATTTCTTGTGTATGTGCTTTGTTTTTGAAATGTTTTTACTTCATGATAACCCTTGTATCAGTCCTCAAAGGTGTGACGAAGTTGTTATAAAAATTTGTTTGAAAAGTGTAAGTGTGAAAAGTTTGATTTGAGCAAGTACCTACTAGCATCTACCTACTCGAAAAAGGATCATTTCTATTTCCGTTTCCTTTAGACAGCGCTATCCTACAATTGAGAAATAGGTAGCACCGTCGTTGGAGTTGTAAGGGTCAATTCGAAAGGGATGTACGATCACTAAAGCAATATTAGGACACCTTAGTAATAACCCTAGAGTCATAAGATCATATTTGAAGCAACATTTCTGAGGCAACATTCGAACGGGACATTTGATCTTTTTATACAGAAGGGTAACCACTAAGATACCCTATACTTAATAATCATGTACCGAAGGCAACCGAAGTGAGAGCATACCCTAAGAGTGGCATGTGTGAGTGATGTGTTTCAATTATTTATCTTTGCACATTAGGGTTTTCTAACTGGATTAAGTTGTCATGCATTCTTGTCATACAATCCTATTAACATACATCTAAATAGTCAAATATTTGCAAGAATTAAAATGCGAGAAAGTGAATCTACGCTATTACAAGGCTTCGGGGAAGGGGATTAATTACATAGCCAAAAACCCGCAAAAGACGATAAAAGAAAATCCTAGATTATACTATTACATACCGTGAACAGTTACATCAATATTGTAAGAATAATAAATGCGCGCGATGAATCGAATACGTGACAAATAGGGTTTTGACCCTTGACTAAACCTAATTTTAATTGATTAAAGGGAAAATTATTTTTTGTCGTTTTTGTTATTTGAGAAAATAAAGCTTGAAATTCTGGCTGCAGATACTCAATGTCACGTTCAATGTTATGACACCGTATCTGACTTACTATATGACAGTAAATACAAAAGCAATAAAGAACACAGTCAATTGTTTACCCAGTTCAGTGTGCAATAACACCTACTCTGGGGGCTACCAAGCCAGGGAGGAAATCCACTATAAGAGATTTTAATTCAGGAATAAACCAACCAGTTTATCTCCTTCACTTAAGACCTACCCAATGCAATTCCAATCTAAGTACAACTTAAACCTGAGTTCCTACTCACTCCCCCTCAATCACAGCAGTGATACATAAACCAATTTGACTTGAGAATTGATGAAGACACTCTTCATAAACAAACACTTGATTAAGCTTCACAGCTTTTTAATCAAGCACCACAATCACTCGTGCTTCACAGCTTTGAGTGATGCACACAACTAACTTGACTCTGCTTCACAGCTTTAGTCAAGGAACATTCAAACACTATTGCTTCAAAGCTTTGAGTGCTACACAACCCCTTACAATTAGAAACCTATTCCAAGGCACTTATCACAATGATAATTGCTTGGAGTATAATAATCAAATCTATTCAGATTACAAAAATGATCTTCTGATCAATCAAGAGGGATGCTTGAAAAACAGCAGCTCTGTTGAATATATAGCAGCTGCAACTTCAGTTAGGGTTTCCACAAAAACCTAGGGTTCATTCCGTTTGACCTAAAGACCAGGTCACAGGACTTTATTAACCAGGTTAGGGTTGAGCTGGGTTATCCCTCAGAAAACGCAGGATTCTGTTCAGGAAAGACTGAGTTATTTCCTGAAAAAACTCAGACTTATCCATCCTGCAAACCTGTTAGTTCAGAACAGGATGTCATAACATCTGTTATGACATCTGAGAAAACCTGTCTACTGATTTAGCAAAATGTGATCATTTTGCAAAATGCTCAGATACACACTTATAAACATCAGTACTTGAAATACAATATTTTTCTACAAAGGTACCTAATGAGTTAGTACAAACTGAACTAGAATGTTATGACATCAGTCATGACATTCACACATACACTTGGGATTTACCAAAAATGCAAGCCAATACCTAAACACCTACAAACTCCCCCTTTGGCAGATTTTTGGCTAAAGACCCTAAGCAATCAGAGATAGATAGCAGCAAAAATAAGTGACAGCAGAAAAATAGAATGTCAAGTACTAATTAAGTAAGTACCAAAATATTCTCCCCCTCTTTAGCCACAAATGGGCCAAAGATACATGTTCATAAAATTATACAGTTATCCAAAACAAAATAATAAGAGCAGCAGCAGAAAACAACTTCCAAACTCCACCAGATATCAGCAACCAACCTTCAAGCACTGTCATCAGATCCAGAGGATTCAGGCTTCTTTCTTTTCTTGTGAGCAATGTCAGCATTCTTCTCTTTGTTTGATGTCTCAACATTCTTAGAGACATCTGGATTTGTTTCAGCATTTGAGCTTTCTTGGTTCAGAGGAACAGAAATGCCAGGAACTGAGTGGTTCTTGTTCAGAATTCTTGAAACAATTTTTGCTATTGCTTGATTAACATAGACTGTCCCTTCCCTATTTGCAATTTCAGGGGGAACTGAAGAAGAAGGATGAGATGGATTACCAGAGGCAGAAGCTTGGGGCTTTCCTGCATGTCTTGTTCTCAACTCTTTGACTTTGGTGGGGTTAGTTCCCACTTTTCTACGAGAAGAGATCTCCAGAACGTCAGAGTCCAGACAAGAAGAGATTGTCCCAGAATCTTGATCAGAGGAAGAGGTTGAAATAGTCGTATTGGATGATGATGGTGTTTGAGACATTTTGACAGTTTTAGAGGACCAACAGCAACTGAGGAGAAATTTCTGATTGAGAGACTGGGTTTTGATGAGGAGACGAGAGAGGAAGGAAGCAAGGGAGTGTCTATTCAACTTCTTAAAAGAATTGTAGGAAATGAGAAAATACACTTTTAAACCAATCAGAACAGGCATAACTCCTTTGATCCTTGTTTTAAGCAAAATTAATTGCTACAATTCCTCATGTTGGCAAATACCCAGCTTACCCCTTAAGTTTTCAAATTGATTTGCATCCAGAGCCTTGGTAAAAATATCAGCCAGCTGTAGCTCAGTGGCAACATGTTCCAATTTGATTGTCTTCTCTTCTACAAGGTCTCTGATAAAGTGATGTCGTATGTCAATATGTTTGGTCCTGCTATGCTGAATGGGATTCTTGGATATGTTGATTGTACTCAGATTGTCACAGTACAATGTCATAACATCTTGTGTGACATTATACTCAGTGAGCATCTGTTTCATCCATATCATTTGAGAGCAGCTACTACCAGCTGCAATGTATTCAGCTTCAGCAGTGGAAAGAGACACACAATTCTGTTTCTTGCTGAACCAGGAAACCAGATTACTTCCCAAGAAGAAACATCCTCCAGAGGTGCTTTTTCTATCATCAGCACTACCAGCCCAATCAGCATCACAGTAGCCAGTCAGAACTGGTTCACAGCCATGAGTATACATCAATCCATAGTTGTAAGTACCACTTACATACTTCAAAATTCTCTTCACTTGATTGATATGACTGACTTTGGGATCAGCTTGGTATCTAGCACAAACTCCAACTGCAAAGGCAATATCAGGTCTGCTGGCAGTTAAGTACAACAAGCTTCCTATCATGCTTCTGTACAGAATTTGATCCACCTTAACCCCACTTGAATCTTTGGAAAGCTTTAGATGAGTAGGAGCAGGAGTCCTTTTGTGACTTGCATTCTCCATACCAAACTTCTTTACAATATTCTTAGCATACTTGCTTTGAGATAAGAAGATTGAGTCCTCCATCTGTGAGACTTGTAGTCCAAGAAAATAAGTTAGTTCTCCCATGAGACTCATTTCAAATTCAGCTTGCATCTGGTCAGCAAAGTGTTTAACCATATGTTCTGACATTCCTCCAAACACTATGTCATCAACATATATTTGGGCAACCATCAACTTCCCTCCTTCAGTTTTGACAAAGAGAGTTTTGTCCAAGCCTCCTTTTCTGTAGCCTTTGTCTGAGAGAAACTTTGTTAACCTGTCATACCATGCTCTAGGAGCTTGTTTCAGGCCATATAGAGCTTTTCTCAATTTGTAGACATGATCAGGATGGGTTGGATCCACAAAACCTTTAGGTTGTTCCACATAAGCTTCCTCATTTAAGTACCCATTTAGAAAGGCACTTTTCACATCCATCTGAAATAACTTGAACTTCAGAAGACAGGCAATTGACAACAAGAGTCTGATTGATTCCAACCTGGCTACAGGTGCAAAGGTTTCATCAAAATCAACCCCTTCAACCTGGGTGTATCCTTGAGCAACAAGTCTTGCCTTATTTCTGGTGACAACTCCTTCAGCATCTAACTTGTTCTTGAATATCCATTTTGTCCCAATGATGTTAGTTCCTTCAGGTCTAGGAACCAGTTCCCAAACTTCATGTTGCTTGAATTGGTTCAGTTCATCTTGCATTGCACCAATCCAATATTCATCAGTTAAGGCTTCCTTGACATTTCTTGGTTCCATTTTGGACACAAAACAAGAGTTTGAGATGATTTCTCTAGATCTTGTGATGACTCCACTATTGGGATCTCCTATGATGAGCTCTTTTGGATGATCCTTCTGAATTCTGATGGAAGGGATCTTGCTAGCTTCCTTTGATTCAGATTCTGTTGTGGTGGAGTTGGGTAGGTCATTCTGTTGGGTTGAAGTCTCAAAGAATGTCTCAACAGTACAAGGAACATCTATTTCTTCATGATAGTCATCAATTATAACATTTATTGATTCCATCATGGTTTTGGTTCTGGAGTTGAATACTCTATAAGCTCTGCTGTTTGAGGAGTATCCTTGAAATATGCCTTCATCACTTTTGGGGTCCAGTTTTCTTCTTTGTTCACGATCAGACAGAATATAGCATTTGCTGCCAAACACATGGAAGTACTTCACAGTTGGTTTTCTTCCTTTCCAGAGTTCATATATGGTGGATGAGGTTCCCTTTCTCAAGGTGACCCTGTTATGAACATAGCAAGCTGTATTCATAGCTTCAGCCCAAAAATACATAGGAAGTCTTTTGGCATGTAACATTGCTCTAGCAGATTCTTGTATGGTCCTGTTTTTTCTTTCCACAACTCCATTTTGCTGAGGTGTTATAGGAGAAGAAAACTCATGACTGATTCCTTCTGAAGAACAGAAGTCATCAAACTTGCTGTTTTCAAATTCCTTGCCATGATCACTTCTGATTCTGACAATACATGCTTCCTTCTCTCTTTGAATTCTCTTGCACAGTTCTCTAAAAACTTCAAATGCATCTGATTTTTCCCTAATGAAATTAATCCAGGTGAATCTGGAAAAATCATCCACAACCACATAGGCATATCTTTTACCACCAAGACTCTCTACTTGCATTGGTCCCATCAGATCCATATGGAGGAGTTCTAGAACCTTAGAGGTGGTCAGATGTCTTGACTTTGGATGTGACATCCTAGTCTACTTACCAACCTGACATTCACCACAAACTCTTCCTTCATCAATTTGCAGTTTTGGAATCCCTCTGACTGCCTCCAAGGAGATAATCCTCTTCATACCCCTTAGATGAAGATGGCCAAGTTTTTGGTGCCACAGTTTCACCTCTTTTTCTTCTTTTGCAATGGAACACACAGATGAGAAATTAGTGTTCTCAGCCTCCCACAAGTAACAGTTGTCTTTGGATCTGACTCCTTTCATTACTATCTCTTGTTTTTCATTGATTACAAGGCATTCAGACTTTGAGAAATTGACCTTGAATCCTAGATCACACAGTTGACTGATACTAATGAGATTAGCGGTCAGCCCTTTCACCAGCAGTACTTCATTCAGACTTGGAACTCCAGGGCAGTCCAAATCACCGACTCCTTTGATTTCACCTTTAGCCCCATCTCCAAAGGTCACAAAACTGGTGGTGTGAGGCTTAACATTATTGAGGAGGTTCTTGATTCCAGTCATATGTCTGGAACATCCACTGTCAAAGTACCAGTCTTCCTTTGCAGAGACCCTCAGGGAAGTGTGAGCTATCAGTGCAGTAGCCTTTTTCTTCCATTGAGGAGCATGTGGTACCTTTTTAGACTTAGGTTTGATACCTGAGTTCTGATTAGGGTATCCATGTAATCTGAAGCAGAAGGGCTTTATGTGGCCATATCTACCACAATGATGACATTTCCATCTTTGGTACCTTTTCCTCATATGTCTCTGTTCCTGATGTCGAGAGTTGTGTTGAGACATCTGTTTTGACATTTGCTTACCAGAACCAGATTTCGTTGCTTCCATAAATCCTAGTCTAGATTTATTTCCCACATTTTGTCCAACCTGAAGGATCTCTTCCAATTTGTCTGTTCCATTTGTAAACATCTTGAGAGATTTGGTCATTTGATTCAGTTGTGAGTTCAGCAATTGAACTTCTCCTTCTAGATGACTTATAGTTTCAAGGTTTGCCCTTTTTTCAGCCTCCATCTTTATGATGAGTTTTGATTGTTTCTCATTCTGCACACATACTTCAGTACTTCTGATACACAATTCCTTGTAAGTATCAGCCAGTTCTTCAAAAGTCACTTCTTCGTCACTGATGTCACTTTCAGAGGTACAAACACCAGTTAAAGCAGTAACTCGTTTGGCAGTCTCTTCTTCAGAATTACTTTATGAATCACAGTCAGACCAAGTAACTGTCATTCCTCTTTGTTTCTTAAGAAAGGTAGGACATTCAGCTCGAATATGCCCATATCCTTCACAACCATGGCATTGAATTCCTCTGCCTTGAATTCCCTTCTCTTCTGACCTTGGTCTTCTGCTGGAACTGTCAATGTTAGAGGGAATGTTATGAACATTAGACCTTGACTTTGGATCTATTCTTTTGATGAGTTTGTTGAACTGTCTTCCAAGCATGGCTACAGCTTCTGAAATGTTTTCTTCAACATCAGTGTTGGACATAAGTGCTATGCTCTTGTTCTTCTTGACACCATTATCAGTGATTCCCATCTCAAAAGTCTAAAGAGACCCAATAAGTTCATCCACTTTCAACTTGCTAATGTCCTGGGCTTCCTCTATGGCAGTTACCTTCATTGCAAATCTTTTAGGCAAGGATCTGAGAATCTTCCTCACCAGTTTTTCTTCTGACATCTTTTCTCCCAGTGCTCCTGAGGTGTTGGCAATCTCCAAGATGTTCATGTGAAACTCATGAATGGTTTCATCTTCCATCATTTTTAGATTCTCAAACTTGGTGGTCAACATCTGAAGCCTTGACATTTTTACTTTGGAAGTGCCCTCATGAGTAGTTCTGAGAGTGTCCCAAACTTCCTTGGCCAGTTCATATTGATGTACTAGTCTGAAAATGTTTCTATCAATTCCATTGAACAAGGCATTTAGAGCTTTTGAATTTCCCAGAGCTAACTCATCTTCTTCTTTACTCCAATCTTCCTCAGGCTTCAGACTGATTGTCCCATCTTTCTCAGTTATGGTGGGATGAATCCATCCTTTGTCAGCAGCTCTACAAGCCTTTTTGTCCAGAGATTTTAGGAAGGCAATCATACGAGGTTTCCAGTAGTCATAATTAGTTCCATCCAGAATGGGTGGTCTATTTCCAAAAACTCCTTCTTTGTCCATAGTGCCAGAAAGTGATATCCCTAGATCTCACCCAGTAATACAGGCAGGGTGCCTGCTCTGATACCAATTGAAATTCTGGCTGCAGATACTCAATGTCACGTTCAATGTTATGACACCGTATCTGACTTACTATATGACAGTAAATACAAAAGCAATAAAGAACACAGTCAATTGTTTACCCAGTTCAGTATGCAATAACACCTACTCTGGGGGCTACCAAGCCAGGGAGGAAATCCACTATAAGAGATTTTAATTCAGGAATAAACCAACCAGTTTATCTCCTTCACTTAAGACCTACCCAATGCAATTCCAATCTAAGTACAACTTAAACCTGAGTTCCTACTCACTCCCCCTCAATCACAGCAGTGATACATAAACCAATTTGACTTGAGAATTGATGAAGACACTCTTCATAAACAAACACTTGATTAAGCTTCACAGCTTTTTAATCAAGCACCACAATCACTCGTGCTTCACAGCTTTGAGTGATGCACACAACTAACTTGACTCTGCTTCACAGCTTTAGTCAAGGAACATTCAAACACTCTTGCTTCAAAGCTTTAAGTGCTACACAACCCCTTACAATTAGAAACCTATTCCAAGGCACTTATCACAATGATAATTGCTTGGAGTACAATAATCAAATCTATTCAGATTACAAAAATGATCTTCTGATCAATCAAGAGGGATGCTTGAAAAACAGCAGCTCTGTTGAATATATAGCAGCTGCAACTTCAGTTAGGGTTTCCACAAAAACCTAGGGTTCATTCCGTTTGACCTAAAGACCAGGTCACAGGACTTTATTAACCAGGTTAGGGTTGAGCTGGGTTATCCCTCAGAAAACGCAGGATTCTGTTCAGGAAAGACTGAGTTATTTCCTGAAAAAACTCAGACTTATCCATCCTGCAAACCTATTAGTTCAGAACAGGATGTCATAACATCTGTTATGACATCTGAGAAAACTTGTCTACTGATTTAGCAAAATGTGATCATTTTGCAAAATGCTCAGATACACACTTATAAACATCAGTACTTGAAATATAATATTTTTCTACAAAGGTACCTAATGAGTTAGTACAAACTGAACTAGAATGTTATGACATCAGTCATGACATTCACACATACACTTGGGATTTACCAAAAATGCAAGCCAATACCTAAACACCTACAAAGCTCAATTGAATAATTAAAAAAAAAACCTAATTACTAATTAATTTTAATTAAGAGAAATAATTAAATTAACCTATTTTTATTTGCAAAAGGGAAACATTTAAATCAAAGAATTAAGCCTAATTTTCTAGTTGATTTTGATTGTGAGAAACAAATTAAAATTACCTAAAAAGTTAAATTAATTAAATTAAATTTGATAAAAAAAAACTAATTTCTAATTTTTTTAATTATTGATTTTATGATTTTTATTTTATGAAAAAAAATAAATAATTTGTGAACCAAAATAAATAATAAAGAAAAGAAATAATAAAAGAAAATTGAATGGGCCTGGATGTTGTTGCTGAAAAAGGGGGTGAAAGACTGAATTTCTGGGCCCAAGTGGACAAGAGCACGTTTGACTTTGTTGGATCCAATGCACTCATTGACTGGAGGCGCATGATGGACCTTCAAGGGAGAAGCCTTGGATCTTGGGCATTGATGAATCAGAGGGCCAGATCTTGATGGTGTATGGTGAGCACCTTGTCCTGCAAAGCATCTGATTGTCTGTGGAAAAATATTAAGAACAAAGCTTGGGACCTGGGAATCGAACCCAGGTCCTTATGCATATTTCCACCCCATGCTACCATCTGAGCTACATGCTTTATTTGTATATACAATAATAAACAATTATTATATAATGAAAACAAAATGTTAAATTTTAAAACGCGCGAAGTTCATATCACCCAACCAGGGGGTGCCACGCATCTGTCTTCTTCCTCCCACTGTCGCTTTAGGTTTTGTGACCATTACCTACAGACATCAAGCGTAGGTATAGCCCCTGTCCATTTCAAAAATCTAGTACGTGCATGATAAATGAAAACTAATGGTATCAATCAACTCGTTTCAACCTCACGAGCATCATGGTACCATTATCAACGCCCAATTTCTCCTGCATAAGAAACCCCTAAAAACAACGAAAAAACTCTAGCCATGGCATCTGCACATACAGGCGTTAAAAATGCAATTGAATCATAGTGTCATGTTGAAAACATCTCAAAGATTATAAATATGCCAATCAATCATGCTATATATGCCAGAATTAATATGTTCGATTTCAAGAAAATAAGCAAACCGTATGAATGTTATAGGGTGATTCTGAGCGTCCCATGCCTTGCAAACGATCTTGTTGGCTTCAGGGATGATCCAAGAGTATGAATTGATCTTTTGAAACGCTTGAAATGGCCTGTGGAGCAAGATTCGATCAGCTTTTTTCCTTGAAAAATTTGAACTTTTTCTCTGCCTTTGCACGCCTCCAGCCTCCTTCTTTTTTGTCTGCCTTTGTTCATTATCTATAATATAGTGCATTAGGGTAAAAGTTTGCATCAAATCTTTTCCATTTATGAAGATTGATCATTGATTTATTCCTTGCACCAAATCTTTCCAAAACAAGCATTTTCAATCTTTCTCTGTCAATATGAAGCCTTGCACGATTTGATCTTGTCTCCAACTGGATAATGACTCTAATCATGCACAAAATCTCAAGGTTTAATTGATTTTTGATATTTTCATTATTTTATATTGATTTTATTTGATTTAAATGAAATAAAATAAAAATAAATAACAAAAATAAAAGAATGACAAGTGGAAGGGCTCATGGGTCGTGGATCACATTACAAACTCAGCGCAAGCATAAAAGTTGGGCCCATTTAGCAAAAAATGCAGTTTTGGACACATTTGAATTTTGGCAATTTTGCAAAAAGGGTCAACTTGGCCAATGTATAACTCTCTCAATTTTGACCCTAGAGATGTGTTCTTGGACTTTTTAGAAATCTTAGGATGTCCTCTAAGCAAACCTTTTAGTCTCATCTCAATTAAGTCTTCCATGTTCATGTATGAAGCTTTGACCCAAAAGGTGTTTTTGTTGACTTTTCAAAATGCCCTATAATGTCCAAATTCATATCTTATTGTGAGTGCATATTTTGAACTTGAGAGATGAAGATTAATTGTAGGAAATTACATCCTCTTAAAAATGAGCTTTGGATGGGTCATTTCTGATAAAGTATGAGAAAGTTATGCTTGGTCAAAGTTGAGTTGACTTTTCCTACAAAACCCTATTTTAGCAACTTTTGGGTTTTGATGAATTATGAGCAATACTTGATGAATCATGATAAAACCTTGATAAAATGATGAATTATACTTCAAAATGAGGATGTTGGTCAAAAATCTTGAAGTTTGACTGTATGTGGGCCACAGTTGACTTTTAACCTAGTGTAGTTGATTTTCAGGCCTTTGAGCAATTGACTGAGCAAACTTCTTCTGCAACGCTTGAAACTTGACATGGATGATATTGAGAACATAATAGGACAATGATGAGTATTTGGGATCCTTTGGACTCAAGCATCTTGATGCAAAATGAAACCCTAATTTGAGGTAGACTGCCTTAGGAGATAGTTTGTCTGGTCAATTCTTGGACTTCCTTGAGCAATTTGAGGACCTCACTTGACATGTATTGAGAAATATGGGAGGGAAAATTTTGGGGTACAACAGTTCGCATTCTTCTATAGCCTTCATGTCTTTGAGCGCCTCGTCCACTTGCTGCTTTGTCCGAAGCTGGTTGGATTGATTAGAACCGTTTGAGTTTGTCAATTGATACTGAAGGTTGTATGTAAGGTGATTCAATGGGACATAGTCATACGCTTTAATTCCCTAACTTTTTCCTGGACCGTCCTTTCGGGTTTTCAGTCCACCAAGATAACCTTTTTTGCCCAAGCCGCTCTTTCGGGTTTTCAGCTTTCCGGGTGTACAAATTTTTTTGTATTTTATCCCTAATTTTTGACCGAACTTTTTCGGTTCGCCGGGATGCCCTAATTTTTGCCTAGGCCAGTCGATCTAGCGGATCTTCATTCATGCGTAGTATATTTTGACTATGTCCACGTTTACAGGATGCGGAAGTTCTTCGCCATCCATAGTGGTTAAGATCATTGCTCCACCAGAGAATATGCTTTTGATCACAAATGGTCCTTCGTATGTAGGAGTCCATTTGCCCATGGGATCACCTTGTGGCAATATGATATGCTTGATTACCAAGTCACCAACCTGATATACCTAACATCTGACCTTCTTGTTAAAAGCTTTGATCATACATTTTTGGTACATCTGACCATGACAGACAGCCATAAGCCTATTCTCATCAATCAAGTTCAACTGGTCAAGTTGAGTTTGAATCCATTCATCTTCATTTAGCCCTGCATCTTTTATGATTCTCAGAGAAGGTATTTGGACTTCAATTGGTAGGACGGCTTCCATACCGTATACCAAAGAGAAAGGAGTTTCCCCTGTTGACGTGCGTGCCATGGTACGGTAACCATGGAGAGAAAATGGTAACATCTCATTCCAGTCCTTGTAGGTCACTGTCATTTTTTGTATGATCTTCTTGATTTTTTTATTTTTGACTTCGACAGCTCCATTCATCTTTGGCCGGTAAGGAGAAGAGTTATGGTACTGGATCTTGAATTGTGTGCATAGTACAGTAATCATAGTAATGTTGAGATTGGTACCATTATTCGTAATGATTCTCTCTAGGATACCGTACCGACAGATGTGATTCTATTTGATGAATTGGGCCTCAACGTTCTTGGTAACAGAAGCGAAAGAAGCTGCCTCAACCCACTTCGTGAAATAGTCAATGGCAACCAAGATGAAGTCGTGTCCATTAGAAGCTATAGGTTTGACTTCTCCAATCATGTTGATGCCCCACATCGCGAATGGTCAGGGAGCAGTCAGGACGTATAGAGGAACTGGAGGCACATGTACTTTGTCAGCATAGAACTGACACTTGTGATAGGTTCGTAAATGCTGATGGCAATCTACTTCCATGGTAGACCAGTAGTACCCCTCCCGTAGGATCTTTTTAGCCATCGTGTTCCCACTAGAATGGGTGCCAAAAGTGCCTTCATGTAGATCAGCCATGATCTTGTCTGCCTCACTCTTGTCTATGCAACGAAGCAAAGTAGAGTTGTGGTTGCACTTGTAGAGAATGCCATTACTGAGGAAGAACTTAGTAGAGAATCTTCTCAAGAACTTCTTATCATTGACTGAAGCTCCCTCTAGATAATCTTGGGCCTCGATATACCTCTTAACTTCATGGAACTAAGACTTGTCCACTACTTATTCAATATCGATCTCGTGACAGTAAGTTGGTTCATCCATCCGCTCAATCGTGATCTGGGGAGCCTCGATACCCCACTTGATTTTAAACATGGATGACATAGTGGTTAGCGCGTTCGCTAGTTGATTTTCCTCTCGTGGAAAATGCTCAAAGGTAATTTCCTCAAAATGTGGGATTAATATCAACCCATGTTCTTTGTAGGGGATGAGATTAGGGTGCTTCGTGTCCCATTCTCCTTTGATCTGACTAATGACTAAGGTTAAATCTCCAAATACCCTTAAGGACTTGATTCCCAAATCTATGGCGGCTTTGAGACCGATAATACACGCTTCATATTCCGCCATATTATTGGTACAGTTGAAACAAAGTCTTGCAGTGAAGGGAGTATGAAATCCTTCAGGGGATATGATCACAGCACCTATTCCATTGTCGAGTGTGTTGGAAGCTCCGTCAAAAAACAAGGTCCATCGGGATCCTTGTTCAGGTCTGTCATATGTTCTGAGTTCTTCACAATTGTTTTCCAAAATGATGTCTTCATATGGGAACTCAAATTTGATGGACTGGTAGTCATCCACAGCCTGATGAGAAAGGTGATCATCTAACACACTGCCCTTTATTGCTTTTTGGGTAGTGTATTGAATGTCGTATTCAATCAGGATCATCTGCCATCTTGTTATTCTTCCAGAGAGGGCGGGCTTCTCGAATATGTATTTAATTAGATCCATCTTGGATATCAATAAGGTAGAATGGGTCAACATATACTATCTTAGCCGGCAAGCAGCCCATGCCAGAGCAAAACAAGTTTTCTCGAGCAGTGAATATCTGGTTTCATAGTCGGTAAACTTTTTGCTCAAGTAGTATATTGCATGCTCTTTTCGGCCAGACTCGTCATGCTGTCCCAGCACACACCCCATTGAATTTTCCAAGATAGTTAAATACATGATCAAAGTTCTTCCCTCAACTTGCGACATCAAAACAAAAGGCTCTTGAATGTACTCTTTGATCCTGTCGAAGGCAGCCTGGCAGTCGTCGTTCCAATCCAACACTTGATCTTTCTTCAGTAATTTGAAGATTAGTTCACAAGTAACGGTTAGGTGAGAAATGAATCTGGAGATGTAGTTTATTCGTCCTAAGAATCCTCTGACTTCCTTCTCGGTGCGAGGAGAAGGCATTTCTTATATTGCTTTTACCTTTGCAGGGTCCATTTCGATACCTTTACCGCTGACGATGAAGCCTAGGAGTTTACCGGACCTCACTCCAAATGTGCATTTACTCAGGTTTAACCTTAGCTTGTATTTCTTTAGCCTTTCAAACATTTTATGCAAATGGTCAAGATGTTCCTCTTCAGTTTGAGATCTGGCTATCATGTCATTCACGTAGACCTCTATCTCGTGATGGATCATATCGTGAAACAGAGCTACCATGGCGCGCTGATAAGTTGCCCCAGCATTTTTTAACCCGAATGGCATAACTTTGTAACAGAATATGCCCCACTGTGTGACGGAGGTCATTTTCTCCATGTCCTCAGGTGTCATTTTGATTTTATTGTACCCGGAGAAACCATCCATGAAGGAGAATACTTTATAATGTGCGGTATTATCAACCAGAATATTGATATGGGGAAGCGGGAAATCATCCTTAGGGTTTTCCCTATTCAAATCTTTGTAATCCACACATATGCGTACTTTACCATCCTTTTTAGGCACTAGAACAATATTGGCGACCCATTGTGGATAGGAGGTGACGGCTAATAATTCGGCATTGAATTGTTTCATGACTTCAGTCTTGATCTTATCTGAAATTTTTGGCCGCATGCGACGGACTTTCTATTTTACCAGAGGTCAGTCTTATTTTGTCGGTAGACGATGGACCACGATATCAGCGTTAAGTCCTGGCATGTCTTTGTATGACCAGGAGAAAACCTCAACATAGTCATGTAGTAAATGAGTTAAGCGCTTCTTGACACTAGGTTCCATATTAGCACCTACCTTGACTTCTTTCTTGTCTTCTTTGGTACCTAAGTTAACTGTGTCAACCGGTTCTTCGTGGGGTTGTATGGTCCTTTCTTCCTGTTGTAGTAACCTGGCTAGTTCCTCTGGCACCTCACAATCTTCCTCACCTTCGTCTTCGGCTTGGTAGATCATATTTTCAAAGTCACAATATGCCATAGCAGAATCGTTACCCATGGGATCCTGAGTGGATGTGGATCTACATTTTGATATGTGAGTGTGTGTAAGAGCATAGCTATCTTTGAAAAAAATAAAAATGTAGAAAAAGGAAGAACAAAGAGCGTAAAATCTGCATGCAAAAACATCCATGATTCATTGATGACATATGAAAATGAAGTAACAACCCTTACAAATGGACCATTATGCCTCGAGTAAGACACAAGGTTTTAAAAGTCTAAATTGTTTAATTATTACAAGTCCGACAAAAATTTAAAGACAATTAATGTTGGATAATAGTAATAGGGACAAATTCTTTGGCTTCCCGGTTGTTGAGTCCTCCGCTGATAGTTGGAAAAATACATTCTTCCAGGTTACAATTTTCATCACTATCCTCCACTGCGTTGACTCCATGGTTGCTGATCCGCAAAGGTGGTTCCTCGGCACGAGCACAACAAACAGCTTTCTGGGCTCCTAAAGTAAAACCCAAACCAAATTTGTCAGATTTGTAGGGAATATCTGGGAGTTATCCCCAAATGGTACACCCACCTTCTTCGACTACTGCCTTGGCATCTTTTAGAGAAGCCATCTTCAGCGGAGGTTTGGTAATCTTCGAAACTTTGGAAACAGTCTTGGTTGCCGCAACTGTTTGTGGGGCTTCCTCGAAATGCTGACACAGAGTTTCGATGAACTCACCATCCATTTCCACATATCTGAAGGAGTTCAGGTGATTGACCATATATTCCTCCTCTCCATGGACAGTGATGATTTTCCCTTGATTGGGTACTTCAACATTTGATGTAATGTAGAGGTGACAGCACCAGCGTCATGAATCCAAGGTCGGCCCAATAAATAGGAATAAGAAGGGCGAATATCCATCACATAGAAAGTTGAATAAAAGGTCTGAGTTCCAACTTTAATGGGGATGTCCACCTCCTCGTGCACCATTCTATTCGAATCGTCGAAGACCCTTACCACTATGTTACTGGGTTTTAAGGTCAAACCTTCACATTCTAGTCTATCCAGAGCCTTCTTAGGCGGCACATTTAATGATGAACCAGTATCTACCAGGACATGGGCCAAATTAGTGCCCCTACATTCGACAGAGACATGCAACGCCTCATTGCATTTCCTCCCTCTAGGTGTCAGATCAGCATCAGAAAAGCCCAAACCGTTATCAGCTATCAAACTGGACACACAATCTTGGAATTGGCCGGCAGAGGTTTCCTGTGGCACATGGGCAGTTTTAAGAAATTTCCCCAAGGCCTTCGCATGAGCTTCGAAGCACAACAGTAAATCTAGCATAGAAATCTTTGAAGGGGTCTTCCCTAACTGTTCGACTACATTGTAGTCGCTTCTCTTTATAATTTTCAAAATTTCTTCCATCTCCTTCTTGGAAGCCTCTGGGATAGATACTTATTGCGCCTTCATCCGGACAGGTTCAACCAAAATTCCTTTACCCTGAGTCTCGGTTGACTCGGCGATAGGGGTGTCATCAGGGGTAACCACAAGAACTATAGTAGTAGTAGTAGTATCAGCAGGAACAAAAGCGGGAATGATCACAGGACCGGTAACATTTTTCGGAGGAGCGATCTTAGGGGAGAAAACTCTTCCACTTCTGGTTATTTTTCTAGTTCCCGCAATGTTGCCGATGTCGGGGTCAGCCCTCTCAAAAACCGGGTCTTCAACAGCCAGCCATTCTTGCTTGATGTCGTGGTAGTAGACGTCACCCCCATAGTTCCAGGGAACAGTTTTGTCTGAGGAGTACGGGATCGACCCTGGCATAGTAATTATCAGTAGAGTCACCTTCGGAATAGATGTAATCCTAACGGGTATTTTGGTGGAGACCCTGAGAGGATTGGCAGAAATGGTTACTATTGAAACATCCTTGAAAACAATGGTTGGAACGAGAGTCTTTTCAAACAAAATCTCTTTGTCATCTATCAGGCGCTGGACACCTGCCTTCAATAAATGACAACCAATCGGTAGGGATAAACAGATGTGGCAGCCTTTGCCAAATCCCGGAAATAAATCGGCCTTCAACAGGTTCCTTTTGACGGTTAGGAGAGGAGTAACAACTTCATCAACAACAGCAACAAACACATCATCTTTAACAGCGTTAACACCATGGTCGTGCTTGGGCATAGGAGCGGTGATAACATTTGGGATATCAGGAGCGTCAAATTCAATTTCCTCTGCCTCGAGAAGGTCTTGCACCTTGTTTTTCAAAGCCCAGAATTCGTTTGCATCATGACCTGGACTTTCTGAATGGTAAGCACAATGAGCATTTGGATTATAACGGGGAGAGGAAGTGTTGGGATTCTTCGAAGCTTCCCACAAGGTCACCAGATTAGATTTCAGCAAATGCGGCAAGACTTGAGACAATGTCATATTTATCCGGGCAAACTGTCTTACCGGCCTTTCCGTTCTAGGTTGGTTGTTCCTTTGTTGCATAGGTGCAGGCTTAGAGATCATGACAGCCCCTATCGATGGACGGTGTTTAGTTCTGTCCTAATTCCTATGGTCATATGCAACACTGACCTCCTTCTTTCCAGTAAAGGGCTTCTTTGTCGCGCTCGAGGATGCATCTCTTTGAATTTTGCCACTTTTTATACCCGCTTCTACCCGTTCACTGGTCATGATTAATTTGGTAAATCCAGCCGAGGAGCTTCCGATCAAGTGTTTAAAGAATGGGCCAGATAGCGTGCCTAAGAAAATATCCACCAATTCTCTGTCAGATAGAGGGGGTTAGACCCTTCCCGCGAGATCCCTCCATTTTTTAGCATAGGTCTTGAAACCTTCACTTGTATCCATAGACATGCCTTGCAACTATGTCCATGTTGGAGCTAAGTCAGCATTATAATGGTATTGCTTATAAAAAGCGGCTGCCAAATCTTCCCAATTGCGGATGTTGGTCCCTTCCAACTGATAGAACCAATCCAACTGCGTTCCTGACAAGCTTTCTTGGAAGAAATACACCCATAGATTCTTATCCGTAGTATGGGGTTGAATTTTCCTGACGTATGATCTCAAATGCAACTTTAGACAAGAGACACTGTCATATTTAGCGAAAGTGGGGACCTTGAATTTCTGCGGTATGACAACCCCTGAGATAAGTCCTAGCTCCTTAAAATCCAACCCGGGTACTTTCTGGATCTCCATAGCATTGAGGCGATCTTCCAACTGTTTGTATTTGTCGTCAGTTGGAGGATACTGCTCTTCAGAGTAGTCAGCCTCTTCTTCCTCTTCAGATTCTGGAGGGTCATTCACTTCCTTGTTTTTCCCTTCTTTATTATCCCCTTCACCTGACGATGTTGCGAAGTCTAGAGTCCGTCTGGCTGGTCCTTTGAACCTTCTTCCCAAATTCAAAACACCGGTTAATTTCTTCGCTTTCTTCTTCTTTTCTTTGATCAGTAGGGTTTTCAACTCATCTTGTCCTTTTTCCAGAGTCAAGAACATTTGTTGAAACTGAGCATTCTGCGCCTGAAGATCTTTTACTGTCTGTTCAATATCCATCTCACTGAAATAAACAGTAGAAAGATAAGGAGACATGTTGTAAGAAACCTGTTTGTGTTATGATGAATGAAGATGCATATGCAAATGATTTCAAGGAAATTAGAGATTTAAATTTGTTTTAGACATAAAGTAACACACGTTATATTAATAAATCAAAGTTTGAGTACATCATGCCTCTTTGGGCTTACAAAGAAATAAAATACAAAACTCTAAGACAAAAAATTTGAATGCATCCTCTTCAGTGCGATGTAGGCGTTCAGACTCCGCTCTTCATGAAGCTGCTTGGTGAGTTCCAGAACTTTCTTCTTGCTGGCATAGAATTGGGTCTCGAAAGTGTCTCTCTCCCCCTTAAGTTGTATCCAATCCCTTTGCAAGTCTTTGAGAGAGGTGGGCATGTTAGGATGAAGGGTAGTGTATGGGACATCTCCTTCCACAACAAGTTCTATGATAACTGGGAGAATGGAGGGGTAAGGCATTGCGAGATTCTGAGCGTGAGCCCGTACCCACCTAAGGTAAGGCTCAAGGGGAATGGAATTCTTATGCCCCAATGTCCTACTGTCCACCTTGTTTACCATCCTCCAGGCTCATATGAACCTCTGACGGTAGTCTTAATTGTCACTTTCATAGTCGAACACTACACCTTGGATGAGCGCGTCATGTGGACCATCTCTTTGTGCGTACCCAAACTATCACAGAGCTAAGCAAGGGTTATAAGTGATTCCTCCCCTAATGCCAAGCAAAGGAACATTAGGGAATTCCCCATAATGATCAATGATAGTAATATCCTCCAAGGATCGAGAACACCAGTAGATATTTGAATGCCTGAGTGACATCAGCCTGTTGGACCACCTCAAACCTTGCTCATTCTTCACAAAGGATCGGGGAGGATGCGAAATAAACCATTTAGCCAACAGAGAAGTACAACACATGAGGGTTCCTCTTCTCCTCATGGTGCGAGTGTGGAGAGAATGTAAGATATCTCCTGACAAAGTAGGCACTAGATTGTGAGATAAAAAGATTTTGACAGCATTCACATCTATAAGTTGGTCAAGATTTGGAAATAGTACTAACACATAGATGAGAAGAGCCAAAATTTCTTCGAAAGCTTGTAAATCCAGGTTGTTCCAACAGTATTAAGCTTTTTCCAGTAAGAACTTGGCTAAGAACCCTTTGACACCACTTCTTGTTTCCTAATTGGCCGTGACGTCGGATTGTTGCAAGTGCAAGGCTCGGGAAACCTCTTCAGGGCTTGGGTCTCTTTCGGTACCGTTGAAAGGTAGTTGATCGAGGATAGGAATTCCCAAGAGCTGAGAGAACTCTTCCATAGTTGGTACAAGCTGGTAATCAAAGAAGGTAAAGAAATGGTGCAACGGGTCAAAGAATTGGAAAAGCACCTTCATCATGTCTTCATCAAAGCTCGGAGTAACCAAGTTGAGAAGTCGTCCATGTCTTTTGGTGAACGGAGAATTCTCAGAGCCCCTTGACGCTAAATCCTTGAGCTGAAACGGTACTCGTACAAGGTTGACTTGGATTGTGTTCCTGCGAGTGGGAGTCATATCCTACAAAACAGAATAAAGATGAATCTCAAAATCCTTGAAATGGTTAGTTTAAAATGCTATGGCATGATGTCATGATGTTACGTACAAGCATATGCACAAGTTAAATCAAACAAATCCTTAGGTTTAGGCTTGCAATGAGGTTTCATAGGTAAGTACCCTCTTGAAGTTTAGTTAGCTCAACCTGTCCTAGTAATAGTAATTGGGTTCTAAAAGATCTCAATATCACTGATTTATCTTCTCGGGCATTGTTTCAGCGCAAGCCTCTTTCACGGCGACCAAAATATCCCAAAAAGCCAAACCTCAATGAGTGTAGTATCGAGTATCTACCAACTTCGGACTGCACCAAAGTCGGTCATCTCACTACGTCCTAATGGCCAAGTTGGTCAAGTAAAGGTTCTAAAAGTCAGTTAGTGCTTCATGACATCACTCAGCGGCTCCGTATTCTCCTTGACTACTCAAGGGCTATCGGTACCCACTAATATGTCACACTAACGTAGCTATTGCTTAGAAAATGTCGGTATACCCTGCACAGTTTCCACAACATATTGCTACTTACCTATAAGGTATCCCAAACCCGGGTAGAGGATTCAAGCCCAAACAAGGAACCAAAATGTAAAGCATACAAGTCAAACAAAGAAAGCAATTAAAGGTGAACTAGTCCTAAGGTAACCCCACTTTTAAGTTAATCCCCAACAAAGTCGCCAGTTCTGTGATACGGTGGGAGAAATGACTTGGGTGTTTTGAATTTTATCGCAAATGTTACGGTTAGCAAGAGTCGCCACCGAATTTTCTTTTATCCAAAAGGAAAGGCTGAAAAGAATAGGAAAGACCTTTGAGATTGTTTCTTGAGTTCGGGGGTAGATTATGAAAAGGTAAGGTATTAGCACCCTTTTCATCTGTAGTTATCTACGGGCTCTTAGTTGCTTGCTAGATTGCTTGCTTTTGTTTGAAAATATGCTTTGTATGGTTTTTGAAAGTATTTTGAAAAGTCGTCATCATTTAGGCAAACTTTGTAATAGTTCTCGTTCGTAAGAATGTATACAAAGTGTTGATCTTTTGAAAATGTTTCAAGTTTGAAAGATATTTTGAAAGTTTTGGTGTTCGTTTTGAAAATAGCAAGGATGTTTTGATTTGAAAATGAGCAAGCAACTAGGAACATTCTACCTACTCAAAAGTCTTTCTTGTTTATTTCCTCTTTCCTTTGACATTGTTATTTTACCAGGGATTGATGAGTAACCTTATCTTTGGATGTAAAAGGGACGGGCAAGGGTCATCGTATAGTCATGAATAGCAATATTGTAAGATATCTTAGCATCTTCTTTAAGGGACTAAGATCATTCGTAAGGCAACATTTGTAGCGTCATCGAGGGACTATGATCTTTTATTTTTGTTTGTTTTTTCTAAGACATCTTACATGCATATTATGAACATTTATTTCTCAAGGCAACAAGTGGAGTTAACCCTAGAGGTGCAAAGTGTGCAAGTGTATCTTTTTCATGCTTGATTTTCTTAAATTAGGGTTTGCTAACTTGTTGATTTTAGTCTTTCCATACAAACCCTAATTTACTAGCATTTATATAAAGCGATAAATTGCGGAAAGTAAAATTACTAAGCTATTACATCATTAGGGGAGGGGGTGTACAAATTTACAAATGGGGATTTGCAAGAAAATTAAACCTAATTATCTATTACAACCATATTGAAAATTGTACAAAGTTGAAAAGAAAATAATGCAAGAATGTAAATGAAAAAAGAAATGATTTTGTTTTGGGTTTTAGGGGTTTTAACCTAATGTATAAGAAGGAAAAATAATTAATTAAAGATAATAATATTAAACCTAAATTAGTTAAGAAAAGAAAATTAGGTTAAAAAAATATTTTTTAGGGTTTTTTATATGAAAGGTTTTAAGTTAATAAAAATGAAATGAAAATTAATTAATTAAAAGAAACCTAAGTTTTAAATTGATTTTAATTTAAAATAAAATAATATAATAAATAAACCTAAGTCTAAATATTTATTAAAAAAAAGAAATTTATTTGTTTAAGAAAAATCTTGTTTTTTTGTCTTTTTGCATTTAGAGAAAATGAAACAAATAAGTGTAAATAATAAATAAAAATATTTTTATATTTTTTTCATTAAATAAAAATAATCACAATAATAATAATAATAATAATAATAATAATAATAATAATAATAATAATAATAATAATAATAATAATAATAATAATAATAATAATATAAAGAAAAAATAAATAAAATATAATAGGAAAAAAAAGAAATAATAAAAGAAAATGGGCCAAAGGTGCAAAAGTAGTCAGGGGGTTAAAAAAAGCAACAAAAAAAAGAAGTGAAAAGCCCAATGTGAAGGCCCCAGGCGCTGCTTGCTGAAACAAAAAAGAGTGAAAATGTGAAAAATGAACAAAAAGGTAGCGTGCTGGGTGTTGAACCCACACCCTTTTGGTTACCAACACACTGCCTTACCACTGGGGTGGCTATACATCCGTTTACTTATATCAAACCATAAATATATATTAGAAATTGCTTCCTGAAGACAGCTTCATCTTCAACCTCGCTCCTAGCCAAACCACCTGCATCTTGTTCATTTCTCATCCATTTGCAAAAGTGTAAACATGAATCTTGTGGCAAATTTCCTCACGATTTTAGAAATGTAAAGCATTAAAACTATAGATCAAAGACAAACATGAATTTTATTGGCCCTAATCTGAAACCTAAAAATTTCAGAAATTTCAAATCCAAAATTCTCTAAGCTCAAGCCATATAAATGCAAACTATGGACATGTACAACTTCGTGGCAATGAGGTCTACATTTTATCTTTGAAAATGAAAGCTTAACAATGCCTATATGAGGAGTTCAAAAATCAGAAAACTCACCTTGCAAGAGGGTATCGTGTTTTGAGTTGGAGCAGCTTTCAATGAGTTCTAGTGATTGGGTTAGCTTCCTCAAGTTCCCAGGAAGCTAATGTGATGCTTGGCTTGAGCTGAAAGTGGCTTAGGAGTTCTTGAGAAGTCAAGTTGCAGACCCATGCTTTTGAAAATGGAACTTGATGATGGAGGTGTTACAGTTGGGCAAAAGGAATTTGGATGGTTTGTATTTGATGTTTATAAGCTTTAGGAACCAAAAGGCTTGGAAACGCATGAGGGAAATGTAAGTTTCAAGTTTTTGGTCAGATTATGCAACAATGGAGTTTTTGTGGGTGATTCTGAGTTCTAGGGAGTTTGAGGGCTTATGTATGCGTGTGGAAGCTTGCAAATGACTTGTATATTTATAGGAAAGAGGTCTTGTATGTTACAACAAGCCAGAATTTGAAATCTCAATTTGTAGCATCTTTACTTGTTTTTGAAGCAATGTTGAAACATCTTGTTCCAAGGCATGGTACAGGGCTTCATAGAGTGGTTAGTACTTTATACATGTTTGCTTTTTATTTATAGGGTTTGTGTGTGCAATAATAACATGTTCAATTCTCAAGGAGAGTGGACTTTGTGATTAAAGCCACTTTTCAAGAATAACAATTGTGTCTTTCTTCCAAAAATGGAAATGCAACTTGGATAATGGTTCAAATGCTTGAACAATGGCTCAATATGTTGTGTAAACATTTAATTAAGGAGTGAATTTCAAGTTAGAAGCTTGCAAAGTGAGATTATGCAGCATGGCTATGTGATTTGGTCCATTGTGCATCACAAATTATGCCTTGTAAAACAACTTGAAACCCTAACTTCTTGCCTTCGATTCTCCTTTCTCAAAAATGATCTCAAGGAGTTCTTGGACATTTTGGAAATATTGTAATGTTCTCTAAAATCCCTCTTTGAATCAATTTTACAAAATCCAAATGGAACTATGTGAAACTTGGCCCAGAAGTTAGGTCAAAATCCTGACCAAAATGCTCAAAATTTCACTAAGTGTTTTAGTTTCATGAACATGATTTCATGGATTAATAACTTGAAATCCATACATTTCTAGGAGGAGTTGTGTTCAATAATGTTTTAGATCTCATTGAGATCTACAACTTTCATGTTGAAAAAGTTTTCTTTGAATCATCTTGCATCATGGTGAAAAATTGGCTCAAAGTTGTGAAAAAATATGAAGTTTTCAACACTTAGAAAAATTTCTAAGTTTGGAAATTTTGACTTTTCAAAATGAAATCTTGACTTTTTGATTTATTGATGAACAAGTTTCATATTTTTACATGTTTTGATGAATTGTGATCTTTGACACTTGATTTTGACCAAAAAGTCAAAGTTTGACTTTTCAGTGTACAGTTAACTTTTAATCAGTTGACTGAAAATCAACTATGAATCAATTGATCTTGAGGGAAGTTTTGAGTCATACCATTAGGTCAAAATGATTAATTTGAAACCTTGAGATCGTGTCTCAAACCAATTAACCATTTTCTAGGTCAAAAATCAGAAATTGCCCTTTCTCAGTCAAAACCCTAATTTTGACCATTTTTCCTTTTTGATGATCTGATCAAATTTCTTGAGGAATTATGGTCCAAACTTGATCAAATGACATATATGAGTTCATAATGTTGACATGGATCAAAAATTATGAAGTTTGACTATAAATTGACCACATTTGACTTTTTTTCCAATACAGTTGATTTTTAGGTCAACTGATCAATTGCCTGAGCAAAAATGTGATCCAAGACTTGAAACTTGACATGAGCAATCTTGAGAGTCCAAAATGATCCATGAAAGCCATTTGAGACATTAAAAGTTCATGTGTCCTTGTGCAATCTCAAACCCTAATTTTCAGTCATCAGTGCTTAAGGAGGTGTCTTGAACTGATCAACCCTTGTGCAGTCTTGAACCAAAGGAGATCTTGTGAGAAAATACTTGATAAAAGAGAGGGAAAATTTTGGGGTACAACAGGGCGATTTCTCAAATAGGTCGTGGAAGCGGAGGATTGACTGTGGATCTTGCAGGTGATATCTTGATCAACTCATATCAAGTGAAGGTTCATACAAGAAGAAGAAGATCTTAGTGATTAGGTTCTATCTTTGTATTGTAACCTTGTAAAGAACATTCAACATATTGAAATAACAAGTCTCAATTTCAGTTTGGAATTGAGAGGGAGACGTACCCACACGCGAGGATGACAGTGGGGAACTTCCTTACCAAACTGTCAGTGCAACATTTTCTTTCTCTCTTTCTCTTTATGTTTTCTACACTTTTGTGATTCAATTGGTCTGTTGGTTTTTATGTTCAATGATACAATAGTGGTACAAACTCTTTTGCTAAACCACCATTATTGTTGATCATCGAACAAGTATACGCCAACAGTTTGACAAAAGTGATTGCAAGTTTTTGTTCATTGGAAATAGCATTCTTGTGATAAACGTATTGAAACGCACATTTATTTGTGTTAAATTTCATCTATTTCATCTTAATAAAAATTCAACAAGTTTACCTTATGTATAGTTTTCTAGTAGTCAGTTCAAAATAGACGGAAGTCGATTCGGGACCGTGTTTTTCTGTTGTTTTTAATCAAGTTTGATAAAAGATTTTAAATCCTTGAATAATAAGGAGGTGATCTATTCACCCCCACCCCCCACCCCCACCCCCCCATCTCGATCACTTGCCACACCGTCTAACGAGTGGTATCAGAGCGCCAGTTCGCTGGTGTTTTGTGTCTACTAGTAACGCTATGGCTTTTGAACCAAAGGGGTGTATAATAGAGCTCATGTTTTCTATGGTGAAAACTATGGCTACTGGAAAGACTGCATGCGAGTACACATAAATTCCATTGACATGAATGTATGGACTGCCATTCAAAATGGTCCTTTTCAAATTACCATGAGGAATGATACAGGTGCTATGGTACCTAAACCTGAGGAACAATGGGATGAAAAAGATTAAAAGAAGTGGTCGAGCAATTGGAGAGGCCGTAATATGATAATTTCAACACTTGGTGTTAATGAGTATTATCGGGTGTCTCGTTGCACAACTGTTGAAGAAATGTGGGATTCTTTAGAAATTTCCCATAAGGACATTACTGAAGTTAAACAGCCCCGCATTAACACACTCAATCAAGAATTCGAGCTCTTTCGCATGAAACAAGGAGAATCTGTCTCCGACATGCAAAGGAGATTCGTTCATCTCATCAGTCATTTGAATGCACTTGGAAAACATGTTTCTAATGAAATTGCTACTAATAAAATTCTGAGATGTCTTAGTAGGGAATGGCAGCCTAAAGTAACAGCTATCAAGGAAGCCAACGACCTCACTACGCTTACTATCACAACTCTGTTTGGCAAGTTGGAAGAACATCAACAAGAACTGGAAAGTCTTGAAAAGCATGAGAACAAGAGTAAAAAGGATAAGAATAGAGACAAGGAGGGTGAGAAGAAGTCAATAGCTCTTATGGCTTCTAGCTCTAAGTCCTCACATATATAGCAACTGGGGAAACCCCTTTGTCTCTAGTCTATGGTATGTAGGTTATCTTACATGTTGAAATCCATATTACTTCCCTGAGGATTATGAAAGACACAAGTTTAGATGAAGATGAATGGATTCAGACTCGACTTGATCAGATAAATTTGATTGTTGAAAAAAGGCTTGCAGCTATTTGTCATGGTCAGATGTATTAGAAACGCATGATCAAGGCCTTTAACAAGAAAGTCTAACATTAGGTGTACCAGGCTGGTGATTTGGTAATAAAGCGCATCATCCTACCATAAGGTGATTCTAGGGGCAAATGGACTCCCATATATGAAGGGCCATTTGTGATTAAAAAGATATTTTTAGGCGGTGTTATGATACTCACCACCATGGACGAGGAAGATTTTCCACACCCTGTGAATGCGCATATAGTCAAAAAATAATATGCATAAAAGAGACCCGCTAGGTTGACTGGCCTAGGCAAAAATAAGGGCATCCCAGCGAACCAAAAAGGTTCAGGAAAAATTAGGGATATATATATAAAACAATTGTACATCCAGAAAGTCAAAAACCTGAAAAGGAGGCTTGGATAAAAAAGGATATCCCGGTGGATTTAAAACCCGAAAGGGCAGTCCAGGAAAAAGTTAGGGATCTAAGCGTACGACTATGTCATGTTGGATCACCCATTCACTTACAGCCAGCATAATTACTAACGTCAAGTTCAAATGGTACAGATCAATTCAATCAACTTCTTCTGACATCAAGGGATGAGATGCTTGAAGACATAGGGGCAATATCAGAGTTAAGACTTGATGGGATCGTTTTCACATAGATATTTTTCTTTGTTTTTCTTTGTACCCATTTTCTTTTTATGATTATTTCCTCTTACTAGGATTTCTGTCTCCTTGTATAAAATTGCATGCTTATAGGAAAACTTTTCAAAATCAATGCAAATATACTTCAGAATTCAAAATTGTTTTTTACTTTCTCTGTTTTGTTTGCAAAAACGTCCAATGATTACATTGAATGAACATGTGCATTTGAATATGATTAGTGTTTACAAATATATGCATGAAAATAGGATTAGAATTTACTAAAGACTATAGGAGTCAGGATAATGTTCAAGTTGACCATAAATTCCCACAGAGCAATCTCTTCAGAGCTATTTTCACAGACTAATCCCCATCAGAGATTATTTCCTCAGTGCAGTATGTAGGGTTTATTTCCCTAATGGAGTTTATTTCTCCAATATTGCAATTCCCCGAAAAGATTCTCTTCTCTGGCCAGATGTCATTCAACATTTCCCTCCCTACGAAAACTGATACCCGTATTTGAAACCTAGTCAGACAACACATCAGAGGATTACCCATCTCTTTTATCCCCAATCAGGATACATAAAGATCAAATCCTTCAAATGAACGACGAACGAATGACTCTCCTTGAATGCCTTTATCCCTAAGCATAAGTCGAACATCCTCAGTGGAGTGTCCTCAAACAGAAAGAAGAAGTCCCCAGTAAGGACGTTCTAAAAAAATTAAAGAACTATTGTCTTCATCTCTAGCAACAATCAGGGATTTATTTTCCCCAGCCAGAGACATTATATGAAGCTACTGATACGCTCCAATAACATGTTGCATCCATATATCATTCACGAAATACCATAAGATATGCATACGAAACGCATTACTATTCTCATTTATTTTGAGAACATCATCACGTAATGCATTCCATAAAACTAACTTTGTCTTTTCAGGTTAAGTTTGCAAACAGACGAATATTGTCAGCAATTTAGAGACAGACATGTTGTAGATCAATTCCCGAAATAGGATGGAGTGACTATCTACATGACCAACGCATTCCATTTAAAGACTGAATTCTGAAAAGCATTTTCTTCAGAGATTTAATCTGAAAAGCATTCCCTTCAGAGACTGAATTATGAAAAGCATTTCCTTCAGAGATTTATTCTGAAAAGCATTCCCCTTCAGAGATTGAATTCTGAAAAACATCTCTTTCAAAGATTTATTCTGAAAAGCATTCCCTTCAGAGACTGAATTCTGATGAGAATTTCCTTCAGAGATTTATTCTGAAAAGTATTCCCCTCAGAGACTGAATTCTGACGAGCATTTTCTTCAGAGATTTATTCTGAAAAACATTCCCCTCAGAGACTGAATTCTGACGAGCATTTCCTTCAGAGATTTATCCTGAAAAGAATTTCCTTCAAAGCTTCATTATGAAAATAATTTCCTTCAGAGATTCATTCTGAAAATCATTTTCCTAAGATAAGATCAAATAGATTCATTCTGAAAAACATTCTTCAGATAAAGTCAAGTGTAGACTCATTCTGATACTCCTATCAACAGTTACTTTTGATGGCTGTTGTACCCCAAAATTTGCCCTCCCATATTCTTCAAAATTTGCCAAAGTCAAAGGTTCAAAATCTCCCCAAGGGTTGCACAGTTCAAGGACCTCCTAACAGTCAAAAACTAGGGTTTTGGTTCTGACAAAGAAGTTGAAGTTTCCAAGGGTCCAATCAAGTCCCACATGCCTATAAACATGGTCAAGCATCCTCATACCAAGTTTCAAGACTTGCAGCACAAAATTGCACAGTCAAAAACCCTAATTGCCCTACAGTCAACTGTAGGGGCAAAATGGTCATTTGACAGTCAAAAGTTCAAAATTTTGGTCAACATCTCATTTTGAAGCCACAAACATCATTTGATCAATGCTTTATCATGATTCTCAAAGCATGGCTCAAAAAGTCTCAAGATGCAAAAGTTTCCATATTTGGACAGTTGAAAAAGTCAACTGTAACTTGACCAAGGCATAACTTCTACATGGATTATCAGAAAAATTCCATCCAAATCTCATTTTGAAGAGAAAGACATTTCCTACAACTCCTCTTCATACTTCAAGTCCAAGAAATGCTCTCACAAAAAGTTATCAATTTCAACATTATAGGTCATTTTCAAAAGTCAACAAAAAGAGACTTTAAGTCAAAGGCCATAACTTGAGATTGGTAAATCAAAATGACATGGGACCAAAGACATTGGTTAGAGGACTTCAAGACCTTTCCAAAATGTCCAAGAACCTGAGCAAAGCTTAAAAATTGAGCAAGATATGCCTTGTGGAAGTTGGGAAATTTTTGGGTATTTTGAAAAGTTAACATTGCTTCAAATGCCTTAAATTTGCTAATGGGCCACATTTTCTTCCAAGAATCATCATCCAAAGCATGTGCACGACCATTTGGCCCAAAGGGAATTTATTCATCATTTTTATTTATTTATTTGAATTTTTAATTGCTAGAAATTCATTTAATTAATTAAAATATGTGGAAAATGCTAAACCAAAGTTTTCAAATCTTTTTATGCATGGAATAACTCAAGGATTTCGTGCATGATCAGATTTGGAAAGAATCAAGGTAATTGAACATGATTTGTATCAAATTTGCATGAAAAAAGATTTGAAAAGATTATGCAAAATCACAAAATCAAAAGCATTGATTCCATGGATATTTGGCTTATTTTGTTGACCTAAAACACTCACACATATATATACATGATAACCCTAGTCCAAAGAACCTCTAAGCTGCGCAAGAACACCATAACCAAGTTTGCATTTTTTCAAGAAAACTCAAATACTGAAAACCACCTTCCAGTGCGATTCAAGGCCAAATAATCATTCTATTGTGTTCCTGAGGCTTCAAGGAACGTGTCTGAATCAAAAACATCATCCCTAACGTCAAGAATTGGTAATTAAAAGTCAGACTGTGTCCTTCTTTTTGCATAATCGTGTTTTATTATTCAGGCCATATCCATGCATTTTGATTCTTGATTTGTACTAATGAGTTGATTCTGAAGCTAGCAGTATGATTTAATTGAAGAATCATTGCCCATACGCGATTTCACCATGAACGACGCCTAGGGTTTTCAAAACCTTGAATTGGGGGTTTACTCCTATGGAAATATTGGACCATAAGAATGATGCCATTTAACTCGTGAGGTTCCACTGGATCTAACATACACCTCGCGATTAATTTATGATTAGCAGGGTGTTAATCGCTATTTTTGTATACACTATTTAGTGGGGGTTTAAAACCCCCGCTATTCAATTGTTTTTTATTTCAGGTAAAGCGCAACAAGGAAGAAGAAGATGAGGTGTAGGCCAGTAAGTGGTTCATTTGAATTTTCGCGCTAAAGTCCCACTAACTCTTGTTTTATCTTATGTTAATTGTTGGTCATATAATATTCAAAGCGCGCGTTTGGTTCAAGTGGCAGGCATGTGTATTGGTAACTTCTGGGACCTGGGTTCGAATCCCAGGTCCCCCTCCCTTTCCATAATATTTTTTCTAACGTCATCCTGTGCAGCTTACCTCTTGAGGCTCATCCTACGCCCAATGATCCAAACGTGCCACACGTCCAACAACCTCCATCCAATGGCCAGGATCTGAGGCCCATGAAACGCTGCAGTCAATGCACCCACACGCTAGCCAAAAAGTCAACAAGGCCAAAAGATCAATGGGCCAAAAATGCTGAATTATACCTCCTAATTGGGGACAGAACCCCCCATGGTTTGCCTTTCATTCTTTTTTCATATTTTTCTAGTTTATTTATTTTAATTAATTTCCTTTAAATTCTTTAATTTAATTTATTTTCATAAAATATAAAACAATATAAAAATCAGAAAAGACAAAAATCAAAATATATTTTATTTAATTAATATTTTTGTAAATAAATAATATCATTTAATTTAGTTTTTAATTCTAGGGTTAATTTTAATATCTTTTCTTAATAAACTAAAAACTTGTAGAATTAGGTTTTAATCAATTTTATTACTTTTTCTTTTATTTTCTCATCACTAGTAATTAATTATTTATTTTCATAAATCAAATTGCATTAATTAATTAGGTTTAATTTTAGGTAATTTTCATATTTTCTTAATAAATAAAAATTGTAGAATTAGGGTTAATTAATATTTTAATTTCATTTAATCCTCATAAAAATCATCAATACCAAAAAACCTCAAAAATAATTTCTTTTTAGTTTAATTTAATTAATTAGTCAGTCATAATTTAATTTCATTAAAAAGGGTCCAACGCCCTCGCTTTCAATTTTAATTTAATTCACGCATTTTATTTTATTTCTTATAATATTTATGTAACTCTCCCAAAGCCGTGTAAATTTATATTTCTCGCACTTTACTTCTTTATTTTCTGTCAAATCGGGTCCTGGATTAAATTTGGCGATGTGGACCCGCGCCTTTGTAATAGTCTAGGAACTTCATATTTCTCGCTCTTTTAAACTGTTAATAAATGCATGCAAGAATGAATGACAAAATAAAAATAACGCGTAGATCACCCATGACATGACAAAAGACAAAATATTTGAAAACGACACACAAGTCACACACCACCCCTAGGGTACGCCTCATTGTTGCCTTGCCTCGAAAGGTGATCGTCGAGTAGAGGATGTCTTAGTAAGTCCTCATGATCCGGGAACCTGGCATGAGGGTAGCTTCTAAGGTATCTTCCTATTGCTCCGGTGATCACCATGTCCCAAACCTCGAATTGACCCGAACACCTCCAACGGTGGTGCTACCTACCTCTCAATGGTGGGATGGCACTACCTTAAAGGACATTTACACAGACGAATTCCTTAGGGTAGGTAGACGACTCTAGATACTTGCTCTAAATTCAAAAACAAATCAAAAATACTTTTCACACCGACACCTTTTCAAAAAGCTTTCGAAAGCGATTTTTCAAACACTCTTGAGGACTGATACAATAGTCGAACTGGAAATTTCAAAGAAACTTTTTTAAACCCATAGTTGAAAAGCAAACAAACCATTTTTAAAAACATAATGAGCAAGTATCTAAGAGCCCATGGATAACCATGGATAGAAAGGGTGCTAACACCTTCCCTTTCTATAACCTACCTCCCGAACCGAGAGCAATCTCTATAAGGAATTTTTTTGTGCTTTTGTCCTTTCCATTTGGAGAAAATAAAAGACGATGGCGACTCTTGCTTCCGTGATATTTCGCGAACCAGTGTTAAACAGTCAGTTCCAGATCCACCGATCACAGAACTGGCGACTCTGCTGGGGAATTATTTTAAAGTGAGGTGTACCTTAGGACTAAGATCACTTGTGTTTTCAATTGTCTGAATTGTTTGCTTTAAATTGTGGGTACTGTCTTGGGAGTTCTATAGATCCTAACCCGGATCTGGGGATACCTTCTTAGAAAGTAGCAACAAGGCTGTGAGGGAACTATGCGGGGTATACCGACATGGTTGAAGCAGTCTGCTACGTTGATGTGGCACTTTGGTGTGTACCGGTAACCCTTGAGTCCAGTCAAGGAGAGTACGGGGCCGCCGCGTGGTGTCGTGAAGCATCAACTGACCTTAGGAACCTTAATTGAACCATCTTGGCCTCTTTAGGGTAGTGAGATAACTGACTTTGGTGCAGTCCGAGATTGGTTGATACTCGATACTACACTCAATTGAGGGTTGTTTTCTTGGAATATTTCGGTCGCCAGTTCAGTGGCTAAATCGAAACGATGAACAATGAAAGCAATCCAATGATATTGGGACCCTTAGAACCCGGTTACTTTGATAGGACAGGTTTGAGCCCACCAACTTCAAGAGGGTAATACCCAGACCCCATGCTGGCCTAAACTCTAAGGGCTTTGTGTGACTTGTGTGCTTTCAAACTTGACTATTTGCATGCTTGTTATCTGACACTCGAATTTCTTGCAGGTTTTGTTTACAGTCCTTAATTGCGACTCATAACAGGGTTTACCTACATTACCCCATGCATAGCATAACATCATACCATTGCATACATCCTGCATAAGGACTAACCCATTTCAAGGATCTCAAAGGTATGTGATACAGGTCATGATGAACTAATTATCCAGCAAGGGGCAAAGGGGATTTATTTTCCTCTAGCCAAGGTTGTCAGGGGCTATGACCCACTCGATATGGTGAGCCTTGACCCTTGAAGAAGGATTCTCAGCAACATGGAGTTCCTTCAATCAAGCTACCAGACCCAAGTTCTAACAAATTTTCTTGTTTATCCCGCGAGGTCCTTGAAAACATTACATGCATGTCATACACATCATTGCATAACAGGTACCCTTGTTGCAGGTCACTTACCTTTCCCGCTGTTTATTTCAGCAATGGCTTCCCAACAAGATAACCAGGACCTTCTTGCTCAAGAGACTCGGTTCGGGGAAATCCTCCTGAATCTATCCAAGGGGCAGAAGGAGCTAAGGACACTTCTCATGGAGACTTTGGTCAGGAACAGTGCTGAAAACGAACGGCTGAAACATCTGCAATCTGAAGTGGATGCAATGAGAGCCCAGATGCTGGGGCAGGTGACTATCATCCAAGACTTAGCTCAAAGACAAGATGAGCTTGGAGCTCTCATCAACCAACTGCTTCAGGATAACCAACTGGGGCAAATGTCTAAGGGTAAAGAGCCAGTCATCATTCAACCATCTCTGAGACAAGGAGATAAGGGGAGAGCTCCTCAAAGGGCTCCAGTGTCACAACTTCAGCATCAACCTCACCAGCTTCAGCCAGACAAGCCCAAGAGGCAGTTCACCCAGCTCAACATGTCGTTGTTTCAAGCTTTACAACGCCTGTTGAGATTGAACCTGATCACATTAAGGGCTCATCCCCGGAACCCCAACACAGCATCTCCTACCTATCATCCCCATAAAAGGTGTGCCTACCATTTTGCCTGTCCAGGACATGATATAAATGAGTGTTGGGCTCTGAGGAACAAGATCCAGGACCTGATTGATGAAGGAACACTGGAGTTCACACAAGATGGTCAGGCTGAATTTTTCTACCATCCCTCCAAGGCTCACCATTTGAAGCGACAAGCCCTGAGATGAAAAGACTTTTGTTCATTCGAATGTTCAAGTTGTAATTCTTTTTGATTGTTCAAACATTTGTTCATTGTTAAACATTGTTATTTCATTAATGCATCGCATATGTCTGTTTTGAAGCAATATATTCGTATTCACTATATGCAAATTATTTTCATATTTTTTCTGATGATCAGCGCTCGATTAATAATTCTAAGCCTCTTGAGGGAGGATGACGAAAATGATACCACGATCTTTACAGTATGCTTTTGAATAGACCCCGCTGATGAGGTACAGGCATTGTTTCAATCCCTAAACACTGGAGTTATAAGGAAGATAATCCCTCGTCAACCCCTCTGAGCCAAAGAAGTAGGAGTTTTTCTTTTCGAAAATTAAAACCCTTTATCATAACCTGGGGCAGGGTAGTTCTCTCAGTTGATCCAAGTGCATAACAAACGGCACCAAAGAGGTCCTTACAAAAACAAAAAAAAGACAGTGATGATTCCGAATAATCATAAGGATAGGCAGTCATTATATCTCAAAAATAAAAGCCCAATAAGTCAAAACCTATGAAGGAGACTTACAAAACGGGGGCATCCCGCTGACTGTAACCACAAAAGAAACAGTTCAGGCAAAAAATAGGGATAGTGAAATCAAAAAGAAAGAGGTCCAACAAACCCTCAACAAAAGAGATGACTGTCTATTCAAAATAAGTTATCAACATCCGAATCATCACCGGAAAATCAGGACAAAGACTCGAACAAGGTCTGACGCACGATCAACTGAGTTTAGGTTTGAAGAACATCACGAAGAGCGGGTGGGTACAAATAATTTGAGCCTTTATCCTTTGTTTCTTAAACCATGAATCAGGCCACGTTATAACCCTTAAAAGTCCTAGCTGAAGCATGGGTTAGTTCGAAAGCATATTGTTACGAAAGGTATCCTGACTCCTTAAGGCCTACGGTAAAATACGGAGTTGACATCACGTTCTACAAACATTCACTTGTTTTATGAAAAGAATGCATTTTCAAAATCTTCAAGACAGACATAAGCTTTGCATTTTTAACATAACTTTGTTTGCATATGACTTTTTGTTTGAACAGCATAGAAGTTCGCACGACGAAAGTTTAATGAACAGAAGCACTTCCAATCAAGGGGCATGGCATGAGCATGGTCCATCATCTGGGGCAATCCAGTCAAGATTCGGAGAATCTCTCAAAGGCCTAAGAGCCTGGGGCAAATCTCTGCCTGAATCACTCGGGGCATTCCAACAACGAATCTTGCCTGATCAAACACCTTCTGGTGGCATGACAAAGCACTGATAACAGGGGCACCTCCCTACATTCTGAGAACGTGGATATAGTCGAAAAATACTACGCAAAATCAAAGACCCGCTAGGCTGACATGCCTAGGCAAAAATAAGGGCTTCCCGGCGAACCAAAAGGGTTCGGGCAAAAATAAGGGATGAAATGAAAAGAATCTGTACACCCGGCAAGTCGAAAACCTGAAAAGGCGGCTTGGGCAAAAATGGGTATCCCGATAGACTGAAAACTCGAAAGGGCGGTCCAGGCAAAAGTTAGGGATTAAAGCGTACGACTATGTCCTGCCATCCTGTCACCTGCCTACCAGAAGAAGGTTTGTCCATCAATAACTATCAGCACCTCATAGGTCTTCCTCTCCCACCTCAGAAACAGGGGCAATAAAGAGTTGTCTAAGCAACCTAATTGTTATGTCCTCCAAGGTACCAAGGTAAGTTCGGCTGAAGAACATAACTAGATATCTTAATTCCCCAGAGAGTGAGCCGGCAAGTCAGTACACTCTCCTCAAGCGAAGCTATTATCAGACCTTAAGGAAGTTGGGTATCCTCTCGCAGATCTCAACATTCTCCAGCAGTATATACGTATTCCTAACAAGCATCCCCGGCAGTCTTGACCTAAAGATTGTTCCCCGGCGGTCTATCAAACATTCAATGGAGCTACTTCCCCAACATCTCAAAACTTCCCCCAAGAGAGTCCAATCTAGTTCCCCAGGAAAGTTGGAATTCATCTCCCCAAGCAGTAAGCTTATCCCCAGTAGATTCTGGAAGCTTATCCCTCGCAGAGCACGAACGCATCTCCCGACTTTATTCAAAGAGTTATTTCCCTACCAGGGTATAACTGGGTTATCCTCAGCCAAAAGCCACCAGAAGATCGTCCTCGGCAAAGTCTTCTTACCCCCAGCGAAGTCTATCAACACTTCCAACACAACATTGGTATCCCCAGCAAGTTATTATCAACTCAGCAAAGTACCTCTCTCCCCACAGAGTATTGCTTCCTAGCAAGATCGCTAAAGTACTTTTCTCCCCGCAGGGTAATCCATTTGCCAAGTTCATTCCCCAACAGAGTTATCTTCTCCTACCGGTATTCTTGCAACTATCATCCCCAGCGGAAGCAAAATCTATTCTTCAACATCAGCCCAGGAGTGACTTCCCGGCACTCGTCAAGGATTTATTTTCCTAAGACGACAAAGATACATTCATAAACATCACATACATCATAGCATGCATATACGCATCATATCTTACAAATCTCATTTATGTTGAGAACATCATTGCTTGATCCATATCATGCATTATGACTGACCTTTACCTTTCAGGAAAGATCCAGTTAAATTCTCAGCTACATTTCAAGACCTAGACCGGTTCAGTTAAATCGACCCTAAGATTTTACTGTTTCTTATCCAGTCAAAGGCCTTTTCTGGTTCAGTCAGATCGACCCTAAGATCTCCCTGTTTCTTATCCAGTTGAAGATTTCAAGACCTAGACCGGTTCAGTTAAATCGACCCTAAGATTTTTCTGTTTCTTATCCCGTCCAAGACCTTCTCTGGTTCAGTTTCGACCCTAAGATCTCCATGTTTCTTATCCAGTTGAAGATTTCAAGACCTAGACCAGTTCAGTTAAATCGACCCTAAGATTTTTCTGTTTCTTATCCCGTCCAAGGCCTTCTCTGGTTCAGTCAGATCGACCCTAAGATTTTACTGTTTCTTATCCAGTTGAAGATTTCAAGACCTAGACCGGTTCAGTTAAATCGACCCTAAGATTTTTCTATTTCTTATCCAGTCAAAGGCCTTCTCTGGTTCAGTCAGATCGACCCTAAGATCTCCCTGTTTCTTATCCAGTTGAAGATTTCAAGACCTAGACCGGTTCAGTTAAATCGACCCTAAGATTTTCCTGTTTCTTATCCAGTCAAAGGCCTTCTCTAGTCCAGCTAAATCGACCCCTAACAGATTTTTCTGATAAAGACTCAGTAGAAGATATCCAAGATTCTCTCAATGATTACTGTTGAGGTTGAAGTCGCCCAAGATTCTCTCAATGATTACTGTTGAGGTTGAAGTCGCCCAAGATTCTCTCAATGATTACTGTTGAGGTTGAAGTCGCCCAAGATTCTCTCGATGATTATTGTTGAGGTTGAAGTCGCCCAAGATTCTCTCAATGATTACTGTTGAGGTTGAAGTCGTCCAAGATTCTCTCAATGATACTGTTGAGGTTAAAGTCGCCTATGGTTCTCTCCCCGTTACTGCGGAGGTAGTAATCACCCCAAGATTCTCTCAGCGTCCCTGTTGAGGTAGTAATCGTCCCAAGATTCTCTCAGCGTCCCTGTTGAGGTAGTAATCATCCAAGGTTCTCTCAGCGTTCCTGTTGAGGTAGTAATCATCCAAGGTTCTCTCATCGTCCCGTTGAGGTAGTAACCATCCCTGGTTCATTCATCACTTTTTTTGAAGCTCCAGATCCAGCTCCTGTAACCAGTCAGGACACATCTATACAAAGAATTTGAAGACTAGCTCCCGTAACAAGTCAGGTAATCATTTTTCTTTTGCAGGCACGCAAGTTCTCGCTAAGGAATCTCTTATGCGATCAACATCCAGATGGCATCTATAAGCCCATCCACCTTCCATCATCTCTTAGCATGGCATCTATAAGCCCATCATCCTATTCATCAATCTCCAAATGGCATCTGTAAGCCCATTCCCATCATCACACTACTATGTGAGCGCAAATTTCTGGGCACTCTAGTGTTCAATCATCTTCCACCTTCGGATTACGAAAGGCACGTCAGCCAATCTGCATCCCCAGGTCTAAGAAGATTGAACAGGGGCAACTGTTGTACCCCAAAATTTTCCCTCCCATATTCTTCAAAATTTGCCAAAGTCAAAGGTTCAAAATCTCCCCAAGGGTTGCACAGTTCAAGGACCTCCTAACAGTCAAAAACTAGGGTTTTGGTTCTGACAAAGAAGTTGAAGTTTCCAAGGGTCCAATCAAGTCCCACATGCCTATAAACATGGTCAAGCATCCTCATACCAAGTTTCAAGACTTGCAGCACAAAATTGCACAGTCAAAAACCCTAATTGCCCTACAGTCAACTGTAGGGGCAAAATGGTCATTTGACAGTCAAAAGTTCAAATTTTTGGTCAACATCTCATTTTGAAGCCACAAACATCATTTGATCAATGCTTTATCATGATTCTCAAAGCATGGCTCAAAAAGTCTCAAGATGCAAAAGTTTCCATATTTGGACAATTGAAAAAGTCAACTGTAACTTGACCAAGGCATAACTTCTACATGGATTATCAGAAAAATTCCATCCAAAGCTCATTTTGAAGAGAAAGACATTTCCTACAACTCCTCTTCATACTTCAAGTCCAAGAAATGCTCTCACAAAAAGTTATCAATTTCAACATTATAGGTCATTTTCAAAAGTCAACAAAAAGAGACTTTAAGTCAAAGGCCATAACTTGAGATTGGTAAATCAAAATGACATGGTACCAAAGAAATTGGTTAGAGGACTTCAAGGCCTTTCCAAAATGTCCAAGAACCTGAGCAAAGCTTAAAAATTGAGCAAGATATGCCTTGTGGAAGTTGGGAAATTTTTGGGTATTTTGAAAAGTCAACATTGCTTCAAATGCCTTAAATTTGCTAATGGGCCACATTTTCTTCCAAGAATCATCATCCAAAGCATGTGCACGACCATTTGGCCCAAAGGGAATTTATTCATCATTTTTATTTATTTATTTGAATTTTTAATTGCTAGAAATTCATTTAATTAATTAAAATATGTGGAAAATGCTAAACCAAAGTTTTCAAATCTTTTTATGCATGGAATAACTCAAGGATTTCGTGCATGATCAGATTTGGAAAGAATCAAGGTAATTGAACATGATTTGTATCAAATTTGCATGAAAAAAGATTTGAAAAGATTATGCAAAATCACAAAATCAAAAGCATTGATTCCATGGATATTTGGCTTATTTTGTTGACCTAAAACACTCACACATATATATACATGATAACCCTAGTCCAAAGAACCTCTAAGCTGCGCAAGAACACCATAACCAAGTTTGCATTTTTTCAAGAAAACTCAAATACTGAAAACCACCTTCCAGTGCGATTCAAGGCCAAATAATCATTCTATTGTGTTCCTGAGGCTTCAAGGAACGTGTCTGAATCAAAAACATCATCCCTAACGTCAAGAATTGGTAATTAAAAGTCAGACTGTGTCCTTCTTTTTGCATAATCGTGTTTTATTATTCAGGCCATATCCATGCATTTTGATTCTTGATTTGTACTAATGAGTTGATTCTGAAGCTAGCAGTATGATTTAATTGAAGAATCATTGCCCATACGCGATTTCACCATGAACGACGCCTAGGGTTTTCAAAACCTTGAATTGGGGGTTTACTCCTATGGAAATATTGGACCATAAGAATGATGCCATTTAACTCGTGAGGTTCCACTGGATCTAACATACACCTCGCGATTAATTTATGATTAGCAGGGTGCTAATCGCTATTTTTGTATACACTATTTAGTGGGGGTTTAAAACCCCCGCTATTCAATTGTTTTTTATTTCAAGTAAAGCGCAACAAGGAAGAAGAAGATGAGGTGTAGGCCAGTAAGTGGTTCATTTGAATTTTCGCGCTAAAGTCCCACTAACTCTTGTTTTATCTTATGTTAATTGTTGGTCATATAATATTCAAAGCGCGCGTTTGGTTCAAGTGGCAGGCATGTGTATTGGTAACTTCTGGGACCTGGGTTCGAATCCCAGGTCCCCCTCCCTTTCCATAATATTTTTTCTAACGTCATCCTGTGCAGCTTACCTCCTGAGGCTCATCCTACGCCCAATGATCCAAACGTGCCACACGTCCAACAACCTCCATCCAATGGCCAGGATCTGAGGCCCATGAAACGATGCAGTCAATGCACCCACACGCTAGCCAAAAAGTCAACAAGGCCAAAAGACCAATGGGCCAAAAATGCTGAATTATACCTCCTAATTGGGGACAGAACCCCCCATGGTTTGCCTTTCATTCTTTTTTCATATTTTTCTAGTTTATTTATTTTAATTAATTTCCTTTAAATTCTTTAATTTATTTTATTTTCATAAAATATAAAACAATATAAAAATCAGAAAAGACAAAAATCAAAATATATTTTATTTAATTAATATTTTTGTAAATAAATAATATCATTTAATTTAGTTTTTAATTCTAGGGTTAATTTTAATATCTTTTCTTAATAAACTAAAAACTTGTAGAATTAGGTTTTAATCAATTTTATTACTTTTTCTTTTATTTTCTCATCACTAGTAATTAATTATTTATTTTCATAAATCAAATTGCATTAATTAATTAGGTTTAATTTTAGGTAATTTTCATATTTTCTTAATAAATAAAAATTGTAGAATTAGGGTTAATTAATATTTTAATTTCATTTAATCCTCATAAAAATCATCAATACCAAAAAACCTCAAAAATAATTTCTTTTTAGTTTAATTTTATTAATTAGTCAGTCATAATTTAATTTCATTAAAAAGGGTCCAACGCCCTCGCTTTCAATTTTAATTTAATTCGCGCATTTTATTTTATTTCTTATAATATTTATGTAACTCTCCCAAAGCCGTGTAAATTTATATTTCTCGCACTTTACTTCTTTATTTTCTGTCAAATCGGGTCCTGGATTAAATTTGGCGATGTGGACCCGCGCCTTTGTAATAGTCTAGGAACTTCATATTTCTCGCTCTTTTAAACTGTTAATAAATGCATGCAAGAATGAATGACAAAATAAAAATAACGCGTAGATCACCCATGACATGACAAAAGACAAAATATCTGAAAACGACACACAAGTCACACACCACCCCTAGGGTACGCCTCACTGTTGCTTTGCCTCGAAAGGTGATCGTCGAGTAGAGGATATCTTAGTAAGTCCTCATGATCCGGGAACCTGGCATGAGGGTAGCTTCTAAGGTATCTTCCTATTGCTCCGGTGATCACCATGTCCCGAACCTCGAATTGACCCGAACACCTCCAACGGTGGTGCTACCTACCTCTCAATGGTGGGATGGCACTACCTTAAAGGACATTTACACAGACGAATTCCTTAGGGTAGGTAGACGACTCTAGATACTTGCTCTAAATTCAAAAACAAATCAAAAATACTTTTCACACCGACACCTTTTCAAAAAGCTTTCGAAAGCGATTTTTTAAACACTCTATAGGACTGATACAAGAGTCGAACTGGAAATTTCAAAGAAACTTTTTTAAACCCACAGTTGAAAAGCAAACAAACCATTTTTGAAAACACAATGAGCAAGTATCTAAGAGCCCATGGATAACCATGAATAGAAAGGGTGCTAACACCTTCCCTTTCTATAACCTACCTCCCGAACCGAGAGCAATCTCTATAAGGAATTTTTCTGTGCTTTTGTCCTTTCCATTTGGAGAAAATAAAAGACGGTGGCGACTCTTGCTTCCGCGACATTTCGCGAACCAGCGTTAAACAGTCAGTTCCAGATCCACCGATCACAATGGCATCTATAAGCCCATATTAAACGATACTATATCACCTCTCTAAATGGCATATTTAAGACCATTATATAATCAACCAACAATGTTACTTCGTACACATGTGAGTGCATATTTCTGGGAACTTAAGTGTTCAATCCTCTTCTGCCTTCAGATCACGAATGGCGAGCATTCAATCTAACTCTTAAGGTTTAAGAAGAATGAACAGGGGAAGTTGTTGTACCCTGATATTTTCCCTCCCATTGTTCAATACAAATTAATTCAAGATACTTCCTCATGCACATGAAGGTCTCAAACACTCAAGACTACTCAAGGGTTGATCAGACAAACCCTCCTCCTAAGCAGTGACTTACAACTAGGGTTTTGTTTTTCTCAAAGGAAATTGGACTTCTAATATCTCAAGTCTACTTCATGGTTCTTCATATGTATCAAGGTACCCTCATGCCAATTTTCAAGCCTTGCAACTCAAGTTTGCTCAGTCAATTAGTCAGATGATTGAAAATCAACTGTATTGAACAAAAAATCAAGTTTGACCAATTTACAGTCAAACTTCAATATTTTTGGTCAAAATCAACATTTTGAAGTCATATTCATAATTTGATCAAGGTTTGATCATGATTTATCAAAAAAACTCAAGATTCATTAAACGTCAAAAGTTACTAAATTAGGGTTTTCTTTAGGAGAAGTCAACTGAATTTTGACAAAGCATAACTTTCAGATGCTTCATCAGAAAATTATCATCCAAATCTCATTTTGAATTCAACTCAATTCTCTACAACTTTGTCTCTATAATCTCAAGGCCAAAAAATGCTTCATTTGAGAGATATGAGCCAAAACATTACAGGTCATTTTGAAAGTCAACAAAAAGACACTTTTTGTCAAGGCACTTTACATCAAGATAAAAGATTAATATTATAAAATGACCAACATATAGGTTGTAGGGGACATCTTGAGCTTTACAAAAAGTCTAAGATCACCTTTATATGACAAAATTGAGTGAGTTATAATTGGTGCAAGTTGGGTAATTTTGAGAAAATGCATGAAATCCAAATTGAGCAAGTTTGAATTTTTGGGCTAATGGGCCTATCTTTTAAAGTCCAAATGTGTTCCTGGTCTCATATAGGACCTCTAAGTCCATTCATGCAACATCTTTATTTTTATTTCATTTATTTTTATTTTTATTCATTTAAATTCAAAATTAAATCAAATAAATATTAAATAAATGTATAAGGCATAAAAGGCTTGTGATCTGAATCTTTTGGAGGCCCAAGGTCATGCTACAAACTGTGTACACCTATTTGTGAATCAAATCTTTATGGTTTTGTAATATTTCATCTTATTTTCAAACAAAATCAAATATATGTTTCATATGATGTCCATGCCCATCTTTTAACCTAATCCTTTCTCCTATAAGTACACTAGATGTTCAGACCAAAAACAGACGTGAAGGCTGCAAGAAACAAGGATTGTGAGATTGAAAATTTGCAAAGAAGAAGTGAACTTGATTTCCAGTTTCAGCAATCCTCAAGGCTAGGCAACCATCCAAAATGATCCTTGAGGTATCATAGAGTAAGTACTGATCGTTCTTGATGATCAAATGTACCTATAACATGCATTCATTCAATCATCGGTTTTGCATATTTTGTGAAATTCATATTTTAATATTTGTGATGCTTTGATTTAAATTAACAATTTCAATGTGTTCTTGAGACAAAATAGCGCAAGTTTTGTCCCTTGCATGAAACCCATGACGCCAGAATACTCCATCACCATTTTTCTTTATTTTGATTGTATCTCACTCTACAGGTTGAATTATCCAAAAAGAATTCCACCATTGGATTCGCAAGGGTCGAATTAGGGGGATAGGGTCCCTCTTGATCTCTAACTTATGTTGTTTTTGCAGGTTGTTGTTTGGCCTTATCGGAGAAGACGACTGGAGCTAGAGCTCTGGCACTTCTCCGGTTCACATGTTTTATAATATATTTGCTTGTTTTTATTATGTTAACAGATTTGAAGTGCGATGCAGTTGGTTGAGACAGAGGCGCGTAATATGAAGGGCGTGGGTTCGATCCCTGTCTTGAAATGCCTTTTTGTTATTTTCCAAACTAACATGCATGTTTCATATATATTTATCACTTCCTTTTTCCTACCACAACCAGTGCATTGGCCAAGTGGCATGCAGTACAACTTGTGGAGCATGGGAGCATGGGCTCAACACCCACCCCATGCAAATCCTTTTTTTTTCTATTTTCTAACCTAATTTCCTTTCTATTTTCTTTTCTAACCCTAATTAATTTTTAATCAATCATTAAACTAACCTAATCTTTTTTATTAATACTAATAAATTAGGATTAGGGTTTTTAACTAGTACTTAATTTTCTTGATATATTTCTTATTTACTAAATTAATTAATTAATCAACTTTTTTTCTTAAATATTAAAATCTATTATAATTTAGGTTTTATTAATTACTTTTATCACTTAAATTATTTTCTATAAAATACCAAAACATTAACTTAGATCTAAGATCTTGTTAACATTTTTTAAACATTTTTCTTTTTTTTTCTTTTTGGTATTTAATTTTCGTAGATAAAATGTATAGGGCGCACTCTCTAATTGTAATAGCGTAGATTTATTTTCCGCATCTTTTTTTCATATTATGAAACTGCTCACAAGATGTAATAGCATAGGACATTTATATTTTCGCACTTATATTTTTATGCTATGATTAACAACTAGGGTTTGTATGGCAAGACTAATAACTGAACATAGAAAACCCTAATTCTCAAGATAAATAACTGAAATCAATAGAAACTTCACACTTTCACCTCTAGGATAACCTCTTTTGTTGCCTTATGATAATTGGTCACGTCCCTCGAAAGTGGGGATACTTTAGCAAAAGACCCTCGATCAAATCATCATAGTACCTTCGAATGAAGATCACAGTCCCTCGATGACCCTACGATCAAAATAATGATAGTCCCTTCGATACAATTGCTAAAGTATCCTTACATGTTGTCTTCGATGACCATACGATAACCCTACGCCTATCCCTTCACATTCAATAGATAGGGCTACCTACCAACTAATAGTATATATATTACTATCTCTAAAGGAGAAGGAAAATAATAAGAAAGACCTTTAGTGAGTAAGGAACTCTTAAATGCTTGCTCACAACATTTTTCACAAGTAATACATTTTTCACACTTTCAAAACAAATATTTTTAAAACAATTTGTACGCGTTCTTGAGGACTGATATAAGAATCATTACAAAGTCAGCCTTACGCTGGAATTTCAAAATATTTTCAAACAAATCACACACGCAAAACAAGTTTTCAAAATACTTTCTTTAACTCGTTCCATGTGGTAACAGAGTTGGATGGTAGAGACTGGAGCCATGCTCTAGCTCTATCTCTTAATGATAAAGGAAAGAGACGAAGTCTTATTGCTTCAGAGCTGACACCATTTGCTTTCATTGTGTCTGCATACTGCACAAACATGGATAGATGAAGATTTGGATCGTCCGTATGACATCCTGAAAATTGGTTTTGTTTGACAACTTGCAAAAGTGAATGTTTTAACTCGAAATCATTTTGTGTGATAGCGGGAGCAACAATACTATTGTGGGGTTCCTCTTATGATGGGGCAGCATAATCCCTGAAAGGGCAATTTTGGGGTCCTTCAGCCATTCTCGGGTCAGGAAGAGAAAAGTTAGGAAGATGTGTTTCGGGAAGATTGTATTTTGATTGGTACTCTATAATTTGACATCTTATACTAACAAAACGCTCGATCTCGTCGAATGGTTGCTCTAATTCTCCGTCTTTAGAGCGAGTGTTTGGCATACAATCGAAGGTTAAAATTAAAATAAAATTGGTTTCCTTAGTCTATACTGCGTAACAAGGGATTTACAGTATTTGACTAATTCATTCACCGGCAACAACGCCAAAAACATGATCGCGACTTTGTAGGTCTATCGGGTGTAGTGACTGCAAGTGCACAGTCTTACCGTGTAGTTTTAAAAGATATCAAACCCCCAAGGACTGATGGTCAAAACTGCTGTTATCTTAGGGTCACTATGTAAAGCTAAGGCTAATTATAAAATCGGGGTGTTTGGGTTAAATCGGGAATCAACTAAAGTCTAATAATTAATAACGGGACACCGATATGTATTTCGTCGTCTTAAGGGATTTGGTAAGTTGTTGACATTTGTTTTTAGTATGAAAACACCATTTCGGTGAAAACTATTTGTTCAAAGACCCTCGTCTCAAACTTCTGTTCTATTGAATCAGATTATATTAGTTAAGCTCGAAATGAGCGCTTCCGCTGTTTCATTTAAAACTCAAAAGTATTTTTTAAAACAAATAAAGTCCAATTAACTTTAAAACGCTTCCGCTATTTTTAAAATTAATGTTTTAATAACCACTATCTGGTTAAAACCTCAAACTTCTGCTCTGTTGATTTTAACCTTAGACTGTCTCTTACTTCCGTACAAAAACAATTAAATATTCAAATTGGAAATTATAACCAGAAAAGTGTTTTTGTAAAAATAATAATTCCAGTTAATTACCGAATCCTTTCGGTTAAGTTTTACATACCGGTATCAGAGAATCTAGCCAGTCATAATTTTACCGCAAAACAACATAAAATTAAAATTAAAATTCAACAACGCATGCATGGTAAGAAATAAATAAATTATACTTATTAAAATAGGAACCTGAAATGAATAATAAAGCGATTAATTCCGAGTAATGCGTATCCTCCACAAGCCGGCAGGATTGACTTGTAGCAAAAATATCTCGAATTAAATTAAAGTAATCCTAAGCAAATTCTGGAAGTCTGGAAACAAAACTAGTGTTGCAGTATTTCTCCGATGTGGAAAAATACTGCTTTGATGGTGGGGTTTTTTATTGCCTAAGTAGTTCTACGAAGTCTGGAAAATTAATGCTAGAAATCTACACTGGAAAATATCAAAACAGAATACAAAAATAATGCTGAGCAGAAAAAATGAAATTGAAAATAAAATTGTGTAACAATTGTTCAGGGTGCGAGAGAGAGCCTGTGAATTTTTGGTAATTGCTTCAATATATAGAGTCCATTAGTTTAGGAAAAATAAGAATTCAACATGAAGAAGAATCCGTGAACATGCGCGTTGAGTCTGTCAAATGGAGAGAAAATCGTAACTTCTATATGGATTGTGGCGAGCGGTATGCGTGCGTGATGTGGGGCACAAAACTCTTATTTGTCCCGGTCGTAACATGAAACGTACTGAGGGGTACAAAACTTAATTTAGCCCAGTCATAACATCCTTGTGGCGGGCGGCGCGCCTTCTGGTGCAAAAAGTGCTGAAATGCTTCAAAAAGGTCATTTGAACTTCATTTTTCCATTGTTTTTCTTCCTTTTCTCATTTATGTGTTGCAAAAGCTAATTACCTGAAATATGTTGCAAATACTACAAATATAGATAAAATATGATATAATAAATGCAGAATCGGAAGTTTTATCTACGTAAATCGGTTTGAAAAAAGCTATAATTATTCGTGCTATCAGAAGGAAACTCCATTGATTCAAAATCTAGAGTCGAAAAGTATTCTTGAACCTCCAAAAGTAAAAGTGATTTATTGTTGTTTAATTTTCATTTTTTTGTAATTTTTTGTTATTTATTTACTTATTTTGAGTATGGATCCTTGGTCTTGAGATTGAGTAGATAAATTTTCATTATTCATTTATTTAATTTCATGAAAATTTGAGAAATTATGACATCTATAATATTTTTACTATAGACATGTGTCAGATCAGTTGAGAAGAAAACTTGATAACAAGTCAAGTCAAATGATTCTAGTTGGATATCATTCGACAGGAGGTTACAAGTTATTCGACCCAGTGAAGAAGCAGATTGTGATCAGCATGGACGTGATCATAGATGAGTTTAAAGAATGGGATTAGACTGAAAATGTCAAGAAAAATTCAGTGGGAATCTTACTTGAAGAACCAGAAACTCAAGTCGAAAGAGAAGTTCGACAAGAGGAACCAGCAGTTATAGATCAACTAAGTACAAGTAGACCTCAAAGAACAAGACGCATGCCTGCAACATTGCAAGACTGTGTGATTACATCAGATGATGTGATAGATAATCAAGGTGAGTTGGTACATTCTGCTTTCTATGCAGATGTCGAACTTGTCAATGTAGCTGAAGCATTGAAAGATTCAAAGTGGGTGAAAGCAATGAACGAAGAAGTGAAGTCTATCGAAGACAACAACACTTGGTCACTTGTCGAATTGCCTCAAGGCAAGAAGAAAATTAATGTCAAGTGGGTATACAAAGTGAAAATGAATTCGAAAGGGGAAGTAACTCAACACAAAGAAAGGCTTGTGGCGAAAGGATTTCTACAGAAAGAAGGAATAGACTTTGATGAAGTTTTTGTACCTTTTGCTAGGATCGAAACAATCATGTTGGTTGTTGGTCTAGCAGAAATAAATAGACGACACATATGTCAGATGGACGTAAAGTGTGCATTCCTGAATGGACCCTTAGACGAAGAAGTTTATGTTAAACAACCAGTTGGGTTTGTGAAACATGACGAAGAGAGAAAGGTGTACAGGCTGCATAAAGCCCGGTATGGATTGAAACAAGCTCCAAGAGCGTGGAATAAGAAAATTGATAGTTTCCTAAGGGAGAAGGAATTTGTGAAGTGCACAACTGAACATGGGGTATATGTAAGAAGAAGCAATAGTGAATTACTTATACTATGTCTCTATGTAGATGATTTATTGATAACAGGTAGCTGCAAAAGTGAGATCGAAGACTTCAAAGGTGATCTCAGCAAGGAATACGAAATGTATGATTTGGGTGAGATTTCATATTTCCTTGGCATCAAAATTTACAAGAGCAGTAGAGGTTTAATGATGCATCAAAGAAGATATACAAGAGAAATTCTCAAGAGGTTTGAGATGGTGTAATACCCCAAATTTGTCCTACCCCTTTTACTTTTATCTGGTTTATGCATTTTCGCGCTTTTCTCATGTACATAACTCCATTAGGTCATTTAACATTGCATACATTCACTAACAACATAATTTGGCATGAGATCAATGATATGATGGAATTAAGGTTTCTATGGCTTTGATAGTCCTCATCTTCACTCAGGCTTGAATCAGTTAGTTTCCCAGTAACTATGGTTTATGGAACTAGGGTTTGGATTCTTAATTTATTGAGAATTTCTCCCCAATCAAGCTATAAGGCTGTCATTCTCGTCAAGGGCAGCATCACTAGGGTTTCACTAAAGGTTTAAGTAAAGACTATGTGAACTAAGGTCTAAGTTCAAAGTCATATTGAATATCTTCTTCAGGGATCCAAGACGTTGTTATTCTGGTGCTCATATAGTCGAGACATGGTACAAGATGTGGATTGTAATCAAGGTGTCATTATTTCAATACTTGTTGCTTGACGCGCAAATTTGGTTTAGATCGGAAAATTAAATTGAATTAGGGATTCGCTGAAGCTGTAGTTTGATTAGAATTCATTCATTAATATTTGAAGTGGATTTGGAGAAAATCAAAGTTCTTAAATATTTGTGTGGCTTTTCTTGGAATTAAAATCACAAGTATGAAAAAGCATGCATCAAGTTCATCCAACCATCAAAATATCGTCCAAATAGCCTCTCATGGATTCATTCAAGATTCACGTCTCTTTTGATTACCTTACAAATATTTTGGATTCATACCATGATTATTTGAATTCATACAAAAGCCATTTCATTATGTGGAAATAAAGTCAACATACATTCCAATATGTATTCAAATACATACAATTCCAAATTCCATTACAATTATACACAACATCTATACATTTTTACCAAAACCTATCCTAATTTTCAATCATTCTTCATGCTTCAACCTTTAACCCAAACTTCAAGCTTCCAAAACTTTGTGTTATGCGTCTTTGTTCCAACTTCATATCATCTCCAAACTCATTCAAATCCTCACTTGGTGTTTCCCTTTTGCCTTTGCTTCCCAATAGCCCTGATATCCAAACAGCCCTGCACAATAACAAACTGCAAACAACTAACAAACTTCTAGCAGAATAACTAACTTCTATAACTGAAAGCCCAAACAGAATTCAACAAAATACTCCAAATAACTCCTAACCGAATGGAATCAATTGTCAAACTCACTCTACAATTCCTACAGATCTAACAGCATATGCATAACAGAATCTCATAACTACCTAACCACCTAACAGAATCATAAGAGAAGGAGAAGAGAGAGGACTCACGATACTTTAATAACAGAAAAAAAACTCACCAAGAAAATTCTTTGTTCTCTCAAGAAACAGATTTGCTGCTCCCTCTTCAACCTTCTCTTTAACCTGTAATCTCTTGAACAATTTCATCGATCATCATTGATTCTCCATTATTGCAATCTGCTTCGCAACCTCCATTATCAACTTTATCTTGAAGATTCAACAAAAATTTTGCTCTTCTCTTCGATCTACAACAAGTCACGCAGCAGGTCGTCATCATCGTAATCTCAGCAACCTACATAATTTGCATCATCTTCATCCTCTTGAGAGAACCTTCATTTTCAACGAAACTTGCTGATGGCTTAGCTTCTGCTGCATCTTCTTCAAGAACTCCAATCTGTAACAGGATTCAATACTACATCAATGATTCAGAGAATACGCTATCATATCATCATCGTCGTTAACGACTGCATTATAACAACAAAAATCACCAGCTTCTACTTTGAATCCTCTCTATAATTCATCAATCTTCATCGCCTCTTCTTCTCTGAATCTGCATCTCCAGCATCACAATGGAACGCATATCGTCATCAACACATGAATCACAACGGAATGAGAAAGAAGAAGAAAGAGGTTGAACTCGTTGAATCAAGATTCAAGAAATTACCTGGAAGTTAGCATCTCTGATTTTATCCTCTAATTGGTATCGATCGTCAATTTTCAACAAAATCCGGGAAATCCTCGTTTTCATGGGAGTTGAGAACAGCGAGTAAACGGAGGCATTCTGATTGGAAACAGAGGGATGAGGAACCGAATAACTGCGGAGGTGCTGTGCGATGTTAAATCAGAGAAGAAGAGGTTTGTGTTGATCGGAGCCACTATGAATGAGCTTAAGCCGCGATGACTGAATCCTACAGCGAAGAAGACGGCGAAGAGAAGAATATGGCGTTCATCGGAGAAGATGCTTCACGGAACTGTGCATGGTGAGGTAGGCTCTTGTTCGAGGAAGCTGAAGAGTTTCAATTCAGTTCAACCCTAATCCTCTTTAAACTCACTGTTCCATCATTTGCAATACCATTTTTTTATATATTTTATTTATTATTAAGTCATTATATAAAGATTAATTGGATTTTGTTCATGATAAGAGGATTGGACCAATACACCCTTGTCCTTGGCCCAAGGGGAAATTTTTTGTTAGATCTTGGGTCTGTGAATAAAAAAGGGGTTCTGGACCTTATTGTTACTAAACCATACCCCCCTGAATTCATCTTGCACCCTTTGACTCTTCTAATTTTTCTTTTTCTTTTTCTATTTTAGTTTTATTCTAGTTTAATTCTTCCTTGTAATTGATAATAAAAAATGATACCACAATAATAGAATGTTTTAGAATTTTAGATTTTCTCCTTAGAATTTTATTAGAGTTTTCTATCATTTTGTATTCAATAATCATTTCATTGTCATTTTTTAGCTAAAATTTTGTGATATTATATTGATGTAACTTTCGCAATATGGAATGCTTGGAGACTAATTATTTGATCACTCATGCGGAGCCACTTCTGTAGAGCTTTCTTATTGCTTGTGTGGCTTTGAAGAGGCAACGGACCTTCTCCGTTCGGTATCACCGTAAATCTCATTTTATTCCTCATTTTCGCACTTCATTGCTTTTTAGATATCATGTGAAGTAGGAAATAAGGAGCGTGCGCTCGAAGTCGCTGTTTAAAGACCTGTAGCAGGTATTCCGCACTTCATTTACAATATGTGTTGTGCTTGTGTTTATTTACTTTCTTGTCGATCGATGAGTCACTCAATTTAGCAATTGAGATCACGACTTCGCTCTCAGTGCATGCTCCCTATAGGACTTTATCGCTTTCCATTCTTTCTTGATTGATCGATGAGTCACTAAATTTAGCAATTGAGATCACGACTTCGCTCTCATTGTATGTTCCCTATAGAATAGTTTTGTTAGACTTTTTTTTTGCATGCTAACATTAGGTAGAAACTTCCCCTTCATCCTTGACATAGGGCTGCTATTGCATGATAACACTAGGTTATAAATAGGCTAGTCTCCCGTAGAATCTTTTCTTTCCCTCTTCGTATCCCTACATCTAAAACAAAAAACTTCTCTTTTTAGCAAATCAAAAACATGCTAATCATAGTCAAACCCTTTTTCAAGGTAACAAAAATACAAAACAAATTCAAATCATTTTGTATGCTCGAGCATCCTTTTGTCTAAAACCCTTTTCAGGTAAGGACATGATTAGTTTACTTTTATGCCAACACATAAGTCTCTAAAGGTCGAGCTGCGGTAGAAGGCGGAATTAACATTGTCCATAAATAGCACAAAACAAACAAAAACATATGAGCCGAACTACGGTAGCTCTGATTCCTCAAAAAGGATACGTAGGCATTAGGGTAGGGCCCAGGCGAGCACAATTTTATTTTCCCTACATTCTTTTCCCTTTTCTTTTGCATGCATTCCCTTCAGTAGTATAGTAAACAGTAAGCATAGATTAAACACACTCATAAGATAGATAACAAGAGTGGATACCGTAGAGTACTACAGGCGTGTGGGGTGCTAATACCTTCTCCTCGTGTAACAGACTCCCTTATCCGATCTCTCGGTCGCAAGACCGTGACTTCTCCCTTCTCAGGTTTTCTCGATGTTTACCTTTACCTACATGTGGGATAAAACACGTTCGATGGCGACTTTATTGTTTTGATGATTTTCAGCCGGTTGTTTCAGATGGAAGAATGCAACTCAACTTCGACACCTGCAGAACCAAGACTGTAACTGTCGAAAGATGCAGATGAAGATGATGTCGACCAAACCCAATACATAAGACTTATTGGATCATTGAGATATCTTTGTCATACAAAGCTGACTTAGCATATAGTGTAGGTATGGTAAGTAGATTCATGCAGAAGCCAAAGGTATCACATCTAACAGCGGTGAAGAGGATACTAAGGTATCTCAAAGGAAATCTTGACTATGGCATTTCGTTTCCTGTAATTGATAAATGAAAAGAATGCTAGTTAGTGGAATACACTGATTCGAGTTGGTGTAGTGATACTGAAGATCGAAAATCAACAGCAGGATATGTGTTTATGTTAGGTGGTGCATCAGTTGCTTGGAGTTCAAGAAAGAAATCAGTAGTGGCATTATCATCATGCGAAGCAGAATACATAGTTGCTTCTCTTTGTGAATGTCAAGCAACGCTGAATTTGGTCGAAGAGATAACAAAGAAAGATTATGGAGCAATTACCATGAAGATCGACAGCATGTCAGCTATCAATCTGGCGAAGAACCCGAGAGCACATGGTCGAAGTAAGCACATCGAAATGAGGTTCCATTATCTTCGAGAGCAGGTAGCATATGGGAAGATGAATTTGGAACACTGCAGAACTGAGAATCAAATTGCAGACATCATGACGAATGGAATGTAGGTCGAAGTATTCAGAAGACTAAGAGTCATGATGAATATAGATAATTTAGACACAATGAATTATGTGGTGTGTTGAATTGTAATTCATAGTGTCAAAATTATGGTGTGTCGAAGAGCACACAAATTATATTTGTTTTAGATTTAAATAGATTTGATTTAGATCTAAAATAGATAGATTTGATTTAGTATCAAAATAGGTATTTTGAACTTTTATAGTTTTGGACTTTGAGTTAACCAAAATCTATAAATAGGGAGTAACCCCTAAGTTTGTAAAAAAGTCAATTCGTTGTAATCACAAAATTTACAGTTGCAACTGATTAATAAAGTTTTCCACAGTTTATGGGCAGAGAGAAACTCTGCAGAAAATAATTGTCTTCTTTTTTTTCTTCCTCATAATTCAGTATCATTGTGTGGTGATATCAATCTTGTTCATCAAGATTGGTAGAAATTTATCATATATATTTGGTGGATTTCCAACAATTGGTTGGATAATAAATTATTCAATATATTTATGATTTTCTCATATTTTTAATTCAATATATTTATGCATTTTAATTTAGTTGTTATGATAATCTAACAGTTTTTTATTTAAACTTTGATTGTGATATTTTGTTGTAAGTTGAACAACTTAGTTTTTTATTAATACATTTTATTAACAAATTTATTGACGTTGTAGATATTTGAGAATGTTCTCCATTTTACGAGGATAGTGTGCTAGGAAAACTTTGGAAATTATCGTTGAAGGTAAGATTCGTTGGTTTTTTCCTTATTGTGATAACCTGTTTTCTTTTGCACGTCTTAAACGTATACAACATGTTCATTTAAAAACCCTTAGATATCTTAAAGCATTAAATATTTAAGTTTATGCATTATAGCAAGCTAATACATTTTGGTTTGATATATATATATATATATATATATATATATATATATATATATATATATATATATATATATATATATATATATATATATATATATATATATATATATATATATATATATATATATATATATATATATATATATATATATATATATATATATATATATATATATATATATATATATATATATATATATATATATAGTTGGATGTACAATAAGTTAAGTACTCATAAAAAGGGGTATACTCTTGAATTTCTAAAAGGGTTGGAGGAATTTGTTTCCTTTGCAATCCAACAACCAGGTATATCGAATAATGAAATTAGATATCCATGCTCTATTGGCAAAAACATTAGTTTCTTACACTTTGAAGAAGTTAAAATTCATATTTTTAAGAAAGGATTTACTCCCGATTATTGGTGTTGGACATGTCATGAAGAAGTGCAGGTTTTGTAATGCACCTCGTGATGAGAAAAAAAAGATTGGTAAGGGGAGATTTAAAGAAGTGCCAATGAAGAGAATGCATTATTTACCCTTATGTTCCTAGCACAACTGATGTTCCACCTTCTTCTAACACGTCTCATGATGCTACTTTTGAGACATCCCGTGTTCCACATCCATCTAACATGCCTCATGTTGCTACTTTTAAGACATCCCGTGTTCCACCTTCAATCAATGTCACACGTCCTCGTGTTGTACCTCCTACTAGGACATCTACTACTCCACCAACTATTGCTTCTCATGTAACACCTTCTAGGGCATCTCATGATACACCTTCACCTTCGATAAGAAGAGTAATATCACCATCTAGTTCACAACCATCTCATTCTGACGGAGCACACACTCCAAGATCTAGTGAAACTGTTGTTGCATCTGAGACACAAAGCAATAACTGCAAGCGAACTCTATACCTTGATGGAAACGGGTACGTGTGTGTGTGTGAAGAGACACGTATTTTTAGCTATTTTATTATACCATATAAGCCTGATAAATAATAACTAATAAGTCTTCTTTGTAGATTTTTGCCTTCACATGCTGCTGCTAAAAGAGATTGGAGATATCATAAAAAGTAATTTTTATGAAGCATGGATCTCATGGAAAAAGATTGACATCAAAAAGGAGAGACTTATGGTTTGATGCATTTAAGGTATGTATATATAACAAAAAAAAATTATAGATGAGTTGTAGTTTTACTTTGCATATTTGCTCTGAAGGTATAATATAAGATGATGAGTTGTTTTACTTTGTATATTTGACCCTAAATGAGTGTTCTGGATGTTTATCCACTTAATCGCATCACAACAAACACAACTATTAAGTTCACACATTTATTTGGGCATATTGAGCCTCATACAAGTCATATTACAAAATTCTGGACATGGCAGAATTGCTTTTTTAACTAAACTGTTAGGATTACAAAGGGTTACAAAAGCATTCAACTTCATTAAAATTCTTCAACAACAAATAAAGGGATTTCATATTCCAGTAATGTTTTCCATTTAAGCTACTGTTATATAAAAAATCTTATCTATACACCAAATAAATGTTCTCTTCACACACGTGGCTCTATCACCTCATCCCAACATAGAGCTAATATGGTAAAGTTTCTCTACTTTCGTATATTTTATTGTTGAGGATTGTTTATATATTTATGTTTAGATTGTTAAATCTAGTTTAATGGTAAGCTACAATATATTTTTTCAAAGTTTGATGTTGTGGTACCTGTCAACTACAAATATTGGAGTTTCTGTCTGAATATCCTAAATTGATATACACCGGTTAAATTCTGGCATAGTTCCGTGAAGTTTGTTAATGGCATAGTTTTTCTATAAAGTGTATACTATATCATACTCCTCACATGCTATTGTGTCAATCTTGTAGCATATCATGTTACTATATGTTAAATTTTGGATCATTATCAGAATCTCGATCATAATCAGATTCATCTTCAGAACCAAAATTATCTTTTGACTATGACTCATCTTCAGAGTCTTCTTCTAACTCTAACTCAATTTCAGAATCTTCAGATTCTGAACTATCTTCAAAAGTTGCATCAGGTGTTAACACTACACTAGAATTGGATTGAGACTTTCTCCAATCTCATTCTTCTGACTCCTTTACAATGACGTCTCTGCTGACTTCAATTTTATTAGTGACTGGACAATAAAGTTTGTACGCACTTGTACTGTGGTATCCAATCAACAACATTATCTTACTTCTATCATCCAGCTTCTTTCTTTTAGTATCTTGTACATGTTTATAAAAAACTGAACCAAATATCTTGAAATGACTCATACTTTGCTTTTCTCCCGCACACTTCTCTAAAGGAGTAGTTTCCTTAAACTTCTTTGTTGGACACCTATTGAGCACATACGCTAAAGTGACAACAACTTCTTCCACAAGGTGTGAGGCATCTTCTTCTCTTTCAACATGCTCTTTGTCATATCAAGCAAAGTTATATTTCTTCTTTCAGCAAGACCATTGTGTTGAGGAGTGTATGGAGCAGTAATCTCGTGCTCAATTCCATTCTCCTCACACAACTTCTAGAACTCCGTGGAGGTATACTTACCTCCATCGTCAGTTATGAGAACTTTCAACTTCTGGCCACTCTGTTTCTGAGCCTTGACCTTGAACTTCTGGAATTCGGTAAACACTTCATGCTTAAACTTGATGAGTGTTATCCATGTCATTCTTGTGAACTCGTCCACAAAAGACACAAATACTTGTTTCATCCAAGTGAAGGTTCTGGAAATGGTCCAGATACATCGGAATGTACTACTCCCAGAGCATGCTTTGCTCTTGGGGCCTACTTCTGATGCAAATGGCAATTTGCTTGTCTTCCATGCATACCTCACATGTCTTCTGAGGATTCACAATCTTTGGAATTTCATGTACTAGTTTCTTAGAACTCAGATGCCCTAAGCTTCTGAAGTTCAGATGCCTCAATCTCTTTTGTCACAACTCACTATCACCTCTAACGCCTTCTATACCAAGGCATTTAGTCTCAACTGTCTTCACATTCATCTTGAATGTTTTGTTGTTTTCATGTTCAGATTGCATAATCAACTTTTGATTGCAGTCATACAACTTTAAGAGATTGTTTTTCATAGTAACTGAGAAACCTTTCTCAATGAGCTGGCCTATACTAATTAGATTACTCTTCATGCCATGAACATACCAAACATATTTGATCCGAACGATTCTTCCATTCTTTACTTTGACTTTGACATTTTCCATACCTTCTGATCAAGCGATTTGAGCAACCAGTGTCTATATACCACCCGTCTATCAAATACTTACCATCAAACGCAGAGGCCATTAATAGCACAGGTTCATCATCAGAATCTGTTCTGGCTATATTTGCTTCTTTTGATTTGCTTCCCTTCTTTGACCAACAATCTTTAGCAAAGTGGCCAAATGGTTTGCAACAGTAACATTGAACCTTCTTCTTGTCAAACTTCTCCTTCCCCTTCTGATGTTTCTTCTTATTAGAATTGGAGGCTTCTGACTTCTGGAAACTGCCACCATATATATCTTCTTCGCTTCTGACAAAGAATGATTTTGATCCTTCTTGACAAAAGAAGCTTTTAGAACCTGCTTAACCCCTCTTTTAGAGATTCTTCCAGTCAGACGCAACTCTTGTGCCTCTAAGTTGCTTTGCAGCTCTTTAATTCTCATAGTGCTTAGATATTTAGAATGTTCAATTGCTACAACAATGTAATCAAATTGAGGAGTAGGGGATCTCAATACATTCTCAATGATTACTTGTTCAGAAAGAGTTTCTCCACACAACTTCATCTCATTTATGATCAAAATCACTCTAGGAATGTAATTTGGTACCTTCTCATTGTTCTTCATGTTGAGATTCTCATACTGCTTACATAAAGATTGAAACTTCACCTTCTTCACTGATGCATCACCACAGTAACACTGTGTCAGCATTTCACTTTCTCGTACTGCTTACGTAAAGATTGAAGCTTCACCTTCTTCACTAACGCATCACCACTGTAACACTGTCAGTATATCCCATGCAGCCTTCTCCGTCGTTGAATCAGCAATTTTCTCAGACACATTCACATCCATACTGATGGATGTAGAACAACGCGTTTTGATCTTTATTCTTCGTATCTCTCTACGTATTTCACCATTCCTCTGTCGCATCCGCTGCAACCGGTTCAATATTTCAGCTTCACCCCTTTTATTTAGGGGATTTCTTTAGCCACCCTTATGTCTTCTTAGAGGTCTCTGGCGAAATTTTCATTTACCTCTTAGTTTGGGATATGTATATCTGAACTCACCACCTTACTATTTAAAGGGGTGGATTCGGATAGCCTGTCTGAATAAACTTTTTTTTTAAATTAGGGGGTTTTCGGATATGCATATCTGAATTAATCTCAAAATTTAATTACAGACGTGTTCAGATATGCATATCTGAATCGTTTTAATATGTACCAATTTTCGAAACAAAAACAGAGTCTATTCTAACTCACTAAATTCTCTCTCTCTAATCCAACTCAACTCTCCCATTTAAAATTTTGAGCAACACTTTCAACTCATTTGAAGAACAAAGCACATTTTCAAGAAGCAAAGTGCATTCTCAACTCATTTCAACAACACTTCAAAGCTCTGAATTTGAGTAAGTTTCTCCTAATCCATTGTTCTACTTTGCTTGTGTATAATAGGTTATTTAGAATCATTTAAGTTCAGTAGGTTGAAGTATAACTTGTAAACTGTGGTTGTTTGGATGTGAAAACGAAGTTGTTGTTTCTCTGTTTGTTTTGATTGGCATTATGTTTAGTAAAATAAATTCAGCTTAGACATGTTGAATGAAGATCTTCTATCAACTGGAGCAACATGTCGAATGTGATTTCCTATGCAGGTTCTTTCGACATCGTGATTGTGTACAACTGAATTGTTGGATATTTTAGTTTGTTACAGGTGTAGAATATTCTGTGAATATTATGCTATCACGCACAGTTTCAAGATTAAAAAGATTCAAGCTGATTTCAAGGAGAATTGTTAGTTTCCAATTATAGAGATAATTTAGAAAAATAATTATTGATATCTTAACTTTGAGGAGATAACTATACAGCGCCCCTTTCATCTCCAACCACATATGTGAAGCCCAAATCTAATTCATTGAAGATTATAAATAGAAGACTTCAACTCTAGTACAAGTATGAAACTTACTGTGTCATTTTATTAGAGTTTGTGTGTTAATTGTGAGCCTCTCGATTATCATCTTGATGAAAAAGTAGGATTTTGTTTTGGAGTTGTAAGTTTTGTTTGTCATTCTAAAGTTTTTAAGTAATGAATGATTATGTGTCTTTGAAGGGTGACTTCTGTGTTTTCTAAGTGTTTAGAATTGTTCAGTCACTGGTTTGTGATTGAAAGGGATTTGAGAAGGGTCTCATACCTAGGTGACTCTTAGGTAGAAGTTAAGTAAGAGCAGTGATTAAGTGAGAAGTTGTAAACGAGAGAGTTTAGCTTCGAATTGATACTATTTTATTTACTTGATCTCTGGCTTGGTAGCCTCCAGAATAGGTGTTGTTGTACATTAAAATGAGTTAACAATCTTGTGTGTTCTTTATTTTTCTGCATTGTCTTTATCGTTTACCTTGTCATTGTGTGTTTGTTCAGAGAAAAGTGTTCTGACATCTTTTAGGACATCTGAGATCTGAAAATCAGAATTTTATTTGGTATCAGAGTATGCATCCTGCTCTGTCTCTCGGTGAGGTTCCGGTGTGATCGGTGGAAATAGAACTGACTGTTTTGAAATGCAGGTTCGCGAAATGTCGCGGTAAGCAAGAGTCGCCACCGTCTTTTATGTTCTCCAACAAGGAAAGGACAAAAGCACAGCAAAATTCCTTTTTGAGATGTTTCTCGGTTCGGGAGGTAGATTATAGAAAGGGAAGGTGTTAGCACCCTTTCTATCTGTGGTTATCCACGGGCTCTTAGGTACTTGCTCACTATGTTTTCAAAAATTGTTTGCTTTTCAAGTGTATGTGGGTTTGGAAAAAGTTTAGTTTGAAAAACTTCTAGGTAACTCTTGTATCAGTCCTCAAGAGTGTATGAAGTATTTGTTTGAAAACTTTTTGAAAGTGTAGGTGCGAAAAGTTGTTGTTTGTTTTTGAAAGAGCAAGTACCCAGAAGAAATCTACCTACTCTAAGGAATTAAGTTGTGTAAGAGTCCTTTAGACAGTACTATCCCACTATTGAGAAGTAGGTAGCGCCGTCGTTGGAGTTTCGGGTCAATTCGATTATTGGGGCATGTGTGGTCACCAAAGCAATAGTAGGACGCCTTAGCGATAACCCTAATGTCCTAGATCTTTTTTATCCGAGGTAACCGTTTCGAGGCAACTGGATCTTTAGACAGGAGGGTGACCTCTAAAACACCCTATACTTGATGACCACGTTCGAGGCAACCAAGTGAGGCGTATCCTAAGAGTGACATGTGCGAGTGTGTCAAATTCAGTTTAAGATTATCTTTGAACATGCATCATTGTGAGCTACGGGTTGATTTTATTTTTCATACAAGTCTTGTCATGCATAATTAACAGTTAATAGTTTGCAGGAAATAAAGTGCGGAAAATTGAATCTACGCTATTACAAGGCGCGGGTATATACATCGCCAAAAACAAACCCTTTGGAAAAAATAAATTGCGAGAAAATAAAAAGAAAGCGGTAAAAGCCCTAATTAACTATTACATTCTCGGAGCAGATACATAAATATGATCAAAATAATGAATTAAAAATAAATATGCGCGCGAAAGAATTGAATCGGGACGTCCTTAGGGTTTTGACCCTTTTTGAGAAAAGAATTGAAGTTTGGTCCTTTTTTGCAATTAATCAAATTAAACCTAATTTACTAATTAATTAATTAATTAAAAGAAAAAGTATTTTTTTGGTTTTTTATGTTTTTTAAGGAAAATAAAAATAAGAAATTAAAAGTCAAAAGAAAAACCCTAATTCTAATCTATTTTATTTATTGCAAAAATATTCAAAATTAACCTAATTAAACTAAATCAATTTGGTTAGTATTTATTTACAAAATAATTAAAATTAATAAATAAGAATAATAATAATAATTAGTAAAAATATTTACATTTTAATGGTCTGAATTTATTATGAAAATTAATTTGTTAGTTAATAATAATAATAATAATAATTAATAAAAGAAATTATAAGGAAAAGAAAATAAAAAGCAAAAACAATTAACCAGGGGGGTGTTGGCCCAAAGAGGAGGTGAAGCCTGGAATTCCTGGCCCATTAAGCCAAGCCTGCGTTGACTTCTGGAATTGTCCAGAGCGTGCCTTGACTGGGAGTATGGTGAGGATCATCTTATGACCACTGGATTGATGCACAAGGCCACTTGGCACACTGATTTGTGAGGTGCATGATGAGACGCTTTGGATAGCCTGCATATGATTACATTAGAAAAAATATGAAACAAAGGTTTGGGGGACCTGGGAATCGAACCCAGGTCCCAATGATCCTTGGACAACGCAACAACCACTGGGCCAACTGCACGCCTTTGTTAGTATAATAATGGACAAATATTATATGGGATAATTAATAATTATGTTATAAACAAACAAAAGCGTGCGCTTCTTTGAATAGGCCACCCATGCGCTGACACCTCATCATGGTCTTCACTGAATACCTGCAAAACAAATCAAATAGCGGGGGTTTTTAACCCCCACAAAATAGCACGAGGAAAAATAGCGAACAGGTCTGTGTTTAATATAAATTGTTCGCGAGCATGGTGTTTGATTCGTCTGGACGCAGCGATCTCAACCATAGGCATTATGAAACTTAATTTTTCTCATACTGAAAAGCCCCAATTTGGAAGCTTGGAAAACCTAGAATTCGTCAATGGTGGTTTGTGATTCAAGGCGTTTCAGTCCAATTAACCTGCACCATTAGCTTCCTATGGACTCATACAACACAAAACAAACAACAAATCGTGTTAAATGCACATGAATAATGAGATGCGATTCTAAAAAAATTGTTCAAACCGTGACACTGTTCTTGCGTGTTTCTTGAGTTTTAGTGCTTGGTTTCGATTGCAATATGTTCCTGGGGATCCCTGCAATGTATTAGAAGCAATTAAAAGTATTGAATTGGCCTTGAAGTGAGAAAACAGTTTTCAAATTTTCTTGACTTTTTTGGAATTGGTTATGGCTTTTTGCAGCAGCTTTTCACGTTCCAGGCATTAGGGTTGAGTTGTGCATATATAGTAGAATGGATTTAGGTTACAATCTTGGTCAAAGATCCATGGAATTATGGTTTCAATATTTGATTGAAAATCAAATATTTTCCAATCTTTTTTATTGACAAAACTTGCTAATTTTGGAGATTTTGGTCCCCTTGATGTGCACACGAAATCTCCAGCATATGTTGACCACTTTTGCTTCACAAAAAGATTTAGAAATCATATCTTGATATTTTCCTACAATTAAATGAATTAATATTGATTAAAAATTCAATTAATTAATAAAAAATAAGAAAATAATTCAATTTAAGCTCAATGGGTCGTGCATAAGCCTTGGACAATGTTTCAAGAAGAAATTTGAGGCCCATCAGCAAAAACAAAGTGTTTTGAGCAAAGTTGACTTTTGCAAGTTCACAAAAATTTCCCAACTTCTCCAATGCATAGCTTGCTCAATTTTGATCATATGAACATGTTCTTGGACATTTTGGAAAGGTCTTGAAGTCCTCTAACCAATGCCTTTGGTCCCATGTCATTTGGATTTACCAATCTCAAGTTATGGTCTTTGACTTAAAGTGCATTTTTGTTGACTTTTGAAATTGACCTATAATGTAGAAATTGATAACTTTTTGTGAGAGCATTTCTTGGACTTGGAATGTGAAGATGAGTTGTAGGAAATGTCATCCCCTTCAAAATGAGCATTGGATGGTATTTTTCTGATGAACCATGAAAAAGTTATGCGTTGGTCAAGATACAGTTGACTTTTCTATTGTCCAAAAATAGTAACTTTTGCATCCTTGATGATTTTTGAGCCATGCTTGTGGAATCATGATAAAGACTTGATCAAATGATGATTGTGGCTTCAAAATAATATGTTTGACCAAAATTTCTGACTTTTGACTGCAAAATGACCATTTTGCCCCTGTAGTTGATTGTGAACCAAATAGGGCTTTTGACTGTGCAATTTGCCTCTGTGAGTCTTGAAACTTGACATGTAGATGCTTGACAATGTGTATAGGCCTATGGGACTTGATTGAGCCATTGAAAACCTTAAATTCTTTGAGAGAATCAAAACCCTAATTTTGACTGGCTTATGAGGTATTTGGACTGTGCAACCCTTGAGAAATCTTGAACCATTTGAAGATGATCCTTGGCAAATCTTGAAGAATATGGGAGGGAAAATTTTGGGGTGCAACAATTGCCCCTGTTCAATATTCTTAGACCTGAGGATGTAGATTGGCTTGTGTGCCTTTCGTGATCCGAAGGTGGAAGATGATTGAACACTAGAGTGCCCAGAAATTTGCAATCGCATAGTGGAGTATCGGCAATGTGATGTCGGGAATGGGCTTACAAATGCCATTTGGAGAGATGATGGATGGGAGGATGGGCTTATAGATGCCATCTGGAGATGTGACAGAACTTTGTCGGGAATGGGCTTATGGATGCCATTCGGAAATGTGATGGATAGTTGTGGAGATGGGCTTAAAGATGCCATCCAGGGTGTCGATCGCGTAAGAGATTCCTTAGCGAGAACTTGCGTACCTGAGAAAGAAAGATAATTTCCTGGCCTATTACAGGGGTTGATCTTCAAACTCTTCATGCAGATATGCCCTGGCTAGATACAGGTATCGAATCTACAATCAATCACTCACAGATATGCCCTGGCTAGATACAGGTATCGAATCTGGAACTTCAAACTCTTCATGCAGATATGCCCTGGCTAGATACAGGTATCGAATCTACAATCAATCGCTCACAGATATGCCCTGGCTAGATACAGGTATCGAATCTGGAACAAGTCGTCTACAGATATGCCCTGGCTGGATACAGGTATCGAATCTCTAAACTCTTCATACAGATATGCCCTGGCTAGATACAGGTATCGAATCTACAATCAATTACTCACAGATATGCCCTGGCTAGATACAGGTATCGAATCTGGAATTAGTTGCCCACAGATATGCCCTGGCTGGATACAGGTATCGAATCTGGAACAAGTCGCCTACAGATATGCCCTGGCTGGATACAGGTATCGAATCTCTAAAATCTTCATGCAGATATGCCATGGCTGGATACAGGTATCGAATCTACAATCAATTACTCACAGATATGCCCTGGCTAGATACAAGTATCGGATTTGGAATTAGTTGCCCACAGATATGCCCTGGCTAGATACAGGTATCGAGTCTGGAACAAGTCGTCTACAGATATGCCCTGGCTGGATACAGGTATCAAATCTCTAAACTCTTCATGCAGATATGCCCTGGCTGGATACAGGTATCGAATCTACAATCAATTACTCACAGATATGCCCTGGCTAGATACAGGTATCGAATCTGGAATTATTTGCCCACAGATATGCCCTGGCTAGATACAGGTATCGAATCTGGAACAAGTCGTCTACAGATATGCCCTGGCTGGATACAGATATCGAATCTCTAAACTCTTCATGCAGATATGCCCTGGCTAGATACAGGTATCGAATCTACAATCAATTACTCACAGATATGCCCTGGATAGATACAGGTATCGAATCTGGAATTAGTCGCCCACAGATATGCCCTGGCTAGATACAGGTATCGAATCTGGAACAAGTCGTCTACAGATATGCCCTGGCTGGATACAGGTATCGAATCTCTAAACTCTTCATGCAGATATGCCCTGGCTAGATACAGGTATCGAATCTACAATCAATCACTCACAGATATGCCCTGGCTAGATACAGGTATCGAATCTGGAATTAGTCGTCTACAGATATGCCCTGGCTGGATACAGGTATCGAATCTCTAAACTCTTCATGCAGATATGCCCTGGCTAGATACAGGTATCGAATCTACAATTAATTACTCACAGATATGCCCTAGCTAGATACAGGTATCGAATCTGGAATTAGTCGCCCACAGATATGCCCTGGCTAGATACAGGTATCGAATCTGGAACAAGTCGTCTACAGATATGCTCTGGCTGGATACAGGTATCGAATCTCTAAACTCTTCATGCAGATATGCCCTGGCTAGATACAGGTATCGAATCTATAATCAATCACTCACAGATATGCCCTGGCTAGATACAGGTATCGAATCTAGAACTGCGAAAGTTGATGGTAATCTCTTTTGATTGACCTTTTCCTGAAAAGGAAAACATTAGTTGTATGCGATGTCATGATGTATGAAATGCATGATGTCATGATGTTCTCAAAAATGAACGAGATCGTGTGATGTGATGCGTATATGCATGCATTATGTATGTAAATGTTTATGAATTGTATTTTCGTCCGGGAAAATAAATCCTTGACGAATGTCGAGAGCTTGTTAAATCCTGGGCTGATGTTGAAGAGTTGAGTTCTTCGTTTCCGCTGGGGATGGTGATTACAAGGATAAACCAGTAGGAGAAGATGACTCCATTGGGGAATAAACCTGATGAAGAGATTACTCTGCGGGAAAATACTCTGTGGGGAAGGGATACTTCGCTGAGATTTTGATGAGAACTTCGCTGGGGATTCCATTGATAAATTATGTTGGGGAATTTGATGAACTCCGTTGGGGGATAGGAAGAACTTCGCCGAGGACGATCTTTCCGTTGTAATTTGCTGAGGATAACCCAGTTATAGGCTCTGGTGGGGGATGACCTCTGAACACGGTCGGGGAGAGATACGTTGTACTCTGCGGGAGACAAGCTTCCAGAATCTACTGGGGATAAGCTTCCAGAATCTACTGGGGATAAGCTTCCAGAATCTACTGGGGAGGATGATTCAACTCTCCTGGGGAAACTTTTCAGATTGTACTGGGGGAATGGCTCCACTGGGTGTCTGTATTCCGCCGGGGAACAATCTTATATTAAGACTGCCGGGGATGCTTGCTTAGGAACATCTGTATACTCCGCTGGGGAATGTTGAGATCTTATGGGGATACCCAACTTCCTTAAGGCTGACAGTAGACTAACTCTGCTTGGGGAGAGCATTGCTGACTTGCTAGGGATACTGTGCCTTTTTTGGGCTGACGGGAGATCAACTCTGCTTGTGGAGAGTACTGCCGAGTTGTCTTACTCTCGGGGAGTGAAGGTATCTTGGTCAAATCCTTCAGCTGAACCTACCTTGTTCCTGGAGGACAGAGCAGCTTGTATAGTTCGGGCAATTCTTATTTCCCCAGCTTCTGTGGGAGAAGGTACCTGTGGAGGCGCTTGATGACTGCCGATTGACAGATCTTCTTCTGGTAGGCAAGTGACGAGATGCCGGGACATAGTCGTACGCTGTGATCCCTAATTTTTGCCTAGACCGTCCTTTCGGGTTTTCAGTCCACCGGGATACCCATTTTTGCCCAAGCCGCCTTTTCAGGTTTTCGACTTGCCGGGTGTACGGATTTTTTCATTTTCATCCCTTATTTTTGCCTGAACCCTTTTGGTTCATCGGGATTCCCTTATTTTTACCTAGGCCAGTCGACCTAGCGGGTCTTTGATTATGCGTAGTATTTTTTCGACTATGTCCATGCTCTCAAAGTACAGGGAGTTGTCACTGTCGGTAGCATTGTGTTGCTATACCACCGGAAGATGTCTGATCATGCAAGATTCGTTTCTGGAATTCATGCCCAATGTCCCAAGTGACTCCGACGGAGATTTGCCTCTGGCTATTTGGCATTTGAGAGATTCTCTGAATCTTGACTTAACTGCCCCAGATGATGGACAATGATCATGCCTGCCCCTTGGTTGGAAGTGTTTCTTCCACTTGAGATGACTCCTTTTGTTGAGAAGGTTTTTGTTCACTGGATATTCATCGTGCGAATTTCTCTGTTGTTCGAACAAATAGTCATATGCAAACAATGTTATTTTAAAAATGCCAAGCTTATGCCTGTCTTGAAGTTTTTGAAAATGCATTTTTCAGTAAAACAAGCAAATTTTGTAAAATGTGATGTCAACTCAAGATTTTACAGCGAGCCTTAAGGAGTCAGCATACCTTTGTAACAATATGCTTTCGAACTAACCCATGCTTCAGCTAGGACTTTTAAGGGTTATAGCGTGGCTTGGTTCACGGTTTTAAGAAACAAAGGATAAAGGCTCAAATTTTTATTTGTACCCACCCGCTCTTCGTGATGTTCTTCGATCCTAAACTCAGCTAATCGTGCGTTAGACCTTGTGTGAGTCTTTGCTTTGATATTCCAATGATGGTTCGGATGTTGACAATTTATTTTGAATAGGCAGTCATTTTTTTTGTTGAGGATTTGTAGGACCTCTTTCTTTTTTTGATTTTGTTATCCCTGTTTTTTTGCCTGAACTGTTTCTTTTGTGATTACAGTTAGCGGGATGCCCCAGTTTTGTAAGTCTCCTTCATAGGTTTTGACTTAATGGGCTTTTATTTCTGAGGGATAATGACTGCCTGTCGTATTGATTATTAGGAACCATCACGGTATTTTGTTTCGGAAGGACTCCTTTGATGCTATTCGTCGTGCACTTGGATCAACTGAGAAAACTACCCTGCCCCAGGTTATAATTAAGGGTTTTAATTTTTTGCGAAAAGAAAAAACTCCAACTTCTTTGGCTCAAAGGGGTTGACGAGGGATTATCTTCCTTATAACTCCACTGTTTAGGATTTGAAACAATGCTTGTACTTCATCAGCGGGGTCTGTTCAAAAGCATACTGTAAAGATCGTGGTATCGTTTTCGTCATCCTCCCTCAAGAGGCTTAGACTTTTTAATCGAGAGTTAATCATCACAAATATGAAAGTAATTTGAATATAGTGAATACGAATGGATTAATTCAAAACAGACATATGCGATGCATTAATGAAAGTAATAAAGTTTGCTATGACAACAATTGTTTGTATAAGCAAAGAAAAATACAACTTGAACATTCGAATGAACAAAAATCTTCTAGTCTCAGGACTTGTCACTTCAAATGGTGAGCCTTGGAGGGATAGTAGAAGAACTCAGCTTGACCGTCTTGTGCAAACTCCAATGCTCCTTCATCAATCAGGTTTTGGATCTTGCTCTTCAGAGTCCAACAGTCGTCAGTATCATGTCCTGGACTGTCAGAGTGATATGCACAGCGGGCGTTGGGGTTGTACCTTGAAGGTGTAGTGTTCGGATTTTTAGGGGGGTCCCTTAGAGTTACCAACTTCAACCTCAACAGGTGTTGTAAAGCTTGAGACGGCGACACATTGAGCTTGGTGAATTCCCTCCTAGGCTTGTCTGGCTTGCTCTGATCAACCCGTTGTTCTTGGCGAGGTCGTTGTTGGACCTGTGAAGTAGTAGCAACTTGGAGAGATCTATTCATCGAACCAAACCTTTGACTTCTTGGAAGTTGATTAATGACTTAATCCTCAGCCTTGACTATTTGCTTCATGTTGTTGTCTTGACGAAACTGGTTGATCATGGCTCGCAACTCTTCTTGCTCCCGAGCTAAGCCTTGGATAAGAGTTGTTTACCCCATCATCTGGGTTCTCATAGCATCCACCTCAGCTTGCAGATGTTTCAGCCGTTCTTCCTTATCGTCCTCGGAACTGTTCTTGACCAAAGTCCCCATGAGGAGTGTTCTCAACTCTTCCTGCCCCTTGGATAGGTTTAGGAGGATTTCCTTGAACCGAGTCTCTTGAGCATGAAGATCCTGGTTGTCTTGTTGGGAAGCCATTGCTGAAATAAACAGCAAAGAAGGTAAGTGACGTGTAACAAGGCTACCTGTTATGCAATGATGTGTATGTATGCATGCAATGTTTTCAAGGATCTCGCGGGGTAAACAAGAAAGTTGTTAGAATTTGAATTTTGTAGCTTGATTGAAGGAACTTCATGTTGTTGAGAGTCCTTCTTCAAGAGTCAAAGCTCACCATATCGAGTGGGTCATAGCCTCTGACTCAAGTTATCCTGCTTGGATCTCCGAACAACCTTGGCTAGAGGAAAATAAATCCCCTTTTTCCCCTTGCTAGACAGTTGGTTCATCATGACCTGCATCACAAACCCTTGAGATCCTTGAAATGGATTAGTCCTTATGCAGGATGTATGCAATGGTATGATGGTATGATGTTATGCTATGCGTGGAGTGATGTAAGTAAACCCTGTTATAAGCCCAGATTAAGGACTGTAAACAAAACCTACAAGGAACTCATGCGTCAGGTAACAAGAATGTGCAAGTAGTTCAAGTTTGTAGGCACACAAGTCACACAAAAGAGCCCTTAGAGTTTAGGCCAGCATGAAGTTTAGGTACTACCCTCTTTCAGTTTCGTTGGTTAAGACCTGTCCTAGGAAATAGTAACCGGGTTCTAGAGGATCTCAATATCACTGACTACCCTCAATCGGTCAAAACTCCAGCATCGCAATCTTTTCTTGCGGCCAGAACCATCGCGAGAGTTTAGCCTCAATGAGTGTAGCATATTGCTACTGTTCTATGGCTAAGTTGGGTCAATTTAGGGTTCTAAGGTCGGTTGGTGCTTAATGACTCCTCAGAAGACCCATATTCTCCTCGTTCCAACACAAGGGATATCGGTACAGACCAAGGTGTCACACCAACGTAGCTACTACTTCACCTGTGTCGGTCTATGCCGGACAAGTCCCTCACAGCTTATGCTACCTAAAGGGTATTCCCCAGATCCGGGTTAGGATCTATGAAACTCCGATGCAAGCCCACAAATATAAAAGCAATCAAGACATACAATTGAAAACATAAGAGTGGTCTAATCCTAAGGTACACCTCACTTATTAAGATCCCCAGCAGAGTCGCCAGTTCTGTGATCGGTGGAAATAGAACTGACTGTTTTGAAATGCTGGTTCGCGAAATGTCGCGGTAAGCAAGAGTCGCCACCGTCTTTTATGTTCTCCAACAAGGAAAGGACAAAAGCACAGCAAAATTCCTTTTTGAGATGTTTCTCGGTTCGGGAGGTAGATTATAGAAAGGGAAGGTGTAGCACCCTTTCTATCTGTGGTTATCCACGGGCTCTTAGGTACTTGCTCACTATGTTTTCAAAAATTGTTTGCTTTTCAAGTGTATGTGGGTTTGGAAAAAGTTTAGTTTGAAAAACTTCTAGGTAACTCTTGTATCAGTCCTCAAGAGTGTATGAAGTATTTGTTTGAAAACTTTTTGAAAGTGTAGGTGCGAAAAGTTGTTGTTTGTTTTTGAAAGAGCAAGTACCCAGGAGAAATCTACCTACTCTAAGGAATTAAGTTGTGTAAGAGTCCTTTAGACAGTACTATCCCACTATTGAGAAGTAGGTAGCGCCGTCGTTGGAGTTTCGGGTCAATTCGATTATTGGGGCATGTGTGGTCACTAAAGCAATAGTAGGACGCCTTAGCGATAACCCTAATGTCCTAGATCCTTTTTATCCGAGGCAACCGTTTCGAGGCAACTGGATCTTTAGACAGGAGGGCGACCTCTAAAACACCCTATACTTGATGACCACGTTCGAGGCAACCAAGTGAGGCGTACCCTAAGAGTGGCATGTGCGAGTGTGTCAAATTCATTTTAAGATTATCTTTGAACATGCATCATTGTGAGCTACGGGTTGATTTTATTTTTCATACAAGTCTTGTCATGCATAATTAACAGTTAATAGTTTGCAGGAAATAAAGTGCGGAAAATTGAATCTACGCTATTACAAGGCGCGGGTATATACATCGCCAAAAACAAACCCTTTGGAAAAAATAAATTGCGAGAAAATAAAAAGAAAGCGGTAAAAGCCCTAATTAACTATTACATTCTCGGAGCAGATACATAAATATGATCAAAATAATGAATTAAAAATAAATATGCGCGCGAAAGAATTGAATCGGGACGTCCTTAGGGTTTTGACCCTTTTTGAGAAAAGAATTGAAGTTTGGTCCTTTTTTGCAATTAATCAAATTAAACCTAATTTACTAATTAATTAATTAATTAAAAGAAAAAGTATTTTTTTGGTTTTTTATGTTTTTTAAGGAAAATAAAAATAAGAAATTAAAAGTCAAAAGAAAAACCCTAATTCTAATCTATTTTATTTATTGCAAAAATATTCAAAATTAACCTAATTAAACTAAATCAATTTGGTTAGTATTTATTTACAAAATAATTAAAATTAATAAATAAGAATAATAATAATAATTAGTAAAAATATTTACATTTTAATGGTCTGAATTTATTATGAAAATTAATTTGTTAGTTAATAATAATAAAAATAATAATAATTAATAAAAGAAATTATAAGGAAAAGAAAATAAAAAGCAAAAACATTTAACCAGGGGGGTGTTGGCCCAAAGAGGAGGTGAAGCCTGGAATTCCTGGCCCATTAAGCCAAGCCTGCGTTGACTTCTGGAATTGTCCAGAGCGTGCCTTGACTGGGAGTATGGTGAGGATCATCTTATGACCACTGGATTGATGCACAAGGCCACTTGGCACACTGATTTGTGAGGTGCATGATGAGACGCTTTGGATAGCCTGCATATGATTACATTAGAAAAAATATGAAACAAAGGTTTGGGGGACCTGGGAATCAAACCCAGGTCCCAATGATCCTTGGACAATGCAACAACCACTAGGCCAACTGCATGCCTTTGTTAGTATAATAATGGACAAATATTATATGGGATAATTAATACTTATGCTGTAAACAAACAAAAGCGCGCGCTTCTTTGAATAGGCCACCCATGCGCTGACACCTCATCATCGTCTTCACTGAATACCTGCAAAACAAATCAAATAGCGGGGGTTTTTAACCCCCACAAAATAGCACGAGGAAAAATAGTGAACAGGTCTGTGTTTAATATAAATTGTTCGCGAGCATGGTGTTTGATTCGTCTGGACGCAGCGATCTCAACCATAGGCATTATGAAGCTTAATTTTTCTCATACTGAAAAGCCCCAATTTGGAAGCTTGGAAAACCTAGAATTCGTCAATGGTGGTTTGTGATTCAAGGCGTTTCAGTCCAATTAACCTGCACCATTAGCTTCCTATGGACTCATACAACACAAAACAAACAACAAATCGTGTTAAATGCACATGAATAATGAGATGCGATTCTAAAAAAATTGTTCAAACCGTGACACTGTTCTTGCGTGTTTCTTGAGTTTTAGTGCTTGGTTTCAATTGCAATATGTTCCTGGGGATCCCTGCAATGTATTAGAAGCAATTAAAAGTATTGAATTGGCCTTGAAGTGAGAAAACAGTTTTCAAATTTTCTTGACTTTTTTGGAATTGGTTATGGCTTTTTGCAGCAGCTTTTCACGTTCCAGGCATTAGGGTTGAGTTGTGCATATATAGTAGAATGGATTTAGGTTACAATCTTGGTCAAAGATCCATGGAATTATGGTTTCAATATTTGATTGAAAATCAAATATTTTCCAATCTTTTTGATTGACAAAACTTGCTAATTTTGGAGATTTTGGTCCCCTTGATGTGCACACGAAATCTCCAGCATATGTTGACCACTTTTGCTTCACAAAAAGATTTAGAAATTATATCTTGATATTTTCCTACAATTAAATGAATTAATATTGATTAAAAATTCAATTAATTAATAAAAAATAAGAAAATAATTCAATTTAAGCTCAATGGGTCGTGCATAAGCCTTGGACAATGTTTCAAGAAGAAATTTGAGGCCCATTAGCAAAAACAAAGTGTTTTGAGCAAAGTTGACTTTTGCAAGTTCACAAAAATTTCCCAACTTCTCCAATGCATATCTTGCTCAATTTTGATCATATGAACATGTTCTTGGACATTTTGGAAAGGTCTTGAAGTCCTCTAACCAATGCCTTTGGTCCCATGTCATTTGGATTTACCAATCTCAAGTTATGGTCTTTGAATTAAAGTGCATTTTTGTTGACTTTTGAAATTGACCTATAATGTAGAAATTGATAACTTTTTGTGAGAGCATTTCTTGGACTTGGAATGTGAAGATGAGTTGTAGGAAATGTCATCCCCTTAAAAATGAGCATTGGATGGGATTTTTCTGATGAACCATGAAAAAATTTATGCCTTGGTCAAGATACAGTTGACTTTTCTACTGTCCAAAAATAGTAACTTTTGCATCCTTGATGATTTTTGAGCCATGCTTGTGGAATCATGATCAAGACTTGATCAAATGATGATTGTGGTTTCAAAATAAGATGTTTGACCAAAATTTCTGACTTTTGACTGCAAAATGACCATTTTGCCCCTACAGTTGATTGTGAACCAAATAGGGCTTTTGACTGTGCAATTTGCCTTTGTGAGTCTTGAAACTTGACATGTAGATGCTTGACAATGTGTATAGGCCTATGGGACTTGATTGAGCCATTGAAAACCTCAAATTCTTTGAGAGAATCAAAACCCTAATTTTGACTGGCTTAGGAGGTATTTGGACTGTGCAACCCTTGAGAAATCTTGAACCATTTGAAGATGATCCTTGGCAAATCTTGAAGAATATGGGAGGGCAAATTTTGGGGTGCAACATCAGGGAAGATATTTTCTGGTACAATGGACAAGAAAGGAGGATTTATGAACAGACCACCCATCCTTGATAGAACCAACTATGACTATTGGAAAGTTTGTATGACGGTCTTTATCAAATCCGTGGACAACAAGGATTGGAAAGCTGTGGTCAAGGGATGAGATCCACCAATAGTTGTAGGATCGGATGGGAAAAGCTACTAATATTGTGAAGGCCGAGGAAGACAGGGATGATAAAGATGGGAAATTATCAGAGGGAAACCCCAAAGCATTGAATGCCCTATTCAATAGAGTGGACAACAATATCTTCATGCTAATTGCACTATTGCCAAAGAAGTTTGGGAGATCTTGAAGACTGCTCATGAAGGAACCTCCAAGGTGAAGATGTCAAGACTTCAACTTCTTACCACTAAGTTTGAAAACTTAAGAATGAAGAAGGATGAGAGTATTCCCGACTTTCATATGAATATTATTGAGATAGTCAATGCCTCGGGTGCCATAGGGGAGAAGATGTCAAAAGCCAAGCTGGTAATAAAGATTTTCAGTTCTCTTCCAAAGAGGTTTGACATGAAGGTGACTTCCATCGAAAAAGCTCAAGACATAAACAACATGTAGGTTAATGAGCTTATGAGATCCCTACAAACCTTTGAGTAAGGGACTAGTGAAAAATCTGAAAAGAAGAAGAGCATAGCCTTTGTCTCCAATACTGATGATCCAAAAGAAGAGTGTGACTTGGATACAGAAGAAGGGATGTCCAATGCTATTGTGTTTTCTGAAAAATAATTCAACAAAGTGTTGAAGAAGGTTGACTCAAAATCAAGATCAAATGTTAGAAACAAGTCATTTGACAAGTCATTTGACATCAACAAAAATCAGAATCTTGGAGGAAGAGACGGAACTAATGACAAATCCAGCCAAGAAAGAGGAGTTCAGTGTTATGAATGTGAAGGGTTTGATCACATAAGATCGGAGTGTCCCACCTATCTCAATAAGCAGAAGAAAGGTTTGTCTGTGTCTTGGTCAGAAGAAGACTCTAACAGTGATAGTGTAGAGGAATTTGCCAAACAAGTGATTGCCCTGTTTGGAATTTTTGATTCGGATTATGAAACAATTGTTGGAGACTTAAATTTGGAAGATCTTGCTACTTTTTACAAGGAGTTGTGCCTCGAAAGTTAAGAGACGGGTCAGTTGATAAAAAAGCAAGAGAACATTATTGCTTAGTTGGAGGCCAAAAAAGTAGAGCAATTGTTTATTATCTCTAGTCTAGAAGCTGAAAAAGTAGAGCACGTATCTGCCATAGCTGAATTGAAGGGTAAAGCTCTTTTGCTCAAGTCACAACTTGATAATATGCTCAAGTCTGTGAGAATGCTCAACAATAGTTCTGACGTACTTGGTAAGATTATTAAGTCTAGAAAGAATACTGGAAATGTTCGTGGGATTGGTTATGTCAACCAATCTATGAAGAACAAAGGCAAAAGGGATGAAGTGAAGTTTGTTCGTCCAAAGAAAGAACCGAAACAAAAGATGTCAAATAAAATGTCCTAATGTCAGCATGAGCAACATGTCGTAACCGACAAAAAATACGAGATTCGCCAGCATTACTTTTTGTCCTAAGGACGGGAAAGGAACGAAAAAGTGTTAGGTACCATTTATCTCCCTTGTACTAAAGGGGATCCTCTTTAGGTTTAGGAGTTAATGAGAATTTTCTATTTGAATTATGTTATTACACATATATATGAAAAGATTTAATTTTTTAGCTAGGTGACTCACCTTGATTTTAACCGTGTGCCTATGTATCCTCTTACGAAGAAATTAGAGTCTATTTCGTAGTTCATAGTATTTGGTTAGTGTTTTTTATAGGATTGCGTAGAATTGCGTTCGAGTGATCTTTTGAACTTTGTTTGAGTTCGAAAATTGAGTGATATAGACGCAATTTGAGATTTAATTTGAAAAAAATGCTATTAATCCATTTTTTTAAAATATCTTGAATTTTTATTATGTTAGTAAAAAATTGGTTTGATTGGTTACCTGTCTTAGATTAAGTTATGTTTGAATTTTAAAGAAGAGTTAATCTTCTTTAGAATTAGATCGCGTTAGACGAAGAAATTAATTTTTGTTGATAAAGAGTTAATCTTGATCATAATTAAATCGCGCGGGGCGAAGAAATTGATTTTGGTTTGTTTGATGAATTTTATGTGTTTTAATTTGAATAATTAATTGGTAAGGCGTTAAACTATCCACTTAATTATTCGAGGATGTATATTCTATTATTTGCGAAATATTGAATTAGTCGAAAGAGCTCTAAAAAAATCGATATTAACTAACTATTTAGCCTAAATCGCTGAAATAAATCTTTTTGTGTTTTTGATATATTTGATAACAGATAAAAAAGGTGCATAAAAAAATAACATAGGTTAAAGGAGGGGGGGGGGGGGGGGGGGGGGGGGGGGGGGGGGTGGTGTTACTAAGCTTAAATAAGAGAGTGCAAAAATGAAGTCTAAACATGGCCGATGATCCATTTGTCTCTAAAACCACAATTCTAAATACTAAATAACAATTAAAACCAAATAAATAAATAAATAAATAAATAAATAAATAAGATAAAAAAAATATATTAACATTCAGCAATATGGGTCGTGCATACTCCCTTTTATTTTTTACTTTTCAATTAAAACCTCCCACCAATCAAAAAGTGACCCATGGTGTAAGCTAATAAAAAAAATATAGAACAAAACAATAATGAAAGCCAAACTCAGTATCGTTCCCCTAATTTCTTTTCTCTCCTATTTAAATCTCTCTTCTACTTTCTCAGATTACTCTCATAACCATAATCATGGCAAAATGCAAGTCAATATCAAATTGCAGAAAATGATACATTACAAACAATACATCAAGCAACTATTATGAAAGGTCAACAAAGGCAAATAAAGAGAAACTCACGATCGGAACCAAAGTGAGACGGTATGTGCGACGATGGAAATGGATCGGAATGCAAGAGAGTGGTGAATCGGCTGTTTGTGGCGCTGCACTTCACGGTGGTACCTTCGTGTGCTGCAGTCGGAATCTGGAGTGGAAGTGTGTTGAATAGTAGTTTTTGCGGTATCGGTTGTCGTTGGTGTTGTTGTTGGAGTCAGCGTTGACGGTTGTCGGGGACGAGGCTGCAGTTCCGATGGTTTCTCGGCGGCGCATGAAAGGGAGTTCGTCAGCGTCGGGAGCAACTACATACCATGCTCTCTACCTGTGGTCTGCGACGTCGATTGTTCCCAACAAGTTTCTTGTTTCTTCCTTCTGCTTTTCGTTTGTTGAAACTTCAGACTGCATCAATTTTCTTCCCAATTATATTGTGTCATTCTTTGGGATTGATATTTGGTTGTTGTTATTTGAATAGCTTTTGTAGGTTCAGAATTTGTATTAAGGTACATGTGATGTGGATGTTTGAAGAGAAATTGTTGTTGTAAGATGATGTATACTTGTTATTTCTCTGAAATTATGATTGACATGTATTTTAGTAAACTAATTTGACACTAACATGTTGAATAAAATGTTTCAACTTGTAGATTCAACATGTCAAATATAATGTCCTAATCAAAAGTATTGAACATATGATCTGTTACAGTTTTATAATTTGGAAAATGTTTCAACTTGCAGTTTCAACATGTTGAATGTGATGTCTTAACCAGAAAAACAGAACATCTGGATGATTACAGTTTTGCAGTTTGGAAGATGTTACAACTTGTTTGAACATGTCAAAAAGGATGTCCTAACCAGAATTATAAGACATCAGGTATGTTACAGCTGGCAGTCTGGATTCAGTTGTTGTGATTTAATTACTGAATATTTGGTGAATATTTAGTAATCCTATTTGGAGTTGAGTTGTAGGTCAAGAAGAATAAAAAAGAATATTGAAGAATATTGACTTTCTAAATATGGAGATAATTTAGGAAGATTTGATTGAAGTTTGTAATAGTTGATGAGCTGTGTTTGAAAGCCCAAATCCAGTTGGATATAGGTTATAAATATAAGCATTATAACTTAAAGAAAATGTACCAACCGAGAATTGTAAAGATGTAATCATTAGGACTGAGTCTGTAACCACTCTCTAGGAGAGTTGGTGTAAGTGAATCACTCGGGTTTTGAGATAGTCATTGTATTCTCACTCAGAAGCTGTGAAGCAATGGGTTGAGTTTTGTTCTTGGAGGAAGCTTGGAAGCAACTCCAAGTTGTGTTCTTAATCAAGAGTCTTGATTAGGTATTGTCATGGAAGTGTGTCTTCTGTTTTTGTTATCATGGAAGTGTGTCTTCCTGTTTTGTATTCAATTGTTGTCTGTAATTGAAGAGGGATTGAGGAGGGCCTCATATTTAGATGAGTCTTAGATAGAAGTCTAGCAAGGGTAGTGATTAAGTGATTAGGCCGTAAACTGGAGGTTTGTTGTAGGGTCTATGAATTGATACTATCATAGTGGACTTATCCTTGGCTTGGTAGTCTCAAGAGTAGCAAAGTTGTTCTGAACTAGGTTAACAATTCATGTGTTATTTATACTTTTTAGTATCGGTTTTTATATTGTTATACCTTACCGTAATATTTAAGTCAGATCAGATGTCTCGACATGTCATAGGACATCTGAATTTTGTCATACCAGAATTTCAATTGGTATCAGAGCAGGCATCCTATCTGTTTCTGGATGAGATTCGTGGGAGATACTTTTTAGTTTATGTACAATGTAGAAGGTTTCAACTGAAAATCTGTTTGAACTTGGATAATTCATATTGTTTTTGAATGATCTCTTGAAGTGGAAGATGGACTATTCGTGACAGGATATGTATTAGACCTATTTGTTGTTATCAGGCCTGTAGCTTTGGTGGAAAGTTGCTATTGTTATTTGAATAGCTTTTGCAGGTTCATAATTTGTATTAAGGTACATGTGATGTGGATGTTTGTGTCTTGTTTAATGGTGATACAATAGTGATAAAATTGTTTGAAAAAATAGAAGATTTTTGAAGAGAAATTGTTGCTGTAAGATGATGTGTACTGTTATAAAGTTGTTGTTTTTTTGTTGAGAAAATCAGTTTTTTGGCTCTAGAGGAAAATTATGTGTTAGAAGCTATATCTAGTGGTTTGTTAGTGTGTAGGTACGTGTAAGGAATTGTGGTTTTTCTGTACTGTTGGTGAGTAAAATAATTGGCCTAAGTGATAAGGTTTTGTATTAGTGAAAAATTGACTGCGGTTAAAAATATTAGTATAATAAGAAATACCATCAGATTATCATCATGTGGTAAAATTAAAATAAGTTTGGTATCAAAAAGTGTTTTTGTGAAACAAAGAACGTGTGTAAAAAAAGGTTGGAAATTGTTCGGTTTAAAAAAAAAGAACCATTAGAATCATCATCAGGTTGAAAATAAGTTTAAGAAACGAAGAAAAAGCACCATCTGATATTCGTCATGTGGTGTAAAAACAAACAAATTAAAAATTAAAGGGAGGTCTCATATCGAAGATGTAATCATCGATCAAAGAAAAGAAAGAGGTTTTGAAAACAAGTGTGTGAAGAAAAAAAATTGGAAAAATTGTTGATAGTGTGTGTAGAGAAATTGTAAGAGATTGTTGATGATTGTTGATATGAAACAAAATAAAAGAGTTTGTAAAAAATTGTGGATTTTTTTATCGCTGATAATTGTCGATGTCTCAAATCCTGAAAATAGAGGACTATTTATAGAGTGGAAAATTAGGTTAAATTGTTAGAAAAGGAAATTAACCAAATTAAAAAAAGTTTAAAATTTATGATTCTATCTTGGTCACCAAGCTGGAGTATCAGAAACGGAATATGACACAGATTGACACAAACTGACTAATAAGAAACAGTTAACTAGAAAAGAAAATATTTTTGGTATTTATTATGACTTTTACACTCCTTTTTGATAAAAGAATGCATAAAATCAAATAAATAATTATTTTTAAAAAATGCTCTAAAATAAAAACGAAAATTAGAATTAAAATAATAAAAAAATGTTATTTTATGGTTTTAAAATGAAAATAAAGTTAGTAACAAATGAAAGAAAAATGTTTAAAATATAGCAAGTGAGATTCAAACCCGTGCCGTTATACTTGAAAGCATTACCTCTTTACCAATTGTGTGACTCATTTATTTGTGATAAGAAGTCACTTGAAAGTATATAAATGATGGGAAAATATTTGCTATTTTAAGAAATATAAATAATTTAAAGTCAACTATTATATATTTTTTAAACAGGTAAAATAAATATAAAACCCAAAATATTATGGTAAATAAACCAAAGAAATATATAAAAAATCAATTTTGAAAATTATTTGACTGTAGAAAATAAGGTGGACAAATTTAAGATATGACACAATAGAAGAATCACTCAGGAAATAATGTCTCTACTGCTCTAGATGAAACATTTATTCTAGTTGGGAAGAATATTGTAAATATTAAGGATCTTGGTTATGATAATCAAGCCATAAAGAACAAAGAAGAAAGGCCTACCGCGAAGTATGTACCTTCAAAGAAGAAACAAAAGCAGAAAATGTTGAACAACATGTCTCAACATCAGCAGAGACATCATAAGAAGTACAATGGAGGAAGAAAACAACAACAGAGATGCCATTATTGTGTAAAGTTGGGTCATTTAAAATTCTCTCACTACAAATTGTATGGCTATCCCAAACCTGTTACACAACAAAGAAGAAGACAAGACAATGTTAAAGCCAAAACTAAGAGGATTCCCAAGAATAGTGCTTGTGGACTCATAGTTCACACTTCTCTTAGAGCTTATACAAGAGAAGATTGGTTTTTTGATAGTGGTTGTTCTAGACACATGACTAGTATCAAGAAATTTCTTGTAAACATTAAACCACTTTCCTCTAGTTATGTCACCTTTGGAGATGGGTCAAAAGGTGAAATAAAGGGTGCTGGAAAGATGAGCTGCACTGGTATTCCAGATCTTAACAAGGTGTTGTTTGTTAAGGGGTTGACTTCTAATTTGATAAGTATTAGTCAACTGTGCGACCAAGGTCTCATAGTCAACTTTACTACGTCTGAATGTCTGGTAACTAATGAAAATAATGAAGTTGTCATGAATGAAGTCAGGTCAAAAGATAATTGTTACTTATGGATTCCTCAAGAAACAAATTGCTCCCCTACACGCTTGACGCCAAAGGAAGCTGAGGTGAAGTTAATGTGCTTAAAAAACTTGACCAGTTACTTCTGAAAGATATGAATAAGGTTCAATCAAAGGAAACAACCATATGTATTCCAAAGTTGAACAAGGAAGAAGGAAAAATTTGTGGTAAATATAAAGTAAGGAAGCAAACCAAGATGTCACACCCAAATATGTATCATCAAATTACTTCCAAGAAGTCATAAACTCTTCATATGGCGCTAATGGAACCTAAGCAGGTTGACAATTTTGGTAAAAAGAAATGTTTGGTGTAATTATCGATAATCTTCCAAAATCTTCCTGGAAGAACTTTGTCAATGAAGAACCAAATGTTATTGGAGTTCTGAAGGAATTATAGCAATTACTTATAGGGAGGGATGCAACAAATACTCTATCTTTCCTTCATGTTACTATGGTTACAACTGTCAAAGGATGGAATAAAAAATCTCTGCAAAGGGTTGTCTTGAAGAAGAGGTTGATGACAGGAAAGGTCAATGATATCACTCCTAAAACATGTGACCGATTCAAGGACTGTAGGAGGCTATTTGATAGAGGTAAGAGGTGTATGATCACCTGAAGATGATCAAGACTGTCTTGTTCCCTTGGCTATAGTATGCCCCTACTACTATTGTTGAACATGGTGTATGTGAATGATGTCCTACCAAATGTTACGATATTCGTCCTGTTATGTGAACGTGAAAGGTTCATATTGGTTTATTGTTTTTGGATTTTCTCTTGAGGGGGTGAAATAATCGTCTAAGAACAAGGGATAATAGTAGATCACAAGTGTGAAGAAGACACTTGTTATATGTGGTTCTTCATGAAGTGTTTTGGTCATCCATATGTGTTGGATGGTACTCTCTGAAGAGTCGGAAGGAGCTATATCTGAGAACTATGTCTATGAATAACTTTTTTGTGTGGCTCCTAGTTCAGTTAAAGTTAAAGGAAAGCTCAATGTTTGTTAGAATGCAATGTTCAACCAAATTTCATGACATTGTTTCTTTTGGAGGGCTTAGTTTATAATTCCCAAGGATAATAGTTTGGAAGAGGTGTGAAGGGCAGGAGTGCAGACTTTTGTGAACAATGTGACTACATTATCTCTTCATCCAGGGACATGTGAAAAATGTTTTCAAGGGTATGAAATATGGCACTCCCAATATTGTAATTTTTCAATGGCCAAGACTTAGAAAGATAAAGATAGACCACTCCTTTGTCTCTTTCTTGAATTGAGTGGTGCACCGATAACATGAATGACCATATCTTCCTTGGAAATCTCCTGCATTAACCGGTTGTTGTTTTACAACAAGGCATCGTTATAATCTATAATAACTTCTTTGGTGTTTAAATACCCCTTACTAGTTTTTTAGGTTGTGTAATGTTTTCTTTTTCTTTTTGGTTTCCCCTCAATTTTGTTCATTTGTGTGTACTTTCATAGTTAAACTCAAATTTTGTCAAATTTTGGCTAAAATGGAGGAGAGTGGTGTCATTATCGTTAATTCTTGTTTTATTGTTGCTTATGGCTTGCAACAATTAAGGGGGGGTATGAATTTATTGGATAAGGGTTTTTTGTTCCTTCATCTGATGAGTCTTATGTTATGGGTGTATACATGATATCGATCAAGATGTTCTAACATCTTGTCTGGTCTGGTGTTTCGTTTTCCTTCTGTCACATGATCTTCTAATATGTGATGCTTATTTCACATGGTTTTCTAACTTATATCATTCAAGTTAGAATTATTTTTGGTTTCTTGAGGATACATGAAAATTCTCCCGAGACTTTGTGTCAAGAGACGGTTCTGAGTTTGAGGGGGAGTAGGTTGGTTGTTATTGAAGATGTAGTTTATCTTCTTCCCCGTGTACATCAAATTCCTTCAGGATTTTCTTTCTTCATCCTGGGTGTACTCTGCAGTAATGAAAGTGCTACTCTCTGAAGTGGTGCTTAGTAGGTTTAGCAGGTCTCCTGTTCAGGACTGGACTGTTGTGAAGATTTGTCAGACATGATGTTCTGACATGTTAAGAATTTGGTATTCTCTTGTTTCTTGTGTTGAGTAGCTTCCACTAGTTGTTGCTCTGATATTTACTATTCTGACTTATGTTGCTATGCCTCTGATTGATTGTGTGTTTGAGGTGCTTCTCAAATATGAGCTACTGTTGTTTATGTGTGGAAGATGTGCTAAGTTGTTTTAGCCAAAATAAGTCACATGGAGATTATTATTTCTCAATTTTTTGTGATTGGCATTATGATTGGTAAAACAAACTTAGCTTAGACATGTTGAGTGAAGATGTTCTATCAACTAGAGCAACAAGTTGAATGTGATGTCCTATGAAGGTTCTTTCGACATCGTGATTGTGTACAACTGGATTTTTGAATATTTTAGTTTGTTATAGGTGTAGAATATTCTGCGAATATTATGCTATCCTATGTGGCGCATAGTTTGAAGATTAAAAAGATTCAAGCTAATTTCAAGGAGAATTTTTAGTTTCTAATTATAAAGATAATTTTGGAAACTAATGATTGATGTCTTATCTTTGAGGAGATAATTCTGTAGCGTTCCTGTTATATCCAGCTGCATATGTGAAGCCCAAATCTAGTTTATTGAAGATTATAAATAGAAAGCTTCAACCCTAGTACAAGTGTGGAACTTACTGTGTAACTTTATTAGGATTTGTGTGTTAATTGTGAGTCTCTCGATTATCATCTTGATGAAAGAGTAGGAATTTGTTTTTGAGTTGTAAGTTATGCCCGTCATCCCAAAGATTTTAAGCAATGAATGGATGTGTGTATTTGAAGTGTGACTTTTGTATTTTTCTAAGTGTTTAGAATTGTTCAGTCACTGGTTTGTGATCGGAAGAGATTTGAGAAAGGTCTCATACCTGGTGACTCTTAGGTAGAAGTTAAGCAAGGGTAGTGATTAAGTGAGAAGTTGTAAACGAGGGAGTTTAGCTTCGAATTGATACTATTTTAGTTGACTTGATCCCTGGCTTGGTAGCCCCCAGAGTAGGTGTTATTGTACACCAAACTGAGTTAACAATCTTGTGTGTTCTTTATTTTTCTGCATTGTGTCTATCATTTATCTTATCATTGTGTGTTTGTTCAGAGAAAGGTGTGTCGACATCTTTAAGGATATCTGAGATCTGAATACCAGAATTTCAGAAGTTTTTAGGTGATTTGGGTTGAAGGTTTGAAAATGGCATCGCATGTGTTTTCGGATGTGCATATCTGAAACTCCCTCTGAGTGATTTCAGATATGCACATCCGAAATTATGCCTGAGTTGTTTTTTTTACATTTTCTCCAAACCTGTTCCTTACTTGGATAATTGTTATTTTCTAGGAAAATGGATGAGAACCAAAATGCCAGATTGAGACACTACCCTTTTTCTAAAATTTAAGTGTTTTCTTTTTTATTAATTAATCATGTTTTAACTACTTAATCTTAATAACTAAATTTTAACTATCTTAGTTAATTGATTAACTTTAGTTTAATTAATTAGTTTTGGTTAATTAATTTTTAATTAATTTGATTGATTAATTAAATACATTTTAATTGATTAATTACACAATTTCACAACTAAAATCAACATTTTCAATTAAAAAACTCTTGATCAAAATCAAGGATTATTCTCACTCACTTCACACCTTTATTCATTCAATAAATACTTGATCCAACGTCAAGTCATCTTCACAATAAAAATTCAGAAACATGTCCAACGCCAAGTCCTTTTCAAAATAAACAAACCCGTTTCTCAAAGGCCAAAACACTTGATCAATATCAAATTTATTTTCAAATCAAAACTAATCCAAAACCTTTCACCCAAGAGAGAACTTTTTCAACATTGGTCTGTGTTAATTTTCTCTTCCAACACATGTTTGTGATGACCCTTTCGCACGTATGCAAACCTTTCCCAACTTACATAGTCCCCATAACTACGTATACATTGATTTCTCCATTGTACATGGAGATACATAAGAGCAAGATTCAGTGTCTCATCATACCACGTTTTTAATTTTTCCAACACTCGTCAGTGTTGACAACCTAAAACCTTCGCTTCCTTTAACACTCGTCTGTGTTAAAGCAGACACTCGTATGTGTTGCCCAAAACTCAAAAAGTTTGACAAGAACTATGTAAGCTCTGAATTTCCCATTGCACGAGGGAATATGTAAGCACAAGGTTATGAAATTTTGTCGATCCCATTAATAAAAACCAAACACATTTTCTTTTCTTTCTCTTTTTCTCGTATAATAATAAGAACGCAAGTAAACATCATGCTATTACTCTTTCGCGAAACTAACTAAATGGGTATCGTTGAGTACAATGGATGTGAGGAGTGCTAATACCTTCCTCTTGTATAACCAACTCCCGAACCTTAATTTGGTTGTGATGACCATCTTATCCATTCTTCATTTGTTTGTGGATTTTCTCGAACTTTCCCGTTCTTTTGGAACAAATAAAGTTTGGTGGCGACTTTGTTGTATTTCGAGTGTACGATGCACTCTAATTTTTTGCGTCGCGGTAGCATTTGGTCTTGGCACTTGTTGCAACTTCATTTTATGTTTGCACCTCCTTTTTTGTTTGTTTTTTTACTATTCTTGCATAGTGGGCCATAAGCCCATTTAGGGTTTTTACTTTCATTCCACCATTGTATTGATAGTTCACCCCTCCCTTTTATCTTATGTTTTTATTTTTATTGTTCATTTGTTTAGTTGATGCATGTTAATTAAAAATATAAAAAAATAATAAAATAAATCTTTTAAAAAACATATATGCTTGATCAACATCAAAAATTTTCAAAACTTTCCCTTAACCCACATTTGATTCCACAACCATTTCAGTGTCAATTCAATGACTTTTCCATTCAATCTCAAACAAATACAAACTAAACACTTATCAACATTGAGTCGCTTTTTCTAAACTCAATTAAATAATTTTCCATACAAATGTAAATCAAACACTTGGTCAATACCAAGTTTTTTTCCTCGAGTAATCAAAACGTTTTCAAAATCTTTTTCACAACAAAATTGGATGATAAGGAACTAGTTGGACGTAATATTCATCCTAGTTTACCATTTGAGATTCATCTTTATTTTAAAAAACACAATAATTAATCGAGTTTAGTTTGTTCCTTATTAGATGAAAAAGGATTAGTTGAGCGTAATATCCATCCTAATCTGAGTGTTTGGATGATAGCCGTAATAGCTTACCGTTCGAATGTTTGTCTTTCGTTAAGGAATTGTGACTTAATTCGTCTCACAAGTTTCATTAACAACTTGGACGAAAAGAATTAGTTGAGTGTAATGCCCATTCTAATCTTCGAGTATTTGAATGTTATTCGTAATAGCTTACCGTTTGAGTACTCATCTTCCACCTAAAAATAATCAAACCGATCAAACTATCTCTTCCCGCCTTAGTGCGACTCCGTAAACTTTTCACAAACGAAAGATGTTTTATCAATTCTGCCACGATACTAACAAACGGTTAAGCCTCCAGACACGAGCGTATAAGCAACGTTTAACCGCTAGAATACGACCTAAACATCATTCACTAAAATCAGCCAACACACAGTTCTTTTCTACCCATAACTACATAGTTTTTAGTTCCTCATTGCACATGGGGATACGTAGGAGCGAGATTCAACGTCTTGTCAAGCACCCTAATAAAAAATCTATGTAAATAACGCGCATAATAATTATAAGAAAACAAATATTATAAGCTAACACTCTATTTTACAAAACTAACTAAACGGTTCTCGTTGAGTACAACTGATGTAAGGGGTGATAATACCTTCCTCTTACATAACCGACTCCCGAACCTTAATTTGGGTGCGACGACCATTTTTTCTTCTTTAAGGGTTTTATCGATATTTTCCATTTCATTTTGGAATAAATAAACCTTGGTGGCGACTCATTGTATTTTGAGTGTTCGTTACACTTAGGTATTTTTCGCGCTGCGAGAGGCACCTTAAGCGAAATACGGTCCTTTAACGAACAAAGTAAAAAGCATAAGTTAATTTCATAGTATCATTTTAAAATAAAGTCACATCATCGACATATCATATACATACCTTTGTCTACCATTATTTGAATGTCACATGATCTGTATATCCTGTGAGAACATAATAGTCACTGGCCCACCAAGAAACCCTCCATCCGTGTGTACAGACTGGTACGTCAAAGCAGAAGCAATTACATCTGTCTAATGAGGAGCAATGACATATGTATCAATAGGAGGAGTAACCTCCATATCATTAGTAGTTGGGCCTCAGTAGTTGTATGCGGAGTAGGGGCTTCAATAACTGTCTCTAGAGTAATCTTTATAGTAGTTGTAAACTCTACCAAATAAAGATGTGGCATCTCTTCCATCTCAGAAGTACATGACACATTTGTCTCTACCATACGAGGACATCTGTTTGTGCCACCATCTATATGTCATCCTAAACCGATGCATGAACATCAATTGGCTCATCCTCGTCATCTTTCATCCTTCCAGAAGCAGGTCTAGATCCTATACGCCGAATAGTGCGGGGTGCATGAAATTGAGCCTGATCGGTCAACCGCCTCCTGTGAGAACCGGTTGGTGCCACTCTCCCCGCCTGGAGATGCGTGTCATCTACATCACCCCCCTTCTTTCAAGCCCTCGCAATAACAGGTCTATCACATTGTTGACCAGGAATCGTACCATTTGTGCCTCTGGTCTTCATTGCAAAAATAAAACATATTTTTTTAACTTACCTGATTTTTCAAAAAACCTGAAAATCATGAATTTTCCGCTTGTTTGGAAAAATCTGGTAAAAATACAAAGTTTTTTTCTAGATTTTTTGAAATATCTGGTTGAACGTATGCATTTTTGCCATATTTTTTTTGAAAAAACCGGAAACATTTATGCCTTTTTCAAAAAGTCCAGAAAAATATATGTATTTTTATCGGATTTTTCAAAAGATCCGGTTGAACGTATGAATTTTCATCGAATTTTTCACAAAATGCAAAAAACTTTGCATTGTTACCGGATTTTTCCAAACAAGCGGTAAAAAATCATGAAAAATCTGATTTTTTTTTTTAAAATGCGGTAAAAACAAATTTACTTGTCATCAATAGAAAATATCTTGTAGTGTTTATGAAATGTCCAGAAACTTACTGAGCTTTTCAAAAAAATCAAACTGTTTCAATACTTTTGTAAAATGACTTATAATATTGTATAAGACTAATATAATAAAAACATAGAAGGTGCGGGGTGTCAAGTTAAAATTGAGGGTGGCTGGATAAAACCTCCTAAAATTTGACCTACAGCCCATAAGGAATGGCCTGGAGATTAAATTAAGCAGCCCAAAACATTTTTTTCTAAATGCAATACAACTTCAATTTAAGCTGACATCAATGTATTAAACCAAATTACATTAACTACTCTTAGAACCTATAAGTTGACATCAATGTATTAAGTTGACTTATAACTTAATTTTTTTTTAAAACTTTATAGCGTATTTTTAGATAAACTACTTCACGTAGTATTTCATTTTATATCCTTCTTTTCTTCTTATTAATTTTAAACCTATGTGTCTTGATGAAAGAAAGAAATACATTATCTTAATGAAAGATACACTTTCATGTTATTTCATATTGAGCCAAAAAATTACAAATTCATTTTGATAATTTTGTATATTATTATTTCTCTTTTATGATCGGTCACTATTTATTTTCACGTTCTAAATATTTGATCTTAGATTTGAGAGAATTTATTAAAAATCTCACATTAAACAATACTAGTATAAACATGTGTTCATAAGTGAGAGAAATTCTCACTTTAATACCTGATTTGATTTTGTACGACTGAATTAGACTCCACAACCAAATGGAAAACATCACCATGATCCCAATTCACAAGCTACACCCCAACAGTCATAATCTCAAGGTCAAGAACGATTAAATCTAAAGTTTTAGTTATTTCAATTATTTTACATTCATTAATTAGTTCTTTTAATTGATTGTATAAATTGTATTGTATTTTTTCTTATACTTCTGGGTAATGCCACGAGTATAGTGAAGTGTAAGCTCTTTCGACCACCATCACCTTTGTCCGGAGGCTCCATGTTGTTCATGATAGTAATCATCCAATTTCAAATTGCAATTATCAAATTATTGAAATAGACGCGAATAGTAGATAATTACATCTTGACATCAATAGTAATTTGAGAATATAGAATAATATATATAATATGATACGTTGTCATATTAGTGTTGGACACTGACACATGTCTATATCAGACATCTTTAATATAAAACATCAGTGTTACATAGAAGATAATAGGACATCAAAAAGGCACATATGAACAACATATATGTAACAAAAAAAAACACAGCTCCAAATCAAACTATGGAGAAATACATGGTATTGAGTTTGGTACCCAGAGTTAACAACCCTCTATCATGTTACCTTTGCTTGATCTTCAAGTTACACATGAATTCAAGAGGGAACATTAAAGTGAAAAAGCCATGATATAACAAAAGCAAAAACCATACATGCTAGAAGGAAGTTCAAAAACCGGTGTCCCTGCCAAAAGTTTCGAGTTTCGATTGGCGGTGAAGGTCCCGATGGTGGTCCAATAGAGGGATCACTTGCTTCATTCAATTGTTCTGTCGTTTGAACTTCAAAAGCACCAGCTACATTGTGCGCTATTGAGCCACATATTTCACAAGTTCTGTTAATCAAACAAGTCCAATAATTAGTGCAGTTTACAGCAAAAATTGAGTACATCAGTAAAGTAATGACACTAATAGTCCTTTTTCAACTACATTCAACATTTTTTATAACAATGTAGTGTACTTAGTTCACACTATGTTACAAAACAAGAATGAGATTCACACTCCACTAACAATATATAAGCACTATCTTCAAAACCCATTATCCAAATTCTTTGGTATCAAATGGATATGCTATAAGGATAAGAAACAAATCAACATATTTCAGTGTAAAAATCAACTTTCCTGTCTTCAACTAGAATCAATTCTGAAAATAACGATTAATTCTACTCGAAAGCAAGCAAACATGTTAAAATCAATTCAACACATCCTGAATCAATTGAGTGCTATACTCTAAATCAATTTCGATTCAATACACATCAATCAAAATGAGTTTTATAAAACCAATTCAACTCAAACCAATTTTCATCACCACAAAATCAATCTCTTATATATATAGCACAACTTTGAAATTTACATCCAATGTGACTTCTTACTCACACTTAACACTACAAAAAAAAACTATCATCTTAAATACAATAGATAGCACTAGCATTCACCAATCTCACAAATTCACACCACCTACAAGAGAATCAATCTCAAAAGACACTAAAAAATTAAACTTTATTCCAAAAGGGTGCTAGAACTAGTACTTACTTGTTTCCCTTAATCTTGAACCAAGCCTCAGCACAATGTGTATGAGCAGCAGCCAAATCCTCTTTACAAGAACATCCAAGCTCAATAGGAACTCCAGATTCATGATTTGTCATATCCATACTAAGATGACAAATCCTACAATCTCTCTCCACCTTATCCAAATGCACCTTAACATCAACATCAGAACCAACTACACCATCCAGATCCAACTCAACAGATTCAACTGATTCAGATGAATCAACAGAACCCCTTTGTTTTTCATCCACTCCCACAATCTCTGACCTATTCACTTGCTCCTCATCTGACCTGTCATCGGAGTCATCCTCAGGATGACTCCGGTGACAACCATTGTTCTCTATGTCCACCACATGAAAGTTTTTCTCCTTATTCACCAGCATTTTTTAACAATCTTCATGTAATGAACAAGTGATGCAAAGATCATTAATAACCACACACCAAGTTTCTATGAAGAAAGTTTGAGTTTTTATGAAACAAAGGGTGTGTGAAAAATAAGTGTTACTCTACTGTGGTAGGTAACTAATCACTATAGAGAGAGAAAGATGCAACAACAACAACAAAAGCTGTTGTTATTATTAAGAAAAGTAAGAAACAACATTATGAGTTATGCAGTGAATCTCTGATGTAGAGAAATTTAGCAAATAAATAATAATTTTTTGTTTCCTGTTCTTTTGTTTGTTTCTATGTAATAAATAAATAAAAATGGTACTTGAAAATCTAAATGTGTTACAAAAGTATAGATTTTTAAGGTGTTTGTTTTAAAGATCTACATCAACTAATTTTAAAAGATCAATCACATTATCTTTTTATAAGAGTTCATTTAAAGGAAGAGTAAAGGTATTGATTCATCTAATACAAAAATTATTAACATATCGAAACCGATCGCATTGTCTACTTGCAAGAGTTCATATAAAGTCAGAATAAAGATTAGGAGTGAGATTCGGACCCGAGACATTAAGTGAACTAGAGATATTAATATTTATTATATAGTGAGATTCGGACTTGAAATATTAAGTGAATCAGAGATATTTTAATGTGATATTTTCTATATGTCGATGTCTATAGCAAGATTAAAAAAACAAGCAATAGGGAGCTTAAAACAGGATTAGATTATTGAACAAGGGTCATGTTGATAATTAATTAAGAGTTAAGTTATTCAATGATCTTAATCAAATGATCCACCATGTGCAATTTAGTCAAATGCTAGATTTGTCAAGTGTTGTTGTAATGAGATGTGAATTTTGTGGACCCCATTATTTTTCTTTTTCTTAGTCTTGGCGAGTTTTGCGGGTAGAATAGAATAGTACAGTGTGTTTTCTACTATGTGGTGCAAATAGTGAAACAGAAAATGCATGGAAGAAGGAAAAGGAAAAATGGAGATTGAGATTTCAGAATGAAGTTGAACAGAGTGCTTATGATAAAGTTGAGCTAAAAAGAAACTCTTTCTTTGCTTTTTTTCTATGGTAAATTGGTACGAACAGAGGAAAGTGTGAAAAGCTGAAAATTTTGTTCTTTGCATTTACCTTCTACTTTTTCTTTTTTTTTTATATATTTATTTTCTGTTTTCATAAATATTCCTGAACGGATTTTTTTAAAGATAATCTATTTCTCTAATTTGTTTTTATTTTGATTTTCAAAATAAATCTAAATATTTTGCTTTTTGCCGTAAAAGATAATAAAAAATAAATTTTAAGAGTATCAATATTTATGGATGACAATTTTATTCATCTCTAATAGGTATTTTTAAAATTATTTATAATAGATAGGATAAAAATCGGTAAAAATAGGTACGGATATGAACTCAAATAATTATCACTAAAATAAACGGGTATGAACACATGTAGAAAGTATCTTAGTACCCACCTCGCACATACATGTACAATATTATTTATTTATTTATTATTATGTACCCATGTTAATTTATCAATTTTATTAAATACATAACTATTAAACTTGTTCTCATTTCAATATAAATATTTGTTTGTTTCTTAACTCAACTATAACATCTATAAAAAAATTTAAATGTTGTTTAATTTAAAATAACTTGATAAGTTCTAATTGATCGATTATTTTTTATTACAATACGAGTAAACGGGAATGGGCATGGGTACTTAGTTATCCATAAGGTACGGGTACAGATGCAAATGTTGGTGCACACGCAGATATGAGCTCGAGGATGAAGATTTTTTATAACTGATACATCACATATTCATCCAAAATCTTAAGGTGATAGGTGTGTGGATTCTCCCATTTATAAATGTTCAAGTCTCCACATTCTTAATCAAGGTGAAACTTTCCCACACTATTCACACATGTAATTCTTTTTCAACACTCCCCTTCAAGTGTGAGTTTATCCATAATAATCATCCTCGAGTGGAAGCTCTTTCTTCCACATACACTTGTACTATCATCAACACTTTTCAACAATAAAAGTACTTTCGATACAAACAACGGCGACTCTAAAACACATATAATGACGGTTGTACATTTTTTGTTAGATACTTTCGATAAAAGTAAGTCAATCCCTTCACTCAAAATCAGACTCTGATACTAGTTGTTGGGGCAATTCAAAGGGGGGGGGGGGGGGGGAGGGTCAACACGAGGAGCATTTTTATACTTGGGGACTTTCCTTTTGAGTAATACACCTTTGTGAGAGACACATCACATACCACCACTACAGAAAATACAAAACAATGATGACTCTAAAACACATATAATGGCGGTTGTACGTGTATTATAAGATAAAGTGTAATTGTATGTACGCTGGTTTCTATTACGGGCGTTTGGTCGTTGTTATAAGTTAAGTAGCATGCTACGTATAACTACGGTAGAATATTTTAACTATCGTAAAATAATTCATAGGTATTGGGTTCGAATCATAGCAACACCATTATTGGTTTTATTATTCTACTTATAACAACAGTTAAATAAAACAATTGTTGTGATTTTATTGATTAACCTAAATAAAATAATACAATATTGTTCTCTTGACATGTCTTATCTTTTTGTGTTTTGTCTCTTGATATCTTGACTGTAAATACCAAATAAAAATACTTAGAAATTCTAACTTACATTAAATTATGAATGAAGTAGGCACAAGAATCTTCACGTAGGAATTATAACTTACAGTAAATTATCTTGTTGTCTTGGGATGTCTTTTCCATATTCCTTCTTGATGTTCTTCGTATGAAGTATGCACCAGAATCTACACATAGAAGATACAAAAAAGAGATAAGAGAGAATCTAAGTAAAAACAGAAATTGACAATTATCCACAATATCCAAGATAGTCAAAGTCAGATTCTTGATGCATAGTCTTTAAGGCAGTTTGTACGTTAACCAAGATTTCTTCTTATAAAAATAGATGTTTGCATAACCATCTAAATCACATTACTCTCCAGCTAAAATGGATAAATGTAAACCAAAGAAGTACTATAAGGCTGAAAAGAAGGATTTTAAGAAGGATTACCAGGGTGAAGAAACAAGCAAATGAAGATAAGCAGAAGTCTGAGGAAGGTTCAAAGATTCAGAAGTTTGAAGGAATAAGCACATCTGCTAGGGCCTCCACAGTGGAAAAAAAGAGGGATGAAGAATAAAATTATCTAATGTAGAAACATCTGTTGAGGATCCAAAATGTAATGCCTTTTTAATGAATAAAAGAACTTCATTCTCTTAGTGTGTGTGTTGCCATTTACTTCCTTTAACAACACCAAAACCTAAAGCATATCAATAACCCAATAATGAGTTTGTATCTACACAAATTTATTGTTACAAAATTTGAATAAGAAATGAACATAGCAAAGATCAACCAAATCCACATCACAATATTAAAAAAGAAACCCTAGAAAAGAACATAAACTTTCAGAATGCAGTACCAATACCATAATGTGTGTGTGTGTGTGTGTGTGTGTGTGTGTGTGTGAGAGAGAGAGAGAGAGAGAGAGAGAAAGAGAGAGAGAGAGCAACAAACACATAATGGTAACGTACTGTAAGTCGAAGAGGATATTGATTTCCAGAAATGAATGAAAATGGTTAAGATTTCGCTATCGCTGTCGTCTCATCTCTAGGACACCCTTATATGTTATGAATGAAATAAATTGCCTGTTATGTTTTTATTAAGTGAAAATAATTTCACAATGGTTTCAAGAAACAATTGTAGTAAAATATGGAACACATAACCATGGTTGAACAAAACAATCGTGGTTGTTATACTTTCAATTTTTAAATAACAAAAAATGTTAAGGGTTACACGCTTATTTTTATTGAAAAAATGGAAAAATGTTAATGTTGAGATTCAAAGCTTGTCACCCAATTTCTATGACCACGGTTGGGTTTAGGAACCACGATGAAATGTTTCTTAATTAAATAAAATAAAATAATGCGCATAAAAAATCAGATATTACTACGGTGAATAAATGGTATTTGTAATATATCTTCACCGTAGATATATTTTACAGTAGTGTTCTTACCCAAAACATTAATATTTTGAGTGAATATATGATGTGTCTCTCACAAAAGTGTGTTGCTCAAAAGAAAAGTCCCCAAAGTGTACGATGTTCTTCATTTGACCCCCACCCCCCGAATTGCGCCAACAAATTACATAAGCACAATGTGTTTAGAAGTGTTTTCCAATCCCTATTAGACATATCTAAGGGTTTACCAATTTCCATAAACACACTCTTATAGATTTATCCTTGTCTCTCTAAGATTACCACTAGCTTTTTCAAACTCTTATCTTTGTCTTCAAGTATAAAATTATAAAGTTTTTGAAGTAAAAAATGATAGAGATACATATTTATAACGGTTGAAACTCAACTGATACATAACAGACCCAAAACACAAGTCGTTAACAAACCAAACAAACAAAAACAACCAAGTATGATACGCAAAAACTACTCATATTAGATCTGACACCCGCAGGAACCAACCCCGCCCCCGCTTCTGTCAACCTGCCGCCACCTTCCCCTGATGAAACTCACTGAAAGTAATTCTCTATGATCAAGGAACTTCAATCCTCCATGTTTCATTCCCAACAACTCATAACCATTCATACCTATAGGTTAGACATTGATGGTATAATCCACAACTTTACATCAAGCTGATTTGACTTAATTTTGTCAATAAAAAAAGTTTAATGACCTTCACAACATATTAGGTTAGGTTTCCCTACTCTAAACTTCCATAAGTGTTTGAAAGTGTGTTCTAATTAATGAATAATTGCCAATCAGGTAAGTGCTTTAACACTAGCATTACCCCATAAACTCCAAGACAATTCTGGTCGAAAGCATTTCTATCCCATGTCTTCTACAAAACTAATTAAAGTGGTCTTAAACAACCTTCAGACATCCACCATGCCTAGACGTCAAATCTCTTAACTTGTTATTTTCATGAAAGTCTTCAATAGATGATGATGAAAGAAAAACAACATTTAAACCTTCTAAAATATATAAGCCGCATATTTTAGACCCTTTAGCTATTATCACTTCACCCTGTGAAACCTTCAACACATCATAACATGCTTATGGATATCAAATTTCACTTGAGCTCTGGAACATACCTCACGTTGTGAAGACAAAGGTCATGACATCAAATATTTTAATTCTAATTGTAGAAATACCATAAGCCTTGCAAGCATTATGTTCAACAAGCTGAACTACTCTACCATCCTCCAGCTTCAAAGTTTCAAAGTATTATTTTCTTGTACATGTGTGATAAGAGCAACTTGACTCCATGAATCAACCATTTTTAGTATCCAAACTCGATACCATTAATGCACCAATACTCTCATAACTATCCTTATTTCAGGTATCAACAATTTTAACAAAATCTTCATTGCCCCCCCTCCCCTCGGGAAAATCCCTCTTGAAGTGAATGGGTTTTAGACAAATAAAAAATTTTAACCTTGATTTGTCAAACCTATTTGATTTGGACATCTACTTACGCTCACTTCTTCCCATTGGGATACTTAAGCCTTCATGATACAAGCCCAATATAAACTATTACTAAAAACCCCAATTTTGAAGTTAAAGTCCAATACTTGGGAAAAAGGCAAAGTGAAAAACTCATATTGAATCAAGAATATATGTGTAGATGAATAGCCTAAAAGATCATGTTATGATTTCAATTTAATTCCTGATTTTTATGCATGATTTTTTAAGTTTGTTTCCTATTTTATTGTTAGTTTGTTAGCATTAATTTCCTTTTAAATAAATATACTTGTAAACTGATTGATATACTGAGTAATAATAATCTTCTACTTCTCTTGAAAATATCTTCACTTTTCCTTTTTTTGTGGGGAAAACACTCACTTGAAGAGTTCAAATTATGATTATACCGCTACTTGGTTGTATAATTGTTGCTTTCATTGACCATGGCCCATAACGATTTTATGAATTTTCTTCGATCCAAACTCGATGCTCAAGCATCAACATTTTGTGAATTGTTGCAATCATAACTTGAATCTCACTCTGATTTCATCCACAACACACTTTACCAACACCTCTAGGAAGTATAATCAAAGGTTTTCAAACTTCACATCAAAGTGACTCCGTGTCTAGTGTTTGATCTTGCATGTCACTCAATCGAACTGAATGTTCTCAAGTGTGATGTTCACAAATGTTATTGATTAGATTTTTAGATTGAAGCCTTCTTTGATTTCCATGCCACTCTTACCACTTCTCTCCTACAAATTGTATAATTCCACTTGCACAGTCGTATTGATGTGTAGTTCCAATGTTCATGCCCAATAATTTGTTGTCATCGTGGCCAATTTTTTATAAACAATTTGTACTCAATTTGTTTTGATGACATGCGAAAATGTCGAATGCGGGCTTTCTAAGCTCTTGCAAACAAATTTTGTTACAAAATTTAAAGTTCATTTTAAATACCTCATGAACAAAGTTAATTGTATTTTTGAATCTCTGTTAATCACTTTTTTCATCACCAGTCTAAAACATAATTTGCATCGTGAAATGAAATTCCATCAGCCCATTACTCCAATGGGCACATTTCCATGGTTAGCGCCTATGAGGCCCTTTTAGAAGATAACACATGTTTATAAATAAATTGGCCTTATAACTCTACATCCTCGCCTATCCCACAAACCCTAGCCCAACCCACGCCCTCACCTCAACCTTTTGAAATTGAGGTTTGTATCATTTTATATTGATGTTTTGTTTAAATTTTATGTGTTTGTGTAATTTGATTTATTGCTTACTTGTAATGTGTTTGTAATTTGTTTATTTTGATTAGTTGTATACCTTTGAGAATCCCTCACATTCAATATAGTAGTTTTAGACCCATGGCTATGTGTTTTTATCCTAAGCAATTTGGTCTAAGTCAATATGTTAAGTGTAGCTTGAATCACATGTTAGAAAGTTTGAATCAAGGTTTTTATGAATTTTGATTAGAATCAAACCTTTTAATGTTTCAAATCAAACATCCATATGAAGTTTGGAATTTGTCTCTATTAGCCCGATTAGAATCAAAGATGTGTGTGATTCGAATCATAATACTCATTGAATCTAATCACAAGACCTTTGATTAGAATCATGTGTTAAATTTTTTTTTTTTGGAAAACAACTTTGATTTGAATCATGCTTTATCTTGACTGGAATCATATACATAAATCATGATTCAAATCAAATGAAAAATTCCTTATTTTACTACCTTTCATTTAAATCATTCTTTCTTTGGTTCATATCATAACCTCATGGTTTGACATGAACCATTTTGTTATTTATTCACCTTTTTTGTGTCTTACCTCTAGCGCCAATTTATTTGTTTTTAGTGTCTCTTTCTAAAATGTTATCCAGTTATACAATTGGTGATAAGGTTGGTCACTCAATAATTCATTAGGCTTATAGTTGGTTAATCTTGTTAATTGACATCACAATATTCATCAATAAAGAGAAGTTTCACAATGAGATTCTCCTAGAGTGAGAATTGTTGAGATACACACACATGATTTCATAGAGCTTGAAAAACTACGAGAGATTCTCCTTGATTCAACCTTGTGTAAAACTTTCAAGAATGTTAATGTTGTGAAAGTTTATCGATGTTGTGATACGGTGGGAGAACTGACTTGAGGTTTTGCGTTTGTGTTCGCAAATGTTTCAGTTTAGCAAGAGTCGTCACCGACTTTTTATTTTATCCTAAGGAAAGGTCAAAAAGCACAGGAAAGACCCTTGAGATGTTTTCTTGGGTTCGGGGAGTAGATTATAGAAAGGGAAGGTATTAGCACCCTTTATATCCATGGTTATCCATGGGCTCTTAGTTACTTGTTTAGATCACTTGCTTTGCTTTTCAATTGTTTGAAATGGTGCTCTTCAATTGTTTGAAATGGTGCTTTGTGTGTGGTTTTGAAAGACGTTTTGAAAAGAGCCCATTGTTGTGGCAACCTTTGTAATGATTCTTGTTTGAATGTATACAAAGGTGTTTTTGTCTTTTGAAAAGTTTTCAATGTTTGAAAGTAGGGTTTTGAAATTGTGTTGTGAAGTGTGTTTGAAAATAACAAGGAAGTTTTTGCAAGCTTTTTGATCAAGTAACTAAGAGTTATCTACTCTATTTTACTCAAAGATCTTTCTTATGTTTTTAACCCTTTTAACAGTGTTGTTTCACCATTGTATTTGGTGAACAACCTTGTGTTAGGATGTTAAATGGGACAGGCGCGGGTCATCGTATAGACCATGATAGCAATAGTGTCAAGTATTTTTGGCAATTTTCTTGAGGGAATTGATCATTTTTGTTTAGGCAACTCAGATAGCGTCATCGAGGGACTATGATCTTTTGTTTGTTTTTGTTTTGCCAAAGTACTTAACATGCATACCATGGCCCATTTTTGAAGGCAACAAGTGGGTTGAAACCCTAGGGGTGCAAGTGTGCATTGTGTTTGTTTTTCATGTATATTTATCTTGGATTAGGTCAAGCTAATTGTTGATTTCATTTTGCATACAAACCCTAAGTCTAAGCATGGCATAATTGGAAGTTTTTAAATGTGCGAGAATTTAAATGCTACACTATTACAACATGATATAGGGAGGGGGTACAAATTTGAATTGGGAGTATTTGACAAGAAATTAAATTCTAATTTACTATTACATCCAAATTGAATTTAATTGTATGAATATTAAATGGACAATATTTAAATAAACAAAATAAATAAATATATCAAATAATATGGATTATGCAAAAAATAGTTTTTATTTGTTTATGTATGTAAAAGTATTTTTAATGTAAAAAATAAATAAATAAAGAAAAAACCAATTTTAATTATTTTTGCATTTTTAGGGTAAAAACCCTAATAGTAATATTCATTAATTATATACAATGATATATTAATTTATACAAAAAATAAAAGTATATTGTAAAAATGATATTTTTAGTGTAAAATATTAATAAAAATGAAAATATAATATTTTTGTATTTTTGTCCTAATTATTTAATATAATAAAGTATATAAATATATATATATATATATATATATATATATATATATATATATATATATATATATATATATATATATATATATATATATATATATATATATATATATATATATATATATATATATATATATATATATATATATATATATAATATATATATTATATATATATATATATATATATATATATATATATATATATATATATATATATATATATATATATATATACATATATATATATATATATATATATATATATATATATATATATATATATATATATATATATATATATATATATATATATATATATATATATATATATATATATATATTATATATATATATATATAATATATATATATATATATATATATATATATATATATATATATATATATATATATATATATATATATATATATATATATATATATATATATATATATATATATATATATATATATATATATATATATATATACATATATATATGTATATATATATATATGTATATATATATGTATATATATATATATATATATATATATATATATATATATATATATATATATATATATATATATATATATATATATATATATATATATATATAAAAATGTGTATATTCAAGAAAATGTTTTCAAGTATAAAATAAAAATAATAAATGAAGATAAGTATATTTTTTATATTATTATTGTGTTTTAATAAAAAAAAGAAAATAGTTTATTTACATATTTATACTAGTAAAATAAAAACAAATATGAAATAAATATGAAAAATATAGAAAATAATTTTTTGGCATTATATTCAAATAAATAGGTCAGGGGGGTGTAAACTGAATAAAGGGGTGTCAAAAGTAAAGGAAACCAGGCCCAACCCAGAATCCACTTCTTCTTCTTCCTTTGAACAAAACATGCGCGCTTCTGTACACAAATGCCATCTCCTGATTCTTTGATTTTTTGACAAAACTCATAACATGAACATTGTAGAGCATTAAACAACGAATCCAACCATATAAAAAACTTGGATTAACTCTCAAAGACCAGAGAGAAATTCTCTGGCCCTAATTTCTAACCTAGTTTTTTCAGAAAGTTCATGAGTGAAATTCTTCTAGCACGATTAATGTAAATGAAAACTAAGCATATGCATGGCTTCAGGGCTATGAGTACAACATATTTCATTCACAAACCTAAGCCTAACCATTCCTAAATAGAGAGATAAAAGTCCATGAAATACCTGTTTCAGTTGAATTCGAGCTGGACAATGTAGAAACCTTCAATGGTGTTTGAGCTTCTTTTGAGCTTTCCTGAGGTCCAAGGAAGCTTTTCCAATACTTGGCTTGTTTTGAAACAGCTTGAATCGTGCTGTAGAACTCAACCTGCAGAGCTTTGAAACAAAAATGGCAAAGTGTGTTAATGGTGTTACAGCTTGCAATGGAGGCCTGGGATAGTTCAGGTGAGTTGATTGGAAGGTGTTTGAAGCATCTTGGGACAAAACGCACGATGGAATTTGGTTATGGCTTCAAGTTTGCAGAACTTGCCCTGTTTTGCAGCAAAATAGGGATTTTGTGTACAAGGGGTTTTGGAGGCAGAAGGGTCGTGTTTCTGGCTTGTTGGGAGGTATGAAACTTGTCTACAATGTTTGTCTAAGCTTGTCTTAACAGATATGAGAGATGGTATATGTTTTGCAACTTTTCTTCTTTTTCAAGCAAGAGTGTGTGTCCTCCCAATGCAGGCATGTACAAGCCCTATATCATGCTGCATACTTTTCTCTTGGTTCTTGGAATTAGTTGATTGAATATTGCTTCAGAGATATGGCCCCATGCCTCAAGGATGTTGGTTTGACATAAAGTGCAACTTTACAAAAATGGCATTTTACCTTTTACCACTTAAGGATTAATCTTGTATGTAATATCCAAATGACCAAGATAACACCTTAACTCAATGGTTATGCATTAAATAATGGAGCACAAGTTGGTTTTGAGGCCTGCAAGCTAGCACCAAACATGCTGATTTGAAAATGCAAGTTTGTATGAACATGTATTGGCCATGGACAAAAGTGAGTTTTTGCCATCTTCAAGCATTCGATTCTCTCTAACCACAAGGGTGTTTGAGGAGTTCTTGGACAATTTGGAAAGCTTGGAACATGTACTATAATCCATCTTTGAAATGAAACTTCAAACTCTAAGTGGAACTATGTGAAAAGTGGCCAAGAAGATGGGTCAAAATCCTGCCTAGATTAGGGCAAATTTTCTCTAAGTTAAAAGTTTTAGGTACCCTTGTTCCAAAAATCATAACTTGAGCTACAAGCTTATTTTGAGAAAACTTTGTGAATCAAAGTTGTGGACTTTGTGATGGAATACAACTTTCATGTTGCAAGTTTTCTTTGAATCCATTTGCATCTTGGTGAAAAAATGGGGCAAAGTTAGGAAAAAATAAGAAAATTCCATAACTTAGAAAATTTCGAAGTTATGAAATTTCCCATTTTAAACCCTAATTTGCATTTTTGGGTTTCTTGATGAACAAGTTTCATAATTTGACATGTCTTTATGAAAAATAACTCTTGGCACTTGATTTTGATCAAAAAGTCAAAGTTTGACTTTTCAGTATACAGTCAAATTTTGATTAGTTGACTGAAAAATTCATCTGTCAATCCTATGCATTTGAGATCTTTTGAACTTGTTGAATGAGTCAAGACAATGTCATTTAGTCATTGAGTCCATGTGTGAGCTTGATTTGCCATTGGCTAGGTCAAACAGTCAAAAATTGCCTTTGTGCAGTCAAAACCCTAAAAATGACCATTTTGCCCTTTTGGTGATCTGATCAAATTTCTTGTGGAATTGTGATCCAAACTTGATCAAATGGTTCAAATGAGTTCATAATATTGATGTAGGTCAAATTTCATGAGGTTTGACTGTCAATTGGCCATAGTTGACTTTTTTCCCCAATACAACTGATTTCTAGGTCAACTGTCCAATTGACTGGGCAAAACTTTGAATCAAGGCCTGAAACTTGGTAAGAACAAACCTGTGAGTCCAAAATGAAGTATGAAAGCCACTTTGGGCATTGTAGGTCAAAGTATCCTTGTGCAAACTCAAACCCTAATTTAGGTCAACAGTGCAAGGAGGTGTATTGAGCAGAGCAAACCCTAGCTTGATCTTGAATTCCAAGAGTCTTGTGATTTGAGAAAATGTTGATGGAATGAGAGGGAAAATTTTGGGGTACAACAGTTTCCCCTGTTCAATCTTCTTGAACCTGAAGAGTTAGATTGGAAAATTTGTCTTTCGCGACTCAAAGGTAAAAGAGGATTGGACACTAGAGTGCCCGTAAATTTGCACTCGTCAAAATAATGTTGAGGGAATGGGCTTAAAGATGCCATTTGGTGTTGGTAGAATCTTGCTGGAGATGGGCTTAAAGATGCCATCCAAGAACGTTTGTTGAAGTGCAATGTTGTAGGTCAGAAGAATGAGTATCAAAGTGGTATCCGTGTCTGGAATGCACTTGAACTGTATTTGGAGACTGAGTCTGTATGAGCAGAGGAATAGCGTCCGTGTTTGGAGCGTATCTGAGCTGTAACTGTATCTGAGACATTGAATGAATATCAGAATGACTACCGTGTCTGGAGTGTATCTGTATTCTGAATGGGTAACAGAGAAACATTTGTATATGGAGCAACTGTGTGCTGGGGATAAATTCTGAATGAGTGACAGAATGGAAACCGTGTCTGGTGCGTATCTGGACTATATCTGAAGTTGAGATTTGTATGAGTAGCAGAATGACTTCTGTGTCTGGAGTGTATCTGGAACTGTAACTGGGATCTGAATAGGTGACAGGATGACTTCCGCGACGACTGCACTGGGAAGAATCAAGCTGCTGGTGTAAGGGTCAGAATGGCATCCATGTTTGGAGCATATCTGAACTTTGAGTTGAGAATCTGAATGAGAGATAGAATGGCTGCCGTGTCTGGAGCGTATCTAGTATGTATCTGATTGCTGAAGTCTGTATGAGTAGTAGAATGACCGCCGTGTCTGGGGTGTATATGTACTGTCTTTGACTTGAAATTCTGAATGAGTAATAGAATGACCACCGTGTCTGGGGTGTATCCATACTGTATCTGAATAATTGTTAATGATAGCCTTTTAATCTTATCTTGAAAAGGGTGAAATGTTAGCTAAAACACAAAGTTATGCTGCATGATATGTATGATGCAATGAATTGTGTTTCATCAATGTTTATGATATATGAATGTAATGGATGTGCATATAAGCCGAGTAGCTGTCTTGCTGAGGAAAATAAATCCTTGATAATTGGAGATAATGAAATCTTTGACTGCTGCTGGAGGGAGTAAATTCCTGACCGATGCTGAGGATTCAAAAACCTTTGATTGTTGAAGATGAGAAATCCTTGCTGACTGCTTGGGGATTTAAAGATCTTTGATTGACTTGTGGGGATTTTAACAAGAGCTTTACCAACTTCTTCGGGGCATGAGAATTCTTCATGACTTCCTTGGGGAATGAAGGAAACTCTGACGACCTCTACTGGGGAATTAAAACCTGAGAGGCTTCTACTGGAGAAATGGGACTGAGAATCTTCAATCTGCTGGGAAATGACCCTGTGGGGATAATGTTTACTCGGCCAGGGAAATCAGGAGCCTGGGTTGTACGCCAATCTACTGGGGAAGTTAGGGAAAGCTGAATGGTTCCCACTGGGGATTGATAGTTGGAAATTTGACTTCACTGGGGAATCAAGTTTTAGACTGTATTAGCTCCGCTGCGGATCTTGAAGCTTAACTTTGCTGGGAAATATACTCCAAATTTTTCCTTATTAAGGATCTGAATGATGTATCGTAGGGGATTTCTTTTGGAATAGCCTAAAGACGTATTCCTACCCTTTCAATCTACCAGTAATTATCCTTTCTCAATTCTATTTTATTTGTGAGCAGTGATTATATTCAAATGCATATGCCTATTTAATCAAAACATTGGACGTTTTCAAATAAAACGTAAGTGTAAAAAGAAAAGAAAGGCAAGCGAATTTCTGCACTTTGAAGTATATTTGTATTAACTTTTGTGAGTATCTTTGTACAAAGGAGATATACATCCTAGTAAGAGAATATTGTCATAAAAAATAAAAAAATTTATACAAAAGAAAGATGGCTATGTGTAACAATTCCATGGGATTCCTATTCTGCTACAACCTTCATAACTCTGAATATCTTGTCCATTCGCTGCTTTGTCCGCCGATGGCTAGATTGATCAGAAGCTAGGAGCTTGTTGGTGAAGAGATGGTTCTTAAAGTGATCCGACGAGACATAGTCATACGCTTTAATTCCCTAACTTTTGCCTGGACCGCCCTTTCGGGTTTTCAATCCACCGGGAAACCATTTTTTGCCCAAGCCGCCCTTTCGGGTTTTCAACTTGCCGGGTGTACAAATTTTTTTTTGTTTTATCCCTAATTTTTGCCTGAACCGCCCTTTCGGGTTTTCGATTCACCGGGATGCCCATTTTTTCCCAAGTCGCCCTTTCGGGTTTTCAACTTGCCGGGTCGTTTTATGCGTAGTATCTTTTGACTATGTCTGCGTTTGCAGGGTGCGGCAAGTCGTCGTCGTCCATAGTGGTCAGAATCATTGCCCCACCAGAAAAGATGCTTTTAATCATAAATGGTCCTTCGTAAGTAGGAGTCCACTTGCCCCTGGGATCACTTTGCGGTAAGATGATCCGTTTGATTACAAGATCTCCGACTTGATATACCTGACGCCTAACTTTCTTGTTGAAAGCCTTGATCATTCGTTTTGGATACGCCTGACCATGGCAAACAGCAGTAAGTCGCTTCTCATCGATCAAATTAAGTTGATCAAGCCGGGTCTGAATCCAATCGTCTTCACTCAAACCAGCGTCCTTCATAATCCTTAAGGAAGGAATCTAAACTTCCATGCCATACACCAAATAAAGTGGGGTTTCCCCTGTTGAAGTATGTGCCATGGTACGATATCCATGCAGAGAAAACGGTAACATATCATGCCAGTCCTTGTAGGTAACTGTCATCTTCTGAATGATCTTCTTGATATTTTTGTTCGCAGCTTCAACATCACCGTTCATCTTTGGCCGATAGGGAGATGAATTGTGATGATAAATCTTGAACTGTTCGCATAGAGCGGTGATCATAGTATTGTTCAAATTTGTACCATTGTCTGTGATGATCCTGTCGGGGACACCATACCGGCATATGAGGTTCTGCTTGATAAAGCGGGCAACCACATTCTTTGTAACTGAGGCAAAGGAAGCTGCCTTGACCCATTTGGTGAAATAATCAATAGCCACCAAGATGAAGCGATGTCCATTGGATGCTGTGGGATTGATCTCTCCAATCATGTCAATGCCCCACATTGCGAATGGACAGGGAGCTGTTAGGACGTTGAGAGGAACAGGAGGAATATGTACCTTGTCGGCATAGACTTGGCACTTGTGGCAGGTACGAGAATGTTGATGAAAATCAGCTTCCATGGTAGACCAGTAGTAGCCTGCCCTTAGAATCTTCTTAGCCATCGTATGTCCGCTTAAGTGGGTGCCAAATGTGCCACTGTGTATTTCAGTCATGATCAATTCTGCTTCAGCTTTGTCCACACAACAAAGTAGAACACAATCATGGCTGTGCTTATAAAGGATATCATTGCTCAGGAAGAACTTGGCAGCAAATCTCCTTAAGAACTTTTTGTCATTGACAGAAGCTCCTTCAGGGTATTCTCGAGTCTAGAGATACCTTTTGATTTCATGAAACCAGGGTTGTTCCACTACTTCTTCGGTATTAATCTCATGATAGTGTGCAGGTTCGTCCATTCGCTCGATGGCAATTTGGGGAGCCTCATTATCCCAGTTGAGTTTAAACATGGAAGACATTGTAGCCAGAGCATCTGCTAGCTGATTTTCTTCTCGCGAGAAGTGCTCGAAAGTAATCTGCTCGAAATGAGGCAACAACGTCAGGACATGTTCTTTGTATGGGATAATATTAGGATGTTTAGTGTCCCACTCTCCTTTGATTTGACTGATAACTAAAGCTGAGTCCCCAAATACGACCAAAGATTTGATTCCCAAGTCTATAGCAGCCTTGAGACCAAAGATGTAAGCTTCATATTCAGCCATGTTGTTGGTACAGCTGAAGCAAAGTCGGATAGTGAAGGGTGTATAGCAACCTTCTGGAGAAATGAGTACCGCACCGATACCATTGCCAAGTGCATTTGAAGCACCATCAAAGTACAGGGTCCATCGGGATCCTTGTTTAGGTCCGTCATACGGTCTATTACCTTTGATGTTGTCCAAAGTCATGATGTCCTCGTCAGGGAAGTCGAATCTCATAGATTGGTAATCTTCGACGGCTTGATGAGATAGATGGTCGGCTAGTACACTCCCCTTTATAGATTTTTGGGTAGTATACTGGATATCATACTCAGTCAGGATCATTTACCATCTAGCGATTCTTCCAGATAAAGCAGGCTTCTCAAAGATATACTTGATCGGATCCATTTTGGAAATCAGCAAAGTGGTGTGAGTCAACATATACTGCCTCAGTCAGCGAGCAGCCCATACCAAAGCGCAGCAAGTTTTCTCGAGCAGTGAGTAGCGAGTCTCACAGTCGGTAAACTTTTTGCTAAGGTAATAAATGGCATGCTCTTTTCGGCCAGACTCGTCATGTTGGCCCAGCACGCACCCCATTGAGTTATCCAGAACAGTCAGATACATGATTAACGGCCTTCCTTCAACGGGTGGCATCAGAATAGGAGGTTCTAGTAAGTACTCCTTGATTTTATCAAAAGCAACTTGACAATCTTTGTTCCATTCAACTACCTGATCTTTCTTCAACAGTTTGAAAATTGGCTCACAGGTAGATGTCAGGTGAGAGATGAACCTTGCGATATAGTTTAAGCGTCCCAAGAATCCCTTAACCTCCTTTTCAGTACGGGGGCAGGCATTTCTTGTATAGCCTTCACTTTAGCTGGATCGACCTCAATGCCTTTGTTGTTGACAATAAATCCCAGAAGTTTACCAGACCTAACTCCAAAAGTGCACTTGCTCGGGTTCAACCTGAGCTTATACTCCTTCAACCTGGCAAACAGCTTTTGTAAATGATCAAGGTGTTCTTCTTCTATCTGTGATCGAGCTATCATGTCGTCTACGTAAAATTCGATCTCATGATGTATCATATCATGAAATAAAGCTACCATGGCGCGTTGATAAGTTGCCCCTACGTTCTTCAGTCCGAACGGCATCACCTTGTAGCAGAAGGTACCCCATTGTGTGACGAAAGTAGTTTTCTCCATGTCCTCGGGGGCCATTTTAATCTGGTTGTAGCCCGAGAATTCGTCCATGAAGGAAAAAACCTTGTGCTGAGCTGTGTTGTCAACCAAGATGTCGATATGTGGCAGCGGAAAATCGTCTTTAGGGTTAGCCCTATTTAAATCCCGATAGTCTACACACATTCTGACTTTGCCGTCCTTCTTAGGCACGAGCACGATGTTAGCAACCCATTATGGATAGGAGGTAACAGCCAGAAAGCCAGTGTTGAATTGCTTCATTACTTCGGCCTTGATTTTCTCAGACATGTCTGGCCTCATTCGGCGAACCTTTTGCTTGATCGGTGGACAGTCTTCTCTTGTAGGGAGACGGTGAACCACGATATTTGTGTCTAACCCTGGCATGTCTTCATAAGACCAGGCGAAGATTTCAACATATTCGTTTAACAACTACACTAAGCGCTCCTTGACACTTGGTTCCAGGTTGGCACCCACTTTTACTTCTTTCCTGTCCTCTTCTGTCCCCAAGTTGATGGTTTCCAGCAACTCCTCATGAGGCAGAATGGCCCTCTCTTCTTGTTGTAGAAGTATGGCTAACTCTCCCGGTACTTCACAATCTTCGTCAACTTCGTACTCAGCATGATTGACCAAATCTTCAGAGTTATCGAAGGCTAAAACATAATAGTCACCCATGGAATCCGGAGTGAATGGGTACCTGCATTTGTGAGTGTGGGTGTGTGTAAGGGATAGCCATCCTTAAACAAGCAAAAATGCAAAAGGAAAGAAGATGAACACAAAGTTTATAGATGAAAACGTCCAATGATTCATTAAAACATGGCATATGATTATGAAGAAAATCAAGCCCTTACAAATGGACCTACATGCCCCGGGCAAGGCATGAGGTGAAAATAGTGTGCGAATTATTTTAGTTATTACAGACCATAAAAATGGGAAATTGTTCAAAGATAAAATTACTGGTTGATAAAGGTGATGGGAACAAAATCCTTTGCTTCCCAGTTGCTCAAACCCCCTTCGACGGTCGGAAAGATCCAATCTTCAAAGTGGCTCTCTTCATCTTCATCTTCTACAACATTGATTCCGTGATGAGTGATCCTTATGGGTGGTCCTCCAGTCTTGGAACGACGCATAGCCTTATGTCCTGCAGCTGTAAAACCTAGACCAAACTTGTCCATCTGTTGTACCCCAAAATTTGCCCTCCCATATTCCTCAAGATTTGTCAAGAATGATCTTCAAATTGTTCAAAATGGCTCAAGGGTTGTACAGTCAAAACACCTCCTAAGACAGTCAACTCAAAATTAGGGTTTTGGTTCTTTCAAGGAATTCGGGGTTTTCAATGGTTCAATCAAGTCTCATAGGCCTATACACATTCTCTAGCACCTACATGCCAAGTTTCAAGACTCACAGTGCCAATTTGCATAGTCAAAAGCCCCATTTGATCCACAGTCAACTGCAAGGGCAAAATGGTCATTTTGCAGTCAAAAGTAAGAATTTTTGGTCAAAATCTTATTTTGAGTTCACAATCATCATTTGATCAAGTCTTGATCATGATTCCACAAGAATAGCTCAAAAATCATCAAGATGCAAAAGTTACTATTTTTGGACAGTAGAAAAGTCAACTGTACCTTGACCAGGGCATAACTTTTTCATGGTTTATCAGAAAAATTCCATCCAAAGCTCATTTTGAAGAGGATGCAATCTCCTACA